>JAJLYW010000004.1:0-621028 GCA_030571845.1 Suhomyces yuchorum | reverse complement strand
TGATCTATGGTGTCTATGAAACGTTGGACAGAGAAAACGAACAGGTTTTCTCATTCGTCAAGTATTTAGAGGGCTCCGATACTAAGCTCTTTGGTACCTTGAACTTTTCATCTGAGCCAGCAAAATTCCAGAAGTTGGTTGATGGAAACTACAGTTTGATCAACTCCAATGTGGATCATGTGGACGGGTCTACATTATCCCCATGGGAGGGCCGTTTGTATATCGTCACAGCGTGATTATTACTGGGACTACCATCATAAGGTAACAAGATAGACTTAAATTACTTATTAACGATTAAATAATGCAAATAAACTATCTAAATACATTTGGGTGGTTTAGGCCTTGGTGGGGACCACGTCAATGTAACCATTCTCCATCAAAACATCTTTACCGACTCTGGAAAGACGTTGGTCTGGTACGTTTCTGGAAACTGCGCATTTGTCTCTAGAGTCAATTTGGTTGAGGTTAGCGAAATAACTGAACCAACAAACGGAATAATCATTTTCAGAGTAAAGAACTGGAGGACTCACCAAGACCTTGGCATATGGCATACAGTTTCCAAACTCATTAGGGAACAGGTGCAGGAACCATTCATCAAAAGTAAGAGTAAAATGTTCAAGTAATCCGTAGCTCTTTGGGACAGTGTATTCACCGATGGTAACGGTCTCGCCAGTTTCAAGGTTGATAAGGTATCCACCCCATTTGGTGCTTCCATCGTCATTTACTGCAAGTCTCTTCATCTCAGTGGTGTAGGTGGTGTTGAACTCCCATGGAACACGGGTGCTACAAGCGACTCCTGGTCCCCCATCGGCACCGGATACACAGTTAGGATGGTCCGAGGTTGGGCCGCTTCCGAAGACACTGAAAATCAACTGGTTTGGTCCGGTTGTTATTGGCTGTAATCCAATGTAGGCGACTTGGCCACTACCCTTGAACCAATATTCGGTAGCATAATAAAATCCAGACCATTTTCCATCCAAAACAGTAATGTTTTGCAAGGCCCTAATGGTGGTACCAGAAAGCAGGTCTGCACATCTCAGAGTAAAGCTTGGAGCAGCAGCTAAAACCGAAGAGGTAGCAGCAAGTAAATTGATGATTGAAGTGAATTTCATTTTCAAAATGTTGATGTAGTATAAGTGCTGTCGATTTGTATACCTTTTATACTAAAATTCTCCAGTCAGAATTATCAAAAGGAATGTAGACTAGGAGTAATGATGCTACCAAACATAGGCTCCAGGGCTCGTGAATGAATAAAATAATATTTGGTCATAGCGCCGATAACTTCAACAACCCCAACGTGCTTCACCGTTATATGAGATCATACTTAAGATTATTTTGATGCACCCTTTCTTATAATTGTCACCTGTTCAGGTCCTACTTTCAATTCTGAAGTCGAACTTAAGTTGTGCCCTACGGAAAAATAGACATCTCAAGCCAAGTCAAGATTACCTTTTGAGTTTTACTCCTTCGAAAGAATTTCAAGTACTGGTTTGGTACCCATGTGAGCCGTGTGGCCTACATAAAAACCTTTATCTCTGATTGTCCCCCAAATCGATTATAATCAAGTAGATGTACAGCCTGATGGAACCCTGCGCTTCGGGATTTGCTCTTGCATGTTGCAGATATCCATAACCTTCTATGTTTGCTCCAATATCCAACACATTCTCGAGAGATCGATTGAATTAGCCAACGTCCTTTTTAGTTAGCAAATGATAAACGTAGCTATAAGCGGGCATTAAGAGCAGATGATTTCATGGGAACTAACTAAAATCTGCCGGAAAACGGTACTATAATCAGCCGGTTTGAGAACATGCAGGTCCAACCGTATAATAATCGGCGAACACAAAACAATCGGGCATAGGTAACGAAATCAGTAATATAATGGTAGGCCAATGAAAACCCTTCTTCGGCTTCTACAAAGGTCCTAACCCAATTGTGTGCAGTGTTTCAGTCACCGAAAGAATAGCTCTTATTGAGCCACCTTCACTAGAGTTGCAACCATCGGTATATCCCGAAAAAGGAACAGGGCTTTGCACCAAGTTTCACAGTGCAGTCCTAGCAAAGCCAGATCCTGGGACTGAGCTCTGGTCTGATCTAGAATGCCCAGAAGAAAACCCCATTCATTGGAATGTACTTGATGAATCGTATGGTGGTACCACCAACAGATGTCAAATCCGTGCAATTGAACACTATACTGCACTGCGTATAGACTAAGATTTCTTAAACGTCTTGGCCTGTGGCGATATTAACAATCATCCATATTCCGCTTGGTCGCTTATTGCTGACCTTTGTATAGAGGGGTTTTTGAGGGGTTTGGTTAGACAATAGCAATGGAACCTCCCTCTCGGTGGTTCCATTGAGAAATTAGATACTTGGCCCCAACACTCTTTTTCGGATGGCTTTCTAGCATCTTAAGTGTAAAGGTTACGATCAATCACTTGATAAAAGCAATTGGTTTCAGTGATCTATTTGAATCCGGAAGGTTTCACTGGCGGATTGTTGTCTTAGAAATCATCTTTTTGCTAGGTTCTGCTCTATAAACTCTGACTTTCTCTAAATGTTTCCGATACTATTTTGAGTTGTCCCAAACAAGCTCAGAAGTCACAATTGGCTGGTTTTCATTTCAAAATAGGCACTTACATCTCCAGATGGTTTTAGTGGTAAGTTCACTTCATACAATGAGCTATTTCCGACCCGCCAGTTTATGGAGCCAATACATCTTGATACGGTCACTCAAATAGCTAATCTGCTTGAAGAACTTGTCGCATGGAATTAGTTTATTGTAGTAAATTCTTAATTGATAAAGGACACTAGATTATTCTCCTTTAACATTACATTAACATATAGCTCGTATAGCCCATGGCATATGTATAGCGTGAAAAGAGATAGGCGGAATTGATTGTTGGTCTAAGGGAACGAATATTATCAAATTCCATTATGCATAACTGTTAAAGCCAAGATAAGGTGATATTCATAGCCTTAATTTAGAGAAATAATCAAAAAAGAAGTTAGATTAGTTACCCCTGAATATTTCCTATTATCAACCAGATATATTCATTCAAGTATGTACGTTGTTCACTTCAAGAGTCTCATTGCAAACAGGGTTTTCAGACTGATTCGAGAACTGCTATAAAGGAGTAGTGAACTTCAGACAGTAATTTATCAGCGAAAGAGATTACATGTTTATTCGATTCTAATTTCCAGGTGTCATGAACCATTAATTTCTGGCGGTCTCTGTGCTACTATATCAAAAAAGAATATTACAGACACATGAATCCAATCGAACGGAAAATTATAAATCAATAAAGTAATTTCAACTTCATTGCTAAAACTTAAAGGAGCTTTTGATATCTTCCTAAGATGCATAATAAAGGAGCAATGAAAAAGTCAATTTCTTGATGCAAAATTCGCTCGGGTTTTGCTCAGGAACTTTAACAGCCATTAAACATAGCTAACTATGAATGATAGACTTTCAAATAGCATGCATAAATGATAGGGTTGAAAGGTACTTTAAGATTGTAATCACCTCTCTTACAAGTGACTGTTAATTTGAAGTTCTAGATTTTATCCCAAGTAGAATTTACTAGGTTTTAACTTTGAAATTATCTTACTTTTTTTCAATTTTACTAATTTTGTACATGATCCAGATCTTTCAAAACAAGCAATACTAGTAAACTCTACCAGCAATAATTCATCAAAGATGATAATCAATCGAATGCACTTCCTATTCTTTCAATACAGAGTCTAAATTTATTCTCGGACGGAAAATATAGTAGACTTAAAAATCTATTGACCTCTAAATATTATATCATGTAGAAATAGCTATATCTTTCAGAAAACCTGGTGACAGCTCAAGGAACTCAGATAATGTTTTCTTGGCCCAAGAATTATTAACGCTTTTATCGGTTTGTTTCAATGATATGGTTTTCATAGGGGAATTTACTGCCTAATGATGATTACAGGTATTCAGAAAATGCATCGGATTAGTCACTTTCCGATTTATTCTACTAAAGAAAAAGTCCATCTTTAAACGAACCATTTGTTGAAATACTCCGGACTTCTATTCAGGTGGTACCAACTTCAGAATTTCCAGGGTCTTGTCATGAAATAACTAAACAACTATATCTATGGCCAAATGAACTAGTTTAGGGCCCGATTGCATGATATGTTTGCCAAGAAAGGTTTCATGAGATTTAATTTGTAGTCACCAGATGAACCGACCGAACATTCAATAGGGCTTAGGGATTTGGATTTTGATGCTACTCTTTACCAAGAAAACCATATCATAAGCTACTGCTAATAGTCTTACGTTTATGCTTATTGTTGTAACTTGAAGATACATCAATTTTATAGACTGATTTGCTAGACTGTAGAATTTTAAACCAAAACACAAATCCAGCATAAATATTCAGATTCACCAGACCGGGGTTCGACTATTATCATCTTTTGACTCTATTTCTTTACTTTGTTAAGTTTTCCATCGTTGAGTGGGCGTATACTCTTTTTCTTGTGCATCGGAAAATAATTCTCGGATTTAACGTACGTTATATCTTGAACGAATCTTGCAGCGTGCAACGTACTGTTCCACTTCTCCCTTCTTCCTGATTTTCCAGCTGGTGACCAATTTGATCAATTAGCTCTCCAAAATAATACAACCGAAAGTTTGATGGAATATTATTCTCTCCCATCTCCAATAACCATTAAAAGATGTCAGAAGATGTTTTTAGAGTGTATACTGCAAATTTGTCTACGATTCTGCTCATGTACACGTATTCTTTGAACTCATACGTACCAACACTAAAATTCTCACTTTGGGCAAAGCGAGCAAAAATTAACAGTTTAGGCACTTGTGCATATTGTAGGCGGAATTGTCATTTGAGTCACATAGCCCTTAAATATGGAGCGAAACTTATCGTATCAAACCATCAACATCGGAAATATGATGGGTTTGTTGCTCTTCTTGGACATTTCAGAAGTTGTGACAAAATAAGTGCGCTATAGACCCCCTTGAAAAACTTCACTCCCTCTTACGTTTTAAAGAGTTATTGAATTAAATCACCCTCCTAGGCAGAAGTAGAATGAGCAAAGACCAAGATCCTTGTCACAGTTAACAAACCTAATTCAATATGGTTATTACTTCTACTTCCTTATGCAGGTTACTAAGTATCGCATCACGTGGAGTTCTGCTTACGTAATGTACCAAATATCTCGAAATTTTCACCAACTCAGGCCAACATCAAAGTACCATTCAACACATCAAATAAGCATCATGTGGGGCGTACTTTCGACAGTAAAGACCTCCTTTTTCAAGAAACCAAACACTGTGGTAGTTCAGGTTAGAAACAAGATGAAAACTCACAAAGCTGCAGACAAGAGATTCATAAGGACCGGAACTGGCATCAAGAGAAAGCAGGCCGGTAGAAACCACGGAAACGGAGGTTTCAGTGCCCCATCTTTAAGCCACTTAGATTCATTTGTCAAGGTAGGCAGCAGGGGTGGTCATTTCAAGAAATTGGACAAATTCTTGCCTTGAGTTGGTATTGCCCTCCATTTTGTACATAGAGAATCATTAATACAGGTTGACCGTTAAGGTATAAGTGAAGGGTGTAGTGAAGTAAATTCCTTATTTGGTGACTTGGTCTCATTTTGGTAATGCCAGTAGAGAAAGTTTGCTGGTCTTTTCATAAAAAGTGGTAAATCTACTATCTCTACAGAATACTCATCATATGCTAATCCTTTCCTTATCTATACTCTTTTTCTTCCCAAACACCGTTAATTCTCTTCATCTCAGATGTAGGGAAGTAATGATAGTTTGTTTTGATGGAAATGGCGATTGGAACGTTATCAAACGAAACGATTCTAAGTTTAATGTAGGTATTATCTGGAATGTCTTTGACTACCTTCATGAACGATTCCAATTCCTTAGTTTCGATATCGTTCACATGGGTGATGAAACTGTTGGTTGCAATGCCGTACTGAGTAGCTGGTCCACCTGCACTCTTTTTGGTAACATATACTTGAGATGGCATGTTCTCCATGATTTGACGTACTCCAAAATGAGGAATTTGAAGAATGGCACCGGCCCAGAAGACAATATGAGATGTGTTAAGACTCTTGGTATCAATTGTTGGAACAACCAAGTCCAATTCCTTCTTCTGTCTGACAACCTTAAAGTTCAATTTCTCTTGTCCATACATGACTCTGAAATCTCTCATAGTTTTGACTATTTTTCCATCAACAGACAAGATGATGTCTCCGATCTTCAACGGGTTGCGGTGTTCGTCCACTGAAACTGCAACTCTTTCAACCGACATGAATTTGATTTCATCTTCGCAAGCTGCCTCAAAACGTTCAATCCAGTCTTGACTGACTCCTCTTGTTCTTCCTTGTAACACAGTCATCGAAGTGAATTCAGCATCCAATATTCTAAGCGAGCTTGGAAGTTTGTTTTGCTTCAATCCTTCAATAACATCCATCACATCCACCACATCAAAACCCATTCTATACATCACATCGCTTGAATGATCACAGTTTGTCTCACCTAAGTATGTGAGCCAAAATGATCTAACAGTTCCATCGTTATCAGCAAAAATACCCGTGCTGCATTCTTGACAAATTTTACTGTCTACCAAAACACATTCTAAGTTGGTTCCCCTGTACCTAGGTGACAATGAGTTAACTGGAATATTGAGGGATGAAATTCCACTAATCTTCACATCGTCACTAACAAGTCTTAAATTGTAGTTGTAACCAATGAAGTAACTTTTATCGCCCCTCTTTAATGGCGTTTTGCTGAATTTGGGTGTTTTCACATCGGCCAAGACTAATGACGGATCGTACTTGATAATTGCATAATTCAAGTTGGGGTGAAGGAATACTACTTCCGCTGGTACGTCAATAGATTCAGCAAAGATGACAAATATATCACACATGTCATGTGGGACGAAACGTCTTGAGACTAAAACATAACCATTTTCTGAATCCACCACTACACCATAGCAAGTTTCCTTTCTGTATGGGTAGCTGTCAATTGGGATTGGTAGAACAACCTTAATTTGGACGAAAGAGCGCACCAATGATGCACAACCTTGCTTTTCTTCATCAAATGGAAGGTCAATGAATTTTGCATTCTGTGGTTTCGTTGGAAGTGGAGGCAATGGCTTCTCTTGTATATCTGTAAAGTCCCAAAGACCTGTTTCATCATTTCTAATTGCTTTTCTAAAGGTAGATTGCCAGTGTCTTTCAACGTAAATCACCTTGAAGTTTTCTGCGTGAAGATCTGAAACATGACGATAATTGATAGTGACCTTTTGACGATCGGGAATTTGTTTCATGACCTCGATGAAGGTATTTAAGTCAGGAGTCAATTTATCGTCCAATGACTCTAACAACCAACCAGATTTTTCAAAGGATTCAAATTCAAAAGATCCCAAAGAGTCGTTAATAAAGACTCCTTTAACAGGAATGCAATAGCATCTAGCAACTTGATATGAGAGGTTGTTGAAGCATGCACCGGCGACTTCAACATACTCGTTTGGAGTGATTGCATGTAAGTCTCCAATTATGATTTCATGTTTAATTACTTCTCCACCTCTTTGAACTTCGAATTCGAGAGAGTTTCCAACATTCTCGTCTAATATTTCGTCTACCTTAATAAATGTTGAAATCGGAACACCATTAATAGAGATCAAGGTGTCACCTTCTTTGATCAACCCATCTGCAGGGCCTTCTGGAAGCACTAACTCCGCAACTAAAAGGCCAATCTTTGATGGAAATCTTTCTCTGGCAAGCTTTTCGGCTTCTAAAGTCAATCCTAATCTTCTGCATTCATCGAATGGTTTCAATTGCCACTCAACTTGAACATCTCCTCTAGTAATAGGTTTTCTTGCTTGAATACAAGTCAAAGCTCTCAATGGACGGAAAACTGGAAGGAAGAAGTCTGTAGATGCTTCGGTAGAACCACCTGCTTGTAATGCTACCACAAACCCATCTTCATTGACCACAGGGGAACCTGAAGATCCACCAGATGCAGATGCTGCTGCTTGTATATATTCTGTGTTGAAGTCATTATAGGTTAATGAACCATAGTCTGGAGCGTTTCTGTCCAATCTAGAAATAAATCCTGATAAAATAGACAATTTTTCACCAGCATCATTACCCACCACTCTTATTTCAGTACCTACCTTGGCTAAATCTGGCTTCAAGTCAAGTTGAGTTAATTTAAGGTACTTGACTAATGATGGGTCAAACTCTAAGAACCCGAAATCATGGATTGGATCTCTGTAAATAGGCTTTACCACTACTTCTTCGTGGTTATCGAACACTGCGTAGCCAGAAAAGGGTCCTGGACCAACCACATGTCTATTGGTCAAGATCAAACCCCTTGTTGAATCAACAACGAATCCAGTAGCCTCACTGACGATAGAAGTTTCGGTGTCAAAACTGCTAACATGTGAAAACTGGATTGAAACAACAGCATTTACAACTTTGGTTATAGTTTCTTGCCATTTTACACCAGATGACTCGGAAAAAACGGGGCTATCTGATTCGGAGTAGTATTCGCCATCCAGAGATTCCTCTAAAGCGATCTTCTTTGGATCAGATCCATTCAAACTACCGTTTGAAAGCTTTCTTTTAGACATTCCTCGCTCTTTATATTTCTATCAAGGATGTGATTTAAGTGATGATTTAATTAATTAAGATAACGAAGTTCCAAACAAATCAATGATGGATACTCCGATGTATGAATTTTGATTCGGAAATAGAGCTAAGGTATACCTCGTCTACTTAACTATTAAGGTGAAAAGTTTCCTGGGTGATGATTTGTCCGGGTAATCTCACTTGGATTGTTAATATGCATACTATCGCGATAGTTTAAGATCTAGATTAATAGGTTGCGATAAAAGGGCCAATATTCAGTAATGATCCTCGTTCAAGAAGTGTTCATCAAGTTGATGATTCTTGATTTCCAATTTTCATAATAATCTTCTTGTGTGGAACCGCCATATATCACATCTCCATGTATCATACTACCAAATTTATGCATAAGATCCCAGCCTTTACCAACTCTACCCAAGGTTTCGTTCATTCTATTAACCTCTTCATTACTCTGACTCTCGTACATGTAGGTTCTTTCGATATCATGAACCCATCCTTCGTCTTTGATCCAGTCATCGACAATATCGCACCAAATTTGCATGTTCCATTTCATCAAGCCACCTTTCTGATATTGGAAAAGCTGATTCGCAAGTTGAGATTTGGCGCCCATCTTTGAAGTTAATAGTCTATGGTTTATTCTTGTATATGCTGCATTGATCATTCCACACGCTAATAGCCACTCACTTTTCTTTGTAAATTTATGCTTATGGACAAGGAAAGTTTCTATCATCTTTGGTGTGATATTGGAAGGTATGAAGAAGTTGTTGGCGAACGAAATGAAATCTTCAATGTTGACGTGTTTCTTATCGTATTTGTAAACTGTTCCTTTTGGAGTACCTTTGGAAGGAGAACTTTTTCTTGGTGATTTTGATGCAGGCTTCGTTGGAGAAGTGAAAGGATCTTCTGGTTCTTCAGGAGGTGGGAGAATTTCCTTTTTCTTAGGATTAAATGGTGATTCTACATCTTTGAAATCAGAGGATCGTTTTACTCTTTTCGTAGGCGAATCGTCCTTTAATTCTTGAAGTCTCTTCAAAGGAGAGCTTATTTTGGTTGGCGAATTCTTTGCATTCGTTGGAGTTCCTCTTGGAGTAGAGTAAACGGAACTGGCTCCTTTTCTAGGACTTGACTTTGGAGTAGCACTTGTGGAGCGAATTTGATAGAGTAAGTTTTCTCTGAAGTCATCCAATAACTTGAAAACTAATTTAGGTTGAAGAGGTATCTTATTAGACTCGATCTTGGGGTTTCCTAATTGCTCTTCATACTTTTCTGCTGCTAAGTATGCACATATGTGGTATCTAGCAATTTCGCATCGTTTAGGTAAGACTGGTTGCTTCTTCAAACTTAATTGGTATAGAGTCTCTCCACAATTGAGAACTTCCGGTGGTATTTGACCTTGGAATGTCGGGATAACGTCCTGAAAGGACTGTTTTAGTTGGGTATTCATAGGTAGCCCTAATGCTTAAAGTACCATACGAACTTTCGAAACAGTACTCTATTCAGAACCTCGTCACGTGGTATTTATTCACGTGATACATCGTCGGTGCACTAGCCAACCAGAACAATTTTATTCATCACGGTAAGCACATAAGCACAAATGTTGTCCAGAAGTTTCAGAACGGGATTTCAAGCTATCCGCCCGCTCTCTACCCGCAGCGTGTTGTTGCAGAATTCTGTCTTGAAAAACGGAGTGTCTGAAGTTGCCGACCACAATGAGCCACCAAAAGAAATATTGTCTGGAGCACCAAAGGAATTATTGACCTCAAGAGTTGTCAGAATTTACAAGGAATCCAAGCCAGCCACACAATCAGGACATCACAACGGAGATTACTGGAAATTGGACTGGGATGTTTTGGGTAAAGGCAACAGATGGGAGAACGACTTGATTGGTTACCAAAGTTCCTCTGATTACATGCAAGGAACCATCATGAAATTCGACACCAAAGAGGCCGCAATTAGATTTGCTCAAGGACAAGGATGGGACCACTATGTGCAAGAGCCTAACAAGAGACACTTCAGAAAGAAAGAATATGCCAACAACTTCTTGCATTCCTCTGGTCCTTTAAAGCATATCAGAACCAAGTAATTTGTCTTTGCACAACCAATATACATCATGATCGAGAATCTGTAGCACAATTGAGAGAAGATATATGGTTTTTCAGCCAATTAGCAAATCAGCCCTCTGTTGAATACCAGTACCACAAACTATGGTAACATCTCACCGAAAAGTTGAAAAACTTAACCTCCTCGACTAACTATATCCTCACATTGCTTATTAATGTGCCCTCTTAAAGATCATTCAGGATCACTCTTCTCTTTTCGTGCTTCCATTAATGACTTAGTATATCACCCTATCTACCGCATGGTTGCAAAGAGGAATGGCCAACAGAGGAGGAAATGGTGCAATAATCCATTTTTTTAAGCTTAAAAAACACCAATCCCTTGCCTGTATCTATCTTAACTACCTAAATCTCTCGGACCCCTCGATTTGCCGCATTTCCCTCCTCCCTTGTAGTTAGTTCCTTCCTAGATAGCATTATGATGGATTTGTTCAACGCTCGCACTACCTCCCACATAACCCCAAGTCCATCAAAATACATCTTCATAGTGGAGCATCTACACGAAAACATCGGACATATTGACGCGTTCTATCAGTATTGAATCATTACTGCTCGAACTTTGACTTATTCCACCACTTTTGAAGTTCATCATCGCGTGCTTTCTGCTGAAACTGCCCCACTCTAAGAAGCCTCCCCAAGGCATCTAGTCATGTCATACAACAACAACCGTGGGTATGGCGGTGGCCATCTGTACGGTGGATATCCACATAAGTCCTGGAATCGATCAAGGTACCCCGGTAGGGAAGAAGATTCCCGAGGACAATACGGCGGCCGATACAAAGACCGTAGCGTATACAAAGGTCCAAATCATGCTTCAAGTGGTTACTCCACGAGCATCAATGATTCAGAGAAATCAAATAGCTCATATGATAGCTACGATGGTGCCTACTCGAGTACCAACTCGAAATACCCCACCAACTCATCTGACGTATCATATCAACAATACAAACCAGAACTGACATCTCATGAAGCACCGGACCCGGCCAATGGATTCGACTCACAAACGGTAGAATCAACCATGGAGTCGGAGAAAGACAAATTAATGCATCATGTGGACTTCATCATGCTGAAGCCAACCAGAGAGCCTGATATCTCTAAGAACTACAAGGTATTATATGATCCCGAGTTGGACAGCACCTTGAACAAAGCAGAGCGGAAAACAAAACACAGAAAGCTTCGATTCATGAAAGACAACCTTGACAGTTCCCCTGCTTCAGATCCCAGAAGAGCCAACATAGCGCATTATTTTCAAAAACCTAACAAGAAATCCAAAAGATTTCCCTTTAAGCAATTGCCCCAAGCAAAGTTTGTGTTTGACAAAGATTCAATCGGTCCAGCACCGCAAACTGAGTTGGTTGTTTGGGATCTCCCTTCAACCACAAGTGAATTGTACCTTGAAAATTACTTTAGGAGTTATGGAGATGCCATCAAAGATATGAAGTTTATAAATGATCCCATCAATGCTGTTCCATTAGGAGTTGCAACGTTTAGGTTTGCTGGTAATCCAGAAAAAGCAGAACTTTTAGCAAAGAAGTTAATACAAACTTTAAAAAATGAGAGGGCAAAGATCGACGGAATAGAAATAAGAATTGCATTAAATGATAAGGAAGGTGAGTTACTCAAGCGGAAGGTGGATTCGGCGAATGAAAAGCTCCGTATTGCTAAAAGCAAAAGAGATGAGGAGGATAAGAGAAGAATCAGAAGACAATTAGAAGAGGAGCAGAAGCGACAAGATCGAAAGAAAATCGAGCAGGAAAATAAAAAACTGGAGCCTTCTAAAGAGGTTGATACTACTGTGAAGCTCACGAGGTTTCTGCCAAACACAACAACCCTTTCTAAAAGGCATAATCATAAAGTTGTGCCGGGAGTCCTTTTGCCTAATGATTTAATCAAATATATCAAGGAACGGCCATATATTCTAATTCATGACAAGTACATTTCTACAAAAAGAATTCCATCACTGGATCTCAAACGTGCTTTGAGCAAGTATGATTGGACCAGAATCTTATCTGATAAGACAGGATTTTATATTGTTTTCAATTCCTTAAGTGAATGTGAAAGATGCTTCGTCAATGAAGATGGTCGAAAATTTTATGAATTCAAAATGTTTATGGAGTTGGCTGTGCCTGAAGGCTTCAATAAAGGGGTTGAAAATGAAGATGAAGACGGATTCCTGGCAAATGCTAAGAAGAATGATATGGTTGACGAAGCTGTTAATATTTTAATCAAAGAATTCGAATCATTCTTGGCTAAGGACATTCGCGAAAGAATTATCGCGCCAACTATTCTTGATTTGTTAAGTCATGACAAATATCCTGAAGTTGTGGATGACCTCAAGCGTAAAGAAGCAGCATTAAAAGCCTCACAAACCCCTGTGGTTAGCAGTTCAGATAACCTTAAACAAAATGCTATGAATATGCTTGCAGAACAAAGAAAGCAGCAACAACAAGTTAGGAACAGCCTTCCATCATTCAAGAAGAAAATAGAAAGAAAAGATGCTCTTCATAAACCAAAGGTATCAAGAAAGAATCTAATCCCAATGCAGCATGCACTTAATTATGATCGAAACTCTGAATCTGAATCTGAAGATGAAGATGAAGAAGAATCCAGCAGATCAGTGACCCCAGTTGCTATAAAAAGAGATAGGTCTTCTGCGCTTACTTCTCCAGATGAGGTAGAAGAACCGGAGCAAGATGCAAAGAGAACCAAGCTTCAAAAATCATTCTTGTATGAATCCGACTCTTCCAGTGATGTTGAAGAAGAGGTAGCAGAGGTTGGAGAAGCGATGGAAGATATTATTGAAGACCAGGAGATGGACTACTCTAATATTGAAGAACAATATCAACCGACAGACTCCCCTGTCACTGTATTTACAGAAACTCAATTGTTACCAACAGATGCTTTTGATCTTGCAGCGTTGCAAGATTTGATCAAAGATGATGAAGATATGAAGTATGCTGAGCAAGTCCTTGAAGAGGTGAAGGCACAACCAATTCAAAACATTGACTATTGGGCTTGGAAGCAAAAGGATTCCATACTGACTCAGGAGGTGATAGCAGAGGATGTTGATTTGATTGGTGCTTTGGATGAACGTCTTGAATCTTCAACGGGTTCCTTCAGAAGTGAAGGATACCGCCAAATTCCTGAATCTGATAAGATTGAATACTTGCCTCACAAGCGTAAGGTTCATAAACCTTTGAAGACTGTGCAGCATGATTTTGAAGAAGAGGAAGAGAGTAACAACGTCAACACGACTGCTTCCGCAAATGTGCAAAGTTCTCGTGTGAATAGAGCCAAGAATCGTCGTTTTGCTGCTGATATTACTGCACAGATTGGATCTGAATCAGATGTGTTGAGTTTAAATGCCTTGACCAAAAGAAAGAAGCCCGTTTCATTTGCAAGATCAGCTATCCATAACTGGGGTCTTTATGCATTGGAACCTATTGCCGCCAAGGAGATGATTATTGAATATGTGGGAGAGAGTATTCGTCAACAGGTGGCAGAGCATCGTGAAAAGAGTTATCTCAAGACGGGTATCGGATCGTCTTACTTATTCAGAGTTGACGAGAACACCGTCATTGATGCTACAAAGAAGGGAGGCATTGCACGTTTCATCAACCATTGTTGTAACCCCAGTTGCACTGCCAAAATCATCAAGGTCGAAGGTAAAAAGCGTATTGTCATCTACGCGTTGCGGGACATCGATGCCAATGAGGAGTTGACTTACGATTATAAATTCGAAAGAGAAACCAATGATGAGGAACGTATTCGCTGTCTTTGTGGAGCACCAGGGTGTAAGGGATGGCTTAATTAACCAGCCCAGTAAACAATCATGTATAGAGATTGATTAATATAACTAATTATAGATTTCACAAACCAACTTGTGTGATGTAGTTCATCTCAGGAAGGTCTTCGCTTTCAAGTGCTCATATGGAGGTAGTCTACAAAATGCACCCAATGACTCTGACAATGGCATTGACTAATAAACATTAGAGCTTCTGCTTTCGGTGATGGCACTGTCGAGGCCATGGGCCGCCTGAACATGCCAAAACATCCCAATGCACATGAACATCCCAGAAAGGTCCAAACCCTTAGATGGCCCAAACATCCCGCCGAAGGTCCCCACACATTGTTCGACGATCGATTCGCCCCCAGCACCAGGCTGCCCTTCGTCTATTCATCGGATTGTGTGCTCTATTATGACGACGGTTCTCTGCCATTATGCTCGTATACTTACCGGTCCAACAATCTCGAGGCATTATGACACATTCGCAGTAGCTCGCTATACGGTGCATACAAGTTCTATTTTTTATGGACAGTGGTGATTGTCCACTGGGCTGGGGCGGACCAGATGCCTTACGATTGTTGGTAGGCCACCAAAGGTCTGCATTAGGGGTATCTTTCGGCAGGTGTGGCAGAATGGCCAGTGGTGTGTGTCTGTATGTGTTCCATAGACTTTCCTAATTGGAACACAGTCCACTGCACGGCAGCCAGTGTTATGGAAAATTGTAAAAATTTCAAATTTTTCACAACAGCGCGGTTTGCAGGTGGATGCGTTCCACGTTACCCAAAACGTCTTTCGGGTCCAGTGGAAACGGGGATCAGGACCCCATGGATGCACTGCACCAGCGGACCTCGTAATTACACTCTGCCGTAGAGCCCAGGACCCGAGCCCTGCCCTCATCACTGGTGAGCTGGTCGCTGTGCGACTTCCCTCCAGTAGGCCCTGTCCAGCGTGGTGCGCGACTTTGGCGATCTTCTTTGGCGAGAATCGGTTCCATCATCAGGCACAGATTTCCCGCTGCTGCGTCAATCCCAGCACCAACACAGACGAGAAACGACCATGTGGTCCTGGCGGGGCAGCGGTTTGGCTGGCAGCCCCGACAACGCCCGGTGGAAGCCAACAGACACCTGCCACCAGGCTAGAGGAACCACAGCGCAAACCCAGACACCACTAGATCGGGCAGTGCTCATAGCCCCAACGCCGAGTTACACATGTTGAGAGGTGTCAACCAGGCCCACCAGTACCACATCTGCTCGTAAGCATGAAACAGAGCTGAGCTCGGAACCGCCCCAGTAGGAGCAGCACCAGAAGCAGCGCCAGAAGCAGCACCAGCATGTTTGCTGCCCCTAAGCCTGGTGCCAGCACAGGGCCACTGCCAGGGTCGCACTAGTCCCACTAGTGGATTAGTGCACTAAACCTCCGCCAGGGCCATGGGACCTCGGCATGGCCCAACTGCTGGTGGCCACTGCAACCTCCACCTTGGCCCTGCCCCGGCGGGCCATGTCATCACCCTACCGGCGCTTCCTAGTTCCAGCTGTCGCCGCACCACTACCGCATTTGTGCCTCCACTTGATCTGAAACAGTATCATTATAAATATCAACAAATAACGGTGCGACCGATCGGGTAATATTATTGATGGATACAAACACCAAGCGCAATCGTGCCAGCACCCCAGAATGACCAGCTAGCGAGACCTGTGCCGTGCCAGCCTATTGTAAGCCCAGGTGGCCGGTGCGGCTGCCGCCAGCGCTGAGCCCGATTCGAGGGGGTTTGTTGCAGCCGTAGCAATCACCGCCATGAGATTGAGCAGTTTAGTGTGAGATTGGTGGGGAGATTGGGTTTCACGACATTGCGGGTGCGATGGGCTCCAGAGCCATGTTCATGGACGGGGCCTGCTGCGATGGACCACGATGGCCCGCGTGAGTCTGCACTTGACACCCGTCGGGCCCGGATACGGCCTGAACCCCCAAACTCCTCACCACACGCAACTCCCAGGCTCAGATCTGGCAGTTCCACTTCATCTAGTGCCAGTAAGTCGCAACTCTCACATCCTACCCCCCCATTGAAGAAATCCACGTGATCACCCGATCGGTCTGTTTTGTAAATACCCTCAATGCGGTAATACCCAAACACATATCCTTCAAATTTTCCAGTATAATATACTGGTGTTAGCCAGGCTATTCCTTCAACGAGCCAGACATCTCTTCAGTCGGTACCGTCCCCCAGTGCCGTCGTAGCTCGCCAGAAACCCCCACGATGTCCCGTGCTCAACCGCTTCAACCGCTCAACAATACCCAGCTCAACAACAGGGGTAACATCACCCCCATCAAGGGCGTCAGACGGGCCAAAGAGAACCAATTTGAGCCCAATGCCATCCACCAGCAGCCAGTGGTGCCCGCCGTCTCGGCAGAAAAGCCAAAGAAGAAGAAGGAGAAGCTCAGTGCCCTCTGCAAGACCCCTCCATCCATCGTCAGAACTCGTAACGGAAGAGACTACCGTAGAGGTAATTTCCTCGGCGAGGGGGGGTTCGCCCGTTGTTTCCAGATGAAGGACGCTTCTGGCCAGATCTTCGCCGCCAAAACCGTGGCCAAGGCCTCCATCAAGAACGAAAAGACAAAGACCAAATTGCTCTCGGAAATCAAGATTCACAAGTCGTTGAAACACCCCAACATCGTCAATTTCGTGGACTGCTTCGAAGACGACGTCAATGTCTACATCCTTCTCGAGATCTGCCCCAATCAGTCCTTGATGGAGCTTCTCAAGACCAGAAGAAGAGTGTCCGAACCCGAGGTCCGCTACTTCATGGTTCAAATCATCGGTGCTATCAAGTACTTACACTCCAGAAGAGTCATCCATAGAGACTTGAAGTTAGGTAACATCTTCTTTGATCCACAAATGAACTTGAAGATTGGTGATTTCGGTTTGGCCTCAGTATTACCTTCGGTCGATTCTAGAAAATACACCATCTGTGGTACTCCAAACTATATTGCTCCTGAGGTTTTGGGAGGAAAGAACACCGGCCATTCCTTCGAAGTGGACATCTGGGCCATTGGTATCATGATGTACGCTTTGTTGGTCGGTAAACCTCCTTTCCAAGCTAAAGATGTCCAAGTGATTTACGAACGTATCAAGAAAACAGAGTACGCTTTCCCTGCTGACAAGCCTATTTCAGATGAAGCAAAAGTATTAATTAAAGATTTATTAAGTTTGAATCCTTTGAATAGACCAACTATAGATGAAATCTTGAGTTACGAATGGTTCAAAGGTCCATTCCCTGACAAAACTTACGAAGAAAGTTTGGTCAGTACTCCTTCAGGTTTCGAAAAGATCTCCAAAACTCAATCCTCCATCAACTTCACAAACACCAAATCTAACGCTGGAATATATACACCAAAGAATAAGAATCCAGTGGAGATTTTAAGATCCGATTTGCATTCAGAACAACCAAAGAGCTTATTGCCTCAAAGTTTGTCACCAAATGATACTAGAAATAAATATGAGGAAGTCAACCCCAGTGTTTTGGGTAAGTCTAACAGAAGAGTAAATTTCAACAGCAACTATTCAACTACCATTAAACGTTTGAACCAAATCTGTTTCGAAACCTATCAAAATATGAGAAGATTGGAATACTCCAAACACGAACAGATTGTATCAGAAGAATTACCAAGATGTGAAAACCCCATTTTGATCAGTAAGTGGGTTGATTACTCTAACAAATATGGATTTTCCTACCAATTGAACAATGATGACATAGGTGTCTTGTTCAATGATGATAATACCATCTTAAAGGTACACAATGGTTCGAAGTTTTTGGAGTTGATCTACCATGAAAACGAAGGTTGGACTTGTATCGAAAACTCCACGCTTTATCCTCCATCTCAAGTGAAGAGACAATTGGAGATCGTGGACTTTTTCGCCAAGTACATGAATAGTAACTTGTCCAAGGTTAGTGAGAATGAAGATAGGAAAGAGACTGTGTTTTTGAGAAGATACAGCAGAACATCAGACTATATTATGTTCGAAATGACTAATGGAAATTTCCAATTCAATTTCAAAGACCATCACAAGATCTGCATTTCCAAATCTGGCTTGGCTATTACACACATCAGTCCTAGCAGAAACATTCAAACACATCCACTAATCTTGGTTTTGAAGGAAGGAAACTTCCCAGTGGAACATGTACCAGATTGTATGGAGAAAATTAGTGTTATCAAGGAAGCCATCAAAAGAAAGGCTTTCAAAGATACCGGTAACTAATCTTCATTCTAATGTCATCATCTTACTTCTCCAGTAACAGTGTTACTCCGTTTTTAGCATTATACCCTTCTTATTTACTTGCATTCTCACTGCTAATGTCTGATTTCATGGTAAACTTACATAAAAATACACCGATATTCGTATTAACTATTCTAACGCTACTGAAGTAGTATATTGTACAGGGCGCTCTAGGCAGCCTTCTAGGCACTTATTATTGAGAAGCTTTCACTCTTCTCGTATTATACCTCTTATTATGCCTGGATCAATCTGAGACTTTGATCTTCAATGAAAGATTTTTAGTAATCATCCTCTGTGTTTAACAAAGACTTAAGGGCCCATTCATCCTTAAACCTGGTCTTGATGACGTCCAACTCACTGATTAATCCAGAACATGCGTTTTTCAAGGCTTCCTTTGGTGAGTAGTCATCTTCTGTTTGGATACGAAGGACAAAGTAAGCGAATAAAGGATGCTCGACCTTGTAAGCAGCAAAAATGACCTTCTCATCCTTCAACAATTGTGCCCGCAACAAGTTGGCTAAGGTATGGTCTTCTCTTTCTATCTTGATGATGGCCGCATTAGGGACTTTGGTATCAGGGGTGATTTTGATTCTGAGGTTAGTAAAATTCGAAGAGTGAAAGTCTGGTTTTCTCAAGAGCAAAGTTTATGGCTATAGAAGTGCCAAATGCTCGTTCTTGGGTCATTTTGATGATTATTGGCCACTGATGTAGTTCATGTGTATGTGGGCAATACAGGTGAAAATGGGGGAGAAACATCAAAAAAAAGACAGGGTATCGAGAAACTTACTTATCCACACCATCTGGTAAAATGAAAAGCTCGAATCTATCTGGGGCGTTCATTTTAGACTCTGGGAAAGACGACTGTTGTAATAGCGTTGATGGAAATTTGATCACTAGTTTCCACACGTGATCGAGATCACGCGACAAATTCACCCCGACATACTGGCCAGCGCCGAGTGCTGAAATTCCCGAAACGGCAAATACAAAACCCAGTCACGTGACATATCTTAAAGGTTACAATATTGCCAATTTTTGAAGGTGGCTTGTCTGAGTTGGGCCATGGAGATGTACAGAGGATCCCCACCAGCCAACTGCACAGCCAATGGAGTTTTGGCGATGACATCAAGCGGTCCTGGGCCCATCTCTTATCTGGCCGGGTAACTTTTCTCGGCCCCACGCCCGGCGGACAATATGCAGGAGTTACCCGGACAATTCCATCCACAGCGAGGTCCTTCATATGAGGTATTCTATTCCATCCATCCCAATAGTTCTCTACTTCAGTTCCCCGGATAGAATCTAATTGTATCATTAAGCACCAGATTATTGCCTCGGGTGAAATATTCCAGTGAATTAGTCAATTTTCATTCGTCAGTCAACAAGAAGTGCGGAAGTTATTGTAACAGGTGTGGACGATGACGAACCAACAAGATCCTTGGAACAGCCAACAGAGACCTTTAGGTCAGCAATTCAAGTATGTATTGCAATCCGCTGCATTGATTCAGCCCTTTTCCTGTCTGAGCGAGTCAGCTCCAATGTGTTTTGGCCGTCCCTGGTGGTGTTGACATATCATGCAACATCAGCCGGTTGACGCCATCCATGGAATAATCGCCACAACTAGTGATGATTCCTGTGATCAATGATCTAATCAGCATACAGAGATCTATCTTAACCGCATACTAACATCCAGTCGCCAACATCCTCCTGTGTTACCTCCTCCGGCTACTTTAGAAACAGGTATGTAAAATGGCCAATACGCGCCTACTTTGATGGACAGTACTAACAAGCAGGTGGACAATCGTTTTACCCCCTCCATAGCTTGCCCAGTCTAGGAAACAGCTCGGGTCACCCTCCACACACTCACGGTTTCAACATTCCATCCATCAACACTTCTTCGGAGGTTGGTCAAGTAAGTATCTTCACCTTTGATTGGTTGTCAGCATATACTAACGTCAATAGCATGAAGCCTCGAGACAAAATGAATTAAGAAGAGCCTCGGCAGTAATAGGTACTCCAGGTACTCAGTTACCCTTACCTGGTACCATCACTGCAACCCCAGAACAGGCACACTCCCAACCTCATCAACTCCAACAGTCACACCATACTGTTTCACAACCACCAGTCGCGCAGCAACCCCCAATAGCCCTGGGTGTTCCCAACAGGGCTTCGGTGTCAAACGTGTACAGACCATTGAATGTGAAGGATGCGTTGTCGTACTTAGATCAAGTTAAGATTCAGTTCTACAATCAAGCTGATGTTTACAACAACTTCCTTGATATCATGAAGGACTTCAAATCTCAAAGCATTGATACTCCTGGTGTTATTGACCGGGTATCTGCCTTGTTTAAAGGTCACCCTAACTTGATTCAAGGTTTCAACACATTCTTACCCCCTGGATACAGAATCGAATGCTCTCTTGATCCATCCGATCCTAATCCAATCAGAGTTACTACTCCTACTGGAACCACCACAAGACCAAATATGCATGGTGCTACCTATAGTCAAAGATGGGGTAGTGAAAGTCAAGAGCAACAGCAAGTGGTAAACCAGTTCACCCAAGAGCAACAAGTTTTGCAACAGCTGAATCAAAATGGAGGTGAAAGGGAATTCAATCATGCTATTTCCTATGTGAACAAGATCAAAACTCGCTTTGCGAACCAGCCTGATATCTATAAGCATTTCTTGGAGATATTGCAAACTTATCAAAGAGAACAGAAACCAATCAGCGAAGTGTATGAACAGGTCACAGTTCTCTTTGCCAATTCCCCAGACTTGTTGGATGATTTCAAACAGTTCTTACCAGATACAAGTAACCAAGCTTACCCTCAAACTCAAGAAGGCTCATACTCTCAAACAAACGGTACATCTCAATTACCACCGGTGGGTAATTTCCAACCTCCAGCAGGATCAAGCGGATTAAGTCCTAATGGTGCTCAACAATATAACCAAGCTTTTCAAGGAAATGGAAGTCCAGATAGCAACTTAGCTGCCAATGACCAATTTGTTCCAAAGAAGAAGAAGTCCGTGTCAGAACCTTACTATGAACAAATTCAAGAACCTCAGGTGTCAAGTATGCGCTCAGTTAACCAGCCTAGAAGTAAGACTGGATCTTCTGGTGCGGCCAAGAATGGTCCAGTCACTACTATTGTCAATCCAACTTTAGTGCCAGGCATCCCTGAACCGGTACCTCCTTCTTCATCTATCAAGTCTTCATCTTTCCTGGAAGAACTCTCTTTCTTCGATAAGGTCAAGAAGGCGATTGGAAACAGGCAAACTTACAATGACTTTTTGAAAATCTTGAACTTGTACTCCCAAGATATTATTGACAAGCGTACTTTAGTCGAAAAGGTGGATAGCTTCCTAGGAGATGCAAACAATGACTTATTAAGTTGGTTTAAGATGTTTGTGGGATACGAAGAAAAACCACAAAACATTGAAAACATCACATTCAAAAAGCATCAATTGGAGTTATCCTTATGTAAGGCGTATGGTCCATCATACAGACAATTGCCAAAAGCTGAAACATTTATGCCATGTTCTGGTAGAGATGAAATGTGTTGGGAAGTTTTGAATGATGAATGGGTTGGCCATCCAACTTGGGCCTCAGAAGACTCTGGCTTCATTGCTCATCGTAAAAATCAATACGAAGAAATTTTATTTAAGATTGAAGAAGAGAGATTGGAATTTGACTATTACATGGAAGCAAATTTAAGAACTATCCAACCTTTGGAAACAATTGCCAACAGAATTGCTAACATGACACCTGAACAAAAGGCAAACTTTAAGCTTCCTCCAGGTTTGGGTCATAACTCTCAGACAATCTACAAAAAGGTGATCAGAAAAATCTACGATAAAGATCGTGGATTTGAAGTAATTGATGCGTTACATGAAAACCCTGCTGTTGCTGTACCTATTGTGTTGAAGAGATTGAAACAAAAGGATGAAGAGTGGAAGCGTGCTCAAAGAGAATGGAATAAAGTTTGGAGAGAGATGGAGCAAAAGGTATTCCACAAGTCTTTGGATCATCTAGGATTGACATTCAAACAGGCCGATAAGAAGCTTTTGACAGTTAAACAGTTGGTTAGTGAAATCAGCACTGTCAAAGTTGAACAGCAAAACAAGAGACTTCATCCATTGACTCCTAAGCCTCAAGAACAATTGAATTATGTTTTCAAGGATAATGATGTGTTAATGGATATCCTCAAGTTATCTGATGTGTTTATCTATAAATCCTCTAATTATTCAGTTAATGACCGTGAGAAATTGGCCCAATTTTTCAAGTTTTTCATTTCATTGTTTTTTGGAATTCCAACAGAGACTATTGATATGGCCTTAACTTCCAGAGGTAAATCAAAAAAGGCTGATTCTGAAGAAGAAGGTTCTGCCAACGAATCCAATGAATCTTCAGAGCCACAGCAAACCACCAAGAAGCGTGGCCGTGAAAACGATTTATTGAGAGACGTCTTGAAAAAGCAATCCAAATCCAAGAAGGAAAACGAAAGCGATGCCCCTGACAATAATGCCAATGATTCAGACGATCCAGAATCATCTGAAGATGTTGATAGATCGAGCGAATTGTGGATCAAAACTGCTAATACCAAATTCAACTTGAAGGATGAAGAACAAAGCGAGCAAAAGCGGGAGAAGTACAACTTGTTCTGTAACACAACTATTTACGTGTTTTTCAGACATTTAAGAACGTTGTACGAACGTTTGGAAGAGATAAAGGCCATGAATGAAGAAGTTGGAAAGGAAATCAGAAGTCGAAAGACCCCACAATTCGCCAAAGACCTTAACTTACTTTCACATCAACTCGAGGATATGGGAGTTGAGATTGTTGGATCCAAGAATTGCTACTTGCAAGTATTGGAACTTTCTGAAAACTTGATCGAAGGAGAGGTTGAACATCAATGGTTTGAAGAGTCATTACGTCAAGGTTACAGAAATAAAGCATACAAGATCTACACTATTGACAAGGTTGTTCAAGCAATGGTAAAACATATGCATACCATGATAACTGATACAAAAACATCAGAGATGATGGTTTTGTTCGAAACTGATAGAACCAATCCAATTTGCACTGCTAAGGATCAGATTTTGTACAGAATGAAGGTGAGATCGTTAATGGCATCTGATGAAAATATGTTCAAGATATCTTTCAAAGAAAATGACAACACTGTTAATATCCAATTTGTTAGCATCGATGATCTTACTATCAATGACCACGAAAATGCTGAAGAGCTGTATAATTACTATGTCACCAGTTATGTGATGTCTCATCCAACAGAAGGTGTATCAGCATCAAAGATTAATATGCCATTCTCCAGATCTTTCATTGAGAATGTCGATGAAGAACAATGTGATGGACGTGTTTGCTCTGGCTTGAAGGTATCTGTTTGCGAAAACTCCTATAGGTTGTTTTTTGAAGCTAATACGCTGGATGAATTCACTTCCAATTCAGTATTCTCCAAATCCAATGCTGACTTGCAAAGCAAAGAAGAGAAGCTTGATGCTTTGAACAAATTGATCAATGGTGAAGAAGGGTGGAAAAAATCATTATCTGATTCTCAGGATGCCGCAAAGGCAGAGGAAAAGATACAAATTTTATTCGACAAAGGCTTTCAAGCATTCAAGGACTTCGACAAACCAGAAGATGTTGTAATGAAGGATGCTGAACTCGATGCTCAACCAAGTGAAGAGGCTGTTGCTTCAACTCCTCCAACACCTTCCATTCCAGAACCCAAGCCAGAGGAAAGAGTAGATGCTGCCAAGATCGATGCTGATTCAACCGTGATACAAGATAATAATGATACTACCATTCATCAAGATGCAAATGATACCACCCATGATGAAACCACAGTCAACCAAGAAGATGTTTCTATGATAGGAGACGGCCAAAACGAAACAATCGCATCATCCGACCATGGCAAAAAGCCAGACACCGAGTCAAATTGAAAGGATATTTTTAAATTGTATTGTTATTCAAATTCTTTATTTCTTACTTATATTAATAAAATGTTGTTATTGTCTATATTTAGATATACAGATTCTATTTATTTCAATGGAATCTTCCCTCTGCAGCAGCTCTTGCCAATCTCTCGGTTGCAATACTTCTGGCCAACCTTTCTCTTTGATCCAATCTACGTGCAACATACGCTTTCTGATCCTTGAGGATAAGAAGTCTTAAAATGATATCTTCTGCCAACGTTTGAGCGGCAATTGGATCAGATCTGGCCTCCTCGGCATCTTGACTGGCTTTAGCTCTAGCTTTAGCTGTTGCATTAGCCAGAATTGTGTTGGTACGATAAATACTTCCAGCTCTGGAAAGGGTTCTCTGTGGATGTTCATTCTCGGCGACATCATTAATTTCCAGATTGAAATTATTCCGATCTCTCAATGAACGTACAAATGCAGGTGATAATCTTTCGACTTCTTGAGTCAACGAAGAAATGTCGGTGTCATAGTACACTGGAAGAAGCAATAGAGCTTGATATTGTTCGTTTTTCAAATCTTTAACGGGAGGGCCGTTTCCATCATTGTGAAAGAAATCAAAGCAAAGAAAATTGAGCCATGAAAAAACCGTTTCCAATTCATTATTAGTGAGTTGCTTTCCAAATCCCATCATACCTATTGAATTCGTCACATTGGCCACTGCTGAAGACACAGCAGACTGCCAGCCAGTAGCATTGGATCCGGATGCAGCATTTCCAAAGCTTGGTAAGTTAAGGGTTTTTGCTGAAGAAAGTTTGGGAAGCAATAATTCATCTGCCGACGAAACGACAACACTCCAAGCTGCAAGCATTACCTTGAGAAGCAATTCTTTCGTCAAATATTCGGCGAGGACTTGAAGGTTCATGTTCAAGTATTTATAAAGTGGCATCATTGCTTCATCCATTTGATCTTGAGTTGGTTTTAGTTGACCATTGTTTCCACAAATTGAACGCAAGTTACCTCTTGAGAAACAGTAGTGAATGAAGCGAGATACCTTCTCAACAATACGTTTAATGCAACGTTCTTGACATCTTTTCAATGCTCTATGGGCTCTTCCCATCACAAAGATTGCATCTTCCCTCTCACTTTCAACGGCGACCTCAACCAATAATCTACCTTGGGTATCCAAGTCTAGATATATTTCTTGTGGAATACCGTCATGTTTGAATCTTCTTGGATCAAGCTGAATTAAAGCTCTACCACATACTGAATACGAACCAAACTTTTCATTCCATACTGTGGCAGAGATTGTCAAAGAAGAATTGGGTGGTAACGTTAACTCAAACTCTTCATCCCATTCTGGATCTGCTGTATTGTTGAGTGTTCTTGTCTTTCCAATGGTTCTTTTGGCTTTGGTGTCTATCAAGGTGACATAAGGATGTAAACTTGTGGATGTGGAAGAGGCAGTACCAAGATTCTCGGCTTTAATGAGTCGTAATGAGAAGATGTGGCTGGTGTATTGGGATTGTGATTTCGGATCATAAGAACCAACAGATTTAGAAATCATTTCGGGATCCAAAATATCTTCCAACTTCGTCAATTGGTGCATCATTGCAGACAAATTATTTAGGGCAATACATGTTTTTGGCATGAAATTGTAAGGTTCTTCAAGAAGTATTTTTCCAGGATTACTATTGATATTGGAAACCACATTTTTCACTTCATCAAACCAACCTGAACCTTTTTTTGTTTCACCTTTGTTTTCTTCTTGCTGCATAGCTATTCTTTTCTGTTCATCTTCATCCAATTCTTTCATTATCTTATCGGTGATGCTATTTGCATAGTACAAGGCACCATCAGAAATACTCTTCAAAAGAGTGGTGAATACTTTAGCTAAATGAAATTCATTAGCCCAATTCAACCCATTCAAGATCTTCAAAAATTCTTTAATGAGGGTAAAGATATCCAAAATAGCTGAAGAAAACTTCTTGTCATCAGTTTCAAGACTGATAGCTTCATATGTATCATTCTTGATAGCTTCTTGTACGATACCCAAGATCTTCTCCCCACTTTCAGAGACCCAAGCCTCAAGGAATGGGAAAAAGAACTTCTCTAAATCAAATTGAAATTTCGACTTGGTGGGGGAAACTTGTGAATATATGTCTCTGATCTCACTCAAAGCTTTGTAAACCTCCAATGCATCACTGTATGGAATAAATTCTCCCTTATTCTTGACATAGCCATCTATATGCTTGAGGATATTTTTTGCATCAGCAGCAAACATCGCAATTACAACTGCTGCTACCGTACGCTTGACATCCAAAAAACCCAAAAGAGGATTTTTGTATCTCTTTTGAAGCATTTTTATATCTTCAATGATGCTGTCACATATGTTAAGTACATGTATAATACTTAATGTGTCGTCACGAGGTAAATTGGTCAATAACTCAGCGTACCGCATTTCCGAATACCTCAATAAGGCTTTTGACAATTTCTTTTCCCATTTCTTGACCAATCCAGATTGTTCAACGTTGGAGAAAAGAATATCAGATTCCAAATATTCACCCAAAAATGATAATGCAGGACCAAATTTCGGTTTGACATTTTTACTAAATATCAACAGAAGAGAGTCCTTGATTGAGAATAAGGTCTCATTATATGTACTCATCAAATTTTTTGTCCATTCTTCTTGATCATGCAATGGCCACGACTCTTTGCTTTCCCAGTCCATATTATTATTTTCAAGAGTTATCTTGCAGAAATGGAAGATCTTCTTGGATGCTTCAAGATCAATTGGCCCCAATTCCTTGGGGTCACTCAAGAGTTTATCCCTAGTTATTCCTGTTAGTGTTGCTGCAGTGAACACGGATACAACTCTTGTGGGAATACTAATTCTCCACACCTTTGCACATGTGAGTAAGAAGTTCGAATGTGATTTGGGGAATAACGGTTTTTCAGGATCAGATATATCAGCAATATTTTCTCTAAGATCAAGTTCAAAGCATAATTTCATTAACACGACAAAGTATTTCTTCAACAATTGAGTTCTGGGTAACACGTAAAAGTCACATCCTGAGGGCAAATCAGGAAGAGGTAACAATCTCATGGGTGCAGGTATGGAATACTTTTTCAATAATTGACTTATTGCATCTTCTTCCGACTTCTTCCATGCATCATATGCTTCTTGAGTACTGAAGTTCTTTGGGGACAATTGTCCCAAGTCTTTCCCCAAGTAGAATATGACCTGCTGGAGGTCTTTATGTAACGCCTTCTGCAGCGATAAATCCTTCCATTTGTTTATATCTTGTTGTAATTTTATGGAATCCACATCAAAGAGTGCTTTAATCAACTTAATAATGGCCTGGTCCATATCGTTGATCTTGAAGGAGGGTTTTGGGTACAGAACGCTTGAATGACTTGCAGAATTCGAGTCATCTTTTGCACCGGACAGTTTTGGTTTCAATGATTCCTTGTTTTCCTGGAGTTTTGCGATCAACGCATCGCTGTCTTTGTCTTTCTTGATTAATTCAATTAACAACTGGACAAACTTTCCGGCCTGTTTGAAGACCATCTCACTGATCTCGTTACTGGGTATGGTCCCTAGCTTAACCAACTCCTTGTTTGCGCATGCAACGAACTTCATCACGAGGTATTCAGGCTTATTGTTTCTGGTAAGGTCATTCTTGAAAGTTGGGTCCAAGAGTTCACTGTAGAGCCTCAACAACGATCTTCTGGTCATATCATCATAGCTGCCTCCATTCTTCATGGCTATCACATTAAGACGGGACTCGAGACTTGAGAGTAAGTAACTTGGTAACTTCGGGTCTTGAACATCAAACACTTTCGAGCTTCTGTAGTATTTGGAGTAATTACCCCCGGAATTGGCCCCATCTTTTCCAATTGGGCCGGTTCCCGCAGAGGTAGTCGTCTTCAAGCTGAGATCAACTTTGGGTGTCCTAAAACGGGCTTCATTCACGTATTCAAGAATGTACACCTTGAGGATACTCTCGTAGAGCTTTGCCGTATCCACGGTGGTGTAGGCTGCGTCGTCGGCCAAAATCACCTGCGATGCAAGACTGTGCGCTCTACCGTTCAGACCATCGGAGTTACCCGAACCATTAGGGCCTCCATCTTTAAGCCGGGGTAGCATTGGTCGATATGGAATTGAATCGTTGGCCTAAACTATAGAGGTAAGTATCATGTGATTGTGTGCGCGTGACCCAAGGCATTGTTGATGCCTGCATCGCGTGACATTACACCATGTGATCTAGGCGAAAGTCTCAGGACCCCACCACATTCATTCTATAGTACATATTATACAGAGTCTGCGTCACTGACATCACTGAGTTCGTTATTATCGCTGGCATCGCTTTCAACCTTGGGCTTCTTGGCGCCGCCGTTGCCCAGCACTTCTTCGGGCTTGAAAATGTGTCGGGAGAGGATTTTGTTCATCTCGAATGCACCCACCGATTCTGTAAGTTAGTAAGTAAATTCATAGGAAATGGCGGAAGCTGTTATGGCAGGTGAAATTTCGTGGTGCAAACTGCCCCGCCTTCTTGGCAGGTCGATGGTGCAGTATATCGAGTCCTAAGTGTATTCTGCCACCAATTCACAGCCAATACTTCGGGGTAAACCCTCTATACATACTTTTCTTGAACAACGCCTGAAGTGGCTTGTCGCAAATAATTTGTCTCTTATCATCCGGGTTCTGAAGATCGTTACCTTTGATATATGCCCAGATTGCTTTGACCACTTGTGGACGTGACAACCGAGCACTCCCCACAACACTCAGAAGCTCCGATGAAAGTACCATCTCCCTTTGAAGACCGGTGGGTTTTGTCAGGGTCAGTGCTTTCTTTGGCTTTTGACGTCTAGCACGCATCAATGGCCCCTGAACTTGTGCCTTCAGAAGTTGAGCTGCCATAATTGCATCCTGACGCTCTATTTCCTGGAGCCTTTCCTTCTCAGATTTCTCTTCCTCTGTTCTCTTATCAATAAGTCCATAGTATCTGTTCAAGATGATTTCATTTATATCTTTCTGGTTTGTTAGCAGGCTTTCTGGATTTAGCATGTTGTCTACTTACCTTGTGCTCTCCAAGATCTATACCGAATAGCTCTTGCAATGCATTCCGAATTTTCTTCACAGTGATTTGTTCTAGGTCTGCCACCTCGAGAATCGCCTATATGTTAGTCTCCATCCACCGAAGTAGCGGTATCCTCAATTGTGTGATGCTGTTTCACATCTTTGAACCCACACTTCGGAACCATAACTGGCCCCAAAATCGCCAAAAAGCAGCGCTTTTAGCCACGAAAAAAAGCAAAGCAATCCTATGAGGTTACCGCAGCCATTGAAACCACTTGAAATCACTTACATCTATCGTTGGAAGATACTTTTCTGGAGTGTACTGTTCGGACATGTTGATGATAGATACCACTAATGTGTGATGTTAAAAGTGCGACTGTGTACAGGACCACATTCTCAGTAGCATGAAATTGGCATTAGAGATGTTTGCATACTGTGCTGGATTCGTCAATTAATATACAGTAACTATAATAGTAAGGTTGGCACTAGGCCAGAATCGAGGTGTTGGTTATTTAGAGTCGAAAAGCCTTATTCGCGGTTCTTCAAGTTTCTCTTATGCTGTAATTCGTTCTTCTTGATCAACCTCTTTCTTTCCATTCTGTTCAAGGTTCTTGGGTCAATCAACTCGTCTGGAGTGTTCTTAACCTTATCATCGACCTCCACCAACCATTGGTTGTCCATGTCCTTGTTCTTACCCTTGTAACCCCACTTAGGCACCCATTCACCGGTAGCTTCGTCGTACACCATCTTGCCGTCTCTTGGCTTGGCCTTGATACCCTTTCTAGCAGCAAATTGCTCCCACTTGGTAGGGGCCTTGGCCTTTGGCACGGCCTTCTCACGAGGCAACTCAGTGGTTGGGTCTGGAAGCTGTATCAATGTCATGGTAGAGTCCTGGCCGGTAGACAGGCCGTGGGTGTCACTGGTGGTCTTGACTGGCAAGGACAACAACTGGTTCACCAACAACTGCAAGTTGTCTCTGGTCACTGATGCAAGGTATTCTTCTCTGGTGGCAGCATCCTTCAACTTCTGGTTGTCGAGAGGGTTGGTATCGAAGGTGGTCAAGTTACCTAAGTCGAAGGTGTTGGGGATGGGCTTATCGACGGTAATCGGCTTGAAATCTTGGTTTTCACTCATGTTGGGATGCCGTAGGTGTTTCTGATAAAGTTCGACTTACGATGTGAGATGAGGTTGAAAAATCAATCTGGGCGCGCACGACCACAGCATCTAGGGCCTTGAGCTTTGGAGGGAGCTTCTCCATATCCAAATGGATACGGCGGTCATCAATGTGATGGCTCCGCCAGCCATGAAGATGTGCTTAAGGTTTTCGTTGTCAGTAGTTTCCGGCTCCTTCTCTAGTCCCGGGGTGGCTGTGCTTGGGGATTTCGCGGCATCCACTAACTGGATAAAGAGCTCATGAAGCGAAGTAGTCCATGCAGATGAAATGTGTAGAGGCGAATTGAGAAGAAGGTCCCGGGTGTAGTTTTCTGGCTGGACATCGGACCTTTGTTGCTGCTTGTCAAGATCTGCTTTGAGTGCTACAAACACCGATGGGATCTCGCGGAGTGCTTCTCCATACTTCTGATGCAAATCCACCAAGTACTGGAAGGATTCGGGATCAGAGGAATCATAGGCATAGCAAATAACGTCACACTGATCTAGACGCTGCTGATTGCTGAGAATAGCAGGCTCGAGCTCTCCCAATTCTTCTAGAATTAAATAGCATTGCTTTCCTCCACGAAGCTCAATATCCTTCACACATAGCCTAGGTTTAATCGTAGGGTTATATACCTCACTGTAAGTTCCACGCAAAAACAGCTCTAACAATGAGCTTTTTCCAGCTTTTGGAGCCCCAACGATGAAGCAGTTGAAGATATTGCGGTCAGACACAGCCTGTCGATAAAATTTGCCTTGTTTTTGCCTCCTTTTCCGAGGCTTTGTGACTTTAACTGCCTTCACCGAGGCACCGTCATCAAAGCCGAGATATGCCAAATACTCAAGCGTAGTCTTGTGGTCCAAAAATGTAGTTAAATTCCATTGGGCGAGCCAGCCTTGTAGTGTGACGTATCCCTCTTCATTACACACAATAGATGCGGGAAATTGAGATTCTTGCCATAATCTAGGAATACCTGGCGTAGGAATGAAAAGATTGTTTAACTCTTGTTCGTTAAGACCACCATCATTATCCTGGTCAAATTTAAGAAAAAGGTCAACCAAAAATCGGTAGCCAGTAGGACTGAGCTCCACGCTTGAGTTGGGATTTACGTCCAATTGAGGGAATAAGAATCTGTCATTTAATGACAACGAATTGGTGTAATGATAAGCTCGAAGGATACCCCACACTGTTTCGTATCTTCCATTTTCAGCGTACATCTTGTTAAGAAGAATAAACCCATCTTCTGAAACTTTCTTCGATCCCTGATCTTCAGGAAGGATCACGTTATTTATGGAGGATACGATTTCAGCAAAATCGTCTGGATTTGATTCGTGTTCGAAACACTTGATGTGTAAATCGGAAAACTCCTGAAAATTCAAATAACCGTCTTGGTCCTTATCGCAAAGAAAGAAGACCCTCTTGAGGGCAGCAATGGCCGCTGGTTTGAGATTACCTTCTTTGGCATCGAAAATTGGAGAAATTGGATGGCTAATGGCACGCTGACATAAGTAAAAAGCTTCCACGACGTTGTAGTTGTTTTTGGCACTACAGCGCACGCATGCTTCTATTTCCTTGAACTCGTTGATTAACGGAGTGAATTCATCCGCGTTTTGGGTTCTTATAGATGTATCCTTTGGGATGATATCAGACTTGTTAGCACACAAGATAATGGGCAAATTGACACCCATAGAGCGGAACATCGGCATCCAATGCAACGATATACGTTCATAAGTGTAATGGTCCGAGTATACGAGCCATATCACGTCGGCACGCTTCAATTCCTTCAGAAGTGATACCATATCTGATGGAATTGTGTCTATGATTGTGGTCTTGTTGGGAATATAATTCTGTATCACTCGGCTGGATGGAGTGAAATCTTCTTTACGGATCTTCTTTTTGCTGTCAAGGCCCTCGATACTATTGTAGTAATCTGCTTTCGATATGGTGATGGGCTGAAGGACTGGCGCCACATTGGAAACATACTTCTCTTTGATAAGGGTAGACACAAGAGTCGATTTTCCAACGGAGTCATCTCCGCATATAACAATTCGAAGAGTGTCAGTCATTTCCCCACTTGAGAGAAGCTGTTCTTGCACTGTTGACCCAATTGGTGGTTGCAAAAGCTGGCACTGTTAAAGCTGGTCATTTCCACAAGAACCGGTTATGTAAGAAGCCACTCGTTATTAGGTAAGCAACCAACGTTTCGGTTACGTAATACTGATTATTAAGGTATTCATCACGGCAGAACCATTACAGTCCATACCAATGAGAAGCTTCTTAAGTATAGCCACCAGAGCACCAACTCGCTCTTTGGGAGGGTTTGTTCGTCACTACTCTGTGCCTCCTATGGACGCCTACGAGATGAAAATTTACGAAATCTTGAAGGAAAAATTCGACCCTAAAAGCTTAATGGTCAAAGATGTTTCTGGAGGTTGTGGCTCGATGTTTGCCATTTCTGTTGAAAGCAGTGCATTTAAGGGTATTCCAATGATCAAACAACATCGTTTGGTGAATGAGGTGTTGAAAGACGAAATTTCCCAGTGGCACGGGTTGCAATTACAGACCAAATCACCTCGTCCAGAATGAACAAATGAAAGAGGCTTGACGGAGTTTGATCTTTTGCCTTTTGGTATATTTCAGGGGTAAGAAAATTGGCCCCTGCTTTAACTTGGTCTTGTACCTTTCTAGCTTTTCCCTCGTGGAAAACTAAGGACGAATACTCCGAGGTTTGATCCCAACATTATTCATCTATCGTCAATTAAACAAAATTATTGTTCAAGTTGACCAAATGCACAAAAGCGATGGTAAGCTTGAATCTCTTGAGCCTATGATCTTCTCAAGTGCTCTTATTTTGCTTACAATAATTTAATTTACTTGTAAATACAAAAGCTCTATGCTCGTATACTAATATACATTTAGTCGACAATTTCTTCCTTCTCTTCGATGATCTCTTCCTTGATCTCCTCGATGATTTCGGCTTGAACCTCATTTGTCTTAACAGCCCTGTCGGCATATTGGGCTCTGTAAGCTCTCCATTCTTCCAAGGCCTTACGACGGGCCAAAATGGCTTCTCTGACAGCGGCATCAGCCTCCATAGCATCGGATTCTTCGAATTGAGCACTGTACTCGCTCAACTTGGATCTGACCTTCTTTCTGTCAGCAGCAGACAACATAGAAGCAGGTCTTGGTCTCCAGATGAATTCCTTGAATTGATCCACTGATTCGTCCTTCAACATAAGACCAGTGAACTCGTACAATCTGTAACCGTTCTCGATGGTATGTAACCAGGATGATGACCATGCAGCAACGTATCTTCCAGATGGGTCCCAAGCCAAGTTGGTCATACCAGAGAATTTGTCACTTCTCAACAACTTAACATTAGTTCCTGGGGTCTTCTTCTTTTCTTCTTCAAAGGAGACATCGTAGAACTCAAGCTCACCTTGAGATCTGGAGATGGTAGCAATGACAACGTACTTACCCTTTGGAGACCATTCGATGGTGTTGGAGTACTTGGTCTCGAATTTCTTTTGGATTTTGTAGGAGGTGCTGGTAACCTTACCCTTGCCCTTCACATCAGGGGCGTAGAAGGAGATGGCGTTCTTGGCAAATGCAGCATTGTTGTTTCCATCATCCAAACATGAAATGATGACGAATCTTTCGGACTTTGGTTCCCATGCAAAATTCACCACAACTTCCTTTAATTCAACCTTCTCGACTGGAACATCTCTTTCGGTGGTCTTGAAGAATTCCAAGTTGGTGAAAAGAGTCTTACCGGATTTGGTGTGACGATCAACCTTCACACATAAGAGTTTACCTTCATCTTGCCAGTGCATCTTACAGTCACTGACTTGGAACAAGTTAACAGTTCTCAACACCTTCTTGGAAGGAATTTGCATGACAGCAACTCTAGCAGTTTGGTTAGTGGTTTCTGGGGTCCAGTAGGACAAAACGTGCTCACCATCGACACTTCTGGAGTTGTCGAGATGGACACCAGCTGGGGCCCATTCGAAATCAACTAAGCCATCAATCTTGACCAACTTCTTGTCCAATAATTGGAAGGAAGGAGTTTCGTAAATAGCTAAAGCACCTGGACCTTGACGAGCACAGTACTTGTCATCAAAGGACCATTTGACCAAAGGCCATTGCATTTCCTTTTGGCCCTCCAAGTGAGGTGGCAAGGCAAAAGTTCTGGCTGGTTCTCCGGTGGTCAAGTCCCAAATAACCAACTTGTGGCCTTCACTTTCAGCAGTGAATGGGAAGTGTGCTCTCTCAGCTGGACTTTCTGGTAAGGTGATTGGCAAAGGAGACAAGGTCACCATATACTTCTCATTAGGAGAAAAGTCGACCAAACGGACTTGGTTGTGAATGAATTTGTTGACACTGTGGAAATCAGCACCACCCCATGATTGGATACCTTGAGGGTGAATGGAGAACAAAAAGGTACCTTTAGGAGAGAACTTGGCATACTTGGAGGTGAAAGCCTTTCTTGGCTCTATGACAGGCTCAAGGTCAGTGTTCTTCTTGTTCCAGTAAACACCAACGGTCTCGGAAAAGTGCAAAGCAGCTTGATCTCTACCAACATCGTCTTGCAACCACGACTTCAAGTATCCGTGACTCTTGAATGGAGCAAGCTCTGGCTCTTGGAACTCGTTTGGGACATTTCCTTCGGTGCAGAACTTCTCAACATCACTCAACTTGTTGACCTTCAAGGTGTGGTTCTTGTCTAATGGTTTGTTGTTCAACTGCTTGACAGCAGCATCGGCACCTTCTTGGGTCTTATATTGCACGAATAAAAATCCCTTGGTTTGGCCGTTCTCGAGAGGCATGTAGATACCTTCTTCTCCGTCAAAAATCTCACCAACAGAGCTCAACTTCTTTCTGATGAAGTTGGTCAAAAGTGAGACCTTGGCTTCTGGAGCAATTGGGGCTCCGTCAACAACAACATAGTTGTCCAAGCCAAAGCTGACCTCGAGGTTCTCTTGTAAGTCAGAAAAGTCGATATCGTCCAATCTGATCTCTTTTTCGAGCTCTTCGTAATTGTCCATGATGTCTTTGGAGTTCAGAATACTCATGAAAAATTTTCTTTGTAGTACGAGTACGTGCGCAAATCAAGATTTGATCTCTTCGTACATTTAATATATATCGTAAATTACAATTAATGGTGGCACTGGTAAGTGGAATGGAGTGGTTGCCATGTTAAATAATTGTAGGCAGTGGTTAGGCTTCGTCACTCTCTTCTATTAATTTTATTGTAGACCCGTATTTCTGATTTTTCACTTTTATTGATCTGGTGCGACTGACGAGAACTGAACTTACTATTGATTAACTAAAGCCCTTGAAAAGTGGATTATATGGAGTGAAATTGGTCGCATTCAATGCGTTCCTTTCATTAGTTCTGCTCTTAATCTAGAGTTCTCCAATTCTAACTCTTTTAATCGGCGGTTTGCCTGCTTCCCTTCGTACACACGCGCTTCCCTCTCGGATTTCCATCTATTCCATAGTTCATCCATACGTAACTTGGTGCGCGGTGATTCGGAGCCAGTTAAATCGAAATGGTCCTCAGATTCTATTTGCTTAGTCAATGAATCGTTCAAATTATTGAGTTCGTCAATTCTCACATGGAGCTTCTCCACATATTCCTTATTTTGGAGGTTACCCTCGGATTCCTTGAGAAGCAATTTGACATGATCATTGACAATCATTTCAACAGCTCTTGCAAAATAATTGAAAATAGACCTATGAACTTCTCTCATATAGTTGGTTTCGGTATTGTCCCATGTTTCTTCATCCATTTTAGATAACTTTTTAGTCAAAGTTTCGATCTTTCTCGTAGGATCCTTAACCGAAGCATCGTCTGCAATCTTATTGAATGACTTGAGAAGCTTTTGAAATTCGTGAACATCTACCGATAAAAGTTCCTTAAATTGATGTTCGAGAAGATTGAGTTTTCTGGTCACGTCTGAATTTTCATTGCTTCCACCTACTGTTAAAGAGGTAACTTTGTCAGTCAAACTTGTTATTGTAGACTGCAATGATTGCTTATCATTTGTCAACGATTCCACCTTGTACCCAAGTCGTATGTTTTCAGCCTTTAAAACTCTTTGTTTTTCTACAGCCATGTTCAAGTCCTTCTTTGACTTTTCGGAAACCCTTTCCTCTGCTCTTAAAGTCATCAAGTCCTGTTGGCCTTGGTGTAATTGATTCGATAGCGATGAGATCGTACTTGAAGAATTTTCCTGAAGCTTCTTATACTTTTCGGTCACATCTTTTAATTCATCGTGAAGCATGTTTAAAGATTTATGTGATTCTAGTAGTTCGGCTTGTAGTTCTTGTTGGTCAATTCCATCTTTTGTTGAATTGAAGCCCGAGTGTTCCTCAATTCCAGCAGCACTTCCATGATTTTTCGAGAATTCCTTGAACTCATTTACCTCCATTTGCAACTTATCAATTATCCTTTGGTATTCATCAAATTTTGAATCAACGGCATTATTAATCGCATTTAATTTAGCATTTTCGACCAGTAATCTTGAAATTTCTTCCGAAAACTTGTAAGTATCACTCTTTTGCACAGACATACACAAGTCTTGGAACTTTTGTGTAATTAGATTATTGCTAGACTTGATTCTTGTGGTGTTCTCTATTTCTTCTTTTAAATCCTTCTCCAATTGAGCTGTTTGTGCTTTTTGATTGGAGAACTCATTTTCGAGAGTACTTATAGAAGTTATCAACTCCTTGATGATTGAAATGTAGTTTAAAGTCTCGTCACGATCACCCGAACGAGGAGGTGTTGGGATTGCCTTCATTGGAGAAGTAAGTAATTCACTGAATTCGAAGCTTATCACTTGAAGCTTCATTTCGAGTGGTCTGTTAGAATTTGTGGTATCCATGCATCTTGCAAGGGCTTCTCTTGTCTTTGTATCTGTTCTGGGATTCAGTATTAAAACCTCTAGAATCAGATTTACTATAATTGTGCATGCTTCGATGTATTCGTTAAGTTGGTGTATCTGAGCTTCTTTATTTTGTAATTGTGTCTGAAAGACTTCGAGATTTTCATATAAATCTTCATTAAGCTTATAGATCTCGTCGTAATTCAGCAAGAGGTTATTGTAGTCTGTTTCTAGTTTGGTATTTTCATCATTTTTGAACCCGGTGAGACCGTTGAATGTATTTTGAAATTGTGTTAGTTCTTGAACATCCAAAAATTGTGCATCTTTCATATGGCCGGAACGGCTCTTGTCAATGAGATTCTGCAAAAATTGCTTGAAGAACTTTATTTGGATCCTATATCCTGTGATCTGTTTGTTAAGTTCATCAACTTTGCTGGCTGTTGATGCATCTTGCGGTTGAAAAGAGTTTCTCAGAGTTATACTGGCTTTTGCAACATGTGTAGGGTGGAACGAAATCGAGGATTCTGGGGGGACGTATGACGATCTCATTTTTCTCCAGGAAGTCTTTGGCTTGGTAGCTGGATGAGAGATTGGTTTGTCAAAGCTCACGTCGTGGTCTAACTGAGCATGGGTATCATTATATTTGGAGGTATCGATGGTGGAATTGTGAAAATCGGGTTCTTTGGTTGCTTCGCCTGTGGCACGGAGATTGGCCAAGGACTCACGTAAACTAGCAATGCTTGCATCCATATCATCCAACTTTTGGGATTCGGCTGCCACATGAGTGCCTTGGGGGTGGTGGGGGGAATTTTGAGCGATTGAATCAGACATGTTTGAAGTTTCATGGGATGGCTCATACACTTCTGAAGCATCTTGGTACTGATCTGAACCACTTTCGACCTCGTGGCCCGGCTGCTCCAAGATCTTCAGGAGCTCTATATTGCTTTGGTCGTCGAAGGTCCGCGAGCTTGCAAGGTCGGGGTTTGTGATGAAGGGACTGGATGTTGATTCCTCACTGTTGGCACTTAGATCATGGGCGCGGATCTCAAACTGGTCTTTAACACCAGAGGTGTTCGGTATGCCGTCGTCCTCCGAGTGGTCCGAGAAGTCCGAATGGGCCATTTCTCTGCCGAAGATAGATGATTCAACCGGTGCTCGTGAAGGAACAGTTCTGGGTCGGGTAGGGGAAGTAAAAGCTCAACTCGATTGATTTGTTTTGATCTCGCGTAGCGAGGCTGATAACCATTCCGTGGCTCTAGCCAGATACTTAGGCTGGCTAATGAGCGATCAGGTAGTCTGCAGGTGTGCTTGGACGAAAGGCCCTTGCTTCAATTGTCAATTACAACACTGGACTTCGTAGCACGATGTTGTCAAGTAGTTTAATTGTTGTACCTTAGACGAGAAGTGCGAGTAGATGTAGTTTAAGGCACACTGTGCGAAGAGCTACAGATGACAAGGTCAGTGGAAAAAGGCCAAGAGGCTGGTTGAAGTGCTCTCAGTGGCAATGGTACGATCAATCTGTACTAGATGCAACTAGAAATGGCTTTAAGTAGACAAAAATGTCAGAAAACAGGAAGTTTGGTAGGCTAAGTAAGCCAGTCCTTAAATAGTGGCTGATTAAACGTGGAGATCAGGTAGAGAAAGATGGAAGAGATGGCGTTGGAATTGTAATCAAGTCATGATGCACGGAAGGTTAAGAGAAGAATAGGGCCAGAAAACAATAGAAGGCACTTTGCTGATATCATGGGTATGGCCACGTATGAATCGTCTGTGTTGGGCTCCTTTAGGAAGGTGCCGGTGCTGGGATAATGATAGCCTACTCGCTCAACTAGCATGACAGTCGTGGTATTTTACATTGGTTTGGGTCGCTTGATCTGTAGAGAACTCTTGTTTCCTTAAAACCAGCCTGTTTCCGTGTCTTACAACGTTCTGTGTTATTTTCAATTAGATAGCCCTGTATATCACTAACTATAATCTAGGACTCCATACCCTCATCGTCTTCGCCTTCGTCATCCTCGGCAAGCTTTCTGGCCTCGTCAACCAAGTCTTGAGGGACAAATTGATGCAATCCGCCAGTGACTTCCTTGGAAACCCAAGAAATCTCCAACTCGTAGTCCTTGTCTTTGTTGTCTTCATGGGCTTGGTGGATGATTCTGGCGGCGATCTTGACGGCCTCCTTCACGGTCAATTCTTCGTAGTCCAACTTCTCTAATTCCGACTTGGCGTTCTGGCGTCCCTTACCGGTAGCAGCACCTGAATAACCCCAACATGCTCCACTAGGCTCAATCATGTACAAGTGTGGTCCTTCGTCGTCCACACCTCCCACGATCGAGACGATACCGAAGGGTCTAACTGAGTTGTAGCAAGTGTAGTTTTGCACGTAGATACCCAATCTGTCCATCAAGTGGGGCACAGATACTGGGGTCTTGTATATGGACTTGAAAGATTGGGCCTCTTCACGGCCTCTATTCACAAAATGGCGCCCGTCCGGCAAGAGCCCGGAGTACACAACTCCAATATGTCTATCCACTGTCTGTATACGCTTGTTTCTGCCCGGAACCAACAACTTGGAATTTATGATCTTTTCCACTGCTAACACCACTCCATCCTTACACTTGATACCAATGGATGTACCTCCGTTCTCGACGGCCTTCATGGCATATTCGACCTGGAAGTTTCTTCCGTCTAACTGTTAGTAATTCTGGCAAAAATGCTCCAACTTGGTCAAAGTTTCCCCGTTTAAGGTCAACTTTCACGTTGGTCCAATAGTCAACATACCTGGTGAGAAAACACTGTTGGACAAATCATATCCAGTCCCGATTGAAGTCTAGAGCGAGTTAGTACAGATTGATGGATGATTGACCCGATAGGCCGCCAAATACGTACCATTGTGAAGATGAATCTGGAGTATGCGTTGCCACCGGTGGCAGAAGGGCAAAATATCGACACTGTGTGGTCACGTGAGCGGGTGGGTACAAAAGGTAGGAGTGGGTGTGGGTGGGATTAACAGCATGGTTGTGCAGTTGAAATGGCCGCTCCTAGGCGTTATCGTAAGTTATGGACAGTCAAGGCTGATTGTGGGGTACTCAAGAATGTTTTGGCATTTTTTCAGTCTATTTTGTCTGGCAGAACCCCAAATCAACGCAAGATCCAGTGAGACTAACTCGTCAGGTACCAAGTGCTTTAATCGCCTTTTTGGGTTACACTGCCCACTACTTCGTGTTCTCTAGACACCTTTCTGTGACGGGACAGGTGATTTTCCAGGTGGCACTTAGCATGATCTGGATCTCGTACTATTTGGCCGTCACGGTTCCTCCAGGAAGTCCACCCAAAAACTTCGAGCCTAGAGCCGGAGAATGGCGAAGATGGTGCAAGAAATGTGAGAATTACAAGCCGGAGAGAGCACATCACTGCAAAACTTGCAATGTATGCGTGCTCCAGATGGATCATCATTGTCCCTGGACTTACAACTGTGTGGGGCATCGCAACGTTGGGCATTTCTTGCGGTTTCTAGTATGGGTGATGGCCGTCACCGGATATTCCACCTTCGAATTGGGCCAATTGGCTTGGAATTATTACCAGGATCGTGACCTTCCATCATATTTGATTGTCAAGAGCGAGTTAGCAGCGGTGATCGTGCTTCTTCCCTTGGTTGTGTTCGTGTTTCTCACCATCCTGGTACTTTTCATCAGATGCGTCATTACTTGGTTTGGCCGCGGAATGACCCAGATCGAGGTATGGGAGTTAGAAAGGATAGAACAACAATTCCATACTGAGCACATGTGGTCTCGAATCAGGCGGAATTACTTCCAGCTCCACGATCTGCCAATGCCAGATTTGACATCCTGGAATCACACGGAAGTGTTGAACCAGATGGAGGAGCGTGAATCCATGTTGGGACGAGGCGTGGGTATGGAAGACGTGGAGGACGTGGAGGATGTGGATGATGTGGGGGACATGGAGGAAGGTGAAGGAATGACGTCAAACGACCCACATGCATCCAAGTTGTCAAACCGCTCGGAAAATATTGACAGCTCGGAAGTGACACCTTCCACAACCTTAGCGCAGTCCAATGCCCCTAACGACCCAATAGTACCAGTAAACTTCACCCCCGATGACTTGGTATTCCCCTATGATCTCGGCATGTGGAGGAACACGGTGGAGTCATGTGGTTATCCGTGGGAATGGATGTTACCCTGGACTGAACCTCGTGCCAGTGGTTTGTTCCCTCAGAAAACTAGCTATCTCGAAGAAGATCAGCTAGATTTACCATGGCCCCCAGATGGGGGCCATCAGCAAAATTCCGATTTTGCCAACGACACCAATACAGACATCGAATTGTCTGACTACAGAAACATTGCATTGGTGAGGAAGAGACTCGATCCAAGGTCCACGTTGGACAGGTCACAATGGGGAAATGACGTGGGAGAACGTCTTGATGATTACGGCGTGGATTTAGACGCAGAGGACCCGGCCCGCGAGGAATTGGTTCCGATGTTGAGCGAGCCGCGTCAACAGCGTATGAAACATCGATCAGGATCCCCCAAAGAAGATCTTCCTGATGTCTTGCTGTACCAATGAAACGCACTACAATCCGGTGCTGTTCTCGTATCCCAGTGATTCTTAGGGTCGATCTGCTTGGCACTCTATTTTTACTCACCTGACGTATAATAGGCATATTACCTCGTAAATGTAGGTTCAGTGCCGATCGTTGTTGGAGAAGATCGTTTAGATCGTGCCTCCCCATAACAGGCTATTATGTGCATGTCGCACGTGAGTTCGATTAACAAGTGTTCACCACAACATATCACGTGTGATACGGTGATCACTATGGTGAGTTATTGAGTTGCCCCTGAGCCCTATATAAACCGGTGTGGAGTGTGTTAGTTTCATCATCTTTACACCTTCAATTCCAATGTCCCAACACACTACCTTGAGATTGGGCTCTACTGCCCCAGACTTCACTGCCGACACCTCCAATGGACCTATCTCTTTCCACGAGTTCATCGGTAACAACTGGGTGGTGTTGTTCTCTCACCCAGATGACTTCACTCCAGTCTGTACCACCGAATTGGGTGCCTTTGCCAAATTGGAGCCAGAATTCGCCAAAAGAGGTGTCAAGTTGATCGGTTTGTCCGCCAACAACACCGACTCCCACCAAGCCTGGATCAAGGACATTGACGAGGTCACTGGCTCCCACTTGACCTTCCCAATCATTGCTGACCCAGAAAGAAAGGTTGCCCACTTATACGACATGATTGACTACCAAGATGCTACTAATGTGGACAACAAGGGTGTCCAATTCACCATCAGATCCGTGTTCATCATCGACCCAAGCAAGAAGATCAGATTGATCTTGGCATACCCTGCTTCTACTGGTAGAAACACCGCCGAGGTCTTGAGAGTCGTCGACTCCTTGCAAACCGGAGACAAGCACAGAGTCACCACCCCAATCAACTGGGTTCCAGGAGATGATGTGATTGTGCACCCATCTGTTTCCAACGAGGAGGCCAAGACTTTGTTCCCTAAGTTCAGAATCATCAAGCCATACTTGCGTTTGACTCCTTTGGAAGCTGAGCAAAAGTAAGCGGGTTAGTTCTTGAAAACAATGCTTTTAGTAATATATGACGTGAAATCCGTGAAACCCGCTAGATGCACCTTGCGGCGAATTCTTTAGACGCCAACCGTAGTACCAATGGTTCGCTTTATTGTTAGGTCAATCGTACGAGCCCCACTTCAATAATAAAATACGCTTTTCGGTGGACCCACGAGTTGCCTAGCCAAATTCCGAGGTGGCTTTGCCATTACATAATAACTAGCCCCTGTGGTGTTATCTAATATAGTAGCGATGAGTGAAATTGCTTCACAATCTAGGTGAATTTTGCAGCTAAAATACTAACATTTCCGTAAGGCCAGGTGAGCCCAGGTGAGCCTAGGAGAAGTCACCAGGGGCTCATGAGCATCTAGGGTGTTTTGGGGTGTTTTTCATTTTGAAAACTTATCGAGTACAGTTTTAGGCTGAAGGCTGGCCAAATTCAAGTGTCAATCTCACTTATCTGGCAAATCGATGCATCTCGGGTTAAATGAGAGGCACTACAATTTCCCATCAGGCTGAAAAAAGGTGAAAAGTTTGAAAAATTTACTCAGGCTCGAATACAGCCACTATTAACGTGGATCTGGCCAGAATCGATGAGTTATACCGGTATGTGTGGCCATCCAAGCAGTCGGCAACTGAAAAATAGCTGGATTCTGAGAGGTACTACTCATTTTCACGGCGTCGGTGATGCTCACAAAGTTGACCAGGGGCCGTGAGCATGAATCTTGGCCGTTTCACTCGAGGGGATTTTCCTGCAGCGATACTATACTCTACAAGGACTATTGTCAAGGACGTTTTTAGTATTTTGGGACGTTCTTGGGGTCTTAAGCGACTTCTCTGCCTGATTTCACGCTACGCTTCCATTGCATACGGTCGCAATACCGTTGCTTAGGTATTCCCGGTTACCCCCGTTTCATGATATTTATTACCTATAGTACATTATATTACATTACATGACCATGTCTGCATCCCCATCCTGCTGGAGATGAGAGTAGTCGAATTCCTCCAGGTTCTCAGTCATTCCAAAGTAGTTTTCGTGTTCCTGCTCGAATTGAGCTTGTTGAGGAGGAGGAGTGCTGGCACCAGGCCCGTTTCTCAGGTATCCGTCAACAACGTACATTTCAGCCTCGTCGCTAGGACTAAGTTTGATCACCAGCTGCGGTTGCTGCAGCTGCGGTGCAGACCCGTGGTTTTGGTTGTGAAACTGTTGCAGCTGAGGCACTTGCTGCTGAGGTTGAAGATTGTACTGCTGCTGCTGCTGGGGACCCCCGTACAACGATTGTGGCGTGGAGGGCATGTACTCGTCAGCTGGCGGAGGTGGGGGTGCCATGGGTGCAATTGGCTCCTGCTTAGCGAAGGAGATGTCTTCAAACGAGACGTCCTCGAACTTGGTGATGTCTTCACCACGCTCGTTGACGTACTGACGGAGAGACCCCCAAGGTGTTATTTTGACGATTCCTCCCTCCGGATGGCTGTATATGGGCCATTCATCGGAAGTAGTATACTCTTGGGAAGGAAGCTCTCCATTTCTGGTCTTTTTCGTGAGCTCGGCGCTGGGTTCATCTCGCTTTCTTTTGGCGAAACTCATGATGTAAGGATGGGATAGGTGGAGATGAACAGCGCAAGATGGTGGAGCACGGGACTATGGACAATACAGGCACAGTGAAGTTACGCACTGTCAAGGTCGCGACAAAGGGAATGGAAGTGCTGGGGTGAAACGATTTTTCAGGAAATGGCTGGGAATATATACGTGTGAGGCTGTCACGTGGCTTCTCACGTGCGTTTTCCTTGTCCAGCACAAGACCGTATGCCGCAGCCCGCGCCCACTGCTCCTCCACCATCTAAAACCACCCGCACGCGCACGTGAACAGTGCCGCTTCTGCGCGTGATTCCTGATCACGCGATGTGTCTCACGTGCGTGTTTCCGCGCGGCCAATGGCTGTCGTCGCTTTCAAATCCTCAAATTTTTGTCTTCACCACCAACACATCCCCAATGTTAAGAGCTACCACCTTAAGGAACTTCGGCAGAGTTGGCAGATCCAGACACTTCAGTGTCGCCACCAGGCTCAACGCCTCTGCTCCTTCTTCCGAGCCAAAACCGTTCCAAACCGCCATGGGACAACCAGCCCAAAGATTCTCCGGCGAACAGGGCATGTTCGGTAAAACCACCTTCTCTGAAGTGATGGACGAAGTGGACATGGTCTGGGGACGTGATGACGATCCCAAGAAGGTCGAGAAGCAGAACTCCAAAATCAGACATTTCACTATAAATTTCGGACCTCAGCATCCAGCTGCCCACGGTGTGTTGAGATTGATTTTGGAATTGCACGGTGAAGAAATCGTCAGAGCCGACCCTCACGTCGGATTATTGCACAGAGGTACGGAGAAGTTGATAGAGTCCAAGACCTACATGCAAGCATTGCCATACTTTGACAGATTGGACTACGTTTCCATGATGACCAACGAGTTGGTGTTTGCCTTGGCTGTGGAAAAGTTGCTCAACGTGGAAGTGCCATTGAGAGCCAAGTACATCAGAACCTTGTTTGGAGAAATCACCAGAGTGTTGAACCACTGTATGTCGGTGTTGTCCCATATTATGGATGTCGGTGGTTTGACTCCTTTCCTTTGGGGTTTCGAAGAGCGTGAAAAGTTGATGGAATTCTACGAGCGTGTTTCCGGAGCCAGATTGCACGCCGCCTACTTCAGACCAGGTGGTGTTTCTCAAGACTTGCCTGTCGGCTTGTTAGATGACATCTACATGTGGGCCACCCAATTCGGTGACAGAATCGATGAAACCGAAGAATTGGTCACTGACAACAGAATCTGGAAGGATAGAACCATCGGTGTCGGTGTGGTCACTGCCGAAGATGCATTGAACTACTCCCTCTCTGGTGTCATGTTGAGAGGTTCTGGTATTCCTTTCGACATCAGAAAGTCTCAACCTTATGATGCTTACGACTTGGTTGACTTCGATGTTGCTGTTGGTTACAACGGTGACTGTTACGACCGTTACTTGATCAGAATGGCTGAATTCAGACAATCCTTAAGAATTATCTTCCAATGTATAAACGACATTCCAGAAGGTCCTGTCAAGGTTGAGGACTACAAGATTTCTCCTCCACCAAGATCTGCTATGAAGGAAGACATGGAGGCTTTGATCCACCATTTCTTGTTGTTCACTAAGGGTTATGCTGTTCCAGCTGGTGAAACTTATACTGCCATTGAGGCTCCAAAGGGTGAAATGGCCGTCTACGTTGTTTCTGACGGTTCCGAAAGACCATACAGATGTAAGATCAGAGCTCCAGGTTTCGCTCACTTGGGTGCCTTTGACCACATTTCTAGAGGTAACTTGTTGGCCGATGCTGTCGCCATCATTGGTACTATGGATTTGGTTTTCGGTGAGGTCGATCGTTAATCTATCCAATGCAATATTTTCTGCATATTTCCCTATATTATTCATCAATCGCTAGGCCCTAGTGCTTTACGATTACACCCAGTGTCTTGACCGGCACATCATGATCATCAGAATGAACCTGATGATTCAGTCATTCTATAATATTGAGCTTTATACATAAGTCATAAATCTAGTTGAAAATGCTGTAGAGAAAGTATAAGGAGCTACCAGCGCCACCTAAAACCATGAATGTTTTGAGAAGGGGGCTACCTCCATCATCATATGTCTGTTGAGGTCCTTGATACATGTACTGGGAGTTGGGATTGGAGAATGTTGAAGTAGACCGGTATGAATCAGCTCTTCCCCTAGAATTGATGGTATCATATGTAGTGGTATTCGGATCACTATGATGTACATGTCTCATAAGATGCTTAGTGATGAGCTCCTCACTGATTTTTTCACCCAGCTTACTCAATTGATCCAATATGCGCTTTCTCTGTTCTTCAGATATGTTCTTGGTGATGATTCTTTGTTCAAACTTAAGGTTACGGAGTAAATGCTCGTTATAATCAAAATGAGGCACGTCAAACCTGTCACCGTGGTTTTTATGCTGCCCCGAAAAGGTTGATTGGTTAGCATCGTAGCCATTGCCGTAGTGCACTTTGTGGCGCTTGGTATTAAGTCCTGATGCTGTGTATTCTGTATTGCCACTGGATTTCGATCTGGAGTAGTATTTGGCTTCTCCATAGTATTTATTATGCCATTCAGATGTGGGGGATCTCCTCTGACTATGTGTCAGCTGGTGACCTCCCGAGAGTCGAAGTTGATGATCGTATTGCTTCTTTCGCTTCACATCCTTCAAGACATCGTATGCCTGGACTATTTTGACGAACTTGGTGCTGTTAGCCTCCTTTTCTTCGCTGCTAAGATGGGAGTTCAAATCTGGATGGAACTTCTTGCTGAGTTTCTTAAACTGCATCTTGATCTCCTTGATCGAAGCGTTTTGGGCTATTCCTAACCTCTCATAATGATTTATCGACTCATCTGAAGTTGTGGCGTAAGTTCTCAAACTTCCCGTTAAAACTCCGCTTTTTCTTCTCAATGAATAGCACAACATTCTGTGGATCACTGTGGTCAGTTTCTGGAAGCGAATATATTGGTATGCTCAATTAAGGGCGATGTACTACCACAAGCAATGCGATATCGGACTAGAGAGGGATTTCTAGTGCGATTGGGTCAGGTGATCTGGTTAACAATAAATCACAAGAGTGGATGGCTGAAGTCATTTATCAGAATTGAGCCAGGTTATTTCGGTATTCTGTAATTTCATTACTGAATTTAAAGTCTTAGTGATTCTTTATTGTTCCGTGGGATTCGTACAAAATTCATACATTTTTTTCTCATTTTAGAATAATGTGAAAATTTAACAGTAGTTGCGTCACATTGCCACAATTCCATTTAAATATCCCAGAAAATAGCAAATGGTATCAAAAAGAGGAGAAAATGTTCATTTTCAATGAATAGCTCCCGAGGATCAAAGAAGGTGACCAGAATCCCGATTTTCATTGAGAAATTTGATTTCTGGTTTGATTTATCACAGATCAACCACTTAAAAAGGAAAAGCAGCAACAAGATGAAGTTTTCTTTTCCAATTTGAGTATATAATATTGTAATCAGCAATAAATATCTCAATATCTGCTGGTTTGAGATACGATCCCATCGGGGATATCAGTTAGCTTAATTTCCATCACATAAGCTAGTAGTACTTAGGAAGTTTCCCCTGGCCAAAACTCTAGAACGAGGGTGGTCACTATTCATTGGTTAAGCACCCCAACCCATTGGTGTCTGAAGTACCACCACCACAGCAATCAATAATTTAATAGGTACCCAGAAAGAAAACTGAAAACATGGGAATGTAATTTATATCGCATATCCATATCCAAGTCCTTTAAATAAAGCTGGAATCCGTTCCAGGGGAAAGCCAATTCTTTTTCCGTCTTCTTCTCCTATGAAGTTATGTGATTGGCTACATTTTTCATTGGTCAAGGACATTCCCACAGGTCTGTAGTAAATTACCCATCCAGGCTGAATATTCGTAGGAAAAAAAACCAACCACTTCTGAGGCTATAATCAACCGCTATAAATCATTCCATGCACTTTAACCACCTTTCTGAGGGTATTAAAGTCCCAACTAATGTGGTATTCTACCGTTAGTCTTCACAGTATGGAAGCTAGCCTCCTACTCCCTTACAATAAGTAGTCCGTGATAGTTTAGTGGCTAGAATTACCGCTTGTCGCGCGGTAGACCGGGGTTCAATTCCCCGTCGCGGAGCTTTCTTGCGCAAATGGTTTAGTGGTAAAATCCAACGTTGCCATCGTTGGGCCCCCGGTTCGATTCCGGGTTTGCGCATTCTTTTTGCTGCTTCCTGCCAATGCCTGCCTTATCAGGTTCATGTGTTGTGATACGGGCACTGGTTGGAAATCTCTTCACTAAACTGTTATCGGCCATTTGCATGTTGCTCACTTTTTTGTGTGTACTGCACTGAGTGGGATTTCCCCATAACGTTTTCTTTCACTACTAACCATCTCCACACCATTTATCAGTGGGGTGTTGATCCGAGTGATTTATCTTCCAGGTGTCCCTTTCCGGGTTGGATTAATCAGCACGGAGGCCTGTTTAATCGATATGCGCCAACAGTAGTTGTTGCAGCACTCCCCACTCGCTAGGAGAGACTCACCCAAATGTAATTCGTAATTACAAAATACCCCAAACAGTTGACCGAAAACTGTCGCACCCACCCACCTCCGGAGATTCGGTATAGTACGCCAATTACCCTCGGTGCCATACCAGTGCCCTAATGGTGCCCTACCAGTGTTCCCCGTCGGTATTCTCTCTCGTGCTTGTAGACTTGATCTCCCGCTATGATGGCCCACGCCCTATGCCCTCCGAAATACGGACCTTCGCCGTGGATATGGGTGTTTTGTGGCACTATTCATTTGTCATACTCATGGTGCATGGATAAACCCCGTGATTAGTAATAATCGCCTTTAAAAGAGCCTTTGACCCATGGCTTTGGAGATTATCAGCTGAAGTTTCAAACCTGACCTCAATTGAACACACCTGCTCGGTAAACATCACGTTAACTTTTTGCCAGCCGCTTAATCCACAGATTTACACCCACAATGACTACCATCAACCCCAACATCGTCTACAGACCGCTTGGAAACTCCGGTCTTCAGGTGGCTCCATTGATCATCGGATGCATGAGTTACGGTACCAAGGTCTGGGCCGACTGGGTGCTTGAAGACGAAGAAGAAGTGTTCAAGATCTTCAAGAAGGCATACGATCTGGGATTGAGAACATTCGACACCGCCAATGTCTACTCCAACGGTACCTCCGAAATCTTGATCGGAAAGTTTCTTAGAAAGTACAACATTCCTAGAGACAAGGTGGTGATCTTGAGTAAGGTGTTCAACCCGGTGAACCCCGATCCTAGCGGTAAGAGAATCAACGTGTGGGAGCCGGATTACGTTCCTGTCGAATGGGCTAATTCCAAGGGTTTGTCCAGAAAGCACATCTTTGATGCTGTTCAGGCCTCCGTCGAGCGTTTGGGTACGTACATTGACGTGTTGCAGATCCACAGACTCGACAAAGGTACCCCCAAGACCGAGATCATGAGAGCCTTGCACGATGTTGTCCAACAAGGTAGCGTCAGATACATTGGAGCCTCCTCCATGAAGGCCACTGAATTTGCCCAATTGCAATTCATTGCCGACAAGTACAACTGGACTAAGTTCATCAGTATGCAAAACTTCTACAACTTGATTGCCAGAGAAGAGGAAAGAGAAATGATTCCCTTCTGTAATGATAACGAGTTTGGAAAAGTGGGGTTGATCCCATGGTCCCCAATTGCCAGAGGTTTGTTGGCCCGTCCGTTGACTTCGGTTTCTGAGTTCAACAGATCTGCAGCCACTGATCAAACTTTTGCCCAGATCGGATTGGCCGAGTTGACTGTTGCAGACCAAGAAATCATCAACAGAGTCGAGGAAATCTCCAAGAAGCACAATGTCAGCATGGCTGTGGTTTCAACCAGTTGGGTGCTCTCCAAGGGTGCCACTCCAATCATTGGTCTTAACAGTGAAAAGAGAATCGATGACATTCTCGAGGCTCTTACCTTCAAGTTGACACCTGAAGAGACCGCCTACTTGGAAGAGCCATACGTTCCTAAGCCAGCAATTGTTTAAGGCGGGGCAACGTCTGGACCTCTTTCCAAACTACCCAAAATCCACTAGAAAATTATAAAACTCTAGCCAACAATGGTAGATTATTTACCTTTGAAAGAACGGCTTTCGGTACTGGGTGCTGGAAGTGTTCTTATATAGTAACTATCATAAAATGACATGTTTGAATCCGACCAGGAATTGTAGTTTTTCAATGCTATTGCAAGAAATCATGAGAAGGCACCACTCTAAAGGAAAACCTACCCAAACGTTCCCAAAACTACTCAAGCCTCCAGGAACTCTCACCCATCACAACTGATAGGGAACCCGCCACAACCCTCTAAACGATCTTATAACAGAAACCCACCAATTCTCTACATTACTCCATTCACTTTATCCACTCCACTCCAGTCCCCTCTTCGAGCCCTGCCAACACTCTGCTAAATCCGCCATTCCACCATACAACAAGCGCAAATGGTTTAGTGGTAAAATCCAACGTTGCCATCGTTGGGCCCCCGGTTCGATTCCGGGTTTGCGCAGTCCCATTTCTTTTTGCTCCTCTAGACCCCTGGTGGTTCTCATATCATCGCAAAAGAAACTCCTCACTGATCACAAACTTCTCATTTCCCCGGTGACATCACCCAAAAATCCATCTCACATTTGTCGCCCACCCCGTCTGATCCCACCTATCCACCCACCTGGAATCGCCAAATTCCTCCTCTACGACCCCAACAATAGTGCCCTTAGTGCCGGATCTTCTTCGTGGCTGAACAAGAACAATCGTGCCGTTCTTCGTCTTCGTCTGCTGATCACGTTTCACCTCCTTGGATTACGTTATTGTCGCTCTCATCAGACGTGTATAGTAGTGATTAGCAAGCTGCACTCCCACTACCTCTGGCCCGTACAAAGTGCGATTCTAACACGCCTTTCCACATCTCCCACTCCACTCCACCCACCAAGCTTCCGGCTCCAGGCTCCAGGCTTTATCCATCCGAACGCAAAAGGCCCTCACTAAAGGCTCCCCATCCACATCTCGCCCGGCTGATCCCACTCTGTCGGCTTCGGTTCGTCTCTGTTGTTTGTGTTGCAGCAGTTCTTCCACCTTAACCGTTCCACTCCCGCCCCACTGCGCCGTCCCATAACAAACAGGCCCAGAATCAACAACTAGTGACCACACCACATCCCCCATCCATCCCTAGCGACCATCCAGCTTGCGTATTAGCCCAAGCTCCCCGTCTCGTTACCCCCAGCATCCTCAGTCCCGGTCATCTGGCTCCATCTGTCAGCATCTGTCAGCGCCTGCTCCCCACCAAAATCACCTGTGTACCACTGTACACCCAGCATAGCACCAGCACCTAATCACTAAAATCGCCTCCATCATGTCCTCCAAGTCGGCCGCCGCCATCTTGCAGCGCCAGTTCAAGGACCTCACCGACCCCAAGAAGGGTATTCCTTCCTTCCACATCGAGTTGGACGACGACAACATCTTTCTCTGGAACATCGGCATCATGGTGTTGAACAAGGACTCCATGTATCACGGCGGTTACTTCAAGGGCCAAATGCGGTTCCCGGGTGACTTCCCATTCTCTCCTCCTACATTCCGCTTCACTCCTGCCATCTACCACCCCAACGTCTACAGAGACGGCAGACTCTGCATATCCATCTTGCACCAGGGTGGTGATCCCACCTCTGACGAGCCCGACAGTGAGACCTGGACCCCTGCCCAGACCGTCGAGTCGGTGCTTATTTCCATCATATCGCTCTTGGAGGATCCCAACGTATCTTCACCCGCCAACATCGACGCTTCGGTGGAGTTGAGAAAAAACCCCGACGCCTACAAAAAGAAGGTGCTCCAAGAAGTCGAACGTTCCAAGGCAGACATCCCTGAAGACTTCATCATGCCTGAATCCGAACTCTTTGCATATGGTAACCACAACGGTACCCACAAAGAGTTGGAGCATGAGCCCGTCGACGAGGATTTCTGGTACGACAGTGAAGAAGAAGAAAGTTTCGATGAAGAAAGCTTGATGGACGACATGGACGACCACAACGATGACGACGATGAAGAAGAAGAGGAAGATGATGATGTGGAGATGATTGCAAAGTAAACCCCACAAAGATAGCTACGACCCTCTTATTGTCTGCATAGTCCATTTACAATTCACGTCATTTTAATCCTTTTCGTTCTTCAGGTTTTTGTTATAATTATATATGTTCAATACATCTAATTAGAATTATGTAAATCCGGTATCGGAACCGGCCTTGAAACTGCTTACCGCATTCTCGTCAATCCTGTGTTATACTATCACCCGATTTGAAGCCTCGTTTTCCACGCTCTATAAAAAATATCTCCATTCTCGTGGTGGTTGATTCGTGTTTATCTTTCCTATCGTAACGGTTTCAGTTAAAATGTTTTTCTTGGGATGTTTGTATCTATTTTGTTAGAGTCGCTGGTTCTTTAGATTTTTTCATTGTATTGCCTATCCCGAGTAACCTTTCAATCCAGAATTAAGGACCTGACAGATGTTATCGATTTTGAGTTTGGCGATAGCATTAGGAAATTGCTGGTTGTAAAACAATACCACATAAAGCTGATTTGGTGGTTCTGATTTCAGATCTGTTGGTTGTTTGTTCGAGTCTGAGTCAATGTTTAATCTTTTGATGACCAAATTCAATCCCTTTTCCACCTCTATCATACCCCATTCTTGATCCTGAATGTTGTTAAACCCAATCAAAGAATAGATCTTAAGGATATCTGGAGATAATCCAAGCTCTGTGAGCAAGATGGAATTGAGCACAGTGGTTAATGGGATACCGCTAGATGATAAGAGCGACAATGAAAGGGGAGATGTTGCTAAGGTGGTGTGAGAGATGGTTTGGTTGTTCTCGGAAGGTATTGGGCTTAAAGCCTGTGAAAGAAGTCGAGATATTTGCTTGGACTGTAACATGACTATTTCTGATGTGACGGTTGATTAGAGCGCAATTCAGGAACCTAATGGATACCTAGTTTGTTAATGTGGCTGGAAATAGTAACATTTTCGGTTGTGATAAGTCGTGGTGTGTGCACGACCATATATGATAAGTGATTGACTTAGAGGAAGAAGACAGATGGTACTCAGCTTAGAAAGCTTGGAACTTTCTGCGAGTATGTATCCTGGTTCCAGTAGAGCTAAATTTGTTATCAAAATCCTTACTTCGCTAAAATACTGAAAGGTGGAATTTTTGAACTCTTGCATCTGCTATCATCATAGCCTCTACTTCTGTGAGAAACACCTAAAACTACAATTGGGTATAAAATATGTATCAATGCAAATCTATAATGTGAAGAGACCGGTTCTCTTCTTACCAAGTGGATATACCACTAATGCAGCAGCAAAAAGCCCCACACTAATACCAATGGAAACCTCAACCATGGTAACACCGAAACTCATGGAACCAGAAAAATCGTTGGTAGTACTTTGGGTCTGATTGGCCCTGGTAATTTGATCTGCAGCCTGGATACCTGAAACCAAACTACTTTGCGATGCAATACCGGATGGCACTTGCACGAAAATGGCAGGAAGCATTGCACTAACAGCCATACCTTTCCAAATTCTGGAGTACAAGTTACCCAAGATACCAACGATAAACGCACCAATACAGGCAGTGAATTCTGTCACTGTAGAGAAATGCTTACCTGCAAAGTAATTTCCCACGTACCCTGTACAAGAAATGACGATCATCACTGGAAGCTGCAGCCAACGTGCCTGGTTAATTAATCCAAGTGATAATGAGAACATTGGAACAAACAATATTCTCCACTTGTCGTCCATGGTATGCTTTGGATCGCATTTGTTGGCCGACACACTGTGCTTGTCAACCCAACCATAAAGGGCACCTCCAAGAGTAATTCCGAACCCCAAGAACAACGAATAAATAATGGCGTAAAACATTCTGACCGAACCAGCAACAATATTTCTAGACTGCAACTCCAAAGAACCACTCAAAATAATATAACCAGGCAAAATTAACGCCAAAGATCCTTGTGCAATAGCTGAGAAGCAAAAAATCTTACCACCGTGAATTGAACCTATAGCACGGGCTATAAAAGCCACCACAATCGACGAGGTCACTTCGAAAACGGATGAGTATAAATTAGACATGGAGGACACAATAAATTGCAAATATCCAACGCAAAGACCAACTCCAAACGCAATTGGTAAATCCACCCATCCTCCACCGAAGGCGTAAGGACATACCATGGCTGATCCCAATCCATAGATCAAGACACATAACCAAGGGGGATACAAGTTCTTGGCTCTCAATAAATCTTCTAATTTTCTTGCGGCTTCTTCAACGCCCAAAAGATCATGAATAACACCCTTGTAGATCTTGTGAGTGTCAGATAATTTGGACAAGTTGACTCCTTGAGAACATCTGACCAAGTGAACTTCGGAAGTTCTTGTGGCAACATCACCGAAAGAAATGATCATACAGCCCGGGAAGTAGATGAACTGACCATCAATTTCCAACACTCTACTGGTCATAATCATATACTCTTCCAATCTGTGGGTAGGAGCACCGAATAACATCAATGCTCTACACATTCTCATGATGAAACGTTGTCTCTGAAGAATATCAGCAATATGCACAGTAATACGAAGCTGGGCAGCTCTTTTGTTGTTCTTGAGCTTCTTCAAGTTTACCTTGTTGACATTGACTCTCTTGGGAACTTTCGGCTTTGCATTTTGGAATGATGGAAGGTGAGACGCTTCTCCTGTCAATTCTTTCTCATCAAGCAGTCCATCTTCTTCGGCATCAGAGCCTGTGGCTTCGTACTTCTCTTGTTTATGCTTGTTTCCTGGAAGCTTTTTGGTCAACTTCTTGGGGGCTTTCTTTAATCCATTTTTCAATCTTTCGAAATCCATTGCTGTAGGGCGGTGAATATCCAAACCTGAATGACGGGTGAAATCTGCGCCTTCGGTGAAATTGCTCTCATCAGCTAGGGTCGTAGCATCGGTTGCTCGAGACGAGAAACTAGCTGACGACTTGGCTTCTTGTGGATTTTGGTACAATTTCAACAAAGACGACAAAACACCAGCATGCACTCTTTTGGGTGGGGCAATGTAGTCTGTTCCAACATCTTCATCTAGAAGAAACTCGTCCTGGCCTTCATAGTCGTTGTGAGCTTCCCTACGCAAAAACATGTCTGGGTTGGGGGCATAGAATCCTTCATTTTGAGGAGGAGACTGTGGTGCGGAGTCGGTCTCTTCATGGTTAATCAAGTTGGCGGTTGAAGCCTGATCTTCGCTATTTTCTCGAGGACTTTCTGGAGCAGAATGAGCACCCATCTCTGGTACATGCACCGAGATCAATTTCTTTGCTTCTTCGCTCAATTCCTCGATGCCCATTGGTCTCATCTCGATGGCGTCTGGTTGTTCTCCAATACGTTGCTCCTCATCGAGAGCTCCTTCTTGCGAGGCCCGAGAAGCGCCTGGGGCTAATCCTCCGCCACTCATGCCCCCTTGGGGACCACTCATGTTGAGAACTCTTCCCAAGAAGCCATCGGAGGCAGAAACATCTGGAGGAGCATAACCGTCTGTGTAAGCTCTCTCTGCTAATGACATTTTGCGGAGAATGCTTCTAAACCCTCCAGGGCGTTCTTCCGAGCCCCTGGAGCCGCTGGAAGCCATGGATGGTCTGGTTTGGTCGGCCAAGTCTATTTCGGGTCCGGAAAACGCCATGGGAGGCTGTCTGATGCCCTTGGTACGCGACGACTTGGAAGAGTTGTCTTCCAGGTCGGAGTCGGACTGGTCCAAGTCGTAGGGCTGGTTGGAGAACGTGGCGAAGTTGGGAATGCGGCTGTCGGGAGGCATTGACTCGTCATCGCTGGAATCATCATCGTTCAAGTCGGCGGCCGGGAAGTTGAAGCTGGGCAATGTGGACTCAAGGGGGCCCACGTTCTGCAACTCTTCCATATCGGAGTCCAGGTTGGTGGTGTTGGAAGCATTGGAAATAATCGTGTCTCTAGGGGTGTACAGGTCAGGGAACCGAACAGACTTGGGTTTGCTCTGGCCGGTCAACTTTTTACGGCCCTCTTTGGCGGCCTTGGCGAAGTTGGACCTCGAGGACGAAGTGGGCCGTTTGGGATGGCGCACCTGGCCCAAGGTAGGGAGCTTGATGTGAGACCTGAACTCAGGTTCTTCATCAGAACTCAGATCCTGCGGCATAGTAAATTAAAGGGTAGCGAAGCGATGGAAAGGGCTTGGAAGCGTGCAGGGATGTGAGTTGAAAGGGCAGACGTCACGAGACGGAAACGGTGACGCTGGGAAAAAGCGATGGAGTTGACTGAGCAAGGAATCCTGTTGATACTGACGGTAGGAGCTTCCACCCTATATATGTTTGACACAATAATGTCAGGGCAATGTACAGGCCGTTTCTTGAGTATGAGCCCGATTGCGTCATGGTGCAGGAAAGGGATGGCAGGGATAGGGCAGTCGGACACGGGAGATACACCCGGAGGCCGGGAGCCAGAGCGGTGCTCTGGGGTGGGAGGGCTGGCCCGTGGGCACCAGCTGGCCAGCGGAGAGCTTCTTAGGGGCCGCCGATGGCCCGGCCCAGCGGTGCCGGTCTTTCCATCTCGGAGAAACACCATCTCGACCCTGTCACGTGACCGTGTGTTCCTTAAACATCTCGATACTATGCAGGACGGGCGGATTTGCTTCCAAAGCTGGGGCCTATTGTGCCCGGCAAAGGGGGGTTGTTGGGCCGAGGCCCTCGCCTGGAGATGGTCTGGGCGCAGACAGCACCCTGAGCACCCAGGCAACCGCCGGCTAGCTAGCGCTAGCCATGTTCCACTCACGGCGCCCAATACGGAACCACTTTGGAGGGTCTGCACAAATGTCCGTGGCGTGGGCAAAATGATCTAATGTGTAGGCTTCGGGCACTGGGGCGAGGCTTTGCATATCACTATCCACAGGCTCCACCATGTGAACTAGCTTGCTCACCAAGTTCATTCCCGATGGTACCAGCGGGCAAGAAAGGGGCCCTCTGGGGCTTTTGGCATGCTCGGGAGCCTAAAAGCTCTGCGAATGATGCTGTGGAAAGCCGTTGCTTCTTCCCTGCTGTGCTCTGCGCAGGGTTCCGGTGCAACACTTCCGCTTTGTCCACAGGCTTGCCATTTCCACATTTACCTTCTGTAAAGGTGAAGTGACCATGTTACTCATAATTTTGTCCACCTTATGCGTGTTAGGCATACTGACTCAACCCGGTTGAAAAAACTTTTCAATTATAATTGAAGTGAAAGCTACCGTGAGGGTGTCATTAGTGGCTGGTGAGTCCGATTCCGAGTGTGTAGTTCGGTTCTGGTGGAAGCGTGGCGCGGTGTGCTTTTACTGGTGGTTTTAGGGGCTTGGCCATATTTGCAGCAATCTGTTCTTTGCTAGCAATACTAGCACAATCATATGATTTTGTCCTTGTGGGGGGTAGCTACTTAGAACTGAGTGGACTGGGAAGAACAGCCAAGTGGGGATGGTAGTAAACCCCCAACGAAGCGGTATTCCATCGCCCAGTCATTGCAATGGCTACAAAGGGCGCAACAAAGCGAGTGAAAATTTGCCTTGTGAAGGAAGTTTAAAAGGGTTTCAACCATCACTCATTGAGATTTTGAAGCATGGAGAGTGTTTTAGCTGGTGCTGCATCTTTGCTCTACATTACAGCACTGGGACCCCACAAACAGGCCTAATAAGAGCCCAGAAACTATGGATGTGACATGTTTTACTACAAGACGGCTCATAATCTACTCTGCTTACGAGTGTGATAACGGGCAGTGACTTCAAACCACCCTATGCAAACTGACAGTCTCCGAGAAAAGGTCGTGCGGCTGTCGATTCCAATAGCGCAGCTTACTTCACACATACCTATATATAAGGTAATGCACAAACCATAGCATGAGTGGAACGGTCAAAATTTTGGTGTTCTTGATAAATAAGCTCGTTCCGTCTAAAGAACTATTCGAAGGTGAAGAGACTAATCAATTCGAGAAGTTTCAATTCTACCAGCTCCAGCATGAGAAAGACATTGTGACTGCTATCGCGTATAACGACCCTGAGGAGTACTCCAATTACTACTTTGTCATTCATGACGCTATAAAACTAAAGGATCGGTACATGAGTAGTAATCGTTATAAGCACCTAGATAGCTACGTTGAAATGAGTCTGTTTGCCTCCACTATTATAAATACGTCATCGAAAAGCAACGAAATTCTAGGCGATACCGAGGGAAAAATTCCAGAATATGATCATAAAATCAATGTCTATACAGAGATCCGCATCGAAGGAGATTTTCCAGACATCAACATACATAGGGTCAAGAAGTGTCGGTGTACCCAAGATCATAATTACCTTCGTGAATTGAAGTGCGATCACGTGTATGGAGGCACTACCTTTTTCAACATTAGAGAAAACACCATCATCAAAAAGGATATCTCAAAAAAAATTGATTACAAGGAAGAGTACCCCATTGCACAATTAAACGAGATCCTTTCAAGCATCAAAAGATTATGAAAGCCTTTCTCATATCTTTGCTCGATATTCACAAGTCAATTTAACAACAGATGCTATTTATCAAGCATTGATAGGAACAAACCAATTGGTTGTCGATAACGTGTTGACATTCATCAAATCAAGTAAAGCTAAAGGTCGGGCTTTTGGCAATTCATAATTTCCAGTCATGCAATTGCATTAAGCTTTATTATTGTAAGTAATTAGCATTCTTGAGGGAAATGGTCGTGCCCCGTGCTTTACATCCAGCTTGTTTGAGATTACTGTATACATTTGAAAGTTGGACATCATGCTGGATTCAGAAAATTTTTTGGTATTTTTAGTAAATAAGCCTATTCCAGATAGGGAAGAATTTGAATCTGAAGTAGACAACGAATATGATAGTCTTACATTCTTCCAGGTCAATGATGAAGAAGAAATCCTCGACGTATTTATGAATGAAGATCTCGAGGACTTTTCCAACTACTATTTTGTGATCCATGACGAAATCAAATTGAAGGACAGAACGATGAGCTGTTATAGGGTCGATTCACATTCATCTATTGGAGATATAAGTTTGCTTATTGCACTTTTATTAGTCGAAGGCGGTATCGAACTTGGGGTGGGAGAACATGAAATAAAAGAATTTGATGACAAAATCAATGTTTACACAGAAATCGATATAGTTGAAAGTTTCCCAAACATCAACATATCCAAAGTCACGGAGATTTCCGACGATCAAGGGTTCTTGGAAGAATTGAAACACGATCACCCGTATGGTCAAACTTGGTATTACTATATCACGAAAGACAAGATCTTGAAAAAAGATATCTCCAAAAAAGGTGATTACAAGGAAGAGTATCCAATTGAACAATTGAACGAGATCCTTTCAAGCATCGAAAGGTTATGAATGCCTTTCTCATATCTTTGATAGTCACAATGTCAATTTCGCAACAGATACTATTGTTTCAAGCATTGATGGAAACAAACCAATTGGATTTCGATGATGTGTTGTATATTCTTCAAATCAAGTAAAGCTAATGGTCGGGCTTTTAGGTGTTCATAATTTCCAGTCGTACAATTGATATGAGCTTTAATATTGTAGGTGATTGCATTCTTAGAAAAGGTAGTGCGCCGGTACATTGCATGTAGACTATTTGAAATTACAGTATACTTTCGAAAGACACCATGCTGGATTTCGAAAAACATTTGGTATTTTTAGTAAATAAGCCTATTCCGAATAGGGAAGAACTCGAAAGCGAACAATCCAACGCATATGATGATCTTACATTCATTCAAATCAATGATGAAGAAGAAATCTTCAACATATTAATGAATGACGATCTCGAGGGTTTTTCCGACTACTATTTTGTGGTTCATGAGGAAATCAAATTGAAGGACAGAACGATGAGTTGTTATCATTACTATTCATTACTATATATTGAAGACATAACGCTGTATGTTGTGCATATCTCAGTCAAAGGCGGAATCGATCTTGGGGTGGAAGAACGTGAAATAAAAGAATTTGATCGCAAAATCAATGTTTACACAGAAATCGATATAGTTGAAAATTTCCCAAACATCAACATATCCAAAGTCACGGAGATTTCCGACGATCAAGGGTTCTTGGAAGAATTGAAACACGATCACCCGTATGGTCAAACTTGGTATTACTATATCACGAAAGACAAGATCTTGAAAAACGATATCTCCAAAAAAGCTGATTACAAGGAAGAGTATCCAATTGAACAATTGAACGAGATCCTTTCAAGCATCGAAAGGTTATGAATGCCTTTCTCATATCTTTGATCGATAGTCACAATGTCAATTTAACAACAGATAATCAAGCATTGATGGAAACAAACCAATTGGATTTCGATGACGCCCGTGCTTTACATCCAGCCTATTTGTGATTACCGTATACATTCGAAAGTAGGACACCATGCTGGATTCAGAAAATTTCTGATATTTTTAGTAAATAAAAATAATTCAGATAGGAAAGAACTTGAAGCCAAAGGATTCAACGAATATTATAATTTTATTCTTTTAAACCAATATGAGAAAGAAATCTTTAACGTATTTATGAAAGACCTCGGGGTTTCTTCAACTATCTTTGTCGTTCATGAGGAAATCAAATTGAAGGACAGGACGATAAGCTTCTATCGCTACTTTCCGTGAACACATCTTTCCGACATACGTACGTTTACCGTACATATAATCAAATGCGGTTACAATCTTGGGAAGGAAGAACATCCAATAGAAAAGTTTGATGACCACATCAATGTAAACACAGAAATCAATCTATTTGGAAATGTCCCCAACATCAACATACGCAAAGTCACGGAGATTTTAGACTATCAAGGGTACTTGGAAGAATTGAAGCACGATCACATGTATGGTTTCATGTAGTATTTCCACGTTGTTAGAGCTGTACTCACCAGTTGAGTACACTAAGTATCTGTAGCGTCTGAATATAATAGAATGGTTATGTCCCGCGATCTCTAGACAGGAGAAGGTTGGTAATTATGGCTAGTCTGGGTCTTAGTTCTTTATTAGATCATCTAGTTATCTTGCTAATCGCTATGATTCTTCTGCCTTATCCTTTGTGAATTATGGAAATTTTATTTCCTCAAAGTTGACTGGGCTACAACTTCACATGGATTAATGATTTTAATTTTTAACTAATGCCGTAAGGTGATAGCAATCTTGTTCAATGTTTGCTCTGACCTTAATCTTGAGACATTGCATGCAGATAAAGGTATTCCTTACCCTTTATTTTTTTGCAACTACTTTCCTCCTTCATTTCATAACGCGACATTATGTGTAGTAAGTTTAAATGCAGTGCTTCTTCGTTCCTGCATATCACACCAACTCATATCACAGAAGAGAAGATCTTGATATAAGATATCTCCAAAAAAGCTGATTACAAGGAAGAGGTCCAATTGCTCAATTAAACGAGATCCTTTAAAGCATTGACAGATTATGAAAGTCTTTCTAATATATTTGATCGATACTCACAAATTCAATTTAGAAACAAACTTGAATGTTAAAATTATAGAAGTTGAAAATGACGAAGAAGTTATGGAAGATTTGACCACAAAAAGCGTGGAGTTTTGTCACACCACATACTTTGTGATTGAAAATAACATCATCAAAATGAAAAACAAGCTTATGAACTTCCGTTACTACGAAATCATCGACGATATTGAGAAAGCAATAAATGTGCCAGTATACTCAACTTTCAAGAAGCCGGATGATGATCATCTACTTGAAACTACTTTGAAGGGGGCCTATAAAAGAGAGTTGGAGAAGAGTCATTTAGGCCGTAAAGGTTACTTCTTGTTCATTCAAGATCGTCAAATAGCCCAACATTGTATATCCCAAAGTGCCACTGATTGTAAATATTTGCAGAAGCCATTGCATCAAGCATTGATGGAAACAAACCAATTAGATTTTGATGACGTGTTGTATCTTCATGAATTTACTAGACTAAGGTTGACCCAAAAGTCGGACTGATTCGTCTCCACTAATTTCCAGTCATACGTTGATATGAACTTTAATATTAATTGCATTCTCAGAAAAGGTAGTGCGCCGGTACATTACATGCTTATTTGAGGTTACCATATTCGTTGGACACTATGCTCGATTCATTCAATTTTTTGGTATTTTTAGTAAATAAGCCTATTCCAGATAGGGAAGAATTTGAATCTGAAGTGGACAACGAATATGATAGTCTTACATTCTTCCAGGTCAATTATGAGAAAGAAATCCTCGACGTATTTATGAATGAAGATCTCGAGGATTTTTCTGACTATTATTTTGTGGTTCATGAAGAAATCAAATTAAAGAATAGATGGATGAGTTGTTATCGTTACCACCCATTGATAAATCTTTCCATGATATGTTATTGGGCTTCACCGTCATCATGCATAGTCGGTTGCGATTTTACGGAGGAAGAACATCCAATAGAGAAATTGGATGAAAAAATCAATGTTTACACAGAAATCGACATAGGTGGAAATTTCCCCAACATTAACATACGCAAAGTGAAGAAGATTTCCGACAATCAAGGATTCTTGGAAGAATTGAAGCTCGATCACTCTAGAACCAAGAATTGGGAGACGTATGTCACGTGGTATTACTATATCACGAAAGACAAGATCTTGAAAAAAGACATCTCCAAAAAAGTTGATTACAAGGAAGAGTACCCCATCGCTCAATTAAACGAGATCCTTTCAAGCATTGAAAGAGCGTCAAGTTCCTGACTTGAATGAAATTCTTGAAAACATTGAATAATCATGAAAACATTTCTCATATATTTGATCAATACTAGAACATTCAAATACAACCCAGACTTGAATGTTAAAGTAATACGTGTTAAAGACGATCGGGAACTTTTTGAGAACTTAGCCGGGAAAAACTTGACATTATGTCACAGCACGTACTTCGTAGTTGAGAATAACATCATCAAGATGAAAAACATGTTAATGAGCTTCAGATACTATGAAATTATTGATAATATTGGGAAATCAATAAACGTACCCATATACACAACAGATGTGACATTGGAACAAGGTTACATTATTGTGCCATCTATCAAAGACGCCTATAATAGAGAGATGAACAGATTTCATTTTGGTCGTAAAGGGTATTTTTTGTTTGCAAACGGTGTCGAAATATCAAGGTACTGTATATCCAAGGCTTCTTGTGAAGCTACTTTCTTATCGATGTCTATGTCAAAAGCGTTGAAGGAAACAAACCAATTGGACTTTGATGATGTGTTGTATATTAGTGAATTTAAGAAAACGATGAAAACGAAGTAAATTCAGATATAGATTTCTCCGCTACTCTACTTCAGGCTACAACATCTAGTGAATGAAGCACTTCTGGCTTCCGTCTTTCAATCACTTCATATATTGAAATTCTATATCTATGCATTAGCAAGTGTCATTAGGATGTAGTGGGCCCCAGCTGATCTACACACTTTCTTCCCATTGAACACCACACCATTCTTCAATGTAGGCAACGTGATCTTCAACGGCATCGGTAGGAACATAATCCTCTTCGTCGGTACACACTATGATGGTTCCCCAGGACATACCTTCCAAGATTGCCTTCATACTCGATTCGTTATCAAGCTGTTCGAGATCCATGATGGCCTTGGGCATAAGCTGGAGCTCGAAACGACGGGTGGACGACGGATTGTAGGCTGGACGGGGGACACTTAGCTGTTTTCCAAATTTGCTGGCAATGTCGTCTCTTCCACTGTATAATAATGGTCTTCCACCCAAATCATAACGCAACACTTGCCCAGGGTTACTTTTGACGGTGTTAGTGAAGGATTCAAAGTACTTATCGTCCAACATGTTACTGATTTTAGATGCACCTGGATCCACTGGACCTGGACCACTGGAAACGGAGGAAGTAGAGCCTCGTCTGCCAGACTTGGCCTCCTTGTCCACGTCCATATCGATCAAGTGCTTGTACTTTTCCAACTCAGGGTCATCACCTTCGGGCCTGAGTTTCTCTTTTTCCACATACACGAAACTACCGTAGTATTCTGGTCTTTGGTCTGCTTCAGAATCCATTTCGGGCTTCTTCGCAACTGGAGCATTAGTAGAAGCAACGCTTGCGTATGTTTCCGGCTTCTTTGGGGCTGTTTCTGCCTTTGTTTCGACAGTGGTTTCTTTTTTGGTTTCGGTGGTCTTTTCGGGTGTTTGGGCAAAAGGGTTTCCAAACGGGTTAGCGTTACCTCCAAATGGATTCGAGCTGCTTTTAGAGGTGTTGAACAAATCCTTAGTCATTTCGATGTGGAGTTTCTTGGTGTTCTCCAATTTCAACTTTTCGTCCAAATCCTTTTGAATCAAGTCGTCCTGCTCCTTCTTGATCTGGGCGACTCTTTCTGGCTGCTTTCCGATACCTCTGATGGCCTTTATGGTGCCTTTCTTTTTAGAGCATCGAATGATGTTTTTACATCCGAAAATGTAGATCACTCTATCGTAAAGCTTTCCGTCCAAAGGAGCAAATGCTTGCATTAACAAAGCCATTCGCTCGCCACAATTGTCACAACTGGTGGCTTTCTTGCTGGGTCTGGCCTTGCTGTCGAACCAGACTGGTTTACCTCCAATGAAGGTATCTTCGATAGTGGGCACATCGTAATGTTCGTCGTCTTCGTCCAGAACTATCTCTCCGTCAGCAAATCCGAGCATCACCTTGGAGGCTTCTGTTTCATAAATGTCTTCTTCATCAGAAGAGTATTCGTCGTGGGAAGACATCACAGTAATGATAAATTTTGGTTGAGCGATGAGTTGATATTGCGCGAGATGTATAGGGACTAAATTAAAGTATGGGGAAGCATTCTCGTCCTGGCAATTTCGATTATACAGGAAAACAAGCTTGCTCAATCAGTTATAACTTGGTTTTACAGCTTGACTGACTTTCCTTACTTTGCATGTTTGGTAGGTTTGGCTGGTTTGGCCGGTTTGGCCGGTTTGGCCGGTTTGGCCGGTTTGGCTGGTTTGGCTAGTTGGAGTAATTATTTAACTGCTTGTCTTCAAATACTCATAAAAACATGAGAAGCACCTGTTGATCGAAATACGAAGTTTCTCTAGAATTCCAGGTTAGAATAGCTCTAGTTGTAGACATTTCCACTTTTGTTGTACTTAGAAGCGCTGCAAATATACCGCTAGCTCACCGTAATGCCTTACTTTACTTCACTGCTGAAAGAATACTGAACTTTGAATGGATCTATTTTACCAATTACCGATTATCGATCTATATACATTATTTACAAGAATCTTTGGTGTTCTACCTCTTCAATCACCTCGATACGATCTCCTACTTCGAACTTGTCCCAATTAGTGAACGAAATTCCACAGTCTTTTCCCTTTCTCACCTCAGATACGTCATCCTTGACGTACTTCAAAGACCCAAGAGTTCCCGAATAAACCTCTTCAGTGCCTCTCATGACTCTGACATTGGAAGACTTCTTGATCAATCCGTTACCAACCTTGCATCCAGCGATCTTCACCTTGGATTTCTTTACCGTCACCACAAACACATCCTTAACATCTACCTCTCCCACAGTCTTGATCTCGATTCTGGGCTTCAAGTGGGTGGTCAACTCTGCGGTAACGTCTTCAATTAAACGATAGATGATGTTGAAGTCCTTGATCACAACGCCGTCTCTGTCGGCTTTCATCATGGTAGCTTTTGGCACTTTGAGGTTAAAACACAAGATTTTAGCATCTAGGGTTTTGGCCAATGTGATATCGGAATCGGTTGGCAAGCCGGCTTCGGTGTTAATCACGACAGATCTAACCTCCTCGTTTCCAAGCTCATTGATACTCTCTTTAATAGCTTCTGCTGATCCGTATACATCAGAACGAATTATGTATCTTACTTCGTGAGCCTTTTGTTCTGCATCGTTGGACAAAACATTCTCGTCAAGACCCAAAAGTTTGACTTCATTCATCTTCTCCTTCAATTTAATTTCATTGATTTCATCTTGTCTCTTTTTGTTGATTTCCTCGATGTCTTTACCCATCAGGACCTCCTTGTTCCTCACAATACGATTGGCAGCAATCTTCTTGGCCATTTGCTCGTTCTTCACCTGCAACACCTGGTCACCACTGTTTGGCAATTCCTTCCAACCCCAAATTTGAACAGGAGTGGAAGGTCCTGCTGATTTGATAGACTTACCATTCTCATCTTTGATACCCTTGACCTTACAATAAGTAGTTCCTGCAAGAAGATAATCTCCAACATTAATTGTTCCTCTTGATACCAACAAGTTGGTTTTATTTCCTAGGCCCTTTTCGATGGATGATTCAATAATCCATCCTTCGGATTGAATTTTGGTATATTCGGATTTGAAATCGTTCATTTCACTCAATGTGATGATAGCCTCTTCTAATTTATCCATATTCAACCCGGTCTTTCCAGAGACTTTGACGGTCTGGACTTCACCTCCATAGTCCTCAATATCGATCTCTTGGGCAGATAAGTCTCTCAAAACTTTATCAACATCTACTCCAGGCTTGTCACATTTGTTGATAGCAACAATCATTGGAACACCAGATTTCTTGGTATGTTTGATGGCTTCAATAGTCTGGGGCATTATAGAATCATCACCAGCCACCACCAACACAACAATATCTGTGATCATTGCACCTCTTTCTCTCATCTTCAAGAAGGCTGCGTGACCTGGAGTATCCAAGAAGGTAATTTTCTTCTTGGAGATAGGAGTCACGACAGAGAAGGCACCTATGTGCTGAGTAATACCTCCAAATTCCTTATCCACAATGCTTGACTTACGAAGATGGTCCAAGATAGTGGTCTTTCCATGGTCAACATGACCCATAATAGTTACAATAGGAGGTCTTTCTTTCAAAAGCTCTGTCTTCACTGGTTCTGGGAACACGTCTTCGTCATAATTTTCGGAGATGTTGACTTCGAAATTATACTCATCTGCAATCATGGTAGCATTTTCTTTGTCCAAAATGTAATTATGACGTACATCTTCGAATCCGAATACTTCTAGCTTCTTTAACAAGTCAGAAAGCGGAATATTCATGATAGTAGCTAAATTTGTCACTGTGATAAATGGTGGGAGGTTAATTTTGACTGGAGGAGCACTTGACTTCTTCTTTTTGGTGTTTTTACTTGCAGGTGCTGTTTTCTGTGTTGTGGGGCTTTGTTTGGCCTGTTTTTCTCTTAATGATTTTCGAATCTCTTCGTACTTTGCACTTGGATTGACGGGTTTGGATGGCTTGATGGCTGGTTTGGGAGTGGAATATTTCTGTGCAAACCTATTGGTCTTGGGGGCATTATTCCCCAGACTTTGGTTTGGTTTCTTCTTGGGTTTGGGAGAATTGGAATCTGCTGGTTGAGACTCAGCGATGGCATTGACATGATGCTTTGGAAGAGCTTGATTCTTCCCAAATCTGGAAATACCACCTCCTACACGAGGAAGGTTCTTGAGGAAGTCTGAGTAGTGGCGGACCTGAATATCCTGGCCAACACGGCCAAGGATTGCTCGTGTCGTACTGGAGATCATCCTATAGTGAAGTGGAAGGTTTAATTTTTGTTGATAATAAAGTGCGAGTAGAGTGCAAAAATTGGATGATTAAGTTCAATAATGTAAAACAAACCGATCAAAAGTTAAAGCTGAAATTATCTAAGAAACCAGCTTAGTTATTAGGAATACTTAATGATGTTTATAGGACTTTAATATCATTAGTAGAATTTTCACCATTTTATTGGAGGCCATTTGCTACTTTAAATAAATTCTTATTAAAATATGTTGATGCTATATAGTTAATTAAATGGAAATGCTAGAAGTTTGATAGTTGTGGGATGTGATTACCTGACCACTCAAGAATATGTGAAGTCCCCGTTGGATGTAACATAGCCCAGTGACCTCCTTTCATGCAATAGTTTGGCCAAGTTGTCGATATCCTTGAAGTTACGATCATCACACGCGAAATTACGGTGTCTGTTAGACTTGATGTGTTCCTCAAAGTGGTCATACTTGACTCTGCAATTCTCACAATAACCAGGGGTCAATTCTTTCTCCTCTCTGGACTTATCGTTTAGGGAAGTGTTAGACTCCTGCTTCTTCCTCTTTATAAATATTCTTCTGTTTAAATTATTGAGGTTTCTAGAGGGAACTTGAGATACCATTGGACCAAGTCCATTACCCTTGGCTGCACTGCTGTTGAGAGAAGTATCCATTGATACGCTGATGGCATTTGATGCTCCATTGAACCCTGACGCAATGACATCATAAAATTTGGAGTTGGAAACAGACTGAACGCAAGAGGAATTACGACTTAATGCTGGAATACTGGGATGTTTGAAGTTATATCTCAATGGCTTAGTCTCATCGGCTTCTTCTTCAGCTTCTTCTTTAGTTGCTGTGATATCTTCGTTGAATTGATCTTGCAAAATTTCTAATCTGGATTCAGATTCAACCTGCCTTGATTCCGCCAGAATAGTTTCTTGTGACACCTCTTCAACAATCTGGTCTTCTTGATCTTCTTGGTAAGAATCATTCTGGCCAATGATTTCCTCAGCATTGGGTGGTTTCTTTGAACTAGTAGAATTTTGAATAATTGTGACTTCATCCTCTCCGATTTTATCTGTGCTAGTACTAGTACCGCTGAACCTTGGATTTCCCATGTTCACACCATTCTTGATATTACTAATGATTTCATGAGTAGCTCTCTTCAATAAGCTTCTATAGTCCTTGGTTACTTCGAACTTTTGTAACCTTCTCAACTTCTTTCTTTCTGAGTTTTCTGTGTTATCAAAAATGAATGGACATTTTCCATCCAAGGTTAAGTTCAAAACTGGATGGGTGTCATCTTGCCATTCTCTTATAGCAATTGGTCTGACTTTCTGCAATAAATCATACACATAAACGTAATTTTTCTCCAAGTAATGCAAATCATCACGTTTAGCATTTGGATCTCTATCGTTTGTTCCATAAATCTTTTCCTCTTTCAAAAGATTGTATAAGTTGTCTTTATGCTTGGATTTCGAGTCATTAGATGCATTAAATATAGATGTGGTTGTTGTTGTCAGGTTCGTTGAATTCTCATCGTTGACACTCATGTTGACACCTAAATTCTTGAGGAAACGGAAAACTTTATCATAATCCCATACTTTTATCTTAAGATTGGATACATTGGAGAAAATGTCATTAGAAGGATATACCTTTGCTGGGTTGTATGCTCTTCTGGAGACAATTATGGTGACGTCGTTGTCGTAGAACGGAGTGATCTCACAACCCACCTGCTTGAGGTGCTTGTATGCCTTCTTATACTCTGAAAGTTGTACTGGATTGTAGTCGGTAACACCTTCAAAGTACACCGTTGATTCCTTCATGATTTTTCTCCATGACTGCTGCCAATTGTACAATTCTTCTCCCGCAAGTCTGCCAGTATTTTTAGAATGCGATGCCTCTGCCTTTGCAGGCCTGGAGGGTTGGATCCTGGCGGTAATTGGGCGCAGACCATGATGTAAGTTGGAAAAGTTGGGCTTGGTGGTGGCGGCCAAGTTAACCTTTGCCGAGAGCAGTTCGTTGATGTGGTTGAGCTCCAGCGTTTCGCCAACATGCACCTGGAGTGATTTGCCATTGTTGAGCTTGGACTTCTTGAGTACCGGCGAGGGAATGTTCCCGCTGGTCTCTTGCAAGGGGAGCCTGGAATTGCCCATGTGTAACCGTTTCTTGATGTTGTTGATGTTGGCCACCGCTTTGGATTCCATGATGAAGATGCTATTACTGATTAAAGGGCTTGGTCCTTGGGGTGGGCACCAAGTCAAGCTGGTTGAATGAAGAAAGAACTGAAGACTGCCGAAGACGTTCGAGACGTACAAGACGTTACTGCAATGCTGTGATGCTGAAAATTGCTCTGGATCCACGCACACGGGGTCGAAACTGATTGGAGGGTGCAAAATGTGGAAACAGTCCGTCACTGGGTGTAGTGCTGGGAATATATGGCGTGTAGTTGTTGTTTTGACGCAACAAAATTTGGCACTGACGCGTTTGGTAACGGTGGGTCACGTGACTGAGAAGTGAGGATGGTGAAGTCCGATTAGGTAGCGCCAGATCCAGTCTAGATGAACTGCAACCAGGGGTTTCGGGGCAGGGGTGTTGTATGGGAAGCTGAAGAATGAACAAGCGGGTATTTGTTACTGCTTGAGCAAGACTTTCGTGTTTGGGAGTGAAATTCACTTTGAAAAAAGTAATGCTGGCGATGCGACCTAAACACACCAAGGCATGTCCTAGGGCCACCGATGGCCAGGCAGCAGACAGATCGTCTTGACGATGAGACGAGAATGGGGAGGTTGATACAACTAGCAAAAAAGAAAGGAAAATAGGTAATTAGTGGGAATTGCTGGTGTGATGATACCCGCGAGATTCGAACTCGCGCCTCCGGAGAGACCAGGACCTTACCCTGGCGCCTTAGACCAACTCGGCCAGAGTACCCAATTCCTGTTATAGTGAGAAATTAGACTGCCTATACTGTGACCTTCTTGAGAGATATGGCAGCCAAAATGTCGAAAAGAGTTCTGCTGGTTGGAATTTGAAGGCAGGTACTTTAAAAGAGAGCTCAGTATGGATGGAGGAGCATTCAGAGGCATCGGAGTACTTTTTTTAATGGAAGATGGGGCAACTCATTATTTTCATTTTTGGCAGTTTTTTCAGAAAAACGCATTAAGTTCAGTGCGAGAACCAGTGAAATCTGTAGACTGTAGTCTCCTAGGTTAACTAAATTGCTAGGGCACCAAAAGTTTAACTTAGTACTGGGTAGTGCAAGCTACAGTAGCAGCAACCGTGGCCACGCCACGGACTCGGGTCTAAACCACCGTTGCTTCCCCTAATCTCGGATGAAATGGAGATCGTATTATTCACTCCGAAACACGACCCGACCCAGGGCTCCTAACGTTTCACATGCCAAAGTCCTATTCTGAGACACATACAGTAACGGAAAATTCAGTCCACACCCAGCCAAACAGGTTCCACAGCTGGAATAGAGCAAATGTGACATCGCTATCACCTCCGCCGCCAGCGGTTGCCCCCGCTACTGCCCTCGTGCCACGCCAGCCCCAGCAACTCCAACCACCCCAATCTCGCCCTCGCCTACCCCATCCTGGTTGCATGCAGGAGCGGAGCCAGACTGGGGTAATGGATGAAGGATCAAGGATCCTGCCAACCAACCCCTTAACATCCACTCTTCTTCTCGGCTGCACCATGGTCCTCCTCTCGTCCCTCTTGGCTTGCACAGTAGCAGCCGCCACCCTCGTTCCCGGCCCCAAGTACGACTACACCCTTTCGGTGGACTCCTTCATGGTGAAATTTCCAGACACTACCTTTTCCCTAGATGAAGAGGGACAGCACTACGTGGTCCACCAGCAGCACCGGTATGCCGTGGACAAGTACTCGTCACTCTACAAGGACTTGGACGCGTGGTACAACCTGAACGAGTTTTTGGCCGATGGGTGGAAGAAATAGCACAAGATGGATCATGGACTCACATGACTCCACATCGGAAATGATCTGACTACAGATGGCGCCCGTGACTGCATCATCTGTTAATTCGCCGGAAACGGCCAACCGCACCCCACGCTCCATAGGCGAAGCGAATAAATGTGTTGAATACTCCGAAGTGGCCCGTTCCACCACTAATGTAAGGCCAAATCTGGGGAATCAGGCCATCGACCACACCGAGCACGTGACCTCGGGCAAAGGGATCCTGGGGTAGTATAAAAAGCGTTGTCCTCCAGCTGCCCTTCACCGGCTCTATACCATGTTGAAGGTCTTCAAACGCTTCAATGCCTCCATCTCGCTCAGCAAATTCACCAACGATTACGTGTCGGTGGTCTTGAACAACGACCACACCTTGGAGTTCAGTACGCTCTTCCTTCGGGACTCCTGTAGGGCCCCGGAATCAGTGGATCCCAGCTCCAAGCAGAAACTCTTCACCACCGCCAACGTGGCCAAGAACCTCACCATCAACTCCCCGCCACAGGTGGTGGTGGACTCCAAAAATGAGCCCACACTTGTCATCGAATGGAACCAGAATGGCCACATCCACAGGTCCGAATACCCCCATAGCTTCCTTGAACAGTACTCAGACCCTACCAGCAGGAGACGGGACAAGTTTTTCGAGTCCACCAGAGTGCTCTGGAACAAAGAGGTCATCAACAACAACCGTGAGGCCATTCATGTGGACTACAGCAAGTACATGGGCGAACCCAAGAGCTTCAACTCCATTGTGGGCCAATTGAATGATTTCGGCCTTGCATTCGTGGAAGACCTCCCCAAGCCTCAACTATCAGAAATGACAGAGGCCAATAAGAACCAATGGCCGGTCTTTTCGCTTGCAAATAAGTTCGGATACGTCAAAAAGACTTTCTATGGTACCTTATTCGATGTGAAAAATACTGCAGAAGCAACAAACATTGCATACACAAACTCGTTCCTCCCATTGCATATGGACCTTTTGTACTATGAATCTCCCCCAGGATTACAATTTCTTCATGCCATCAACAATTCCACCACCGGAGGAGAGAACATTTTCTGCGATAGTTTCCTAGCTGCTACCCACGTCAGAGAAAAAGATCCCCAGGCATACCATGCATTGACAGAAGTGCCCATTACCTTCCAGTATGACAACGCCGATGAGTTCTACTATTTCCAAAGACCTTTAATTGTCGAGAAGGAAAACGTCATTGATCCTAAATCCAGCTATCCATATATCAGAGAAGTGAACTACTCTCCACCCTTCCAAGGACCTTTCGAGTTGGGGGTGACCAGAAACAACAGCGGAACCAGCTCCAAGTCCCTCAATGTATTGACAAGCTCAGCAGGCGAAAACTCGGCTCACTACTTGTACAAAGATTTCATTAGAGGCTTACAATTGTTTGAGGACTTCATAAACGATCCAAAGAATCAATTGAAGTTGAAATTGCCAGAAGGAACCTGTGTCATTTTTAACAACAGAAGAGTATTGCACTCCCGTATGGATTTCAATGACTCCAATGGGGGACAAAGATGGCTCATGGGATGTTACGTTGATGGTGATAGTTTCAGATCGAAGTTGAGAATTGCCAAGAGGAGTTAATTCTGTTATGCTCCGAAAACAAGCTCGAACGGAGATTGAAGTTATGCCTTGGGAATGAAACGATCAAATGAACTGGGTTCAAGTATTTTACATTGGCTAATTTTAATTTATACTAGTTTTAAATTATACAGTCACGAATGTGCATAGAATACAGGAAAGAATTGTACTAATAACCGTAGCCATCGTAGTTGGCTTGAGGACGTGGAGCAGGTCTGGATCTGGTGTTGGATACGTATGACTTGAAAGTTTGCTTGAAACCGTTACATAAACGAAGCATATTTGGATAAGAAAATCCCTTCAAGGTGTATCCATCCACTTCGGTACGAACATGCCATGTGCTGATTGGAGTCTTGACATTCACCTTGAACAATAATAAGAAGCTACCTGGCATCTTATGGTCAAAACAGAATACATAGGCACTGTTCTTTGGGTTAGCCTTGGTATAGGACTCAAGCCACTCATTGACTTCAGATAATGTACCTTCTCTGAATTTTGGATGACGAATCATTTCGTCCACCTTCTTCGCAATAGATTGAATGTGTTGGAAAATCAATTGATCCAAGTCTGAGTACCTCTTGTGATCCACAACATACTCCTTTACGGCTCCACGTGTGCTTTCCTCAACCAAAAGATGTTGAAACAAGTTATTGGCAACTTTCCAAGTGATAGTCAAGAAAGTTGGACCCTTGGATGAAGGACGGATCACACAATCACCAACTGATTGAGGGGCCAAGAATTCCTCTGCCTGCTTGAAGTTGAAATTGTGATATAATGGATGTTGGATATTTCTGGTTTTGGCCAATTTGGCCCTTTCCTTTGCAGCCTCTTTCTTCAAATCGGCTTCTTCGGCATCGAAGTCCCACTTACCTTGTTCTTTTATGAACTTTGGAGTGTTTGCACGTTTGAGATCTTCCTCCAACAAACTGAAGTTAGCTCCAAATGAATCGTAAAAGATTTCCAAAACCACGGCTTGCACCACTTGTCCTTGATCAAGATTCATATCTTCTGGGATATTTTGTTCCTCAGCAGTACCTTGGATCAAAGATGAAGTTGCCATTTTAGCAAACCTAACTCTAGCATTTGGATCCCTAAAGTTCTTTCCAACCTTGGTTACAGTTACTGGCACAATAGTGTTTCTGGTCAAGGTTTCGGGTGTTTCACCGGTCAACATTTGGAATACTTCTGCACTATCCAAGATATGATATGATCTTCTTAATTCTTCGAAGTTATTAACAAGTTCCTCCTTGATAATTTGTAAGGTGGCATATTTCTTCTTACCGAACTTTGATTCTAATTCCTTACCATAAGCAATAAGGTTCAACTCATCGACTTTATTAACACCTTCTTGCATTAACTGGTAAATGATTCCTCCTTGTTCCTCCACATGAGCCATATCTTCTTCATCCAAGTCAAGGGCATCAGCAGCCATTTTTCTTGCCAAGTCATAATCTTCAGGATGAATTCTAGTAGCATCCAATAATTCTACTGAAGAATCTCTCACAGTGGAACCTTCATCGAATGGAATATTCAAGAATGAGGAACAATTGATAAAAATGTTAGCAGTGGAAAGTTCATTTTCAATCAAGTCACTTCTATTGGCGAGATTAGATCCAAGCTTGGAAATAACATTTCTGATGAGTCCTGAAGCTTTTCTTGGACCCAAACCAGAAATGTAAGGTAACAATTGAGCAACATAAGGTTCACGAACAGCTTCGTTAATTTCAATACCAACCATGTTAACCACGTCAACGAACACAGATTCAAGAGCTTCTTTGACAAGATCAAATGGGATGAGCTTTTGGTGTTCATAAAAGCTCAAAGACAAGATATCATCATTCAATGAGACATATTCCAAAAGTGGATTTTGGACATATCTTGCCAAACCAATGGCATATTTTGCTAAAGTTGATTTATCTGGAAATTCAATGTTTGCTCTGTCAGAATTTTGATATAATCTAGCAGTTTCATCTTGACCCCAGATTACACTGATCAATGGTGCGTTAGTGCTGTTAGGCAAGTCATCAACGTTGGCAGTTATAGAGTTTTCCTCAACAAACTTCTTGATAGAATCAAATAATCTTTTAGAGTTTGCATTGTAACCTCCAACAACAATAACATCCGGTTTAGTGTAATCCAAGTTCTTGTCGAAGAATTCTTTCAATTGACCTGCGAATTGATCTTCACTTTCACGGTTACTGGTTGGATTACTTTCCGACTTGAAGAATTCATCTATCTTACCTGATTCTTTTAAGAATGCACCAACAACTGCACTGTCGAAATCACCCTTACCAAAAGTCAAGGCGAGAACATTTGGCTTAGTTCCCTTATCAAAACCGAACGGAGTAAAAGGTGCTTGATCCAACTTGTTCAAGAATCTTCTACGAACTTCACTTGCGATCAATCTTTCACATTCACGTCTCAAATCTTCTTTAGTGTTCAAAGCAATCATGTTGGATAATTTCTTGAAGGCCATGTTCAAGACAAATTCTCTTTCTTTGTTCCATTTGTCAGAAATTTCAGAGGTACCATCAGACTTCAAACAATTGAAAATACATTGGAACCAATTGGAGTAATCCTTGGTTTCAACCTTGATCACAGCCAAACCTGCAGCTTCGGCTTCCAACATACGAAGTAACACATCTGGCTTTTTGACCAAATCAGCTGGAGAACGATTTATAGCGTATTTGATGTCGGCGTATTGACTATGGTTGTGAATAGTAGCTCTTCCTTTATCGGTTATCGTTACACTGATGGAAGCGTATGCTTTGAATGTAGATCTGACTTCATGTCTAATTTTTGGATTGTGAAGAATTTCCTCAGAGTAGGTTCTTCTGACTGCATCACGAGCACTTTTTTCATCTTTGAAAATGATTTCATCATCCTCACACAACTTTTCAATCAAATCATCAGGAGATTCCAAACTGTCATCAGTGGCATGAATTCTGTATGGGACTTCGAAACGTTTGGATGATTGGTCTTGAACGTTTTCACCAAACTCCTTTGAAGAAATACCATACGCTTTAACAGCATCGTACAAGATGTTGCTTCTAATTCTTTCAAACAAAGCATATTTGGAATGTTTTTTGCCGAATTTTGCTAATTCGAGACCCTCAATACTTTCAGCATTATTCTCGGCAACTTCCTTGTGATTTTTAGCTAATTCTCTGATTTCAGATGAATAGGTGAATTGTATATAATCATGCAAATCTTGAACACCAACCATAGTATCTAAGGTCTTGATATCCTTGACCAAATCGTCATCCAAATTCAACAATTCAATCAACTTTTCAGTGTTTAATCTCTTTTCGTACAAGGAATGATACTCAACGTCCAACTGGACAATTCTCCATAAATCATCTTCATATAACAACTTATGAACATCGTTTTCGATAGAGCCATCCTCAGTTTTTATTTCTTGTGAGAAAAGGAGGAAATCACGACGATGAGTCCAAATGAAAGGAACTTCGTAGGCATCTTTAGAAATGAATTCCACCACTTTTCCGACAGCTTCTTTGAATGGGGCCTCCAAGAAACCACTGAAAACACCTTGCTTTTCTTTGAATAAAATATTGGCAACCCAATTTTTTTCGTTTTGAAGTTCTTCGCCTTCCAAATCGATATAGTTCAAGTTTGCTCTGTATTTTTGGTATCTCTCCGGTATGTCGATAATACGAATCAAGTTATCTTCTTCAGTCAACATACGCTCCTTCAATTCTGCATGTTCGAAGACCTCATCCAATGAGGTAGGCTCCAAAGATTCACCATTACCCTCATCTTCGATCTCCTGAGCTTCCAAGGCCCACTCATATTCTTGTCCACTTCCGAAAACTTCGAATAATTGTTGCAAACTTTCTCTGTCAACATTTGATAACTTGGAAGTATCCAAACGAGGTCCCTTTTTCTTAGCTCTTTGTCTTTGTTCCACTTTCTCTCTTCTTCTTGCTTCATCATCATCGTCAGAAAACTCGTCTTCCTCGATGAAATCTTCGAATTCATCCAAGATATTACGTTCTCCATCGTTTGGAGCTCCACGCTCGTCAACCTCTTCGTCTTCTTCATCTTGTCTTCCTTCATCATCTGAAAACATGTCGTTCAAACGTCCTTCTCTTGGGGCGCTTCTTGCGCTGGAAGGCTCGTCATCTTCATCATCTTCTATGTTGGCTCTCTTGAGTCTCTTGAATTTGCCACCGGTGCTGCTCAGTCTTGGTTTGGCTCCGGAGTTTTCAAGCAATAACTCCAAGTCATCTTCGTCCAAGGCATCGTCTTCAGCCACATTGGCCCTTTCTCTTTCTCTCCGTCTCTTCTTCTTCTTTCTTTTCTTGATGCGGTCATCATCTTCGTCATCGTCCACGATAAATCCTTCACGGACTTTTTGCATGGCTTCCTCGTCGTCGTCATCATCATCTTCTTCGGACGAGTCCATCACGTTGTCTCCGTCCTCGTCGGAACTGTTGTTGGAAACGTCGTCGCGGATTTCCCGTTCTTCCTCTTCACGGGCCATGGTGAAATTGAGTCGAATTCGTCTAACAAACAGCCAAGGATGTTGTTGACGTCTTTGATGAAGGATGTGGAGGATTCCAACTGTTTTGGTGAGTCGAAAAATTCTCGAGATCCGGGTAACGCACGCGAAAAATAGTATGAGGACGCTATGATAGAACTGGACTGGTACAAGCCATAGATAAGAGGAAGGTAGCGGCAGATAAGAGGCAACAGGGGAATGCTACAGAAAGAAGAGGTTGGATATGCTATGGCATCTCGGCCTTTAATTTTATTGGTAAGTTTTTTCTGTTGTTGAAACTGTAGTTCACTCATTCTCGCAGTACTCAGACTTAGTACTCTGGATGAAAATTTTGAACTGGAGACAGTAAAGATCTGGAAGTTGCCGTCGATTCTTCCAGAAGTGCCGAGGGGATTTCGTAAATAAGCAAGCGTAGTTTGTGCCCTATTGTCTATAACATTCTGTCAGGCTTTGCCAAAGTGTATTGATGGTAAATTTTTCACTTCGGGTTATTTGCCATGGATCAGTGAAAAATTCAAAAACGGGGAGCTAATGGCAGATTTAATCATCATGACAATCATAATCAACGGAGCACCAATCTCCAAGGATGAAATCGTCTCAATTGCAGAGAAGTTTAGATCGTTTGCTGTTTTGGCACACTAAAAAAAGTTGCAGCCTATTTTAACCTTTCGAGAGCAGATACTTCGTCTGTGAAGAACCTTTTATTGTACCAATCGTGTAGCAAGGTAGATAGATGGCTGTACTACTTGCACGGAATTTCCTTGGATACCTTCGATCAAAGACACCTAGGTTCTGAAGTAAAGTGGTTTCGACATGCTAACAGTTTCTGTAGTTCCAAGGACCCACTGCTCAGAAACTTCCAGTTTAAACAATCTGAACGGTCTATTGACCCACTAACATCCCCAGATCTAATTCCTCCAAAGGTGTGCAATTCCAGATCTCACCTGGAGACATCACCCAGATAACGTCAATTGTAGTCACGGTTCAACTTCATGTTGAACTGCCTGTTTTTCTCGTTGATGTAGCTTGAGGCATCGTCGTCATTGCGTCTCTTGCGTTTCTTCCGCTCTTCGTTGGCATCAAGCAAATCCTGGGCCAACTTATCCACTACTTCCGGCGCCGGCTTGTTGGAGAAATCCACGCCGTTCTCATGTTTGGCATCGGTGTGACGGGCCGAGTGCTTCTGGTAGTCGTCCTGGTCAATCACCACCTCTCTAATGGCCTTGTGGTAGGTTTGCAGGGCCAAGTGGTTGAAGTTCTGGTAATCTCCCAGGTGATTGGACTTCTGCGCCAGCTTCTTGGCCTCCCACTTTTCGCAGTCCTCAAGGGTGTATTCTAGATTCTTCTGCCTTTGGGATTTGGCCGTCTCGGGCGACTTTTCACCGTGTTCTTCTGGCTCATCTCCTTGGGTACCCCGTGACTTCTGTTTGCGACTGTAGAGCTCTTGCTGGTTCAACTTGGTCAGCTCCTTGCGCTTCTGCCGGAGCGCCTTTATCTTCTCAAGACGCGCCGCCACTTCTTGCTTGGGGGGTTCTAGCATCAGCGTTGGATGGAAAGTACGGGGTGGCTATGAGAATCACTGCAGTGGAGGAGGAGGGGAGGAGGGGAGAAACAGTGGAGGAGTGCGATGCGACATCACGAGATCTGCCCAGTAACTGCGACCAGGGCCTACTGGGCACCACTGGGTATCTAATAGAAACTCCAGCACGTACGGCTTAAAAAAAGTTACTTTAACAAAGACCTCATCCTGCCTATCCTGAATGAGTACGCTAATAACGTAGCGTCATTTGATACTATTTGACAGGGTAAATTCCGTGATACTTCATCAAAGATAGTGTGTCGCGCAGTGAGTGAGGTTCGGGTTTAGGCTACGGAGACAGTCACCATCGGGGACAATCGGCCCTGCGCCATCACCCATCCACTGACATGGCCACCAGACGACCACATCGGACACTTCCGGAGGTTAAGTCCCGGGCGGCCCTTTGTAGGTGGTGAACTGGGGGCCCTGACCGTTGGAGTGATCACCTGACTCCCACATCTGGCAGGGGTCATGTACCCCACAAAACGGCCTTGTGAGGTCGGACGTGGCCATAGGTGCGAGTGCCCAGTTGCACCCACCGGGGCCAGCGAACACCAGTGACCACACCGGAAACGGGATCTTGGGCCTCGGAACGGGCTGCCAGTCCCAGCAAGTGTCCCAGCGTGTTCACACGGTTCAGTTGTGCCGAAACAGCGAAATCCCGGCAATTTTGGGGGGTTTTCAACGGTTGTGTACTCGGACCCAATCGGATGATGTTGCACTATATATATGGCAAGTTATTCCCTGGAAATTGGCAACGATGGTTTCCAGAGAAAAGAAGTTGGAAGAATACATTTTCGGGCTCCCCAAGAACCAGCTTGAGGGCCTTAGAGGCCACCCCCTCAAGGTGTTGCATGCAATAGATGAATTCAGTGAAGAGTACCCTTTGAGGATCATGGGGCCCAAACATTCCCAGGTGATAGCAGAAAAGCTTGCGGTGCAATTGCACCAGAATCCGCCCACTATCATGTTCGATCTCGGCTCTTACATTGGCTACACCGCCATTTATTTTAGCCAGTTTCTCTCCTCCGACTCCCGGGCTCGCTACTACTGTTTTGAGGCCAACGCCGAATTCGCTGCAATTTCCACCAGGTTGATCCATTTGGCGGGCTTGAGCCACCGAGTGGAGGTGATACACGGAAGAGCCTCCAAATCGTTGGAGAAACTCGAGAAGAAAATCACCGGCGACCGGTACCTGACCCCAGGTGTGATATTCATGAACCACTCAAAGCACCTCTTCATACCCGATCTAAGGGTGCTTGAGTCGTTGAATTTAATCTCTCCTGGCACCACCATCGTGGCCGACAACAATTGCGTTTCTGGTGTGCCCGAATACGTGTGGTATGTCCGGGGCTCTCCTCAACAGAGAAGAGAATACAACTACGATGTCCACAACGTCAGTGGAAAACTCATGATTGGAAGATGGAACGTGTTGTACGAGTCTGCCAATGTGGACATGGAGGATAAAATGAGCATCGAGTTCACCCGATGTGTTGATTATTTGACAGGTTGAATAGCCAGAATCGGAGAATTGGGCTTCTTCGATTCTGCAACAGGAAATGTACTACAGGATAAATATAAATTTCCGAATGCAACCTCAAATATGATTGATAAATAGCAAGGAAAACCAAGCCCCAGACTGCAATGTCTTTTGTTTTCTCAAGAAGTGTGATATATTGACCAGGTCTTTTATTGTATATATGGAAACTTTCATATCATGTTCAATACAAAAAAGAGATTAAATTGCTGTAGTTGGTAATACCATGATGTTCAACAGGTTGTCTCACTTGAGTTTTTCTGAACTAATAAGCACTTAATCCAAATAAAAATGACAATTGCATTAGTCAGTATATTTTACTGTGAAAATCATCTAATCTTGCTATTTATTTGGATATATTCTCTAATTTTCATAATTTCACTCGAAATCAATCACCTCAAAAATTCTACCAATTGGTTCTACTACCAAAATTTAAAGCAAAATGCTTTAAAATAATTTCAATGCAAACGATAATATGTTCAATTGGAGTGTCCATCTGAGCATGAATGTTCCACACCAAGCTTACAAGGTGCTTTTTGCCCTCTCTGAATGTTGACCTATCTATATGAAATGTCGCGCCAGTGTCGCATGTCGCAATATCCTAGTTCAATAATCCTCTAGTCAGTGTTTCAAGCCAGGTGGCCATGACTGATCTAACACCACTCTTCAAGCAATGTGTATCGATCGTTCAGAAAGAGCTTTCTTTGCCCATTAAGGAACCTACAGCTGAAAAATCCAAGCCAAATCCGTTCATTATTAAAGATACCTTCACCAAAGAGACTATTGAGTTCAGACAAGAGTTGGTAAAGCTTGATCAGCTTATTGATGAAATTAAACCCAGCTATTTGTCCAATGATGATCCCTTTTCTGGAAGCCAGAACTTATCTAAGTCTACCAAAGAAAACATCGACAATAGTTGCAGCATTAAGCTCCAGAAATTGTTCGAGAAATTGAAGTTTTTGCAGGCATACGAAACCAAGAGACAAGAAAGGCTTCCAAAGAAGCAAACAGGGTGGTTGACTGGAATACTTGGAGACGAAGAACCTACTGAAAAAGAGCTTTTCATGTCCACCGTGGGCATGCACAGAATGCAGGTATTGAGAGACTTGAACAACACTCTCAATTACGTTAATAACAAGTTCGGTTCCTTGCAGAAAAAGAGGAGGGAACGTGAAAGACAGCTCAAGATGTTGAATTTCCAAAATATAGAAGAGGAGGAGCAATTGAGTGTGTTCCAAGAGCCAAGCACCTTCGATTATCTGCATGAACAGGACTTGATGCTGCTGTTGAGCCAGGAGCAAATCCAAGAATTGGAAACCGAGAATAAAGGATTGTTAAAGGCGAAGACCGAACAATTGAACTCGGTTGAAAAATTGCATACTTCCATGGTGGATATCATGAATCTACAAACAGAATTGTCCTTTCAACTAGAAGCACAAGGCGATCAGATTAACAATTTGATGGAGAATCACGAACAAGTTGAGATTGATGTGCAAATGGGTAACAAAACTTTAAATAAAGCGACGGTAAGGAACAAGAAAGGTGCCAATATGTTGGTCACCTTAGGTATTATATTGGGAATATTGCTCTTACTTGTTGATTATGTTTCCTTCTGATCCTGAAGTGCTTAATATTTCCTTACAATCACTGATTTTCTTTTGAAACCAGCGACAGGAATTGCGACTACGTTCCATTCTTGAATATGTATATTAGTTTATGATTAAAAATCAACCACAGTTCCAGCACCTATAGTCACACCTTCTCTTCTAATTACCACTCTTCCTAAAACCTTGTTGTCTTCGTATTTGGTTACTGGAAGAGCATTTCCTTCGATTTCTACCTCCACAATAGCGGTCTGCTTTGAAACGAGATGCAACAACTTTTTCTTCTTCTTTCCACTGGTGACCTCAATTAATTTTGTGAGTCTTGCTGGTGCTTGACAGTTGTTTCTGAAGAGCACAAATGGGGAGCCTACCAATAATGGCTTGGTTAAGTTGAACAAGTGCAAGGACAAGGTAAGCTTCTTCACCGATCTGGCAGGCGAATCCAACTTAGACACCAAATCTCCTATTCTGAAGGGCTCAACAGCATCATTTTCTATCTGACTTGCCTTAAAAGACATTTCAATAAGCTCACCTCTAACTGCAAAATCAACTGCTTTACCAGCCGACTTCATTCCGACAATCTGCAATGATACATCACTTGGTGAGGATACAATAGTTTCTCCAACCTGAATCACACCAGAGCTGACCTTACCACTGACTTTAATCTCACCTTTATCTTTGAAAGAGTCATGCACTGAAAGGAAGAAGTCTTCCTCCAATAATTGTGTAATAGAATCAGCATCAATCTTGTTGGACAACTCAACATTTTCTAAGTATCCTCCTAATGTAGGTCCCTTGTACCAAGAAAGGGCTTCAAGTGAAGCATCTCTCTTCACCACATTTTGCCCTGTTAATCCAGAAATAGGAATAAAGTCAATTTGAGATTTGTCGAAGCCAACTTCATCACTAGACAAATAATCTCCCAATTGTGATTTGATGGAGTTGAAACGTACTTCATCCCAGTTTTCTTTGTCCATCTTGTTGATTGCAACACAAATCTTCTCTACTCCTAAGTTCTTGGCCAAAATTGTGTGTTCTTTGGTTTGTCCGTCCATGGCAAATCCAGCTTCGAATTCACCTGTGATCGAATCTACAACCAATAACGCAAAGTCGGCTTGAGTAACACCTCCAATCATTTGGGGAACAAAGTCCTTGTGACCAGGAGCATCGATGGCTGTGAATCTTGTTTTGTCAGTTTCAAAATCAGTAGCGCAAATGTCCACTGTGACACCATGAGATCTCTCCTCTGCTGTTTGGTCCATGATCCAAGCAAGAGCAAAGGATCCCTTTCCAGCCTTTTCGGCTTCTCTTACTAATTTGTTGACTGTTTTGATGTCTACGATTCCGAAATCAAGCAAAATCCTGCCCATGAGGGTTGATTTTCCAGCATCAACATGTCCAATCACCACGAATGATTTGTGTGGCTTGGTGTATGCTTTGTTGGTAGATATCTCTTGTCTCAAATCCAACTTCTTGGTAGGCTTCGTAGCCTTGACCGGTTTCTTGGTAGGGTTTTCCTTTTCGGAGATGTTAAGATTGCCCAACTTGTCCTCGAAGGCAGCCTTTTGGGCATTGAGAATCTTGTCATCTGGAGAAGGGGAGCTAAAGTTTTGGACCGCCTTCGCTATCTTTTCTGTGTTGAGTTCTATGTTAGTAAGCGGTTGAAACAATTGGAGATCATGTCTGCGTCTTTTCGATCTGTTGTCATCCATGGATAACGATCTCTTTTTGGTATCGAGCTTGAAGGTGATGGGCTTATTTAAAAGGATGGAATCATCGCAGACAATGTTGTTTTCGATAAGCACTTGGGGTGCATCGTTCATTTCGATGTCTTCTTGGGGCGGTTCTTGAGTGGCCACGGAGACTCCAGTATCAATCAGCTCCACCACTGGTGATGGTGGCTGTTTTGCTGACACTTTTGTCGGTAAATTCTTGGTCGATCCCCCGGCGTTTCTTCTGGCGAGTAAGCCGGCCAATTTGGATGGTTTGGCAACGGTGGTAGCGTTGCTTGGTGCATCGTTCACTTGGGCACCTGTGCCAGAATCTGAACGTAATTTCCCAAGAATCGCCACTGATTTTGGAGTTTTGACCGGAGTGTCTGTACTTTCATCGCCTGCAGTGGGGTCGGCCACTGCTGGAGGAGTCTGCGCTTGTGCCAGACGTTCAGACCTTGCACGGGCCAACGCCGCCAATTTGCTTCCACCTCCACCTGTGCTTCCCACACCGCCAGCACCAGTGCCCGCCGGCGTGGTGCCAGGCTTTTGGGCTCTTAGTTTGGCCAACTGGGAGAGCTTTGACGGAGGCTTCGTCTCCAATCCCTCGGTATTGGCAGGTTCTATTGACATTGCCACCAAAACGTTTCGATCGAAAAGAGTCAGAGATGCTCCGAAAAATGATACTTACTTTTTTTGAACTTGGACTTGATCTCGTCCACGGCAGGTGCCAATTCGTAATAGTTATAGTAGAGGGCTTCTTTCAAGTCCAAATCGGGGACGGAATCGTTGTAGTCTTTGAGCTGTTGACGAAGCTGGGGAAGCATTTGGTGGAGCTTGTCGTACTCTTCGTTGGAGAGTGAGTCCTCGTGGAACTCCTCGGCCCCGGAAGAGTAGTTCAAGTCGTCGTCGTCGTAGTCCATGATTGCGTTCGATTTGGTGGGTGAAGCAGGCTTTACTAAACTGGTTAAATCGGCCGATGCCACGGGTACTTTGAACAAGGGTGGAAGAAAAGAGTTGGCACCTGAATGGAGTGTTATGGGTCCCAAAGTAGCGGGTGAAAAGTGAAAAAATGGAGTGAGAGTAATGGGAGAGGAAGCCATGAGGATGCACGTTTACGCCATGGTGAGGGCTTCAGGGAGTGGAAGCGATCCTGGTCTGTAGAGAAGACAGCAGACTGGCGTCAGACGTCTCATGGGATGCTTGAGTGAAGATGGTGGAGATAGCGTGGGTAAAATTGCTATACTACCCCAGAAACGGGGTGATTGAAAAATAGGCCCTAAGGGCAAAGAAGGCAAAGAAGGCAAATATTGGGGTTTCCATGCCATTATATAGAATACTGTTCAAACTAGACAGGAGCTGGATGTACAGAGAATGGGATTTTTGGGACCAATTCATGAAAGTGTGTAAAGGTAGCAGTTGTAACAGATAATCCGTACAATTGCTGAAATGAATCGTTCTGAACAAACAGTGTAGTATTTCAGCCCATTAAGACATCAATTGAGGTCCTCAGAGGTAGAATTGAGGAAGTACTGGCCAAATGAAGGATTTTTCAGATTTATAATTTCTGAATATCACAATCTCATAGTTTCCTGCTCAATTGAATAATGTCCCAAATGAACTTATCCCATACTTCCAGTCCCAATGCTACATTTTCTATGCTTTTAAATACATTAATCGTCAGTATTGTTTATCCTATATCCTATTTATCCCATAATCCATTCTGGAGTGAAATTTCACTCCAGACCCTCATCTAGCACCGTACTCCCAAACCACCGCCCAGCCCCTGGCCAAGGCCCTAGTATTTGCTGGCAGTTGAAGGCCTTCTATGGCTGCCGGTATCCACCCGGTACAACTGGGAGAGCATGCCCAATTGGGGCAAGGATAATCTGGGTTGGTCCATTCCGGAGCGCACCGACTGGAGGTACGAGGCCCTTCTGTGACCCCCATCCACCATGCCCCGTTTGATGAACGCATCCAAGATCTCATCCGCCGTCAATTGGCCCCGGAAGAGCTTGCGCTCGAGGGTTTCTGTCAGCGAAGTGGTGATGTTGAAGTCCTTTTCCGAGATGGAATCGAACATGTCTTGGATGTGCATGTTGGCAGCCGGAGCCACTGTGAACGATTCTGCTAAGCTCATGTTGTGGAGAGTTGCAGAAAGAGTTGTAGAAGAGTTGTAGAGTTGCAGAGTTGCAGAGTTGCAGAAGAGTTGTCAGCCCGAAGTATCAGGTACTGAAGCGTCGCAGCCTGTGGAAGCGTAGATGGTCAATTGCTGAAGAATTGACTGAAAAATTTCAAAGTCTGTGCCACAGTGAAGATTGCAGCCAAGTGTATGAGTTTGATGGTCTAATTCTACAGAAATAGCTCCTCTTAAGTACCAACTACTTAACACGTCTTATCACTAAGCAACTGACCGCAAGCCATAGTTGGGTGAAAATATTTGTAAGCTCTTTCCTAATCGGACGGAGTATGGGGTAGAAGGCTGTGGAAGCGGGCGTAATCTCCGTGTTGACATGGGCGCCAAGCCACGCAAATGGTGGCAACTACACTGGCGGCCATGTGACTCGCGGTGTTAGAGGGTTTTGGGGGTTGAGGATTTTGGGGTTTTGGGCTGGCCATCGGGTCGCTTGGTGGGTCTGTATGGGGTGGATATTGTTGGTGGGCTGGAGGGATTGGGATTTTGCAGTTGTTGGCCGGTTTAGGGGCTGCGACTGCTGGGATGTGTTGGCCGGTTGGGTGGTATTGCAGGTTGGGGCCGCGGCGTCACGTGCGGCGGCGGCAATGGTGGGCGCCGCTCCCCCGGTTATCAGCGAGTGGGGCCATTTGGCCATTTGGCCATTTGGCAATTTGCAGGTTAGGAAACGTGGCCTTAGTGGTAGAACCGTATAGAACCCAGGGCCGTTGGGGCCCGTATCCTCGTATTCGTGCTCTTGTCGTAAGGCCCCTATCCAGAATGGCGAGATGTTGCGGTGTTGCCCGTACTGGGCTCAAGTATATAACAGCCACAGATGACTCAGAGTCCAGCATGCGTCCTAAGTATAGCATACCAGGATCCGATTACGTAACCCACCCACCAAATAGACAGTCCGATGACTAATGGGTGTCTGAGTCAAGCTGAGTCAAAGCAGTTGCTAGCCCGAGTTCTATATTTAAGGGACGCAGCATGGGTTCTGAATTGATAAAGCCCATGAAAATTACGAACATTACGAAAATTATGACATTATGAACTTCATGAACATTATGAACTTTATGAATTTATGAACATGGTGAAGACTATGGCATTATACTATGATGTTATGATTTTATGACATTATGATTATGATGAGTTTGGTGAGGATGAATTTGAGGGTATGAGTAGTAAGAGGTGGAAACCATGAAGGTTACGATAACGACTTTAATGATTATATGAGTTACGATTTACGAGCGTGCTAACTAATGTCTCATGAATGGTGGGGAAAAGTGAGTGAAAAGACGGTCCAAAGCGGACATAGGGATTCCAGACATTGGAAATTACGAACTCACGATAGGTGATTTGACGCTATTCACCTATTACTTTTCATGCCTCACTTATCACCAAGTTCTAGAATTCATGAGAACGACTTTACGATGAATAGTGTTGGTGCGAGCTATGCACTACCCATGATTCTTATGAAATAGAGGTTACGAGACAATTTTAGGGGTCCTGACTAGATACGATACATAACCGTTACTGGTTGGCTTTTTTGACAGTATACATGGTAGTCAATATTGGAATACTGTCATGGAATGACATATATTTTTGGAGGGTTATTTTTGGAATGTTCAAGATGAACGATATTTTTAGATTGATATTTTTGGATTGGTATTTTTGGAATTTCCATTAGGTTTATGGATGGATGGTTCAAATGGTTGGTCCCATTGGTTGGTCCTAGCGGTTGTAGGGGCCTGATGCTTCAAGCCATCGAAGTGGCTTTTCAGGGTGGTTTTTGATTTTTGGTCTTCAGTTTGAGTTTTCTTCATGACTTTACGATATTACGACTAAAATGTATTGGGTTTCCTCGGGACGGGTCCCTGGAGGGTTTGCTAATTAATGTGTTATTGTATTCATCCTATTGTAGGTGGTTCTGAGAATTACTTTGTGGCCAAATCGAGAATTACTTGACTAGATGAATTTCTTCTGTTCTATTGTTCTATATTTCTTGTGCATTCGTTATTCTTTAGGCAATAATGCACGGACAGTAGTTTTTACGACTTTATCTGGTATTGAACAACTTACATCTCCGATGGTGTTATTCTTACCTTTGCTTGCTCTACAGTTAAATAGTTTCAATTTTTTTTGTGGTTTCTGATATATAGCTAGGAAGTTTAATGCTTGTACAAGTCAACACCCAAGCAGTCGATGATGGCCTTGGATGCAGCAACGAGCTCTTCGTCGTGGTATCTTCTAGCAGCCAATTGGATTGGGATTGGAGCACCAACAAATTCTTCTGGCTTATAGTTCTCAACCTCTAATTGTTCTAATTTACTTCTGTACTTGTAGTCGGCTTGCTCTGGACCCCACTTGTCGATGGCGGGGTCTTGGAAAAGACCAGTTTGAAGGGCAATACTTGGCAAGTCAGTGATGTTGTATAAGGAAGTGTAGGACCAGTTGTAAACTTCCTCGGATTTTGGAGCAACGTTGTTGTAGACTGGACCAAGAATGATGTCCACATTGTTGTCAATGAAGTATTTGTTGTATTCGTGTCTTAATTCATCTCTGATGGCGTTCAAGTCTCTGTTTTCGGAGGATGGAACATCAGTGTCTCCCTTACCGTAGTTCAAGAACCACTTGGTCAACTTTTTAAGTGGCTCTCCAGATGGGGCGAGCTTACCACGTTGAATAAGGTTACCATCACAGGTGTACATTCTGTGAACAACGTCATAAGCCTCCTTGGTTCTGATTGGCTTGAACTCAATAATTTTGGCACCTGCCTTCTCCAACTTGGAGACAACTTCCTTCAATCCTCTAGTAACTGGTGGGGAGGTCTTAACGAGACCATCATCGTACATAACAGCGATAGTCAAGTCCTTGATGGCAGGTTGAGGAACATCTCTCCATGGAATACGGATAGAGTTAAAGTCGTGATCCCATGGCTTACCTTCGTTGACGAAAGCCTTCATGAAAAATTCAATATCCTCAATAGAACGAGTCATGGGGCCAGCCACAGGCATGACAGATTCTTGACCTCTACCACCACCTTGAGCACCAAATTGACAAACTCTCTTAGAAGTTGGTCTCAAACCAATACATCCAGAAAAACCAGCTGGACTTCTAATGGAGCCACCAATATCGGAACCGACACCCATGGCACTACCACCAAAGGACACAAGGGAACCTTCACCAGAGGAAGAACCACCGGAAGACAAGTTCAAGTTGTAAGGATTCTTGGTCAAACCTGTGTAGTTGTTGTTGGAGTCCAAATGCATGATGGTTTGAGGTTGAGTGGTTCTGATATAGAAAACAGCACCCAAGTCCTCCAAGATCTGAATGTTGGCACCGTGTTCTGGGGTGACGTTGTCGATCAATGCAACATAAGAGGCGTGGGTGACTTTGCCTCTGTAGTTCATGTGTTCCTTCAAGGAGATTGGAAGACCATGGAATGGACCCACGGTCTTTCCATTTTTCTTGAGGTAGTCGTCCAAGTATTGGGCTCTTTCAAGACCCTCATCGATGAAGACTTGCATGGCACAGTTGGTGAATTGGTGGGCAATCACGGCTCTTCTGGCGTAGGCCTTGAGGACTTCCACAGCGGTGTATTCACCCTTGGCGATCTTGTCGGCAAGCTTGACGGCAGATTGGTCGGTGATCTCGAACTCTCTGTCAGATAATAACTTGTGGTCGTACAAGTAGTCTACGGCATTGAACTGCTCGGAGATCAACTGGTCGATTGGCTTTGGCAATTCGACCTTGTACTCAGGCAAGAGACCCTTCTCCAAGTCCTGTCTGTATTTCTCGAGCTTTGGGACATACTGCTCGTATTTATCTGGGAACTCGTAGGTGGTGAGCGGGTCAGTGGTCATCAATTCTTCTGCGGTGACAGTCATTGTTGGGGATGTTATAGATGAGTCGGGAGGTGAATTGGACGTAGGGAGTGGATGGTGAAACAGGAATCTCTATCAGGGAACTTGTCTCAATTTATACTGGGTCAATTCGCGGTTACCAAAAGGGGAAAAGCGACTTTTGGCGCTTCATATATCTATTGGTGGTGGTGGTGATAATAGCCACTCAACGGAGGGGTAGGAAGCGCCCACTGTTCCTAATCGGGGACGCGGTATATCAACGCGAACCGATCCCCGCGAAATGTTCCCAATGTGGAAGCGCGGAACTGCTCAACCCACCCCAACCAGTGGTTGGGTTGGGGGAATCTGGTGACTGAGGAGGTGCTGTCATGGTCATTTGTGGGAGCCATCTATGAGGGGACCAACGAGGAAAACGGCGCTGTCGGGCTTCGGATATGTTCGGCTAATGGCCTTTGGTGGACTGGTAGGGTTTTCCAGTGCGATCCAATGCATATGTGTGATTACGACATCGTGCATACTATAGATAAGCATTTGTAATTAGGAGGTTAGCTATCTGATATGTGTCCGGTACGTGCAAGGAAACGGATGGGCATTGTGACCGAACAAAATAACGTGGGGAACAAACGTATCAGGCTGCTTAAAAATGGGGCAACCCTGTGAGTTGTGGCTGGAACAACCCTGGCATCGGTCATTTTGCCGTGTGCCTACCCCCAGAACAAACGGCCCGAAAAAGCTCTTTTGTGGGGCAAGCAAAAGAGCAGAAGTACAATCATGGCTGCAATTGTGTGACAGCATCGAAAGGGAAAGAACGGCATATGAGGGCGAGAAATGTGGAGTAGGAGATAGCGAAAAGAGGTAGTGTTTAACACCAGAAGCAGGTACTACCGAGTGCTGGCATGATTAACTTAATGACCAGAGAGTCAAGTAAAGGGACAAGGGGTAATTCAGCTAGAGAGAGTGATACAAAGAAAGTATATAGGTAGTAGAACTAAGCTGTAGTGTAAGTTATGGCGGAGTGAATTAATTTAGTGTGCGGTGACCAGAGTACGATACTCCGATAAGGCCTCAATTGATGAGTAATGGCGGGCTGATAAAGGGTCTGATCTCGTGATCGCTATTTTACGGGGTATTGTATATAGACTGGTGTAGCTGAATGTCACTCAAAGTGCATTATGGTGAACTGTGACTTAGCACATGAAACCACTCTAGACCTTACTGACTTCTTAGATTATCTGAAACTTCAGTTGTGGCAAAGACTCTCCCCATTTAAGTAGACTACGAATGAAGGCTGATCGTGTGAGTCACGCACACACGATGAAAGTCTTGGTCGGTGAGATCTTCATGAAAATCTCGAATTTTCTACACCCCACACTCTTATGTTGTAAGAAGAAAGTTGAATTCCATACTATATATTCTAGTGAAGGGTACGGAGGCGATGTACCAAGGGACCGAAACCGAATTTGTGGCAGTTAGTGCAAAGAAGTCGAAATTTAAGGGTGAAAAGTTTGAAAAGTTTGAAAAATTGAATCGAAAAAATAATCTGACAGGTCAAGTAGATAGAGAGTTTCCAAGTAACCAATCTTCAAGGCAACAAAATCGTATTGCTCTTGGAGAGTGTGGAATATTCCAGGAAAGGGTCGTTTTCCATCTCTAATTCAGAAGGTTCAAGACGGTATCTTGATCTTCTGAGCCATACTCTCTTCCCCCATTTCCAACCTTCCGCACCAATCAAGAAAAGCACACTGAACGCAACAGAAAGGCCCCATTCATAACCAATAGGCGCATGTAGGAACACCTTGTCGTTGATTACAGGAATGTAGATAACCGGAAAAACGGTGATAAACCCGCCCCAAATCGACCAGAATAAAAACTGGTTCGCCCAGAGATCTTCAGCCAATTGTTTCCACCAGGACTTCATAGATTCAGGTCTCATATCAAAGAACGAGGATCTCATGTGGATACACTCCCAGGCCAATAGCAAGGCACACCAAGTAAAGGCAGCAAAGGCTGCCGAGCGGCCTCTGAACACCAAATTGCACCCGTTATCGGAGTTCTGGTTACAGCCTTGACCCAATTGTCCGTCTCCAACTCCAAAAACTACCACCACAAAGCAAGCTAAACAGCAGCAAGCCATCCAAAATCCATAGCCAACCATATCGATGATGACTTCCCATGTAAAGATTGTGGCGTTGGGTGGCTGGTCCAAAATATCGTCATTGGCTCGTTCCTGTCCCAAACCCATGGCAGGGAAGCATGAAGTCACCACGATAATCCACAACACTTCAACCGGCGATAACGGAAACACTGAAGTACCACTACCGTCAATGAATGCCAAACCCACCATCAAGTACAAAGCCTGGGCAACGTTTTCCGCCAACAATTGTAGCACGAATTTCTGGATATTGGAAGACATTCTCCGTCCTTCTTCCACAGCATTCAAGATGGAGGCAAAATTATCATCAGCAAGAACAATATCAGCAGCATCTTTGGCCACATCCGAGCCGTTGAGACCCATTGCAATTCCAACATCGGCCTTTTTCAAGGACGGAGAGTCGTTGACACCATCGCCGGTCATTGCAACAAGACGGTTACGCCGATGAAGGGCTTCCACCATCCGAACCTTGGTCTGCGGAGCACAACGAGCTATCACTAAGGGAAGGACAGGCAACCCATCAATCTGGGCATCGGATAAAGCATCAAATTCCGAGGCAGTCATCACCATGACCTTCCGGACTTCTTCACTATAATGGAATAAGTTCGACGGAACGATTCCCACCTCTTGAGCAATAGCACGGGCAGTTCCTGGATGATCTCCTGTCAACATATGAACGCTAATTCCGGCTCTATGGCACAATTTGACCGAGTTGGCAGTCTCAGGCCGGGGAGGATCGTAAATACCCACCAAACCCAAAAAGGTGAGGTCCTTTTCCACAACAGAACGTTCGGAAATGTCTTCTCCAGGTAATTCGATTTCTCTCTGGGCGAATGCCAAAACACGTAACCCTTCGGCAGACATAGCATTCATATTTTCTTCAATGGTTTCTTTGTCGGAATCGGTGAGTTCCACCAATTTATCATCAACGTACCATGAAGAGCAGATATCTAAAAGACGTTCCACAGCACCCTTCGTATGGACCTTAGCTCGCTTCATATCGACATCCGAGTAAATAGAAGACATTCTCTTGATGGAAGAGTCAAAGGGAAATTCAGTGATGTGCTCAAGACCTTCCAGTACGAGTACTTCTCTGTCATAGCCCATTCTGGTGGTGAACACATTAATGGCTATCTCTGTAGCATCTCCATGGGCTTCCCATTTCTCGTCAATCTTACGCACACTGGCGATGTTGGCCAAAGTGGCCGTTTCAAGCCAACGCTTGAGATCGAGAGGTAGAGCTGTCATGGAAGGGATTGGCAAGAAGTCACTTTCCTCGTCTGATATTCTGATCTGGTAAGGTGACTTTTTGTGGAACACAACTGAACCCTCCATAGGATTGAAGGCTTCGTTACTGTTGATAACGGCATATGTTCCGGTTCCGGCGATCCAAACCTTTTTTGCAATCATTTTGCCCATGGTCAAGGTACCGGTTTTATCGGAGCAAATATCATTAATACCTCCCAAAGCCTCAAGAGAGTCAAGTTTACGAACAATAACGTTTTTTGCCGCCATTTCTTTGGCTCCAATGGCCATGGTAATGGTAAGGACCACCACCAAAGACGATGGAATCATTGAAAGAGCCACGCAAATGGCATAAATAGCCACGTTTCTGTTGACGTGCATCTTCTGGGAGCCCATAACCACAATAGCAAAGAGAACAGCCACCCAGAACAAGATTATGGCCAACCATGAGAGTCTCCGTTGTAATGGAGTGCCAATGTTAGTGCCCAAAATGTTCATAATAATGTTATAGGTGGTTTTGCCTGCTGCCTTGACATAAGCACCGGCACCGGGCAGACTGCCACGGTCTACCCGAACGATCACAGCATCATCTGAAGACTTCAAGGAATTGGCAATATTTCCGATTTCCGTACGAAGACCTGTAGCAGTGACTATTCCCGATCCACGACCCTTTGAAATAACCAGTGAACTGAAGGCCATATTGGCTCTATCGCCAACTGGCACAGGCTCATCGGCTTCGTAGACCAAAGAGTGGTCCTTCACCACGGGGAGGGACTCACCCGTCAATAGGGCCTCGTCAATCTCGAGGTTCATCGTTTCCAAGAGCCTCAAGTCGGCTGGAACAGTATCACCCACACGAATAAACACAATATCTCCAGGAACAAGGTCCTCAGCGTTGATTGTTGCCTCCAAACCATCACGTAGGACACGGGCCAGAGCCGAGCTAAGGGACCGCAACGACCCCATGGTTTTCTCTGCTCTGTACTCCTGAATAAAACCGACTCCAATATTCACCAAAACCACGCCTCCAATCACACCGCCCGAGATCCAGTCCCGGATCGCTAGGGCGATGATCATGGAGATGATAAGCACCAACACCATGGCGTTGAAAACCTGGTGGGCGAAGATTTTGCTGAACGAAATGGATTGTTCTGCTCCAAGATTGTTGAGTCCGTAGACAGCATGGAGATGCTTGATCTTAGCTTCTTCCAAGCCGCTGGACACATCGGTACCCAAGTATGCGGCTACTTGGTCCGGAGAGCTCTGGTACGGCTCATTCTTCACATCAACCAGCTGTTCAGATGACTTTTCACCGACTTGAATTGGATAGCTCTTACCAATGCGAGTCTCATTTTTGGGGTGCCAGGTTTCGGAATTGGAAGACTTTATTTTAACTCAGCTCAGAGGCTCTAAGATCGTTCGACAAGCAGGAATACAGGAAGCTACTTAGCCAAACAAACACAACTTCCGGTGGGGACGTCGTGAAAAGAGTGTGAATTAATTGTAGATAATAGTTGAGATTTTGGATAGCTTATATATGATGCAGGACATGTCAAAGGCTTGGCAAGGTTAATTAGGTCTGGGGCCCATGTGGGCTCTATGGCTACAAGAGGTTTCCACAGTACACCAAAAGGTACCAGAAACCGAGCAATTCCAGAAGAAAGCTGGTATTTGTAGGTAAGGACCCTTGGGTGTTCTTGAACTGGGTTGAGGGCTTATCAGTAGGTAAAAAATTTTAAGGTGGGAAAAAATGGCGAAGCCGTGGGAGAAAGCCGTTGCAACAGGGCTGAAAACCGTTGACGATTGAAGCGAAGCGTTCGCTGAGATGAAAATACACTTCGAGGTTGATAGAGAACAAAAAGTAGAAGATGTTGAGATTGGGATTACTGTAGGAGCATAGAGCTTTCGGGGAGAGTGAAAAATTTGAAAAGTTTGAGATTTTGTGGGGAAGATGAAATTCAGATCAGATAAGCTAGGGATAAGTGAGGTAGTGAGTTGATCCAAAACCACGAGGTAAGGGGGCCGATCTTGTGCAAAGAGAAAACGTCGAACACGAGGATATTGGATTCGATATGGGAGCTGTAGCGGATGTAGAAGCGATAGGTTCACTAAGAAATAATTCTATGGATACAGCATTTTCTCCAAGATATCCACAAATGGAGCCAAGGAGCCAATTATATCTTCATACTCTTCTCTCTTCTTCCGATTGACTCTACATCTGAGACAGCCAAGAAAACGGCTAAGGTCATTCTCTATCGACTTAAACGTTCTAGTAATATTGATAAAGCTAGTAATTTACATACTCGGATGAGCGAACCAACCAGGGTTTCTGAATCAGACCTACTTGAAAGACAAACGAGCCAATTCAAGGACACCTTCTTCGGTCTCAGCACCTCCAATGAAACCAGCAGCGTGGATAAAGATACATCCTGGAACTCCACTCTTCTCGCTCAATTCTTCGTCTCTCAAACCTCTCAAGTGCTCTGGCAATCCCTTTCTGAACTCGAAGGAGGTGGAAGTGACAGAAACTGTGGAGACTCTCCACTTGCTGCTGGAGTCCTTGAACAACACGAACTTGGTGACACCCTCAGCAGAGTTTTCCTTCTCAATGGAGTACAAGTGTTCCTTCCAAGGGCAGAATTGGCTCAACACCAAGATCTCTCCCGACTTGTCGACATCAAATCTGTTGGCAAAGGCCTTTTCGACGATGGTTCTGGCTGGCAACCACGACTTGCCGTAGCCCTCCAAGAGGTCCATGAAGACGGAGCCCATGAGCTCGGAGCTCTTGGTGAATTGGGCATCGAAATCGGCATCGGTAGGGTCAGTGTTCCAGCTGGGGTTCAATCTGGAAACAATGGCGGGCAAGGTGATGTTTCTGTCCTTGAACTTCTTGGTGGCTTCCACGTCCCTAGAGTAGTTGCTGATACCGTTATCGTTGGCATCTAAGGACTCGATGAAGTCGTTGTAGATCTTGAGGTACAACAACTCCACGTTTGGGTCCTCTGGCTTCAATTCCAACACGTGTTGGATGATTTCCTTACCGAAATGCTTGTAGATTAAACCAGCAGAAGACAACTTGGTGTCGTGCTCAAGGTCGAAAGTGGTGTTGAATTCACGCTGGTGGTGGTCAAAGAACTTGACGCCATCGTACTTGCCTCCAACATCAATGACAATGTCACTGCGTTCCCAATCGGCGGGGTTTCTTGATCTAACCAACTCACTTTGAGAGTACTTGGGGAGAAGCTTGATCATGTAGACGGCCAAGGACTCGTCGGCGTGGAAGGAGCCGGAGTGGGTGCAAATCAACGGGGTCATTTTCTGCTTCTTAGTTTCAGACATGTGCCTGCTGATACGTGATAACGTGGACTTAAGGGTGGAACGAAACACTTTGGGGTGACCTAGCTGGTTGTAGTGAAAAACTCATCGCAAGCAGATCACGTGATCTCGACCAGCCAATGCCCTTGCCTGGATTACACATGGGAGGGTCGGGCCCCCCAGTGTCCTATGAGCGTCAATCTGGGTGTGGAACTGGCCCTGAACAAGAGCCCCATCATCTGGTAGCTTCAAAATGCTGATTTCAGAGCGAGAACGTGGAAAAGTTGGGGTGAAGGAAACACCCCCATTTCCGCAGACCAAAAGCCCCCAAGAACGGCACCTGTAACCCATCCTACAGCCGTATCACCGGACCAGCTGAAAATTCTGCATCTTCCTTAGGCGAGACCCTCGACAGTCAACAATAGGTCAAGATACGCGTTGGTGAAGATGTGATGCGACGTTGGGCCAGCCGAATTTCATGCCGTCACCTGAAACAACAAAGCGGAGGCTTAAGCCTTGAGCCCCCCTGGGGCATCTTTGCCATGCACAGCAGCATATTTCGGGGGTTTGTGGAGAAATAGCGGTAGATTTGTGGACTGTCCAGTGGCATCTGGAGCTGGTGGCTGAAAAGAGCACATTAAATTTACCGAGTGGTTCCAGCAGGAAATTCAGAAATCCCAACGGCACATACCCCTTGGAATTAAGTTATTAGCCAATGGACATTAGCCTTTGACTAGAGGCACCGGAAATCGACTGGAAATTGGCCGTTGAACATTGGTACTGGTCCATAGTGAGATTTTCACGGCCTCGCAGCCAGTCCAAATTTCGAGCTTGGTCTATGAAAATTCATAGAGGACCACCGAAGGGCGAAAAACGGCAGGGCAGGAAACTAGCAGGTATCGGAGTAATTAGAGGGGAATAACACCATGCAAAACCATGGAAATATATCGGGCAATTACCATTTTCAAGGGCTAGACCCGGAAAAAGATCAACCGTTTTAAAATCGGAGAACGGCCACCGTAACGGGAGCAGTACTGCTTTCGGCACCACCTTTGGCACTGCTTTAGGCCATTGGCACTGTTTTCGGTTCTGAGACTCAGGTGGTGGAATCCGGAGCCCGTGGCCCCAGAAAATCACTAGATCTGGGAATCTTTGTTGATCAGCTCGTTTGATGGGTTCTCGGGAAAACTCACCGCAAAAACAGTAACCGAGCGAGCTGGGGTTGTACCCCAGAAAACCACGGCACCAGTGGGGTACGGAGCGGAAGTGGGCGTGAATGCCATAAGCCCAGCAGCCTCTGGGAAATATTGGGGGAGTTCACATGTGGTTGGAGGAGGCAATTCCCGTGAATTCCGACCAGAAGCCGTAAACCCGTAACCAGTAACCCGTAATCCGTAATCCGTAACCCGTACCCTCGCTCACTTATGATCCCGGGCCATCATGGTTATTACCATGGAAAATATTTCCCCAGCGTTCATAGCTGCAATAGTTCCCCGTATCTTCCCCAGAAGGGGCATTATCCAACCACACGCTAATATTTGGGAAATTGCCAAATTGCCATATTCCCAAAATGCAAAATTGCCCCAGGTCGGACCCCCACATCCCCATACTTTTTCCGCCTTACGTTAAGGTTTAGAATACCTGCAGCAACACCGCAAAGATACAATCACCTCCCACAAAACACTCCCAAACCTTCACAAAACCTTGACAAATAACCTGGGGTCGGGGCTTGGGCCAATGCAACGTTGTTGTGGACCACCAAACCCCAACCCTGGAGCGGGGATTGTCAGAGGTTCGGCATTCATGCTGGCTTGAGGTGCAGAACGACCACGTCATGTCGGAAAGCATGCGGAAAGCCGGAGGTGCGTCTCATGCCAGAACCGGGGCTGCTCAGGGGACGACACCGAAACACCACCAGAGCGCCGGAACGGCACCACAATAGCCTCATGTGAGATGGGGTGGTGGCCTCAGCCTGCACGGGGACAGATCTGAGTTGTCTGATGTAATTGTGCCGATAGCGTGATGTTCCCAAAACGGACAGAGATGAGAGGCTCATTGGATGTTACGAGGCAGCAATGCGGACAGGGATGCGGATAGGTACAGACTTAGGCAGAAGTGGGGTGGCCAAGGAGAGCGGCGTATGAGCGGGACAGACCACGTCAGTGCCAGCAAGGCCAGGAAAAACGATCCGACGTTGCCGATGTCTTTGGTTGCCGTTGCGTGAGTTTATCCGTGCGTCTGCGGGGAGATTTTTGTGGCCCAAAAAATTTTACAAAATACTTGGTTTTGTGCTCGGTGTCTGCAGGAGGGTGGAGACGGTGGGGAGGATCTAGATTAATCCGAAAACATTCTAGTCTAATTACCATAGCACCACCTATTGTGGCAACCGTTGTTTATCGCCGACCGGGGGGACCCGGGGATTCCACACCTGCAGCAGCAATTTAGGTCACTTTAGCACTTAGCGACTTCCTGCCCCTAGGCATGGCACATCCTTACCTCACTTGCCTGTGGTCTCAGTAGGAGCCCAGTAGGAGCCCAGTATGAGCGTTTTAGTCCACTCCTCGCGGGGTTCATCATGGCAGAGTCTGACACGAGCATTAAGGCTTAGGCCCGGATTTATTTGTTCGATGCACTGGGCTGGCTGAGAGTACGGCCAATTTTTCGAACAAAAGCAACCACAGACACCGGAGGTCAGAACCAATACAATAGTGCGTCGAGAGTCTGAGCGACAACGGTTGTCGGGTGGTTCTGGTGGGGATGGTCTTCGGGAAAGTGGGTAGATCCTTACCTCATTTATAAGCACCAGCTGGTAGCTGAATCCCACCTTCCTTAGGAGCTAATGCCGGTACGGGTTGGATGAGAAAATTTTTTTAGGCCAGGGGCTTTGTGTAATTGCTGAACCCTTCAGGGCTAGCGGTTTTGTGCGCGACAATTATCCGAAACCCAGGGGATCGGAAGCAAATCTTGGCTCGGAACAAATAGCAAGCAGGAGCGCAGGGTGGCGTGCATAAGAGGATCAGGGGTGTGAAGAGCTATTGACCCAGGATGTGGGCCTTATCTCGTAGGCACATTAACAGGGATGCCTAATGGTAATGGAAAACAAAGGTCTGTTGGGGATATTGCCCAGGGCTCTCTCTACCAGAGTGGAAAGGTTTCTTGTTTGCCCCATTTCAGAGGGGAGCCAGGGTCGCTTAACCGCAGACCCGGAACATTACTCCACATAATGCATACCAAAAAGTGCATATTACACAAATCCTATTTACCGAAAACCGCTTGTGGCAGTAGTCAGACACGCGGTTTATATGCAGGAGATCATGCAAAAGTTGAAGGTTTTATAGTGCGAAGTGGGGAGTCGTCTGGGGTTCGAGTTCTACACCCCAGAAAGTATGCATCGAGGTGCATAAAAAATAAACTTTTGATTGTAGTTGTATTTTTTACCCAAACCATAATATGCCGCATGGCTGACTTGGACCCAACTGGGTTAACAAAGTGCAAATTCACCTTTCGCCTACTTGTGGTTAGAATTTCCACTATAAAAGGAATGGGAATTCCAGTTAGTTTGATTTCACCATCACAGTAAATTCAATATATTATACCATGGGTTACGAAGAGAAGTTAATCGGCCCAGCCCTTAAGGTCAAAGCTGCCTTAGACAGATTACCCAACCTTCACAATGTTTACGTCATTTGTACCATTTCTTGTATTTCTGGTATGATGTTTGGTTTCGATATCTCTTCGATGTCGGCTTTCGTCGGTTTAGACTCCTACAAGAAGTACTTTAGCAATCCTTCTTCAGTCATCCAAGGTTTCATTACCTCTTGTATGGCCTTGGGTTCCATTTTTGGTTCCATTCTCTCAGCTATGGTTTCCGAGCCTTTCGGTAGAAGAATCTCTTTGCTTTTCTGTGCTTTCTTCTGGATGGTCGGTGCTGCTATTCAATCTTCATCTCAAAACAGAGCCCAGTTGATGATCGGACGTATCATCTCTGGTGTCGGTGTCGGTTTCGGTTCTTCAGTTGCTCCAGTCTACGGTTCTGAATTAGCTCCAAGAAAGATTAGAGGTTTGATCGGATGTCTTTTCCAGTTCTCGGTGACTTTGGGTATCTTGATTATGTTCTACATTTCCTACGGTTTAGGTAAGATCGATGGTGTTGCCTCCTTCAGAATCGCCTGGGGTATTCAAATTGTCCCTGGTTTGATTTTGTTTGCTGGTTGTTTCTTCATCCCAGAATCCCCAAGATGGTTGGCCAAGCAAGGTTTGTGGGAAGAAGCTGAGATTATTGTTGCCCAAATCCAAGCCAAGGGTGACAGAGAAAACCCAGAAGTGTTGATTGAAATCTCCGAAATCAAGGACCAAATCTTGGTGGAGGAAAACATCAAGGCTTTCACTTACTTCGACTTATTCTCCAAGAAGTACATTTTCAGAACCTTCACCGCTGTTTTCGCTCAAATCTGGCAACAATTGACCGGTATGAACGTCATGATGTACTACATTGTCTACATTTTCGAAATGGCCGGTTACAGTGGAAACTCCAACTTGATTGCTTCTTCCATTCAGTACATCTTGAACACCGTCATGACAGTCCCAGCCTTCTACTTGATGGATAAGGTTGGTAGAAGACCATTATTGTTCTTCGGTGCCATCTCCATGATGGCCTGGCAATTCGGTGTGGCTGGTATCTTGGCCACCTACTCTGAACCATACGTTGACCCATCCGGTAACAAGACCGTCAACATCAGAATTCCTGACGACCACAAGCCTGCTGCCAAGGGTGTCATTGCTTGTTGTTACTTGTTCGTTGTTTCCTTCGCTTCCACCTGGGGTGTGGGTATCTGGGTCTACTGTTCTGAAATCTGGGGTGACTCCGCTTCCAGACAAAGAGGTGCTGCTGTGTCTACCTGTGCCAACTGGCTTCTTAACTTCGCCATTGCCATGTACACTCCTTCCTCCTTCGAGAGTATCTCATGGAAGACTTACATTATCTACGCTGTATTCTGTTGTGTTATGGCCATCCACGTCTTCTTCGGATTCCCAGAAACCAAGGGTAAGCGTTTGGAAGAAATCGGTCAAATGTGGGAAGAAAACGTCCCAGCCTGGAGAAGTGCCTCTTGGGAGCCTACTGTTCCTCTCTTGTCCGATGTCGAGTTGGCCCATAAGATGGCCGTTCAGCACGATGAAGGTAACAACAACGACTTGTTGCACTCTTCCACCGATGAGGAGAAGCAAGCTGCTTGAACAAACCCCCCCAAATCACGCTATAACGAGGTCTATTGCCCTTTCAATTCTTCTAATCTCTGATTATACTCCAGTATACACGTTTTCTTTTGCAACCTGTAAGCCGTGCAAGGAACATTTGTGGGATGCTTCGATTCACCAATTGCGCATGACGCATGTCAACAGATTCAAACAGGGAAATCTAGGAAAAGAAAACATCGCCATGGCATGATGGCGCGCCCGTCCGAATTAGGAATAACTGCCGCGTGCCCACACCACCACACCTCCTGCACACGGGCAGGCATCATGTTTTCCCCCAACCCCAAACCCCGTCCTTTCCACTAGTAGCTGGTGTGAGTTTGCTACGTGGTTTACTTAATAAAAAATGTATTAGTTATCCTTACCCAATGCGTAATCTCGTAAATTTAATCTCGTAATGCTTTCCATGATCAGAAAATTGATTTCATGATCTTGGTCGTTTAAGGTGGGTATCTTGCTCAGAACTACAAAGCCCACCTTAACCGTAAACATAACCAGTTCTATTGTCTTGATGCCAAAATTTATCCCGAATTGTGAGTATTCTTCTATGCATGAATTTCATCGTCTAAAGGTGAACTTGAACTTGTACTTGAACTTGAACTTGAACTTGAAATTGATCTTGAAATTGATCTTGGTGTGAATTTTTGTAGTCTGGCTAGAAAATCTCTATTAATATCGTTATCAGATTGGCCGATCGACCGTTCTATGAGTGCACAGATTCCTCGCTATTGCAAGGGGTTTGCAAGGTTTGAGCAGGGTAGAAGTGGCTTTTTGAGTGGAAGTAGCCGTGGTTTTGGGCATGTCTTTGGCCGGGCTTTTCGTCAGCCAAATGGATCTCCGTTTCTGGAGGAGTGAACAATTGGCAGTGGAACCTGGCACGCTCGGGTCGAGTGCAGGGGGCAGGTTGTGTGGGGGCAACTCCGGGGAAGGAGCTGGCATGCAATTTCATGTATGGGTCGGTGGATATTTCTATGGGCTTTGGGGATGTTCTAGGGGTTGCAACCGGCCGGCTATGAACCGACTTGGTTTCTTGGTTCAGTGGAGTAGGCTCTTCAAGACGAAACCCAGGAAAGGACCGGGGGATGGCCTGTTCGTCGGGTTGGACCGTGGTGGTATATTTTGCACCCACCAGCGGAACTGGGTCGGAAAACAAGTCGGTGGAAACAACCTGTTCGTAGAGGTATCTCAAAGGCACCCTGTCGTTGGGACTGAGCTGGAACACTCTGTCCAAGAGTCTATTGAACTGGACGGAAATAGGAAGGATGGACCGCAACACGTCTCTGTTGCGGAAGATGTAGTTCTTGAACACGTCGTTCTGGATGTTGGGCCTGTCCACGATGGAAGCAATGGGCCATGGGTTCCGGGAGCACGAGATGTTGATGAAAAGCACCCCCAAGGACCAGATATCGCCTGCCAATGTTGGGAAGTAGAGCGAGCTGGTCTTGGACGTGGATGGAAGCTCCACGTACTGGTGCAAGTTGATCATGTTGTGGATCTGGTCGTTGGTGTTGTAGTTGACCACTCTTTCGGGGGCCATGTAGAAGCTGGAGCCCCTGCAGGCGTTGCAGCAGATCAAGTCGTCCTCCATGGCAAGCCCGAAATCGATAAGAACCAAGAGAATCTCGTCCCTGTCCACCACCACGGCGTTTCTCGTGGCCACCGGCCGCACGTATGCCGGGTTGTAGCGCACCATGATGTTCTCTGGCTTGAGATCACAGTGGTAGATGTTGTTTTCGTGCAAGTATTGGATGACTTCAATGAGTTGGAGCATGGCATTTTTCATGAGCAATTGCTGGGACTCCACCGGTCTTTCCTGGAAGATCTGCTTGTCGATGATATTGGTGAACAAGTCGCCCTGCGACGTCAAGTCCATCACCGTCATGATGGCCAAGTCATCAAGATTGACCACCTGGTGGATGGTCATGACGTTAGGATGACGATGGACCCTGAGCTGAAGAGCAATCTCCTTCAAGAACGGACAATGGACGCCGTCGCGGGCCACCATGTCCAAATCGAGCTCTTCCACCTCGTGGCCATCGTGCTGGGAGAAGTACTGGTACAATGTCTGCTCGATGTGCTTCTTATTCTCGCTGACACTGGAGCTAAGGTTGTATTTCAACACCATTTTCGCAGCATACTCGGAGCCAGCCTGATCCACCACCAGGTAGATGAGGCCGTAGGTGCCGGCACCTATTTTCGCTTTAAACCGAAGGCCATTGATATGGAACCCTTCGAGACTGTGATTGTTGGACATTCTGAATTTCTGGGGGGGCAGGGACTCCGCCGTGGCCAGTATATAAAGGTGCAGCTGAGATGCGTATGATGGCATGGTGCCAGCTGCGAACCGATCGCGCAGTCATCGGCCAAAACGGCGGTGAACGCATGTTCCCGGCGAAATCAGCGATTCGAATGGCCTGTTTTGGCCTGTTTTGGCCTGCTGGCCTATGGCAGGCGACGGAGGATGGCCTGATCCGGGCAAAATCGGACCATGGCACGTGACTGAAAAGTTTTTCACCACCATAATCTGGTGATCCCCCACGGAATCGCCTGATACTATGCCTCCGGCCGCTCACCTCCCGTTCTGGGTGCAGGAAGGTGGCCCTATCCTGTCCCCAGAGGAAGTAGCTAACGAAGCCTGTGGTGCGTCGGTCTGGTGGTGTCAGAGGCCGAATTTGGGGGTGCCAATATGGTGTCACAGGGCTGTTTCAGACCTCGGATCTGCTCCTGCCAACTGGCCCCACGGCTGTTGAGCGTCCTCCAGCCCCTAGTGATGTTCCATTCACCGCAATCCACGGGGTTTTGGGTTCCAAAAGCCTGGGCAATAATTATTTGCCCAGTTGCGAACACCCAACCTCCACATTTGCGAGCTACATCCACTCTTCACCGCCCACCAATGGCACCCAAGACCCAAAGCACATGATGGTAGCAACCTTTGGAGCAACTGCTGGAGCGTGGTGGGCTCGTGAGATCCAACCACATGCATCAGCCCGTGGTGGAGGGTTCCGGCCATGGCCTCACCTGGTGGTGGGGGATGAGGTCATTTTCGCATCCAGAGAACCCACTGGAACCGTAGCGAGGTTATGGCACCGGAAGGTAGCGGTGTGGGTGGCTTTTTTGACAGCATCTGGCCTCTGATTGTTCCTGAAATTGCTCGTTCCTCGGATGTGCCTACAGCGACGGTTTGGTGTGCCATGTATCACGCGATCCTATATGCTAGTTAAGTGCCAACTCGATGATACTACTTCCCAACGAGGGCTTACTGACCACAATCGCTTCTGATAACTCTTCCGGAGTGATGCCCGCAAAGTTGCGCTCATAATACTGCTTCTGGAGGGCGGTTTTCAAGTCGTGGACTCTCTTGGCCGTAGTGAGGTGGACAATCGAACCACCCCATCCAGCACCGGTGACTCTGGAACCGAAAGAACCGTTGGCCAAAGCGATTTGGCAAATTTGGTTGAGGGTTTCGTTGGACGAATTGTGCAACTTGTCGAGGGACTCTTGCGACTTGTTCATGATTTCTCCGAAGCTGTGGAGAAACTCGGATGCATTGCTACCGTTGCTGCCGTAACTGTTCAACAAGTCCAAGCACTGTAAGACCTTGGCAGCCTCTTCAAACACATGTTTTGCTCTGTGGTACAACTTTAGGCGGTCGAACTTGACAGGCACTTTGGACAAGTACTTTGCGTGGAATTGGTCTGTAGAAAGTCCCAATCCTTGGGCCGCTTGTTCCACAGTGAAGCCCTCCTTTTGTGATGGAGAGAAGATGTCTTCTTTCTCGGTGAACGCCAGCATGACCTTCAAACGGGCCATTCCCATGTGCACATCTTTTCCGTTCCATCTGGGCTCGCCTAGGGTATCGAAGTAGGCGTCCAAGAGGCCCCTCAAGCTGCCAGAACCGATATTGGAGTCCATGGGAAGTGCTGGCAAGCCCATTTTTTTGGCCATATAATCCGAGGCGATTCCCATCTCCACCACTCTCAAGTTGTAATGGATAGGAGCGGTCTCATGCTTGTTGGAAATGAGCAAACTGTTGGAGATGAGGAACACGATATCGTCATCTTGGAGCTTGGGGAATTGGAAGGGGGTAGCGGTGAGTTCCGGCTTGAACTGGATCAATAACGCTTTGGAGGGCTCTCCAAAAATAGAGGCACACTGGTCCATTCCGCCGGTATTGACTCCAATGTAATGTTCGGTGACTATGGTGATTCTGGTCAAGTCTTTCTTGGTGACCTCCTTGATGCCGTTGGCTCTCAAGATGGCCAAGGTAGACGTCACACAGAAGGCTGCAGAAGAAGACAACCCACCACCGGTAGGCACTCTACCGTCAAAGACGATGTTCACGCCTTTCAAAGGCTTGTTTCCACCGTCAACGAGATGGGGATACTTCTCCAAAATGAACTTGTGTGCCACTATCAACCCACACATGAAATAGTTAGCCCAGCTAAACAGTTCCTGACTGATTTCGATCACACTTCCATCAGCCGGCAAAGATACTCTCGACTCCTTGAATTCGGGGTTGGTATTGGCAATGGTAATGGCGCTCGAGCTGGGGTCGACCGAAACAGCGGCCACCACATCAACGTCGATGGCCATAGGCAAGACGGAAAAGAAATTATAGTCAATATGGTCGCCCATCAAGTTGACTCTTCCCGGAGAACGGGCGAAGAACTCGACCGGCTGGCCGAAGCGAGAGCTGAAGGTGGAGGAGAGCTTGTTGTAGCGTGTCTCATTAGCCTTGGGGTCAGCATAGAAGCTGAGGTCATGGCGAGTAGGAATCATTCTTCGAGAAGCTATGCTACTTTCCAGGAAACTAAGAATATGAATTTTCAGAATTCCTGTAGTTCGACTTGAGACTTATAAAAGAAATCAGGAAATAGCACCGGATAGTGAGCTAGAACCTCTGAGACTCACTTCAGATGGATTTGGGCAAGGATTGTCCGGGGACGACGTTTTTGGATGTAACGTTGCATTTCATGTGTGACATTATTTTTTAAGACCGTAGACCCAACGCTGCAAACCTACAGCAAGCTACTAGTTTTTCCACCCTGGAAAAAATGTCTGCATGAGCAAATAGTTTATTTTTTGGGGTCTATTGTTAATGAATTCCCCATACATACTATTGAAATAAAAAAAAAAAAGAAAGGCACTGACGGAATATCCCACACTTGAGGCGATTGTTGCTCTCTTGAAACGGGAATTGTGTCCCGTTGGTCATGCAATTATGCTACGTGTATAATTACAAGCACTGCTCCCTGGACCACAGGAATTCACATTCTGCGCGTCCCGTTTCGCTGTTTTTGTCTGATCAACGTGGGGGCAGGTCGTGTACCTGACCCCACAATTTCTGTAAGCATGAAATGCAATGTAACGTTGCATCAGCATCAGGGGATCCGCCTTCCACCCTAAAATTCATCATCATACTTAAACACTTCACCTTCCTTACCTTACTCTACCCAAAAATGTCAGAATATATTGTTGTAACTGGTGGTGCCGGCTACATCGGATCCCACACTGTGATCGAGTTGATCAACAACGGCTATAACGTGATTATTGTCGATAACTTGAGCAACTCCTCTTACGATGCTGTGGCCAGAATCGAGTTCATCGCCAAACAGAAGATTCCTTTCTTCAACGTCGATCTCAGAAACTACGACCAGCTTGCAGAGGTTTTCCGTACCTACAAGGTCACTGGAGTAATCCACTTCGCTGCCTTGAAGGCCGTTGGTGAATCTGGAACAATTCCTTTAAGCTACTACGATAACAACGTTGGTGGTACCATCAACTTGTTGAAGGTGATGAAAGACCACGAGGTCAAGACCATCGTGTTTAGCAGCTCGGCCACCGTCTATGGTGACGTGACTAGATTCGGTGACAATCTGATGATTCCAATTCCAGAGCACTGTCCAACGGACCCTACCAACCCATACGGAAACACCAAGAGGATGATCGAGCAGATCATGGAGGATTTACATTCCAGTGATAATGAATGGACCGTGGCAATTTTGCGTTATTTCAATCCAATTGGTGCCCATCCTTCCGGCCTTATTGGAGAAGATCCTTTGGGTATTCCCAACAACTTGTTACCTTACTTGGCACAGGTGGCCATAGGTAGAAGAGAGAAATTGTCTGTGTTCGGAAACGACTACAACAGTCACGACGGAACCCCCATCCGTGACTACATCCACGTGGTTGACTTGGCCAAGGGCCACATTTCGGCATTGAACTACTTGAAAAAGGCCAAGGACGGGCTTTATCGTGAGTGGAACTTGGGAACCGGAAAAGGATCCACCGTTTTCGACGTCTACAACGCTTTTTGCAAAGCAGTAGGTAAAGAATTGCCATATGAAGTGGTTGGAAGACGTGCAGGGGATGTGCTCGATTTGACAGCCCAGCCAGCAAGAGCCAATTCCGAATTGGGCTGGAAAGCGGAGCTCAACATCGAGGATGCTTGTAATGACTTGTGGAAATGGACTACAGAGAACCCATTTGGCTTCAATATTGACAAATACTCTTGGAAACTTTCACAAGATAGCTATGAGAATAGAATTCACACAGTGAAAAACGGAGATCTTACTGTTACATTCCTCAACCATGGTGCCTTGATTCAAGACCTTGTTTTCAAGGGCCACTCGGTTGTAAACGGCTACACCAATGCGGAGGACTATAAATTGAAGACCAACCCATTTTTCGGAACTACGGTAGGAAGATATGCCAACAGAATTTCTAACGGAAAATTCAACCTTAATGGCAAGTCCTATCAATTGACACAAAACGAATCATCCAACACCTTACATGCTGGACTTCAGGGCTACGATAAGAAGAATTTCTTGGGCCCCGTTGTGAAAGAAAAAGATGGCGAAATCACCGTTGATTTCTACTTGAAAGACGAGAAAAATGCTGACGGGTTCCCTGGTGACGTTGATACTTTTGTGAAGTATAAGTTGAGTAAGGACTCTCTTGCTGTGGAATACGAGTCTAGTCTTATTCCCGGTTCGGCAGAATCTACCATTATAAACCTCACCAACCACACCTACTTCAATCTCTCCGGAAAGCCAACCATTGATGGCCACATTCTCAAACTCGCAAGCAACCAAATTTTGGAAGTCGAGCCAAGCAGTAAATTGCCAACTGGAAAGGTTGTGGAGGTTCCAATCACCATCAATAAGGAATTTGAAGTTACCAAGGACATTGTTTATGACCACGATTTCATAATGGAAAGAGATGCCGAATCCATTGATACCAGATCACATGAACTCAAGAAGATCGTGGAGGCCTCACATCCTGATGTCCCTTTCAAGATGTCCATAAGCACTACTGAACCAACTTTCCAATTCTACACCGGTGACTGGACCAATACCGAAGGATTTGGATCAAGAAGTGGGTTCTGCATTGAGCCCAGCCGTTTTGTCGATGCCATTAACGTTGAAAAGTGGCGCAAGCAAGTGATATTGAACCAAGACGAGACTTATGGCTCCAAGATTAAGTTGTCCTTTGAATAAGCAGTACTTTATAATTGAATAGAAGATAGACTAGTAAAATTAATCACAGCCTCATATGTTTGTTATTGATTCCTTTCTAGCGTAAGTGAAGTTCCAACTGGAATGAGCCAATGATATAATGGAAGACTTCACGGAAAGGTTGCACAGAATAGCTGACATCGTAGATATCATCGTTATTTAGGTAACTTACTAATACAGTATATTGATGTAAGGTAACATACTAAATACAGTATGTTGATATTTCTGCTCAGTCTCTACAAGCTTCGTTCCTCATGGCCCAATGGTCAAGGCGTCTGGCTACGATTTAGTAACCACTTCTCGGTTGGAACCAGAAGATTCCAGGTTCGACTCCTGGTGGGGAAGCTTCTTTTTTCACTATCACCGCTAGTGTCGGTAAGCGCACGCCCCAACATACCTGATCAGAGTAATAGAGTCCACACAGTCTCCTTATCCACCATGAAGCTCTACTCTTTGTACATCCTCAACAAGGCCGGTGGTCTTATTTATCAGAACAATATCGGAACCACGCTCAGCAGGCTCAGCGCCAACGACTATCTCGTTTTAGCCGGTACTCTTCATGGAGTCCATGCCATTGCCTCCAGATTGACACCCACGATCGTTGGCCACGAAAGTGGAGATTCCAGTGAAGCAGGCGAGCTTGGGGCTCTTGGGAACGGCTCATTGATCTCTACAGGCAAGGCGCTCAACTCTAATAGCAACAAGACCGGGTTGCGTAGCATTGAAACCGATTTGTTTAACCTTTACGTGTTCCAAAGTTTGACCGGAATCAAGTTCATTATTGTGACGTCTCCCAATGCTGTCGTTCACAATCCAAACCCTGTCGATGGCTCTGCGCTGGCCACCGTTAGTGCCAATTCAAGTAGAGGGGAGCTCCAAAAACAATACGAGACGGCCAGTGATGTGTTTCGTCAATTGTACATTATTTACTCAGACTACGTGATGAAAGATCCATTTTATTCCTTGGACATGCCCATCAAGAGTCAATTGTTCGATATGAAGGTTGCAGAACTCGCCGGCCTGGTGTGAGCTTTCTATGACTAATGACTAAGGTTTTCTAGACAGCCTGACCAAGCTGGTCAAGCCGTCTTCCAACCCGATTTGAGGGGTCCAGCCCAACGCTTTGACCTTGTCCCAATCCATGCTGTATTGCATGTCGTTGTATTCCCTATCTTCGACGAACTCAATGTGTTCTGCAACCGGAATATCGCTCCTTTGGTGGTATATTTTACATAAGAGCCCGGCTAGCTCCAAGTTGCTGATTTCCCGGTCGTCTCCAACGTTGAACACCTCACTTTGTGTATCTTGGCGCCAGATGACTTCGAGGGCTCGAACCAAGTCATCCACATGCAAATAACATCGTTTATTCTGACCATTTCCGTGAATTTTAATGGCTGTTCTATTTTGAAGACATTTTATGGCGTGAGGAATGAGCTTTTCCGAATGCTGTCGAGGCCCATAAACATTGTTTGGGCGAACAATAGTTATTGGTAGGTTCCAGCTGGTCTTGTATGAATTTATTATGAGGTCAATGGATGCCTTGGAAGCAGCATATGGATTGGTGGGACATAATCTGTCAGATTCACTCACTAGCAACTTCGAATCACCATACACTTCGTCAGTGGAAACGTGTAAGAATTTGAAGCTAGTTTTGGGGTTAGCCATCAGGACTAGGCGGAAACATTCCAACACATTCGTTGCACTTAAAATGTTATTGGTCAAGACTTCGGCTGGAACCCTGAACGACTTATCGACGCTGGACTCAGCAGCGAAATTGATAAAGTCTGTGATCCTATTCTCTTCGAAATCTTTCACAAGAAACTGTACTAAGAACCCCGGATCTTTTGCCAAATCAACCTTAATAAATGTAAAATTCAAACAGCTTTGTAGATTGTCTAGATTGTGGGTGGAAAATCCACTGGCATAATTTAATTTGTCCATACAAATGAAGTGATACTGAGGATATTTGGTAACAAAGTAGCTTAGGAAATGGGATCCAATGAACCCGGCACCACCAGTTACCAAGACGTGTCGAACAAAAGCTGTTTCTGTCATCAATCTTCTGATATCTTCTCTTGTAAGGTATGCTCCAAACCCGAACAGCTTCTTTCCAGTTCCGTTTTTACCGATAGCTTCTTGATGATTATTTACACGTATAGGGTAGCAAATTCACAAAATAGAGGATACTCCGATTGATGTGTTTTGGAAGGTATGACCACAGGGATTGCAACGTTGCAATACTTCCCAACGCAGGGACAAACGTGGGGATAATTTCGGGAGTAGCCAATGTGACGTTACATACATGACAATTTGCATATTTTTATGGGATTGATGCCTAAAATAACTAATGCCACGGCGATTACCACGTTGTAATCATCGTATGACGGAATATAAGGTGGTGAAATGAGTTCTGGGGTGGAAACCGCAACGTTACAGTGCATTACAAGGTTTGATTTTCATGCATGATGAGATCTTGGGTAATTCGGGAGGAGAAAACCACTGGATTATTGGTGATTGTCTGCCAATTATTTCAAGAAAAATATTTTTTAAGGTTAAAAAAACAAATGTCTGCATAAACAAGACACGGAAAAAAATGTCTGCATATTCGGAATTACTAGTGCGTTAGTGGGGCAAGGATAATCCACATGAATTACCATATATTCCGATGCAGGGCTCGCCATCACTTCGCGGTACGCGCACGACATTTCTGTTCTAGGCGTACCTCGTTAGCTCAATAATGCAACGTTGCAGTGTTTTCCGGGCAAATTTGACATTTGGAAGGGCTGATCCTACAAAAATCTCCTTGCTCTGCCTCAAAACGTTTTCTACAATTCACATTTCGGATAATCCTTCTTTCACTATATAAACCCCCGTTTTCCTACTCCAAAAATGAGAGTCAACCGTGTGGACTACCTCCTCAATCCTATAACTACTCACCCGTCTACCCAGCCTTCTGACGATAACAAACCTCACGACAACTCTCCATCCGCTTCATCGACATCTCTACCACCTTTGAAGCCCATAATCCACACCATAACATCTCACAACCCATCTGAACACTCAGTAATGACACAAGACTTTGATTTCACAAACCACTCCCATCGGAGGTTCAACCCGTTGACCAACGACTACATCCTCTGCTCTCCTCACAGAGCCAAGAGACCTTGGCAAGGTGCTCGAGAAGAGATCAAGAAGATGAACTTGCCACCCTACGACCCCAAATGCTACTTGTGCCCGGGAAACATTCGGGCCACCGGTGACAGAAACCCCAAGTACGACTCCACCTACATATTCACCAACGACTACCCTGCCGTGAAGTTGGAACAGCCAGACTACATAGAGAAAGAGGTCCAGGGGCTGCTCAAGAGCCGCTTGCTCAGGACACAGGGGGTCAAAGGTAAATGTTTCGTCATCTGTTTCAGTCCCAACCACAACCTCACCTTGCCATTAATGGACATCGACCAGATTACAAAGGTGGTTGATACGTGGCAGCAGTTGTACCGGGACTTGTACGAGGAGTCGTTGAGAAGTGCTCCGTTCAAGTACTTGCAAATCTTCGAGAATAAAGGAAATGCTATGGGATGCTCTAATCCCCATCCCCATGGTCAGGCCTGGTGCTTGGACATCGTACCCACCGAGGTCCAAAAGGAGTTGACCAACATGAGCAAATACTACAGAGAGAACCAGTCCCATTTATTGGGCGATTACGTGCAGTTGGAGCTCAAAGAAAGGGAAAGAGTGGTTTTACAGAACGACTCGTTCGTGGTGGTGGTGCCTTATTGGGCGTTATGGCCGTTCGAAACTCTTTTGATAGCCAAAGAACACTTGAGATCCACCGAGGACTTCACCGAGAAGCACAAGCGTGATTTGGCAGAAATCCTCAAGAAGTTAACCACCAAGTACGATAATTTGTTTGCCACCTTCTTCCCATATTCCATGGGTATTCACCAAGCTCCATTCCACTGTTCTGAAGAAGAGAAGCATGCCAGTTGGTTCCACATGCACTTCTATCCTCCCTTGTTGCGTTCGGCCACAGTAAAGAAGTTCTGTGTTGGATTCGAGATGTTGGGAGAAGCCCAAAGAGATTTGACCAGTGAACAAGCAGCGGCCAGATTGCAAGATTTGGACGGAGAAAAGCATTTCTTACAAAGAAGCTCTTAATTGAACAGAATTCTTGTTGCAAGCAGATGTTCAAATCGCTTTGATATTCCAGTTAATAATTTTGGTGCCCAGTTGTTCTTCCATAATGTTTCAGAGCCAGGTTGCTCCAGATTTATTTTGAATAATAATCAACATTGTAATGGTCAACAGGTAGAGCACTCCATCTTAAGTAGGACATTGGTTATCGTCATAGCTTAGCATTAATAGTGAAACATGGACACATCGTAGTTACGGATTAGAATTCTTGACCTTTCTTCATTCAAATTAGATTTCTTACGAATTTTCTAGTCATTTATTGACCACTTAAAAGAATAACAGTCCTGAAATCCTTATTTGATGAGTTTATCCGGCAAGAAGAAGACCCTGCCAGATATGAATATTTTATTACTATTCTTTTCAACCACTCTAGAAGTGAATGATTCCAGAGCTTCCTTCTTGTTGTTAAGACCTTCCCCGAACAAAATTTTCTAGAAAATTCCTCTGGCCATCTTCATCTCCTCACCGTCTTATCAGTATCCACTGAGGTGATACTATTGAGTAATCCCAGGTGAGAACTGTAATAGACTCTGAAAAATTCACTTCGTCACCCGTTGTCACCCATTATAACACTATTAACAACACCTCTTAGCTGGGTCTCTATAGGTCGTTAATTTGGCGTAATATCCCATGTATTCTACATCTTACTCCACCTTTTGGACTACTCAAATTGTAAACGATGCTCATCGAAAAATTTATTCACCTTATCATGTCTTCCCCAGAACACGTCTCAAAACCAGCATTGGATGACCGTATAAAGGACACCAGGGACACTACTGATACCAGAATCGGTAAGGACTCACCCTTCACATTTGGCCAGAGATTTTTGGAGAAAGAAGAGGACGTTTTCAACCACAATGCTTGGGACCATGTAGAATGGGGAGAAGAGCAGATCAAAGAGGCCCAAGAGCTCATATCGAAGCAATACGAACATCCAGTGAAGGATTTCGACAAGAAGATGTACAATGCAAACCCTGCAAAGTTCTGGGACATTTTCTACAAGAACAACAGAGAGAACTTCTTCAAGGACAGAAAATGGCTCCAGATCGAATTTCCAATGTTATACGAAGTTACCACTGAAGAATACAAGAAACCATGTACCATTTTGGAGGTGGGATGCGGTGCTGGTAACACTTTCTACCCAGTGTTGAGTCAGAACAAAAACCCAGAGTTGAAGATCTATGGCTGTGATTACCTGAAAGTGGCCGTTGATTTGGTCAAAGCCAACGAAGACTTCGAAGAAAACCATAAGAAAGGCATCGCATACTCGTCGGTTTGGGATGTGGCCAACCCAGAGGGACAGATTCCTGAAGATATGGAGCCCAACTCTGTGGACGTTGTGATTATGATCTTTATCTTCCTGGCCCTCAACCCTGATCAGTGGAAGCAAGCTATCGATAACCTCAGGAAAGTTTTGAAGCCAGGAGGAAAGATCTTGTTCAGAGACTACGGTAGATATGACTTGGCCCAAGTCAGATTCAAGAAGGGAAGATTGTTGGACGATAATTTTTATATTAGAGGTGATGGTACAAGAGTATACTTCTTCACCGAAGAAGAATTAAGACAGATTTTCTGTGAGGACGGAGGTTTCATAGAGGGTAAGATTGGAACCGATAGGAGATTGTTGGTGAATCGTAAGAAGCAGTTGAAAATGTATAGAAATTGGTTGCAGGCTGTTTTCGAGGTCCCCCAATAAAAGGTGCTGCAACCCTAATTTTAGATAATTATAGACTGGAGTCAATAGAATTGAAAAGTCGAAGCAAAATTTAGTTCCGAATATTATCGTAGCAGTGATTTCAGTGACAGCTTGTGAACCTATGCAATCGAAAAGTCTAAGCATGTTACTGCATCACATCCAACAGCACAATAATGTACAAGAAGTTATCGAGATATTTAAACACTCTCCATAGTTCTAAGATAGGTTCTTGTTCTTCAAGAAACTGCTTGAAGTTGATACCCTGAATATATGGTGATGCAAAAGTCTTGTCTCCAAACAAATTGGGTAAGCACTGAGTAAGAACGGCTTTCAATGTCAAGTCTTCTCCATTGTCTGACTTGGGCCTAATGGGCAATTGAATGACATCTGTTGACCCACAAACATACACTTTGATGGGAACTCGTAAGAATTTATTGAGAGGGTTGATTTTTTTGTGAACGGTATCATAATCGAGGATGTTATGAGTATAAATCGATTTCCAGAGCGAATCGGAGTCCAGCTCACTCAAATTCATGATCACTTTGGAATTACCATTAATCACAAAACTGGACTGTTTTAATTGATTCACAATAACCTCTTTGAGCGATCGTTCATAGTCGACGTTCAGATTTGTCTTGTAAATGAATGGGATGATGAGATCCGAAGGATAGTTCTTATAGCTCAATTTTAGCCTCCATTCATTATCAGTTTTGATCGCATTCGGATAATGGAGGTAGTCGTACAAAAAACCAACAGGTAAGTTCCACTTTATGGGCACGTCTTCATATTCGAGCCACAAGGGATAAGTACGCACGTTTTGGTCGAAAGGGGCAAAATAGCTTATGATATTTGGAAAATCTGTCGGGAAATATGAGTTTCGATTCAAGCTGGTGAGGTATATTTTGGGGCCAGAAGGAGTGTTCAACGTGATACTTATATTGATAGAGCCATTCCAGAGCTTGTGCTTCACTTCGACGGACATTTTTACGAGCGTGTTTGACGACTATCGATGAGAAAGGAGTGTAGATTGGCCACCTTCGTGTGTATGGGGAGTAGCGAGAACGGGACTAACAATTAACAGAAACCTGTACCAAAAAAAACACTCTGAAACTCTCTCGAATTGAACTTTTCGAATGGCTGTTGGTTTCAATATCCTCAGAAACGGTTCTTTTGTAAAGGAAAGAGCTCACTGGTGACTTTGGCCGTGAGGAAGAGTAATTACTGCTTTAGTTTTGCTTTGAAATAGCAAGTGAATGGCAATTGAAAATCAAATATGGCGCATGGAAATTGAATAAAAATCGGGTAGTCGGCTTCAGGTCACCGGGAGCTTCTCCAACGAATGTTCTGACTGTCTGTAGCGATTGTTTTGTGGATGGATCAGATGAAGCTGAGTTGGTTATGATAATAAAAAATGTCGCGATAAGATTTTGAAACATAAGACATATCACACATTTTGCCAGATAGCACAACTTTGGTGTGAACGAATACATGTTAATTTGCTCCTTTGGAAAGACCAGCGGAGTTTGCCATGTTTTTAGCATATTTTGGTCTTTTCTTAGGGAGCTGAGGTCAAGGTCGTACTATTTCAGCAATACCGCTAGTTTTACAGCCAACTTTGTAAAACAGAGGACTGTGGGCAGTGTTGGGCTACAAGGGACAACACAAATGACCAAGTTATCGGATACATATGGCAGTTGGTTGATATTAGGATCAATCGAATTTTTCAAATTTCTTACTATTGGAAATTTTACTGGATACTACTGAAAACTAGAGGAAAGCCAACTATTCTCGATAGGTTACTGACTTCCGCATGGAAACGAAAGATCTGACGGTCTAAATGTCAAAGGTTAAGAAATCAAATCAAATATAAACAGAATTCTGTTTCTGATCCCAAACCTACTCTTTGATGTTCCCAATGTTATTAACTTACTAACGCATGGAATACCGTTGGTGATTGTCATCGTACTTTTCTCAATGTGACAATAATCCCTCGACCTTCAATCAAGAGAACTAAATATTGCCTACGCTCTCGGTGTGCTACAAACCACACCAAAGTCCAGAATTCCTAACTCCTTCAATTCGCTGAAAACATCTCGACAAGGGTCTCGAAATCAATAAGTTGAATCGATTTTGAATTTCCATATTTCTTTGGTTACGAAAGATAGTCTCTTCAAATCCGTTTCCACTATGTTGATCAACTTTACCACCACCACACTTACGTTGTTCCTATCCTGACTTCAGAGAGCTCGTTGACTCCGGTTCTGCTGGCTGGTTCCCATGCCAATCGTCTAGGTAGGCTGGTAGTGGTAGGGCCAAGGTTTCCAGTTCTACAACCTATGATTAGTGCTGGCTACGGAACTAAGGAGAACAATAGTCTTTGATTCCTGCGACCGGTTTAGGGACGCAAATCAATGCAAACCCACCTGTCAAAGTACCCCTTTACGATGACCCCCATGATCTGAACCTATGTCAGGAAAAGTATTGTCGATCACTTGTGATTAGGAGGAGATAAGACCCCGTGGTGAGTGCACAAGCGAGCCTCGAGGCGCTAAGGGAGTTGGTCTACCTCATGGCCCGCGATAGCGGGCTTCACACCCACCTGGTGGTACCTAACTAGTGCGCCGCGCGATGCCTCGCTAAACGTGACAAGATGCGTTCGAGGGTCGCGGTACTGCGTAGTACCACTTCGCCCTAATTTCTGCCACCAACGACCCTTTGGCTGGGAGCATCTGGTACCATGTGTCTCCCCTATTATCAGAAACGTACCCTCATCCATGGCCAAATCTGTTGCAAGGTGGCCCGTCTGGCCCCACCGTTGACGATGACAACCTCGTCTACTTCACAACCTTCCATGCGTCGTACCTCTCGCTCATGACAACGATGCCGTGCAGAAGAGTGCAGCTAGCCAGCTCCGTCCCGATCGGTGCACCACCAGCCCCCCGACACTAAATCACAGATCAGTCTCCAATGGTTATAAGTAATGGCCAGGCGATGCATCGCAGAGTTTGTATATTTCAACATTACCTTTCGATACACCATTGCCTTCTGTTAAGGTCTTCTGGCCGTCTATCGCCATTTCCTGCAAAGGTCCAACCGGTTCCATCTCATCCTTCTTGCGCCGTCCCTGGCGCACTTTGTTCCCACTGCCATCCCCAGGCCAGTTCCATTAGCACCTCGCTTGACCCCCAAGATCCAAGATGAAGCAGGATAACACGTCTAAACAGCGCTTGTCGCTGTTTGACGTGCCTCCTTCCATACCTGCCGGGCTCAATGTCAAAGACTTCGATATCAGCCATGCAGTTTCGTCCTACCGTCCTGGAAACTTCAACATGGTCGATATTCCCCCCACACTACCAGTATTCGATAAGGCAGGAAGATTGAAACGATGCCGTAAAGGCGACCGTAGAGTAGTCAGTATGCCGGTATTTTCCAGGCGTGACTACTCAACTTTATCATTACCAACGTCTCCAAATAAAGAACTTCCTTCCCCCCCTGTTCCTTCACAGAAACCCCCAACCCCAACAACAGAATCTTTCCCTACATTACTGAAGTCCTTGGTAACACCCCCAAGACCAGCCAAAACGATTACCATACAAAAAAGACCCGCAGTTCCAAGGAAGGAGCTCTCAAAGAACCCTAGAGCTGTCTCAATGCATGTTCTTCCCATGATTATGAATAATATCAATGATCCCGAATCTCCACCCACAACAAGAATTCATAATTATGGCAGACTCTCGCCAATTCAGTCATTGTCAACCCATCAACTGGATGATAGTCTTGAAGAGCTCAAGACCCCTGCACCCTTTCAGGTATTTAAAAATGATGCGTTACCATTGGAAAACTCACCCGAAATTGATTATGACTACCATTACGATACAAATGATTTCATCAAAACTGTACCACCTACAATGCCACGTATTATGACTGGTATTGGTATGGAAAATACTCGGAAGCATACACAACATGAATTGCCACAATCTCAAAAGGAAAAATCCTTAGAAGCGACTCCACAAACTCCATTCAGACCTATTCCCAAACCAATATCCAAGAGCCTTCCCGAGATCCGTCAAGTAAGTATATCAGAATCCTTGCCCGTAACTCCAAAAATGCCTCTGACCATGGCGCTGTTGGATCAACCGGTCCGTTTTGCACCCATTACCCCAGAACGGTCACCAGTGATAAAATGGAAATCGCCTAGTCAATTGGATCGTTCGGTCTTGTCACCACCAAATTCACCTTTGAAAGGTTCGAAGTACACTGTTTCCATGCCCCCAATACCTCTGCATCCCCAACAACTCAAGATAGATCCAAAAGCTCCATCTCAAAAAGCTGCATCTCCTACGAGAAATGTTTCTCCAATTGACCTGGAATCAAGTGGACCTCATCCATACACCACTATACCAGTGGACCATGTCATAGCATTTCCAAAACCTGATCCATCGAAATCAAAGCAACATCAAGATAAATTGGCCAGTCCCCATAAAGTACAAGCTGATACGTCACCTCAAACCAGCCTCGCTAGTGCTGATTTAGATGAGATCTACAGACTATACGGAAGCATTCATTCACCAGACTTTCATATTCCGAAGTATCTTGTTGTTGATGATGACGACGACAGTCTTTTTTCTGAGGAAATTTCTACAGATAACAATTCAATAACTTCAATTACCAAACCTTTGTCATCTGCTGCATCTTCAATCGCATCAGACTTGTGTCAAAATTTGAAGGACTCAAGTCCCGAGCCAGATAATGAATCTGATGCTTCATCAATCATCTTGCCCAACAATTTCAAGGAGATCGATTTCAACAATCTCTACTACAATGAGCCCGAACTAGGTCTTCAATCAGATAACATCAGTTTAAAGGACAGTTTGTTTTCTGGTTTGGATCTGGAGTTCGATGGTCTCAGAGAACCAACCAGAACTGTCAGTGTACCCATGCTTCCATTCAAAAGCTCTCATACTTCAACAACTTCGGTTAATACCAACAAAGAGTTACCCAAAATCCCTGATTTCAAAAAGTCAACAGTTGGTAAAGATACAAATCAAACTCTCCAGGTAAGGAAATGCAGGAATTTGAAGAGTTACCAAAGACATCCACTGGAGAGAAACTCTCTCTCGTTTAATGCAAAGCATCATCTGTCAAGAGTTTCTGTATCTTCAAGTAAGACGCACGATAGACACTCTATGTTTTCCAAGCAAAGCAATTGGTCTATTTCAACTCGGTCCTCGAATTTGAACGAGGCCAAAAGTGAAATGAAGGCTCATGTGAGACAAAGACCGTTCAGTTTTTGTTTGGACAGTGGAACCGATTATTCATATTCGAAGTTTGGATCAGTTTCAAATCTCGGAGGAAAGAATAGAACAAGGTCTTATTCACACTCAGATCGACGTTCTACAAGCTTTACCTCACCAACCCCAAATAGTGAGGGTTTTGTACCAGTTCATTTGAGGGCTGCAAGTATGGGTAATGGCAACTTTAATTCAGCAAGCAGTACTTCAATTCATAAGTCATCATCCAGCTTCAACTCAAAAACAGAAGCGAGCGAATTCCAAAAAACCGGGCTTGGAATTCATTCCGTTATCTCCAATGCAAGTTTATTGAAGGACACTAAGAATGGGTTTCGTTCAAATTCCAATGTTAAGCTTCAGGGTAAAAGAAGTGTGAGTGAGTTCTCAGCATCTAATTTTTCTTTATCTCAGCCCGGAAACATTCACCACACCAATTCAATGAAGCCTCACTCTTTTTCGAAAGAGCCATTGCATGTTCCACCTAGACCGACTAACATTGAAAAAATCAACAATCCAAAAACAAGAAAATCTCAAGGACAACATCACCACAGAAATACATCAAATCTTGAGCACAACTCGAGCCATCAGAACAAAGTTTCAGTTTCTTCACAAAGGGTACCAAACAGTCCACAGAAGGCGCTTCCTAGTACGCCAGAGAGGCAGAATCGATTTGGAGACAGATCGACATACATTTAATTCTCCTTCTTTCTTTACCCTACACATTTTCATCATAAGAAAATTCATTGCATATCATTATATACGAAATCATGAACCAAGTAGCTTAGCCTATAATTTCACGACCAAATCAGAACCCTTGTACCTAGAGATTATCTCTTCCAACTCATACTTTTTAGCGATTTGTTGATTAATGAATCTCCCTCCCAAATAGTGAGATCTTCCTTCTTTCTGGAAGAAGGTTGCGCAGGGTTTCGGAGCTGTCAAGCTCACAAGCATGGTGGGTTTAATGTCGACCTCCCCGGGGCCCTTCTCAACATCCCATCCAGATGGAATATCGACTGAGACTATAGGTGCGATTTTGCCATAACCGTGTGCTAAAATATTGATCACATCATTGAATGGTTCTCTTATAGGAGGACGAAAGGAAAATCCGAACAACGAATCAATAATCAAGCATGTTTGGGGAGACTCGATGTGACTCTTGACCTCTTCAAGGGATGAAGCCTCGGGAACTTCGAGGTCCTTCAATTGTTGCAACAAGTTCTTGTACAATTGGTTAGAGGTGGATTTCTTCGGATAGTAAATCACGGGAGAATAACCGCCCCATAGCTTGAGGTGACGGGCTGCAACCAAACCGTCTCCGCCATTGTTTCCTGGTCCAACCAAAACCAAAACTTTTGAGGGCGAAGTGGGATATTTCTGGACCAACCCTGGTGATGTTGGGTTATTTGCAGATGTTGTTGAAGGTGGAGGAAACTGCTGGTAAATTGCCTGAGCCACTGCCAAACCAGCCAATTCCATCAACTGGTCAATGGAAAAGGCTCCTGTTGACATGAGCTCCTTGTCGAGCAGGATTGCCGCTGCTGCCGAAAGAGTCTTGTAGGTAGCCATTATGGTTCCATAGTGGGTCAAATTAGGTATTTTAGAATGGGTTACATGCAGGACGAGTTCTGGGGTGATAGATGCAGTTAAAGTGGAGTTACAGGGGAACTACAGTGGAATTACAGTGGCACTTCCTTCGCCACTTCGGGCTTTGCGTGGCGGGTGAGAACTGCCTCAGCAGCTGCTGCTTTCACATGCCACCCACACCCTTCATGGCTTCGCCAAATCTTTCTATGTTGCTTCCAGGTATAATAGACTGTGTTTGTATGCAGTCCGTCACCTCTTTAAAGATAGACGAAAGCAGTAGGGGCACAACTCTGCAGCGGTTTCCATGGCACAAGTATGCACGGGGTTGGCGATGCTGCAGCCCCTCCAGCACCATTTCCTTTGAATCAACAGGCTGGGTAGGTGGTTGGTTGTTGTCACGTGACCCGACCTAAAGTCTCAGGCCATAGGGAGGTCAAGACTCCAGATGGGAGCATGCTGAAACGAAGCGTCAGGGGTAGAAACAGGCATCGGCATGGCGGGAATCTTTTAGGTTGGCGGTCTTTCCAAAGGGGGTGCCACCCATACACTCGTCTTTGCAAAGTTGACGACTACCGTCAGCCTACCACGATCCCTTTGGCCAACCGCGATCCATTTGGCCTACCGCGATCCCTCTAGCCCACCGAGATCCCTCTAGCCTACCGCGATCCCTCACTGCGAACCACTTGCCCCATTGCCATGCTGGCTCGCTAAATAAAACGTTTCTAGCATATGGCAGGACAGTCCACGCGCCATGGAATGACCAGGCCCCTGTAGTGGTCATTCCATCCTTCTATCATTCCGTCGCTCGTTCTGTTCTTGTACGGAGCATCCTGCCTCCTTCATCCGGTCCATGAATCAAGAGCTCCACCCCGCCACATTCCTCTCCGCTACAGTTCACCGCCGCGCACCTGCTCCGCTATTGTCCGGTAATCCTATTGTACCACACCGCACTAATCCCACTACCACCACCACCACAATACCACCATCCTGCGGTACCACCTAACCACGCCACCAGCACTTCATTTCGTCGAAGGTGGTTCTCCATTCTCACTCTAATTCTCATCTCATCTCATCCCAAATCCCTCCCTCTATGCCTCCTTGACTCGCTATTGGGCTCAGCCAGATCAATCCGCTTTGTAGTCGCCCCTTACCATGGCTATTGTTTGTTGTCTATTCTCTCCATTGGGTCTGTTCGCACTATTCGCACTATTCGCACTATTCGCTCTAATTTCCACTTGCCCATGTTGCACTGGCCCTATTTTGAACTGGCCCTATTCTGCACTGGCCATATTCTGCACTGGCCCTATTTTGTACTAGCCCTTTAGCACTGGCCCTATTCTGCACTGTCCCTAGTTTCCACTGGCCCTTTTCTCGTCCACTATTTTTGCCCGCTATTTGCCTACCCTCCCTATTTTCCCCATTCGATCATTCGCTCGATTCGCTCGATTGGATCGAATCGCACCGGTCCATTCGCCCCAAGTAATTTTCTCGCTTCTCCCTAGCCAACGCTCCACGACGTGTCCTCCTGCACAAACAAATTGAACAACAATCATTGAAAAAACCACCAACCAGTCGATTTCATTCATCGATCAAGTTTCTTTAGACCAATTCGGACCTCTCGTGCCCCCGCCTGTCGTCCATCCCGGCCCGCTCCCTCAATTGGTACTGTCCCCATAGTCCATCGCAGCCCTCGCCGTCCCACTACCCGATCTGCCGTCCACAGGTATTATTGTATGACGAGCACTCGTCAATTCTGTCACTACCCGTTCTAGTTTCCCCTGGTTAAATCCATCGATTCATCACTCGCCATGGACTCCCTGTACACATACGAGTCTCCCAGCATGAGCCACAACTCGCCCATGATCAACTACAGAAAAGACGCCAAAAAGGGTGTCAAGTTCACCTTCATGGTGGTAGGAGAGCTGGGCACAGGTAAGACCACTTTTGTCAACAGTTTGTTGAACAAAAGGGTGTTACTGCATCGCTATGAGTCGGCGAACTCGCAGACCGTAGGCGACACCAAGACCTTGACCTTCACCTCAGCAAAGTCGGTGGCCTTGCCCAACACCTCCATCTTGACCAAACACGAATTCAACCCCCGGACCGTCAACGAAGAGCCCGGAATCGCCTTGACCGAGACCCATGTGGAGATGATCGACGACGACAACATGAAGTTGTTGTTGAACATCATCGACACCCCTGGTTTTGGTGAAAACTTGAACAACGAGTTTTGTTTTGTGGAAATCGAAAACTACTTGAAACAGCAATTCGACTTGGTGTTGGCCGAAGAAACCCGGATCAAGAGAAACCCTCGTTTCGTCGACACCAGAGTCCATGTCTTGTTGTATTTCATCACTCCTACTGGCCATGGATTGAGGGAGATCGACATCCAATGTATGAAGCGTTTGTCTAAATACGTCAACATAATCCCTGTGATTGGAAAAGCCGATTCCTTCACCGAATCCGAATTGAAACACTTCAAGTCCCAGATCAAAATCGATATCAAAAAGTTCAATGTTCCTATTTTCCAATTCGATAACTACTTAAACGAATATGATGAGGATGAAGATCAAGAATTGATCGCTGAATGCAAGTTCTTGGCTAGCTTGCAACCGTTTGCGATAATATCCTCTGAAAGCGAATTTGAAGTCCGTGACTCCAAATCAGGTCAGACCACTAGAATCAAGGGTAGACAATATCCATGGGGTTTGGTGGACATAAATGACCCTAAGTATAGTGACTTCCCCATCTTGAAGTCCGTCATATTGGGCTCTCACTTGCAGGACTTGAAGGACTTAACCCATGACTTCTTGTATGAAACATACAGAACCGAAAGATTGACCAAGGTCACCGCTGGCTCCAATTCTAAGCCTGCTGAAGAAGCATACGAAGATTCTGAGTTCCATGATACCGTAGATCACCAACAAGATGGTGCTTCCAACAGAGACTACTATAATGACACTGTTCCATCCATGTCGAACTTGGCTCAGATCACTAATGGTTCTTCCGATTTGCTCGAGACCAACGGAGATGATTCTTCCATCACATCCACAAGCTCGTCTGTAAAGAAGTCCAAATCTATGTTGTTGGAGGAGGACAACGAAATGCCTTCCCCAAAGTTGAAGGACAGTCCTTCCTTCTCATCTTCCACCTCCACGTTATCCTTGGAAAACCATGGTACCCAAAATTCCATTAGTAAGAGTGACTACCTTCCACCTCCAAGAAACCTCAATCCAAATAACACTGCATTCAAGAGATTATCCATTGGACCACAACGTAATCAATTGCGTCAAATTTCCGAGACTGTTCCATATGTGATAAGACATGAAAGAATCTTGGAAAGACAGCAAAAGTTGGAGGAGATGGAAATGGCCAGTGCTAAGGAATTGGCTACTCGTGCTGCATTGTTAGAGCAGAAGGCCGCAGCCTTGAAGGCTAAAGAGAAGTCCTTGATGAAGAGATTGGAGGAAGAGAGACAGAGAAAGTACCTGGAATCAACACATGTGGCTGACGAGTCTACTCATGTGGCTGACGAGTCCACCGACGTGGGTCTGTTGGAGGAATCCATTCCAGCAAGTGAAAGTACACAAACCCTTGAACAAAACGGCACACAAGAGGAGTTTGCTCACCCTCGCTGATGCTCTCCTGTCTATAGTAATTTTTGTATCTACAATTAGCTAAGGACGTTTATCCATGAACATGTGTAGCTGGTGACAAGATCGTAACTGGTGTGTGTATATTGCATCCGGGTGCGTAATACTCGGACCAGATCGCCAATCGGTCTCTGATCGCCTAGACGACGAACATGGGATGGGGGTTTGAAAAGCACAGAAATAGTTTGCAATGAACGACTAAATAGCTAATTTCCCCAAGTAGACGAAGCTAAAGAGCCCGGACTGCTAGGTATGGGTCGAATTGGGCTCCTGTCGGATACTCGTCCATACCAGGCTCACATTGACGATATTATAGTGCGATTTTCCCTAATGCGGGAGACTGTTCCGCGAACAATTTAGGGAGAGCTCTCCCTAACCATCAGGATTAAGTAATTCAACCGGAGAAACAACAATAGAATTAGTGTGGAATTCAATTCTCAGTGCTCTAGAAACTCTATGCGTCATTCGAGGCTACTTCCCGATATCACATGGAACGTGTTCGGAAAGAAGAATTTGAATTAGTCTCTATCATAGCTGCCCAGCCTCCCCGGAGCATCTACCTAAATTCCCATAGAAAGCAATCTGTAGCCATTAGCAAGCACTCATAATAGAGACAATTTCTCTTGACTAGAGGCAATTGTTGCTGATACTTGAGCAATTGCATTAAAATGCTGTATAACTGGAACAAAGTAAGATAACCCCAGATTAAATTACTAGCCTTCCATCTTCAGCTCTTATGTCCATATTGTGAGGTCCATATCAAACCATCGCTCTATTCGTAACATTATGGTGTCTCCAAAGCATCCCAATTCTTCTTCCATGAAATGATGAAACGGCAATTGTGTAGTTCAGGGACGTTTCGATCCAGTCCTTCCGCAGCAACAACTAGCGCTATACGTAAGCATTCGGGTCACCTGGGTCTATCAAGTCCCCAAAACTTGTCTTGGAGCTCTTCCTGGCCTACTGCCATGTTCCCGGGCTCCCAGAAACCCCAAACACCCTTACAATTGGCGGTGTTCTTGAGGAAATTGGGTTCAGCCCACTTCATTTGCGGCAATCCAAATACAAGAAGAGATACCCCGTGCTTCACCAGCAACATCGGCCAAATCACAGCTGCGTAACTGAGCCTGTTCATGGCATTTCTGTTACCTGACTCGTACTCCTCTTACGGCCTTCTGCCTCTCTCATAGTGCTTGGGCACTTTCCCACCTGTAAGGACCCATAGATCACAAGCCTCCCTATTACGAGCACTCCCCTGGTCACTCCCTAATCAGTGCCAGTCACTCCCTGGTCGCGCTCACTACCACCAGGTTACGCTCCCTGCACAGACTTTCTACAGCGGGACGCCCACCGCCACGCGCCCCTTGTTTGTGTGCCCAATGCTCAGCATCCACGGCTGCTCGCGTAATTCTACCGCCAGCCGCACAGGTCTGTAGGGCCACTGTCGCTAAGTTCCACCCGCATCATTCGTGCCAGAATCACCGCCTCCTCCCGCACGATCTCCAGTAAAAAAATTGACGTGCTGTTGATATAATTGCCCAAAGTAAGGACTCTTCAGCACCCGAACCAATCATCGTAACACCTTGTGGACTCTCCATCCATCCAGTTTCAACGCCTTGAGTCTCTGAACTATTCCCTTCACCACAGCAAACCTTCATCAACCACCCGCCAAGATGGAGATGCTTCAGATATTGGAAAATGCCATTTTAAGTACCGATCCAAACAAGAGAACTGAGGCCGAATTGAAGTTGGCCGAAGCCTCCAACAATCACTTCGGTGAGTACATGAACTTGTTGGCAGATGCTTTGGCCAATTTGGAAGCCAAAAGAGAGGTCAGAATGTTGGCTGCTATCGGCATGAAGAATCAATTGACTTCCAAGGACGACAGAACCAGAGCCGGACAAGCTCAAAGATGGACCGATTTGAACACCGAATTGAAGCAAAAGATCAAGGATGTCTCTCTCAAAACCTTGGGTGACAACGAAGACAAGGTAGGTGCCTCTTCTGCCCAGCTAGTAGCTGCCATCGCCAGTATCGAATTGCCCAAGAGCGAATGGCCCGACTTGATACCCATCATCATTGAAAACACTAAACCAGAGAACTCCGTCAACCTCAAGAAAACCTCCCATACTGCGATTGGTTATATCTGTGAAAATGCTGATCCTAATAACCCAGCTATCATTGCTCAAGCCAATGGTATTTTGATTGCCATCATTCAAGGTGTTCAAAGTAACGAGAAGTCAAAGGAAGTCAGTCTTGCCGCTTTGAATGCTTTGTTCAGCTCTTTGGACTTTATTAAGCATAACTTCGAGAAGGAAGGTGAAAGAAACTACATCATGCAAGTTGTCTGTGAAGCAACCCAAGCCGATGACAATGAATTGCAAGCAAGTGCCTTTGGTTGTCTTGCTAGAATAATGTCCCTCTACTACAGACACATGTCCCTCTATATGGAGAAGGCCTTGTACGGGTTGACCGTATCTGGTATGCAAAGTGCCGACGAAAAGGTCGCCTGTATGGCAGTGGAATTTTGGTCCACTGTTTGCGAAGAAGAATTGGAAGTTGCATTTGGCAGAGAAGAATTGGGTTTGACTGCTGCCCAGATCGATTCTCGCCCAGACTTGGTTTCTTTTAACTTTGCATTAGTGGCTCTTCAAGATGTGTTACCAACTTTGTTAACCTTATTAACTAGACAAAACGAAGACCCTGAAGATGATGACTGGTCTGTTGCAATGGCTGCTGGTGCTTGTTTACAATTATTTGCTCAGAATGTCGGCAATTACATTGTGGAACCAACCATGCACTTTGTGGCTGCTAACATTGTTGATTCCGAAAACTGGAGAACCAGAGAGGCAGCTGTCATGGCTTTCGGCTCTATCTTAGAAGGTCCAAGTGTTGATACTTTGAAGGAATTCATCGTGCAAGCTTTACAACCAATTCTTTCCTTAATTACCGATAAAGTGTTGCAAGTTAAAGAAACTGTTGCATGGTGTTTAGGTAGAATCGCTGACTTGGTTATTGCTGCTATTGACAATAACAACTTGGCTCCAATTTTGGAAGCGTTATTGGCAGGTTTGCAAGACCATGCAAAAGTTTCAACCAACTGTTGTTGGACCTTGATTAATATTCTCGAGAAGATGTGCCCAGACGCTGCTTATCAAGAAACCAGCATCATGTCACCTTTCTACCCTACAATCGTTCCTATTTTGATTCAGTTGACTGGTAAGAATGATAATGAATTCAGTTCTAGAGCTTCTGCATACGAAGCCCTCTCATCATTTGTCACCCATAGTGCAAACGACACCATGCCAATAGTGCACAACATTGCCACTGAAGTTTTGTCTAGGTTGGAAGCCACCATCAACATGCAAGGTCAAGTTGCCAACAGTGAAGATAAAGGTAACTTAGAAGAATTGCAAATTAACATTTTGTCCTTGTTAACCAACATAATCAGAAGATTAAGCAATGATGCTGTCCTGGCTGCTGATAACTTGATGACCATGTTCTTGAAGTTGTTGAGTTCTCAAGATAAGAATTCTTTAATCGAAGAAGATATCTTCATTGCTATTTCCGCTGTTGCTGGTGCAGTTGGTACTGATTTCAACAAATATATGGAAGCTTTCTTGCCATATTTGACTCAGGCTTTGCAGAACACAGACTCTCCAACTTGCAACACTGCAGTTGGATTGGTGGCCGACTTGTCTCAATCATTGGGAATGGGCATGTTGGACTACTTGGAAGGCTTGTTGAATATTTTAGGAGCCAATTTGAATAGTGCTGAGGTTAGAAAGGAATTGAGACCTGCAATCTTATCCTGTTTCGGAGACGTTGCTACTGCAGTGGGAGGTGCCTTCCAACCATACCTTGACATTGTGATGCAGATCTGTAACCAGGCCTCTCAGATCGAGCCAGAAGATCTTTCGATTGATGCCATGGACTACGTGTTGAATGTTAAGGAATCAGTTTTGGATTGCTACGTCGGTATTATCGGAGGGTTGGGTGATCAACCTGGTGCCATTTATCCATACGTCGGTTCGATTTTTCAATTTTTGGAAAGAGTTGCCTTGGACGTTAACATGGCTGCTACTGATGCCGTTTGCAGATCTGCTACTGGTTTATTGGGTGATTTGGCTGCTATGTATCCACAAGGTGACTTCAAGCAAGCCTACCAGCAACCATGGGTCCTCGAATTCATCAAGAAAACACGTTCCAACCAATACTTCGAGGACAAGACTCGTGAAGCTGCTAGATGGGCCAGAGATCAACAAAAGAAGCAACTCTCATTGTGAAGAATTTCTTCTTCAAAGATGCCGTGAGGGGTTATCTTGTGTTGATAACACCAGATATCTCTTGGTATGATCAGATGTGAATATTTTTCGAGCGATGAACACGCATGAAGTTCGGGATTTGCAGGTCAATTTTGGCTCTGCAACAGGGCAGTGGTTGTACTGTGGGAACGCGCCCTATCGCCTTACAAACCACCATACGCTTTCACCACTCATGATTTGTGCCACATCGGAATTATACCATACCTCCTCACCTATGCTCAAATGTTCCATCATATTTTTCATCCCTCACAATCGCCTCGCAACGAACTTCTGTGTCATAAGTGATCTGCTCATGTCACCTCTCAAACTCTAATCTCTCATATCTACCTCTCATACCACATCTCTCATCCCACATCTCTCATCCCACATCTCTCATCCCACATCTCTCACCTCCTCACCTCCTCACCTCTCATCTCTCACCTCTCATCTCTCACCTCTCATCTCTCACCTCTCATCTCTCACCTCTCACCTCTCATCTCTCATCTTTCATCTCTCACCTCTCATCTTCCCTCATCTCTCATCTCTCACCATCCTTCATCCTCTCATATCCACCTTCATCCACCCTCACCTCTAATCAGCATCCCTCTCCTAAATTTAATCTCTCACCTGTCATTTCATTCGCCTCTGCTCTTACATGCGTTAATAACTATCAATACATATGTATATAATATACACTAAATTATTACAAGTAACCACAGCCAACGCAACGATTGTCTCCATTCGGCAATATCCTCTTCAATAGACCACTGGAGCAGGTCAATGGCCCGTACCATTGATCAATAGTCCGCACCACTAATCAATAGTCCGCATTCGCCTATATCCACCATCTACGGGTCATACCTGCAACAACATTCCGATTGTATTTGTTATTCTCTTATTATTACCCTTTGGCGACCCAACAGGCGATTATGCAGAGATTGTCCCGAATATCTAGGGCAATCGGGGTGAATGTTCATGCATCAATTACACAGTAAATTCCCTGAATTACGCACGATTAGGAAGCCCTCGACAATAACGCCATGCACTTATGCAAGGCATAGTTTACCATGCAAGGTGAAACCTGAGACACAGGAACTTGAACCTCGCATGTCATCAGCCAAGACAGCGGGCGGAACCAGGGGGAAACCAGGGGCCACGGATTCTCGGTGGGACCCACCCAACTACGCCACCAAACAACCGATCTCAGCGACGCCTGGCTCGCTTGTTCTCCTGGTTCTCCTGGTTCCTGAAACGAATCTGGCTGGCCCTGATGAGCCTAAGCCCGCCAGATGTCTCGCGCCGTGGAGCCGGTGGGGGTCCTGGGACCCGTGAGTGCCGATTCGCGTCTCACCTATATCCGCAATTACGAACCCGCGCGTTTGACACATGCACGCAGTTTAGCCCGATTGGGCTAAATATTTCACTGGTCCGCGTGGGAGCAAGTAGCCACCTGCAGCCCGGGAGGTTGCGGGGTGCAACGGGATATATCCGTTGACTTCGGTGGTCAAGTGTATTTTGCCCACTGGGGACTTGCGCTTTTGCGTCAGTGGCATGGTTTGAGGACCGTTAGCATAGTCGACGCGTGGATCTTGCGCGATGAGATGAAAAATATCTCGAGGCTGGAGCATGCTTCCCCAGCCTAACCAGGCTGGGCCTTGGTCATTGGAGGTAAGACTATGGCAAGGCATTCGGAGCTGAGGCCACCATTGGCTAATTTTTTGCCAGCTTCTTGGCCCATTTGTGCCTCGGTCTCTTGCAGTGCCCTTCTCGCTAATTGTTGGCCTCGCGGGGGCCTCTGCCAGGCCCCTGTTCTGTTGTAGTTGCATTTCCGTGGTTTCGCCGGACTTGCGTGGTAGCACCGAACTACTACATCAAGCTGCGGTTCCGTTGGCACGGTAGCGGCGACTCTGGCCGTGCAATGGCTGTCTGGGGCCATTGGTGGCACCTGCTGCAGCCGGGGCCCGAGGAACTCGGGCCCATGCTCAGGCATGCTGTGGTCCACCGGCCCTTTGGCAAGGGCCTGGCCCTGGTGTTGACTCTCGTCTATTGTGAGGGTGCGCAACAATCGGTCCCATTTCTCCCAATTGGGAACATACGCAAACTCTGGTCTCACCACTGTGCTCACCACAATATTCTGCGACCGATGGGTCTGGCTCGATTGGGGCCAACTGCCCCAGTCCGTTGCGCAGCCTGATAACGCCCTTCGCTGTGTCCGACCCCGGAGTGGGCCAAGATCGCCTTCGCCTTCACCTCACCTTCACCACAACATCGGGGCCTGTGCGCACCAGCCCCGGGCCGTTGGCACGGCCTCCCCCACCAGCCTCACCACCTCTACCACTACCACCCTCCAACACCACGCCCCGTGTGCCACTGCTAGGTTCGCCGGCTCCATGGCCCTCCGGCTCGCTGTCCCGGCCCGTCGCCCCTGTCGGCACTACTGCAGCAACACCAGCCCGCCAAATCCCGTCCCCGTCCTCTCGCTCCTCAAGTGCAACGCGACCGCATCACCCCATTGTCCCATGCACCGACTCCTGCTAAGTAGATGCATATAATAGCACTTTTGGATTAAGTAATTTAATGTTTTGGGATTGCAGCTGTTGCGTCGTTGCACCCCGCCGATTGTTCACCAGTAGTTCGTGGTTGTGATTGTGGTGGTGGTCCTGAAATCTGCTGGAGCCCACTGAAGCCCATGCTCGTAAAGTGGTGTATATAAATGGAAAAAATCCACCAGTTTAACCTCACCTCCACCAGAGCCAGCGACAGCCAGCGTCAGTCAGCATCAGTTAGCCACAGCAAGCTACAGCAAGCGTTAGCCTCCTAGCCATCTCCATCCACCTTCCTTAACCATGCCTACGTTCTACCCCGGAGACTCCAAGTACAACCCCGTGCCCTTCGACCACACCTACATTCTCTACGACCCCAAGGACGCGGTTTCGGTGCTTTCGCTCCATCTCTCGTTGTTGCCCATCTACACCATGGTGTTCTACACCTCGTGGTTCTTGTTGTCGCGTGAAATCGAGCCGGTCATCGTGGTGGGCGGCCACTTGGTGTCGGAGATCTTGAACAAGATCATCAAGCGCATCATCAAGCAGCCCCGGCCCGACTTCCACAAGGAGTTCGGTACCGGCTCCTACAGTTTGACCTACGGAATGCCTTCGGCCCACTCCCAATTCATGGGCTTCTTCGCCGGTTACTTCATCTGCATCCTCTTGTTCAAAATCAAGAACTTGAACTCATTCCAAATCTACTCCAGCTGCATCTTCATGGCAATGATTTCCATCTCCGTGGCCTTGTCTCGTGTCTACTTGTTGTACCACACCCTCCAACAAGTGTGGGTGGGTCTCATGTTCGGCGTGGTGCTTGGCTTGTTCTACTTTGCCATTATCACTGTGGCTCGTGATGTGGGCCTCATCGACTGGATCTTGAGCTGGCCATTGATCAACTTCTTCTACGTCAAGGACAGCTACTTCCACAACTATCAATCATTCAAGGACGAATTCGACATGTACATGCAATTGGCTGCTCAGGCCAAGGGCGGCATCGTCTAAGCCGCCAACCGGTTTTTCGACTAGTTGACTCGTTTGACTTGTTTGACGGTTTTACTGTCTACCAAGGAAATTTCATCGGTGGATCAAATCACCCACGATAATTGCTTGTTTTTGCCATGTCCGCTGCCTCGTGTCTAGAAGAGTGCAGCGACTTAGCACCTGTTCCCACGGTAAATTGGTACCTTTATAGACCCGCTACTTCAGTTCTTATAGTTAATTTATGCATTTATCTTTAGTCTATCGATATATTAAGATTAAAAATCATCCCACTTATCCTCCTCTTCTTCTTGCTTCTTCTTGCCTCCGCCAAAACCATCCAATTTGGTTTTTTCAGAAGCCTTGAAGCCAAACGCCGGTTGGATTTCCTTTTCTTGTGGTTGGAACATCTTACCAAAACGATCGTCGAATGTCTTGTTCAACCCATTTTCATTGATATCGTGGGTGAATGTGTTGAATGTCTCCTGTCCGTATTTACCTGTGGCTTGCATCTTCTGGCCGAATTGTGCCATAGCACGACGGGCTTCGGAACTGATGTCACTTTCTTGGATCTGGTTGATGCCTGGTTTGATCACCGACTCGTTGACCTCGTTCACAGACTTGACCACGGTGGACGAGAACAATCCCCATCCCTTGGACAAAGTACCCAAGGGGTCACTTTGAAAGTTTTCCACGGTGAATCCCGATAAAGATCCTCCGTTGTTGGTGGTGGGTGCAGGGGTGTTACCGAAACCAGCGTACTTACCACCTTGGGAGGGTGGCAAGTGGTCTGGACGCTGTTCGTTCCTGGATCCCAAATCAGCGAAGTACGCTTCGTTCTTGGCCTTATCTTGGACTGGGCCCCTTCTGGATTGGATGGCCTCTTGAGGGGTGATGTTGCCAACATTACCACCCTGGGTGTTGTTTGCGTCGGGCAAAGACTCTCCTGAGTGGTCTTTGGCCACAAACTCCCTGTCCTCGATGTCACAGGTCAAAAGTTCCTTGTAATCTTCGGCCACGTAGTTGTCGTACTTGGCCTTGGCTGGCAACGACAAGTCCACACCGTTGTCGGTGAAATACTCTCTGATACGGGCATTTCCTCCTTTTTCCATTCTCAAAGTCTCTTCTGGCTTGAACTGGTCCATGGTGATGGATCTAACGAAAGAAATGTGAACACCCAAGCCACGGTGGATACCAGCGCATTCCAAACAGATGAAAATACCAAACTTAGGGGATGCCCACTGCGGGTTGGGGGCGTTACAGTCAAAGCACTTCTTGTTCTCGCCGTTCTTCTGGAGAGCCAACAACTTTCTTCTGGTTTCTGGGTCGATCGACATGTTAGTGGTGGTGTTTGGAATGGAAACCCAAGGATAAAATCTCTGGCTAAACCACACGACCGATCTACGCGTTGATAATGCGCGCCTGGCCTGTTCCTGCTCCACTAACTGTAAAGTCTAACTTTAGCTTTAGCCATTGGCTGATTCTGCTATGATCCTCCTGTGTTAGTCCTTCTTTGCTATGGCTAGGCTTGCCGTGTTCTGGTTGCTCGCAATAGCTTTTTGGAGAAACTGGGGCCCCAAAACTCGCAGTTTTGAGAAATGCCACTTGGGTGCGCCTGGCTGGTTGGCAGCAATTGCCTGACTTGGGCTCCAAGTTCCACCATTGGCCAGTAGAGCTGTTTATGGACACGCCTAAGGTGTTTCCTGGACGTTCTCAATTTGATTTATTGTTATTTGGGGCTGTTTATGGTAGTTTTCCTCGATGAACACGATAGCCGTCAGACTCGACCCAAGAATTACTAAGTGGTTGGGGGTGGCAGCCCCCAGTGTCCCTTCCAAAACACGACTCCCAGTCCTCGTCCCAATGGGTGAAAAATGTGAAATTTGTCACGTAATCGTGATAACCCCTGTTGAACCCCTAGCTTTTGGCTGTGGGGGCATTATCGCTTTTCCAAGGCCAGCCTTGGGATCGCAAAATTAAAAATCGTGCATTTACGGGATTGTTGCAGATGGTTCCTCTATTGCCTGGAAGTGATCATTCGAGTATCGGCACTTACAATAGTTCCCTAGGCAGATCCCCCTCCTTAAAAGTTTAAACTTCCAAAACAACAAGGCTATCAAGGCTGAATTTCTTGGATGCCGTGATTATTATGCAAGAAATAGCCGTCTCATCAGCCGTTCTTCATGGCCATGTATCATAATCAGCCGTACATATGGTAATGTTGCGTGAACAAGAATTTGAATGTACTCCCCTCCTTCTCCAAAGAGTGGCACCCACCGGTTGGACGGATTGTTCGGCTAATAGCTTAATAGATGGTACAGGGGCTGATGTTTTTTGGTTGTCTGGTTAAAATGCAAAGGTTTAGGCTTTGGCTTTGTTTTTGGTAAACATTGGCTTTGGGATATGCTTGGGCTTAGGCTTCCCGGACGATTTCGATAAGATCTTGCAGAGATTTGATTATTTACTCTATTTGGACTTCATCGTAATTACTTCCATTTTGAGACATGACTGTCCTCAAGGTCGGTCTCCGGAAAGAAGCTAGTGTTATGGTCTTTTATTGGCGTGGCCGGGAATGCAGTGGTGGCAACTACGAATTACGTCATATTTCCACAGGATGGTTTTATTCACAATAGTTCATTGAATTCGTATCTAAAAGCTAGAGCTTGGAGTCGGTGGCCTCGTTACCCTTTTGGATCAATACAGGGTACAAGCTTCCATCCAAGGTACCCATGTGCCAGGCACCACCGTCCACGACTTGAACGGTACCGGTGATCCAGTTGGCAGCTGGCGAGAACAAGAAAACGGTAGCCTCGGCAATGTCTCTGGTGGTACCAATTCTTTGCAAAGGAACCATCTTTACCCTATCGTTACCTCTCAGCAAACGCTTCATTCCCTCGGTTCCACCAATTGGGCCTGGGGCAATGGCGTTGGATCTGATACCCAATGGTCCCAATTCGACGGCCAATGCATTGGATAATGCATCGACACCGGCCTTGGCTGCACCAACATGGATTTGGAATGGAACTCCGTAGTAGTGGAGCGTGGCACTGACAAAGAGAATGGCACCCTTGTTCTTGCGCAATTGCTCGAAACAGGCTTTGACGGTGTTGAAAGAACCCAACAAGTCAATGGAAACCACTGATTTGAAGGCGTTACTGGATAAATGGTTGAAGTCACTCAAAAAGTTACCAGCAGCTCCGGCAATTACGAAGTCAATTCTTCCCAACTCGGCAACAGTCTTGTCAACTGCCTTTTTCAATGAGTGCACATCTCTGACATCGGTACCACCACAAGCCACGACACGGGCTCCTTTTCTCAAAGCAGCAACCTCGTTGGCGACTGCCTCGGTGTTCTTTTCGTTTCTACCCACAATAGCAGCATCTGCTCCAAGGAGAACCAAAGCTTCCGTCTGCACCCGGCAGATGGTTCCAGCGCCTCCAGTCACAAACACAACCTTTCCCTTGAACAAGTCAGGCTTCCACACACTGTCGTTAAGAAATGACTGATCTAAACCCATACTGTAATAAGAAGAATGTCAATTGTTGAAGAAACAATTTTAGTAACGGTTTAAACCCTCGGGAATATTTCGTCTTATATACACACTGGTCTACCCCGCAAAACTGCCTGTGATAAGTGGTTCTATTATTTTATACATATGGTACAGGATACATCGCACTAGCAAGAAGCCGAGGTGCTACTAGAGATCGGAACTTTGGGAGTCGCTCGGGCCGTCCAAATTGTTGGGTTTGCTGGTTGGGGTGGTTCTTTCCCTATCGTCACTAGGGGAACCGTTCGTTTTGCCATTGGGGCTGGAAGGACAATTTCCATTGGATTGACTCTTGGTGGCCTTATTGCTATCAGCTATTTGTTTGACATTTGCACCCGAAAGCTTACGCTTTCTGGTTGTGGCAACTTCTTCGTTCTTGCGGGATGGCAGTAATGGTCCGCTTGGTCTTTGATTGTCTGGCGGAGGACTGTCAGCACGGGGACTACCCATTCTTGGGCTATTCGGTAAGGAGCCATTCTTGTGAGCACCTTGTATGGATAAATTTTTCACTGGGGATACTTTGACTGGGTCTCCGTTCAATGGGGAACCATTATGTAATGATCTGTTCAAAGAGGCCCCATTGGTCTCGAGGTGTGCAAAAAGATCATTGGGTGATTGCTTCAGACAAGAATAGGAATTAAAGTTATTGCCGATCGGACTCAATGGGCCATCTGTTGGACTTGCAGGATCTTGAGCTGTGAATCGGTTCGAGGATTCCGTAGTATATGCTCCGCTGTCAGTGTCCAGATCACTAGTTGACTGGTCACCATTGGTAGGACTGGAGCTGTCTAAAATAAGCGAGCCAGTAGCGTCAGGACTGTGGTCAACGGGTGTAGGTGCTGCATTCTGGCCATCTTCGTTGATCGGAGTCAGAGCATTATGTTCATCCACCCCGTCATCCACTCCAAATCCACTTTCAACTTTTCCGTTTGGCATGGACTCTTCGTAAAAACCATTTTCCACTAAGTCTATTAACTCGCGGCCAGTATTAACGTAGTTCAATTTGGTCCCACAGAATTCCCTGAAGTTTGTATAAATGTAGCTTGCCAATAATTTGTAGTTCTGCCTTCTTTTATTGACGTTGGCATCACAGTTTCTCAAGATTATATCCAAGAAATCTAAGTTGGTTGAATTTGCTAAATTGTTTTGATCTTTGACTTCCTCAAAGAAAGTGAAAAAATAATCCAAAACCTTGTTGTTAATTATGTAGCGACAGTAGTGATCATCATTCAACAAAATCAAACTCTTCAAGCATCTTACTATATTCAATTTCAAAATAATCTTGCAGTTGGTAGTGAGAAGCTTTGACAATCCTAGGAAAATGTTATTGTCTAGAAAGAATGGCCGTGAGATACGTACTTCATGTTCTTTGGTACAAAATGAAATCAATTCACATAATTGCTGGTATAATAATACATCGTTTCGAATTCGGATTAAGATCTCATTCATGAAATCTGGTTCATCAACAGTTGCTAACTCTATCAAATTTTTGAAAAGCTCTGGTGCAACCTGTGAATAGAATGCCTTGAAATAATTATTGGTGTTAATATCGTGAAAGTCGTCAATCATCAAATTCCCGTTGTGTGTTTCGCCGGGAGGATACTCGTGTCTTGAGCTATCCATTTCAAACTCATTGCCAGTAGACGCATTGGATGCAATGTTGGAATCCAATAGAATACGCAATGCTTCGTATGCTTGTACCTTTGATCCAGGGTTTTTGTCCTCGACCAAAAGCTTAGTTAGAATTGAGATGAGAGTCATATCGTCGGACAACTTAAGTTTTATGTTTTTTGATTCCACAATAGTATCATCTTTATCTTCATCAATAACTGAACTTAATGGAGGTTCAAAATTATCTATAGTTTCCTCATTATCGATGGCATTAACCAATGACACATCTTGTTCTATTATTATAACGATTAATTCAGTCCCTAACACACGCACTTTGCTATCGGTGTCTTTTAAGGCAAAGCTTATCATTCTGAAGAGTCCTCCCTTAACTAGCAATGAGAAAAATTCTGATTTTTGATGGGATTGGAGTGACTTTGCTATCAAAACATACTGATGTAACATTTTTACACCATCTCTTTTTAACATTAGTTGATCTTGATCTTCATCCAACTTGTCTCCATCCTTATACAAATGGAACAATTTCTCAAGTAAACTTGTATCCATCAAATAATTAATTATCTCAACTTGATTGACATATATCAATGATGAAATCAAATTAAAGGTTTGGTCATCCAAGAATCTTGCCAACACCACGTCCTTCAAAAAATTGAAATGAAAGTCCTTTTTGAAAATTCCCACCTTGTCGATGGGGATGACAGTCTTGAAGCTCTTGTTTTTGAGATAATCTCTATGACATGCTTTGAAATTTGGGTATTCGGGATCATATTCAAGGATGCCAACCAACCCAAGAATCTTCTCTTCGCTAGATAAGAATTCTTCTATAAGGCTGGCTTCATTAAATAGTATCAAACCTTTCATTATCTCGCTTAACGCGTACAAGTTGGTGATGTTCTGAGCGGTTTCGGCTTCGTTGAAGGCCATGATAAGCTTGGAAAAGTAATCCAGTTCGATGATGAAGTTCAGCACGCTGGAGCGTGAAAACTGGGAGTTTGCGTTTTGGTTGACCACCTCGAGAACGGTATCCAAGTTATCCGCAGTGGGGACGTTTGGATAGGTTATGGGGCCGGTGATTAGTTCTGTGATGTCCTCACCATCCGAAATGCTGGGTATGACGTAGTAGAGCGAGATCTCGGGGCTGAACTTGTCCTGCTGCACCTTGATTATGAAGTCACAGAGGTCGGCGCAACCCTCTGTCTCTTGGAATGAAAGTGCGAGATCCTTTCCGGAAGAATCTGTCCACACGATCAAGGTTTCTTGCTGTCGCTGGTATTGGGTGTTTCCTTCTAGAACCGACTTGAGGATCACCTCGCCGGAGTCTAGCTCATTTCGTACCAAGAAGAACGGCACGTTGGTTTCATCGATTTCTCCCACACAGTATCCGGTACCATTGTCCAACCAGTCTTCTCCCTGGAGCAAGTAGACCTTGACCCGCCTGGGGGTCTGGCCGACCTTGTCCCTGTCGTCTTTGAAGCTGGCCATCAATGGGGGACACCAAGCACGGGACGGTGTTGTTGATAGTTGCGTTGGTTACTGCAGTGCAGTTGGAAGTGCCCGACGTAATCGACACACGGAGCACGCGTCAGCGGGCGGAAAATGGGGCAAGTTTGGTGTAGCTGGGGTGCTGGACAGAAATCCGAGCGCTGGGGCCGTGGTGACGTGCGTTTGGTGGAAGTCAGCGCTGCCTGGGGCGACGGATAGTGTTCGTGGGTGTCGCCTTGGGATTTCAAATGTCTGAGGCGCGTAGTGCCCGCACGTGACCGGAGCATCCTGGGAGTCCGTCATCGAAGTTACTAAAATAGCACCAGCCCAAACGGCTACAAACGACCCCGGGGTGTTCCCGGGTATTCCGATGCCTCGAGCTCCACTTGGGCGTGTGGCCGTATAGGGCGATTGCCGGCGATATCTTCTGGGGCTGCATAGTGTCCCAGCATCGGAGAGCGTCTTGGGTTGCTCAGAAAACCCCACCTGCCTACAGGTTAGTGAGACAGACTTGGGGTGTCGGGGGCTGGGGCCGGGAGGGGCAATGGCAGGGAGAAGTGCCAGCGCAAAGATACGGCATTTGACGAGAAACGATGGAGGGGTGACGGAAAAGTCATGGAAATGCCTTGGAAAGGTCATGGCATGGCGTAGAGACGGGGATTCGGTGTCAGCACGGACGGCGGACTTTCTAAGGGGCAATCTGGCGTGGAATCGGGCGTTGCTGGTGGGGTCCATTTGGTCTGCTCCCGGTAGTGGGCTGGGGCCAAGTGCGCAGTGAGGGGTGACCTCAGTACCGTCCCGCTGCCGGTGCGGTTATGAAAGGTTCTATGCATGGAATTACTGCGCGGAACCAGGGTATAGGCAGTATAGGCAGTATGGGCTAGAGCGTTGGCAGAGAGCGGGCAATGAGCTGGGCCTGCTGTGGCCACAGTGTCTAGCTCACTTGCCAGGACTTCTTGCTCCCGCACATGCTAACTAGCTTGCAGAGGTGTGGGCAGTTGCAGGCCCTGACAGCATTGAGAAACTCGCCTGATACGGCCCATTTGGCTCATAAAGTTGCATTCGGTGGATATCACTGGTAGATCGGGCCGGACCTGGATACCGGTCTGCAGTTGCCTCTAACGCCTGGACCATCTTCTTAATGTCAGACGACTCCAACACTAAAAATACTTAAAAAATATCCCTTTGTTCGCCCTAATTCTGGTGTAGCGTCCATTTGTTTCTTTTCCCAGATCTCAGATCCTAATTTGTTTGCCCCGTAAACTCGAGATTTCTGGTCAAGCCCTTGTCCCCAGCTTCACCGTCATCACTTCCAGCTAAGCTTTCGTAGTTGAAAATACACGTGATCAGGTAAACAGTTGATTAATTGCAAAATTCTGGAATTATTGAAATATTCCACTTTGGTCTTATCCGGTAAATTACGTGCATCGGAGTCCATAAATTTCTATTATTCTATATACATGGTCCACACGACATCCAACCTCTCGGTAATTATTTACATAAAATAGCTGCACTAGTGAGGTTTCTCAACCAGTCCTCCTTATCCACATCATGAGTGTCATCCACTTCACCCCATCTGGCGGTCTGGAAAATGGTCTCCAAATTTCCAAGCTCGATGATCTCTTCAACGGGAGCAAAGAAGTACTCTTCAGGGGTTGATTTGTTGACTTGGTAAAGTGACTCAATCAAGCTGGCATCGGAAGAGTTCGATCTGATCAACGAAGCTCCACAAAGGAACGACTTGGAGGTCAAGATAGCCTTCTCCAATGCGATTAAGTCAGCCACAGGGAGATTGGACATCCAGTGGAAAACCACGTTTTGCGTTAAAATAGACTGTTTGTTGCCTCTTAAGCCATCGACTTCGGTGTCCAAGTACTCAATTTGGATCTTGGATTCTGGGTCTGGAAGCAAGTTGTGCTTCTTGGCATATGCTGTGAAATAACTTTCGAATTCCTTGATCAATGGAAAGTACAACTCGTTCTGTCTGTCTCTGAATCTACCTTCGTACTCGCTCTTGGATGCGAAGATAAGACAGGTGTCGGTGTCGAGGTATCTCAAAATGTTGACCTTGATATCGTCCAAGTCACCAACCTTGACTTTCATTTCATCGGTGATGCTCTCGTGGTTTTCCGAGATTTTTTGCAAGTCAATTGCCCTGGAAACAATAGAAGTCAAGGGCAACGAGCTGGTTTGGATCTTCAAGTCTGGCAAGTTGGCCCATTCGTGTGCAACCAAATAGGCCAAGTGCTTTTTGCTCTCTGGAATTGCCAAAGGAAACCCTGCTGGTGTCTTCAATGCCTTGCCATCTAGGCGGATTTCATAGTGTCCGTTAACAAGCGCAGTGTCAACCTTCTCCCAGAAACGAGACAATGTCTTGGAAAGTCTGTTTGTCTCTGTTTTGAGGTTGCTTTCGATGGTTTTGTCTCCAAACGTGGGAGATTCTGGAATGAACGTTTTGACCGAGCCATCAGTGGCGAGGAAACGGGCCGAGATTCTGATTGGTTGGATTGCAGATGCGACGAGGGAACGACCTGCTCTCTGGGCAGCCGTCTGGGCTACTCTTTGGGACACTAATCTGGAGCCGAAACGAAGCATGCTGGGTAGTGGTTGGAAGCTTACTAAATCGGAGGAAACAAATACCCAATAAATGAGCCTCGCACGACTGCACATAGCACTATTCTGGAGGACTCGATACTGGCAACAGCCTTACCACCAACTGAGTGTTTACCGTCTAAAATGTCACTTAACCCGGAAGCCTTACAAAAGTTGTTGATTGAGATGGACAACCAGCTCAACAAAACCAAGAGCGACTTGTCGATGTGCAATTTGCAGTTGAGTAGGGTCGAGACCAACCTCAACATGATCAAGTCCACCAGCGGCTCGCTCAACAAGCTCTGCAAATCCGACGAGGTGGTGTACCAGGGCGTTGGCAAAGCTTTCGTGGCCAAGGACGTGCAGCAGTACTTGGGCGAGATCTCGAAAGACGAGAAGGAGTTCTTGGAAACCAAGAAGAACTTGGCCATCAAGAAGGATTATCTTGAAACCACCTTGGAGAACACCATTAGCAGCATGAGAAAGATCGTGGAGGGTAAGTGAGCAGCTCGCGCAGAGACACTGCTTCGTCCAAGCTCTACCTACAACATACCATTCCCAGTTAGTCTCCGTTCGGATCATACCGCTGGTCACCACCCAAGGCACCACCAGGTACTACCAAGCGCTACCAGATGCTACAAGGCATTCTCAAACTACTGGTGGCTGTTCAGCACATATCACATTAAATTGCATCGAATTAATCACATAGACCTTGGATTCTATAAATATACACCAATACACCGTAACCTCCAACTCAATCACTGTCGTCCTCATCCACTCCGTCATCCAAGATACGACGCTCGATATCGGCCAGGTTCAGGTCCTCTTTGTCCTTTTGCATTCTCTGGGTGAGGAATTCGTTGACCTGGTCTTGAACCGTGGTCAACTGGGCCCTCAACTGTCCCAATGGGGTGTCTTTGGCCTCGGTGGGCCTGTCTCTGTCCTCACCTCCAGCCTTCAATACGATGTCGGAAATTTGAGTGGTCCGACCGTTGGTGGTGTGGGGCTGTTCTCCCGGAACAAACTCTGCCCGCTCGACATCAGGAGCCGTGTAGATAGCAGAGGGCACGAGCATTCTGTAGTGGCTATAGAGGTGGTTGGCGATGTGCGTTAACATTATGCGTCACGTGACATGTATATATACTATGGAAGGTCATTTAGAGGAGTGGAAGTCTTTGATAGGAATCCGCTCCGCGGTGTTGGAGTAGGCGTTGAACTTGATCTCGATGATGTCATCGGTCAGAAACTTCAAGTATGGGATGTCATAGCATGAGCATGACATCAAGTAGCCATAGAGCACCTTCAAGATCGTCTCGTCCGCAATAATAAAGATATCCCCACTCATTCTTTCCATTTCCAAAATCAAGGGCTCGATCTTTATCGCCAAATCGTGGTACGATTCTGCTCTAGAAAATCTATAGTGATATGGATCTTTCATATACTGTTCGAATTCCGCAGGGTGCTTTTTCTTGATTTCCTCGTCCGTCAGTGTGCCCACGATACCAGGGTTCTTTTGAGATAATTGGATACGATGACGAACACTGACCCCTTTCTCCGCGAAGAATTCGGTGGTCTCGATAGTTCTTCTCTTGGTAGACGTCCAGACCACAAGCGAGTCATCATAAACGCCATCCACTCCTGCCGTAGGATGTCTCTCCTCAACCGATAATTGTCTCTTTGGAGGGGCTGGCCTCTTCAGAATAATATCTTCGGCATAATCCTTGCCTTGGTTTTTAAGATGGTTGAAGAGGGTCTTGGTGAGGTTTTCTGCGTATTTAACCCCTTCTTCATCCAATGGTGGATCGGAAGTCAAGTCCAAAGAATTTTTATAGCATCTAGCAAAGAAAACAGAACCCAACTTGATTCGGGAATTCATAAGGAAGAACACTACCTTGTTTATCAAGTAACCGTAGTTGGAGTTGTGCAATTCAATGCGTTCACCAAAATTGATGAATTTAATGTACGACAAACCTTTGTCTTTAATGCCCATTTCTTCGTAGTAAGGGGTCAAAAACTTGATTCTTTCACTGTAGTCCTTGTATGCTTTTTCATAGTCCCAACTCAAGTAATCAGGGGACGAGCGGGCAGCCTCTTCCATGTTCTTCATGATGATGGAGTCGTCTGTGACCAAACTCTCGATAAACAACACCTGGATGTTAAGGTCGGTGAGCTTCTTGTGCAAGTCTGTTCTGTATTCCGGCAAGGCATTGACGGCATCATAGATGGCTACCTGGCCTTTGTCATTCTTGAAGAAGTTTAAGATGTCGTTGACACATTCATCCACAATCTTTCTGCGGAACTCGTTGGCTTTGGGGCTATCGGGCAGAGGAACGAACAACTCATGGTCCAAGTCAGACTCGGCCTTGGCTCTTCTGTAGTTACCCAAGTGGTACGAGTGGGTCTTGACCCCCAACCATCTCAAGTACCTTGTCAATGACACCGATAAGTGTGTTTTGCCTCTTCCAGGTAAACCAGCCAACGCTATACAAATCTTGCCTGCGTGGAACAAACGTCCTGATTCTGTCGAGTACAACTGGGCGCCTCCAACCACGTCTGTTCCAAGTGGGTCGAATTCTCGATGGACGTTGTCTTCGCTGGTGACGTCGCTAAGACGGCGTTGGGAGGTGGCAGCCTCTGAGGGCAAGTCCACCAAGTTTGGCTTGGTGTTATTGTGGAATGACCATCTCTTGGTGGTTCTTAACGACGAAGAAGAGGCGATGGGAGCAGAGCCGAACCCGTTGAAGAGCTCGGTATCATCTTCAGACTCAAGGGCTGACATGTTGTAGTTGTAAGATAAAGCGTCACTTTCGTTCACGCGGTTAAGATTACTGGGGAACTCCCAGGGCAGGTACGGCTGCTAGTGCGAGCAACGGCAAAAATAGTGGGACGACGAGCACGGAGGATGAGGGAGAAGGGGACCACCAGGGCCACCAGGAAGAACAGCAACGGGACAAAAAAGAGTTAAGGGGGCAATACGTGCTCCCGAGAACGATTTATCTACTCAAAACCTCCAAAATAGCCATCACAGGTAGATAATTACAGGTCAGTAATTTAGGAGGGAACGTGTGGCAGTGGCATGGGGGTAAGATCTGGTGGTAGGTTTCTCGCTACAACGTGGGGAGACGTCACTAGGGAGTCACATTTTCGCGGTACGCACGGTCATGGACTCGATTTAGCGAGCGCTCAGGGACGGCCATGGAACCACCATGAGCGTACAGAAACGAGGCACAATCAGGCCCATCCTAACTGGAAGCTGAAGGATGAAAACAAACAAAGATCTACAGGGAATTTGTACCGACGTTACACATAAACAGCGGATTAGCGAGATAAGGGGCTAGCAAACTCTGAAGCCAAAGTAGCGTGATAATCCACCAAATGGGACTACACTTTCTGATCTCTACGGATTGCCAACAAATTCTTTGGCCAGCGACCCCAGATCCAGGGCCACTGCCGGCGGCCGCCAATGTGCCACATTGTGGGGATCCCATTGCTTTTGAACCCAACCTATAGAGTGTGGTTGCTGTAACCCGTATCACGTGATCACATAAGGACTGGCCAAACGCTTATGGGCGGATGTGCTGTTCCACTAGCCTAGCCTGTAGCTTCTGTGTTTGTCGGCTTGGTTCGGAGGGTCCAGTGACCTGACTAATGACATGAACAATGCCCTGGTCCATCCCAAATCCCCCTTACTCTCTTCTCAGCTTCCAAGAAGGAATAGCACAGCATGCAGGACCATAAGTTCACTTGAAGGGCCATCTTCTAATGGCACTGGTATGGGCCCGCCAGTTAACTCTGAAGCGAAGCTGGGCAAGCACCCGCGCCTCAACACAGTCTAGGTTTGACCTGCTGGCCATCACTGGCGTCCCAAGATCCTACAATCCTCCTACCATTAAAATACATTCATATTAACAATCTACTTGCTATGAATTTATTCGAGCTTACCACCCTTTCTTTGAATCAAAGCCTTTCTGTCCTTGTCCAAGTGCAACTTGGTGATGACGACCTTAGATGGGTGAATGTTGATTGGGATGGAAGCACCGTTGGACTTCTCCTTTTGCAATTTCTCGAGTTGAATGGCGAACTTGAGTCTGTAGACAGAGTTGACCTTACCTTCGGAACCCTTCTTGGAACCTCTGACGACCAAAGCTTCGTCGTTTTGTCTGATTGGCAAAGACTTGATACCGTATTGTTGTCTCAATTCCTTGGACAATGGGGCGGACAACAAGGTTCTTCTCTCAGCAGAAGAGGAGGTGAAGTAAGCCTTTCTAGCTTTAGATCTAGAAGAAGAAACGTCTATATGTTAGTATGTGCTGGTGTGCTGGACATGGCGAGTGGATCAGATAAACACTTGACGAGACCAATGAATGCTGAATGGGACTTCAGTTGCAATTTTTCACTTCACTTTTCATTATTCACTGTTCAATCTCACAGCTACCCGATGGCTATGACGGATACCATTGATGCTGAAACTGTGAGTTCGATTTGACGTGGGTGTGTTCATTCAAACTGTTTCTGTCTTTGGTGTATTGACTCTATTGATGCCTCAATAATCTTCTAACATTTCATTCGACGAGCTCATCGACATCGACAAGAGGACCACTAGGGCACTCCTTGCTCAATAATTCGGGAATTCGTTGGCTTCTCATGTTATCAACCGTTTACCATGTCTGTTTAGTTCATCCAATATTTACCTTGACTGATTTTGGCCATCTTTAACTATACTATGTTGATCAAGAGTATAGAAATCTTTTCAAGAATTGAAAAAGTGTTTTCGCTAGGACGGCAGGAAGGTGCGCGGGAAAAATTTTCTAGTCGTGGCCTGCCCAGGGCTGAAGCCCTAACTCCACAACTGCGTGTATCGAATGCACGTGACCGAGGAAGAATGCGACAAAAAAATACGACAAGTTTCCAAAAAGTCAGCCCCCGGCGGGACTCGAACCCGCAATCATTATCTCCGGAAAATAACACCTTAACCAATTAGGCCACGGGGGCTGATTTGTTGTGTCCCTTCTCGAAGATAACAACTAGCCGTGTTGAGTGTAGCACGTGAAAGATCAACTCGGGTCCACCCTTGTGGCACAACATGGACAGTTGCCACTCTTACCATGTAGAGACAAAGCTACATGATCTAGAAACAGTGGAGGTGCTACAAAATTGGCATTAATAGGCAGGAAGTGGCAGGAATTGGCATTTGTTTTGAAGCGAAATATGCCAAGTTGGTGTTTGGGTGAATTAAACCTGGCCACTAAGTTTAGTAATTAGTTGGTGTAAATTCTATTGCCGTATATTTGTGAATAGAGATTTTCGAGGAGACTATTTGGTTTGATACTGGCAAGTATGCATTCATTTCCATTTTGGGGCCGATTACGGTAACATTGCAAGTGTCAATGATGGATATCTCTACTTGTACCAACTTAAAAACTACAAATTCTACCGCTTGGCCGTTTCGCTTGCTTTAAGCCCAGACACCCTTGGGACCAACTCGATTTCTCCTCTACAATCATCCTAGCTTGGTTGTTCTTGTTTTGTCAGTTTTGAATTTTCCTGGTCGATTTTTCAAAATTTTCAATGAATTGCATTCTCTCAACTTCAACTCACCAAACACTGTCCACCAATCACTCGATGAACCACACCAACAAACCTGACCTTACCCACTTGAAATACACCCTTGTATTTTTCTCAATCTAATCTTCTGGCTACGACGTTTTTGGATAGAGCCAATGGCCCTAAATTCGCCTCTACAGAGCCCTCGTAGTGTTCCTGGTCCCTTCCTCCTCACGGTACAGAAAGGTATGGTACCAGGTGCAAGACCTCATTTTCTTCTCTCTCTTCAGCCCCTTATGGACCTGTCCAAGCCCAATATACGAGGTGTCTCTCCTGGTCCTGCAATGGCTCACATTACTCTTGTTGTCCTATTGTCATCTCATCCCATCCTTCCCTGGCATTCTCACCTCCACACTTAATTTTAGGCCTGCTAACCCCACCAGACCCACTACTCACAGTAGTGCACTGGGGCCATTTTCATCCATAATCATTCACTCTTCTTTCAAGATGCATTCGATGGTATTGACAGGAGGAACTCTCCTCAAGGGTGCAAGAAGTGGCATGTTCCGGTCCCCAGCCCGCATGCTCTTGAACTCCAGAACGTTGTTCAGACCGGCCCAAACCTTGGGCCTCAAGTACCCAATTGGTCCTCTCAAGAACAACCTTGCCTACATATCCAAATACTCCACCTCCACTGCACCACCACCACCACCACCTCCCCCCAAGGACAAGGACGCCAAGGGCAAATTGCTCCTCACACGTATCTCTAGAGCCTTCACCTTCTCATTATCTTCGGTGTTGGTTCTCGGAGCCGCCGGTGTCTCGTTATTGGTGGTGTACTTGATCTTATCTGAATTGTTTCTTCCTTCCGGCGATACCAAGACTTTCAACAAGGCCGTCAAGTTGGTCGAGAAGAACGAACATGCACAAAAGCTCTTGGACTTCAAGAAAGGCGACAGATTGAAGGCGTTTGGAGACTCCGGTGGTGACCACTGGGTGCGTAATAGACCGGTCCATGGAATCAGATCCAAGGGCCAGGACGGCAAGGATCACTTGCTCATGAGATTCCACGTGGTGTCTGATAGTGGCAAGCACGGGTTGGTGGTGTTAGAACAGGTCGACAACTCGTTCTGGAGCTCCGAATTCGCCTACATTGCATTGGACGTTCCAGGTGCTAAGAGAGCCTACATCATTGAGCCCAAATTCCAATCCAAGAGCTACGTTCCAAAGCTTACCGGAGGAGACGGATTCTTGGGCCTCAAGTGGGGCCCAAAGAAGGACGAGTAATCGTTCCAGGATCGGTCCCAATCATGAGTAATGTCATCTTGTATTTTATCCGTTCTTATATATGTATCGGACAATCGTGCATCATTTAGTGTTAAATATATTCCTTAACATTTCCCAAACATGTATTAGGCAACTGCTTCGAGTCGCAAATGAGAAACTACAATTGAGCTTTGATTACGTTAATTATAGCATACTAATACAGGACAACACAATTGTTGTCTAAAAGATCTCAAATAACTCTTTGAACTCTTTCTTTCCTTTACATTCAATCATGAAATAGTCGTTTTGATCAACTCTGATCAATAATCCGGCCTTTCCTATTCTTTCGATTCTGTCAAGCTTTTCTTCTTCCTTGATCAACCACTCAAAGCTCTCTTCTTCCGAATCTCCGGTTTCATTAACGAGTACCAAGTTAAAGTAGTCCTTATTAGTGAATGAGTCCGTGATTAAGAATACCGAAAGTGAATACATCGAAATAATTCTCCATGAGGACAACAGATTAATATCTTGGTAGGTTCCCATTTGCTTCTGAAGCCTAATTGTGTATGAGTCCAAAAGCAAACGCTTGGTATTATTTGGGTTCTTCAAGATCAGCGCGTTGTTGATTTCTTGTGTACTTATTGAAAAACTCGAATGTTCTTGCTTAAGTTTCGAATTTTCTGTGATAGTTTTGCTATCAGTTATCGAGTTAATACTGGACAAGGTTGAGGATTCACTTTTCTTTTCCTTGTTAGCATCCATGATTGAAGAAGAAATGGTCACATCAGATGGATTATACTTCGAGCTGATCAAAGAGGTGTACTTGTTTTTACTCTCACTAGTCATCACACCCATGATGTTGGAGATGTTAGTTAACAACGAGTTTACAAAGGAACCAGTTCTGCATCTGATAATGATCAACAGCTTTTCTCCTGTGATTGCATTCGTGGCTTGTAATTGCAAGTCCAATGCAGAAGATTGCCTAACAGCTGTATTTTCATCAATTTCGAGTAATAACACTGGGACATCAATATCTTCCTGGTATTCTTCATCAAATTCTTCTTTGAACACAATAAACCAAGCTTTGTGGAGTTCATAGTTGACGACTATCTTGACAAACAAGTTCTCATTTATAGTAATCAACTCCCATTTGCCGTATTTTTGTTTCCATTTAGAAATCTTCATACATTTTGGAGAAGTTTCACTAATATAGAAGTCAATGGTTTCATCATCATTAATTACATCTTTCAAGTTCTGCGGAATGGTCAAGACCTCTTCCTTTCCTTCTGATGATAAATCAGTTTGGGAAGTCAGAGTTCCAGGTTGTTTGAAGAAGTATGTGGATGTTGACGATGGTAATGCAAATGGTGTTGGAAGGTTGGATGTCTTCTCAGCAGTTGCCACCGACGATTTTGATTTTGAAGTTGTGATGGAATTTTCACTCAAATTCAACTTAAGGTCATTTGAATTTTTAGAGGTTGACAGTTTCATAACTGAAGAATTTACGACTGGAGCATTGTGTGAAGGGGTATGCACTTGGGTTTCTTGTCTGACTTCCATTTTAGGTTGATTTCTTTGGAAGGAATCATTCTCCTGATCTGAAATAATCATCTCATCACTCAAATCGACCAGCATAGGTGACTGTGGTAAGCGAGGTGATCCATTTCCAAGCTTTTGAGTTTGCTTTGAAGACTTTTTGAACATACTAAAGAAGGATTTTCTTCTTGGCTTTTCAACTTTGGCAGGTTTGATCTCCTCTTGGGCCAAATCAGACAATCCTTTAGGGATACTAAACGATGGATTGTGATTTTTACCAAAGTTAGCGATATCAAGGGCAGAACCAGATGATAATTGATAAATACTGCCCTTAGGATTGGTTGCAGTGAGATCTGGAACGGAAGAGTAGTTATTTCTCGTTGAATCACCTTGCTTATAAGGACTGCTCAACTTTTCATTTCTTTGAGAGCCTTCAGCATGCATTTCTGTATCATCAACATGACTAAATTCACCTCTAGAGGAACGAGGTCTCATTTCTGGTTCAGGAGGAGGCAATTCCACCACATCTCTTGGTACTAGCTTGATGTGTTGATTATTCTCACTCTTATTAGTCAGGCCAATGGATGTGTTAGTCAAAGTTTTGTTGATGATATCCAAAGACCTGTCATATTGTGATTTTATTGATTCAGCAGATTCATTTGAATGTTCAGAAATTTGGGAATTCTTTCTAGAGTTGGATGAAATAGAAGGTGGAGGGACAATTCCGTCAATTGGATCATTATTCAATTTTCTGTTTGGATTATTTTGAAATTGTTGTTGTAACTGAGACAATGGAGACGATGAGTTTAATGAAGGCGAACCAATTAATTCCTTGAAAGTGTTAGATTTACTACTGTTCAAAGGAGTTTCAAAAGATCTTCCATCTTCTTCTTCGAAATTCTTACGATGTTCCGCGTCTGAAAGGAAATTTATACCCAATCCAGACATCACTGGAGGACTTGTTTCTGGCTTGATCAAGAAATTGTCGCTCACAGGAGTGTTGTTTAGCTCCAGGGGAAATATCACTAAAAGTTTCTTGTACCATTGAGATAACACTGCTTGATTTGGGGCACCAATGGATAAGGTTGACCCCTGATTCAAACTTGAGAAGCTGATCAATTTGAGGACAATACATGAATTTTCCAAGTTGATAGAAAGTTCATTCAAACGGAATGGTGGATACATCAATGACCTGGATGCTTCGACCGAATCTGGACAAACCTCCACTATGGCCAAAGAGTTGTAGGTTTTATCGATGGGATCATTTGAAATATTCAAAAGAATGAATTCGATTTGGGTTTTCTTCTGCTTGGATTCCACCAAGAAAAATGGCTCATTGCCGGACCGTTGTATGATTTGGTCGATTCGGAAATAGCTCGAGACGCGCTCGTTGGATCTATTTATCTTGGAAACCGGCGATACATTACCAAATGCCTTGATGTTGTTAAAACTGATGTTGTTGAGACGTTTAATGCTGAAGTTGGTGTCGTAAGTGGTGATAATGTTCGTCAACGAGTCCTTGGCTTTGGTAAGCTGCTCGATTATGAAGGGGTTGCGGAGAAGATGGGAGGCATTGTCGATGAAGTGCACGTAGTTGGCCAAGTTTGATACGGGCTTGGAAAACTGTTCGGGATGAAGCGAGGTGGCAGCGTCCTCGATGTCAAGAGACGACCTGCTGAGGTCAGAGATCTGGTTTGCGTACTTTTCGAAGAGCAAGAGGCCGTCCTGGTCCAACCAGATGAGAAACTCGTTAACGAACCCCTTAAGAAGGTCCATTTCGTTTGCATCCTCGTAGGATGCAAATTCGGTGAGGGTGTTGTTCAAGAGCGAGAGGAGCTTGGTGTTCTTGGTGAAAAGGCCCCTGGTGAGCGACGTCAACGAGCTTCCGCTGGATCTGGAAGGCTTGACATTACCCATGATATCTATCAAGCTGTTGTTCTGTTCATTCTCGCTGTGGAGAAGCAGCTGCAAGGCCAGTTCTGGCAGGAGAGCGGTGAAGTCGGTGCCGGTGGACATGGCGATGTGAATAGTTCTGGAGGGGAAGACTGTGGGCGACTAGAAATCGAAACTCGATAGCTGAATCGCTCAGAAGCAAGCTAGCACAGCAATCTCTCGCTATGGCTTTATGGAAGCTGGAGGTGGCACGAAAAAGGAAACTCCAGGGAACGAGGCTGGAGAGGGTGCGGAGGCAGTGGCGGAGGCAATGGCAACGGACGATGGACGACGGCGGTGAATGGTAGCCAGCACTAGAGGGTCCGGAGGGTGTAAGCGGTGGAGTTGTTGGTCAAAGGCGAACTTGGGGTAGTCAGGCAGGCATCTCTCGATATAAAAACATCTATGCACTTTGGCCAGGGATTATCCGTATTGGGAATAATTCGACCACCGCGTCGGGGCAAAAAGCGTGTTGCGTCTCGCCCAATTTGACGGGTATTATGATCGTATTTCTGCACTGAGGTGTGGAATGCTGCCCATACTGCAAGGAGGCCTTGGGGTGAGACGCCTGCCTGTGATCGACAGGCCCGGTACATGCGGCAGTTCCACGCTGGCTGACCCCATGGCTGTGATGGGAGGCTGGTGCATGTCTTCTAGACCGTGGTGGAGTGGAGATTCGAAGCGCAGGAACACCCGCAACGTTGCTTGAACCACAATAGCCAGGGAATGTAAACAGTGTCATGGGACATAACCTGAACAATAGCAACCGTGAAGCGTGATCTAAGCGGAGCATGCACTAGATGAAGAGGTAGCTAGATGGCACCTACCAACCATCTCCGCCAGACCGGTGTTCGATACTGGAAAGGTTGCTGGCAAAGCCAGAGTCTGTTTGGCGGGAATGTTCCACTGCGCGACGCGTCTGGCTAGCTTCCAGAGGGTTTAGCGAAAGGGTTGAACGGCGGCCATTAGAGCGGTAGGGCCATAAACCGGTGCCATAGGGCCATGTTGATAGCGGTAGATGGTTCGATTGGGCCTGTTTGGCGGCTGGAGATGATAAGCACATGCTGCCCCCCGTTCAGGGTGGAGCAAGTGCCATCCCTTGCTAGGTATGCCTTTGCATTTGGCCTGGGCCATATGCCGAAGCCATAGGCCGCTTCAGTGCGCCTCAACCGTTCCAGATAATCAGATTATCAAATAATACGATATCCAGAGGGGCCATCTGGCATATGGAAGCTTGTCCACGTGAAGATGATGGCTTAGCCTCGGCAGGATGAAAGTTCCATTGGGCTGGTGCTTCGAAGGAGGCGCCGAAGCCCCTGGTGGGGCAGCAGCACAAACTGTTCTAGCCAGTCCCTTAGCTGCGAAAATGGTCTGGCTGGGCAGTTGAACTCTCCCTTTGACAATACCAATCAAGGGTTTGCGGCTCCAGTTCCGCCTTAACAGCTTAACGTCACAGAAACGCCATGGAGAGCTGGCAGGGTGGGTTTGGCGTGATCACTACCCCAGATTTGAAACTCGCAACTGTTTAGAACGTGAGAATACAGGCCGGTTCTCAGTGAAACGAGCAATAGGGTTGAAACACCTTCACAGCCTCTATTACATTTCATGTCTCGATTCGTATTGGGTGCTTTCTGCACTCGGAACCAAACCATGTTCCGAGGGACATGTGAGTGCACTACTTTCACCTGGTGATTGACACATCAAGAAGAGATATTAATTTTCTGGTAATTCCATGTTGAAAGATGGAAAAACACGAAGTCGACCATCACTGGATATTCAATTTCTGGTGATTCCATGTTCATTTCGTACACCTCTCATACGGGATTGAACGTCGCTATCATCGATGGTAGATCGGATTTTTATAAATCAGATGTAATATCATTAAATACCCCAAGTACCCCAAAATTTCCCACACCCACCCCAAGTACCACTATCTGTGATCATTGTCACTGAATACGCCAGCTCTTATCATACTGCAACTCGGTTGGTGATTCAGGCGTTATTTCAGGATTTAATATTGCTGTTCAACGATCCAGTCGAGCACGCCGTCCAATCCTTGGCCCGTTATTCCACTGGCAGTCTCCACTGCCCACTTCCCGGCCTCAAGCATGTTTTCTAGATCCAACGCCGCAATGACCTGACTTCGCAAGTCCTGTAAATCGCCGCTCCAAACATCGATCTTGTTGATAACCACCATGAGATACACCCCCACCAACCGGTCCTCCAACACCACCTTCTCCCGTAGCTCTGCATAGGATTCCAGGAGCCGCTCCACGCTCATGCAGTCCACCACCCATACCACTACGTTGGTCTTATCGAAGTAGTTGCCCCAGAACCCCCGGAGGCTGGTCTGCCCTCCAATATCCCAGATGTTCAACGTGAAGCCCTTGTGGGTCAACGTGCTAATCTGGAAGCCCATGGTGGGCGATATGCGTTGGGTGTCATCACCCAACATCTTGGTGACGATGGTTGTTTTGCCAGAGTTATCAAGCCCTAGCGTCAACACCCTGATCTCAGAGTCCTTGATCTTTTGCTTGCGGATGATACTGAGAAGCCCCATGATTCTGCTGGTCCTGGCTATGTTGTTGGTTATACCGGCGATGCTCAGGATACTGCAATGCCTCTAATGATGTCAATTGACTTTTTGGTGAAAACGTCTCGTCCTCACTACAGTCTATTATGGGCCCTAATGGTGATAGTGCGCGATGATTTGGTTTAGTTCTCAGATATCGCAGTATAATCTTCGCAATCTGTTCCCCATAGATTCACTCCCTTTCACACATCCAGCCACCTTCTAGCATCTGGCCCTTTCTGGAGACCTTATAAGACCATAGAAGTGCTGCCCTAGCAGATCATCGACGTTGTGAGCAAGATCCCCATAAGTTGCTTGACTTGAGATGCCTTTTTGGCCACTTTGCCACCACTAGTGACATCAGAAGACATGACGCGTGTAACGCTGACCAGAAAGCGTCAGCGGTCGATCTTGGACTACACCAGGAACCCTAAGCGGGAAATGTCCTCCAGGACGTTTATCTCATCCGAAGAAGTGGAGGTGATCGATTTAACTGATGATTTGGGTGAGATTCTTGAAGTAGATAGCCCTACTGCAAAATTCACAGAAATGGTGACCATAAAGGCCGAACACACCGAAAAACAAACGCAACAGGACAGCCCGCTCCGTGACGATGGCCTCAAATTATTCCCCGATAACGAGTATAGCATCAAGGCTGAAACCGATCCAGGAGCCTCGAAAGTCAAGCAGCCTGATCCCGCCGTCAACGGAAACATATCAGAGGAAATTGATACTAAGAGCTTCAATACCCTGCAATCCTTTCTTTTCAACACTTCACCTGCATTAACGACTTCTAGCAACCTGAAAATTCATACTCTTGACCTTGACTCCCTGGAGGAAGCATTCAAGGAAAGGACAATTGATGCATACATACCGAAGGGTCCAATTAAAACCGAGGAACCCGATTCTAAAGAATTAACGGAAGATATATTGTGTCCCATTTGTGGCCATTTGCTCAACTCTTTGACTATATCGTCCAGAAATCAACATGTTGAATCCTGCTTAATGTCCCCCCAAATCCCACAGAAAAGAAAAATAAAAGCATTGGAACCAACAGAAATTAAAACTAGTCATACTAGTTTCGATAAAGAGAAAGCCAAATATTTGAACATTTCCATCCCCATCTCAGAGACCCCAAAGGTTAAACTAATCAAACCTCCTACAAGTTTAACAGCTTCCAAGGTAAAGAAACCAATTCCTGCTGTCAAGATTTTGAGTTTTCCAAAAGTTGGTCCCCACATGTATGATATTGCCGTGGATGCATTTTGCTACTCACCAAACTCTTCCATTGAACAGTATTTCTTGACACACTTCCATTCTGATCATTATGGAGGTATCACGAAGAAATGGTGTTACGAAAGAGTATTTGAAGAGGACACCGATTTTGAAAATGATTCTAAGTATCGGAAGATTATTTATTGCACTCTTATTACAGCAAGATTATTGACCTTGAGGTTCAGTGTGGATCCAAGGTTTCTTGTACCTTTGGATTTGGATAAGAGGTATTGCATCAAGAGTTTTGAAAATACAGAAATAAACTATAGCATCGTTGGTGCAATCGAATCAACGGAAAAATCTCCAGGTTTGTACGTTACTCCCATCACAGCAAATCATTGCCCTGGTTCTGCCATATTCCTATTTGAATCTTATGGACTTGATGGAAAAAAGAGAAAAACCTTACACTGTGGTGATTTTAGAGTCAATAAGGAAATTTTATGCCATCCTAGCTTAGCACCATTCAGCACAAACTCATTTAATTCCACTAAGGTTTTAGACAAAGTGTACCTTGACACAACTTATATGTCCCCGTCTTATAATTTTCCAAAGCAAGAATTGGTATGTCAGACTTTGTCGGAACTTTTCTATACCTTGACAAACGAGAAATTGGATGAAGAATCGTTGTTTTCGAAGTGGTTTGGGGTATTGAAACAGTCACGGATCACAGATTTTTTTACCAGTAAAGCTAAGCAAAAGAAGAAAAAGTTTTTGATTTTAGTTGGAACTTATTTGATCGGTAAAGAAAGATTAGCAATTACAATCCTGAAGAAGTTGAAATGTCCAATTTTTATTCTGAACATCAATAGCAGAACCGATAAGCTCGAAATCATACAAACTTATGATGATGAGTATTTATCCGAAGCAATTGTTGATAACGACTTAGGAAATGATCAGAGTGATTGTGTTGTACATTTAGTCCCCATGAAAATTGTTGGTGCAATAGGTGAGCTAGCGAATTATTTTAATCACAACAAGTATTACGAGGTGTTTGAACGGTGTGTGGGATTAAGACCAACTGGTTGGACTTTTCTGGCAAAGGACGAAGGCAATGAGGCACAGGAATCGATGGTTGATGAAGAAACTATTCAATTCTCTCAACTTCATGGGATTTTGAAAGAAACCCCAAAATACAACTATATGACTGATATCTTACCTCAAGCTCCCATACCGAAAAAGATTTCTCATCAAAAAGGAAAGCCAGATGAAGGGTTGTATCGAATTTATTCCGTTCCATACAGTGAACATTCATCATTTAGAGAATTGGCATATTTTGTGATATTTCTTAACATCGAACAAGTAATTCCTACTGTGAACATTGGGAACGAATGGAGTATCCAACGTATGAGTGAAATCATCAAAGTTTGGGAACGTGCCCGAGACATAAGATTGAAGAGAATTGGGGAAAACTATGAAGTTGATTTGAGTCTAGTGGATGCTTTTGATAAGTTGAACTTAGATAACTTCTAATAAATTGATAGCTACAGATTTGAAATCGGTTTCTATTATATTATCGCTTATAACCTATTAAATCTCTTAAGATAATTTCTTTGCGTAAGTTTCTGCAATCTTTTCACATTCAGCATTAATTGCGCAATCACTCCATTGAACAACAAAATCACCATCCTTGTAATTGTACACCTCTGGTCTGTCGAGTTTTGCAATTCCGATATGTTGTGAGGATATCGATTTTGGAGGTAAAATAGCAGTTTTGCTTAAGATAAATGGATGCCATTGCAATATATGGGTGATTGCTGAGTCAGGACCGGATGGGAAGTTAGGATAAGTCAAATAAAGATTGTCACACCAAAATTCCAAGATAGATTTACCAACGTGGTCATTTCTAACGATAAATGAATGAGTTTCGACCTTTGATTCGGATTGAGTGAGAATCAATTTCACGGTTTCTGCCTTGGTATTTTTATAGGTTCTGATGGCGCCATCTGGGGGAATGATAGCCTGCTCTCTTTGCATGATAGGATCCAAGGATTCGGGATTCAACATGTATTCCTGGATGTTATTCTCGAGTTTCATGATCATACCATCTTGATCCAAGTACCAGAACCATTTTGCTTCTGGAAAGGCGAACATGGCTGCTCTTATGCAAAACAAACGCACCCATTTCGATCTGTCTTTGTTCTCCAAGTAGCTGAGAGAATTCAATGCTGGCAAGAATTCCTGATACCATCTGACGTAGACACCGTAGTTGTGGAGGTGGGCGTAGTCCACTCTGTTCTGCACAATCTTGGTTAATGCAATTCTCGAATATTTGTCGAAATCGATGGCAGTAACGATGATGACATCGGGGTACGATTTTTTTCCCTTGGGGCGGAACACCACCTTGTCTTGGTTCTTGAAGTAGTTTTTGGCTTTCAACAACTCGGAACGTTGGTTTTCATCGTCCTCCTTCTCCTTCTGGAGCACGGGGTCCGGCTCGTCGAAGTAGTTGAGCGATCTGATGAGGTTCTTCTCGATCTCAGGAAAGTTGGCGTCTCTGACCTTGGATTCTCTGATCAACTTGTGCACCGTCAACTCCTTCAAGAGCTCGCTATCCTCCACACGTGGGTAGATGTAGCGGGAATCGGTTTCGATCGTTTGTGTACTGGTCAACGGGTGGCCATCGGGGTAGTTTGGCACGGTCTTGCTTCGAAACATCTTTGATCCAATGCTAAGTGGATTGAAGAAGTACAACACCAATAGCACACATATCACCACATAACTGAGGTTTTGCCTCTGTTGGATACGGTTGAACGTGGCAGGAACAGGGAGGAACCCCTTACCTTTACCGTACCTTGGCTTCAACGTGTTTCCGGAACCGGACGAAAACATGGGACAAGCTCGTTAGGTGTTGATGAAAATAGTTTTCTGGTTTAGGTTTAGTGAGGGACGTGTCTGAAGGTGCGAATCAGTGAGTGGGCCACTAATGAAGGGGCTGGACGGGGTGAGCTGTGCTGCGAAACGAGGCTCGCTAGAGTGGTGTTCTAGGGGGATAAGGTGAGCAGGGGTAAGATCTTGAGGAATTTTGGGGAACTTGGCTAAATGGACCCAGCCTGATGGTCGGAAATCTCTGGGTAACTTTGGGAGTTGCACTTTGTGGTGTTCTGGAAAGCCGTTTCATCGAGAAAGTGTCACTAGGTGTAGTGCCTGATTTGGACTCCACTACCACTTCGCGGTCGCGCTCGCCAAGGCCAGTCTCGGGAGATGTGGCGGTAAATATGTGGACTGACGGCGCGCTCGCGGTAGAGTCGCACGAAGTCTCGCTACCACACTAGAGAGCGTAAGAGTCTACTGCGATAATTGAGATCAGCTACAGTAAGAGAAACCAAACCGGCTTCTGGATCTGTAAGTTTGTATATCTTAGCTCTCTACGTTTATACATTTACTAAACGTTGCCAGTAGATGTAAGCCTACCTGGTGGGATGTTTTAGTCGGTGATCTACAATAAGGACGAAGTGTGTTGAATATTGACCTACTTTCAAGGCGATTAATAAATACATAAGGGAGTAGATCACTGCGCTGTCTACTTCACCATAGAGAGGAATAAATCCACGTTCGTGCCGGAAAGTGTTCTCTTCTATACAAATGGTGTATTTAACTCTTGTTGTCTTTGCTGATCCGCTCTTCAATCACCTGCAATGCCACTTGTCTTCTTCTTTCGGCCACGGAGTTGGCCACGCTTCTCAGCACCTGGTTGGTTTGTTCTTGTCTCTTCTTCAGTCTCATGTTACTTTGCTCGATCGACTCGTCGTTGAAGGGGGTGATGAGTCCCAAGAGGGCGCACAACTCGTAAATCTTGTCAAAGACAACCCCCAAGAGAGGTTTGGCGAACCCGGGGAAGAACTCCACCAATTGGAATGCATCGGAGGCATCTCCCACAATAACCCCTCCGGCGACCGAGGAGCTGGAACCCTCATCGATGCCATCAACGGTTGTGATTGGCAACAATGGATCAATGGAGAAGGTCTGGAAGTATCTCAAGTAAACGAAGGAGGCCATGAAACTGCCAACGGATGGCACAAATGGATACAATGTCCTCATGAACAACGAGAATAATAACACCACTATCATCAAGATGAAAGGAAACTGTTTGACGCGGAAGTTGATTTTGCCCTGGAACAACAAGATGTTGTGCTCTGGGATCAACTGCTTCAACACAACCAAAAATCCGAAGTAGTACGAGATACCTCCTCCCAATGGCTTGTCCATTCCCGCCACATCTTCACGGAAGATGTTGCATACTATAGTGATCAACACCGTCCACAAGTTTGTTATCGATCCGATAATCAAAACAAATTTGATCACCTCCTTGTAACCCCAGAATTTTTCCACGTATCTGGTGCCAGTATACAACACCAATGCTGACAAGAAGAACGAATATATGGTGACCTCAGCAAAAATGGCCGTGACCAAAACCCAAGGGTGGAAAAGGGTGTATCTTGGGATCAACTGAACGAAAGGAACAAGGATTTCGTGGAATTGAAGACTCTCATCGACGAGTTGACGGTATACGTTGGCCTTAAGAAGGAATGTGAGCAGGGTAAACGTGCACAAAGCACCAAGAAGGGCCTTGGTGGACTTGGGGAGTGCTTTTAGGGCCATGACGATAATGTGGTGAAACCAGTTATGCAACGGTGTTTAATATTGAGAATATATGTCGCGTGCCTGTGGTCACGTGGACAACTAACAAGTTTCTTGGAAGGGTATACCACGTCACAAGAACAGCAACAAGATGGGGTGATGTGGAGAGGCTACAATAGGTATCAAAATAATATGTTAAATATACAAAAACAATGAAATAGAACAATTGAAAATGTGAACAACCTTAGAATGGCTTAGTAGTGTAAGCTTTTGTATGGATGGTCTTATCAGTGGCATAAGACCAAGTGTAAGTCTTTGGTCTGTGCTCTCCGGTATCGTTATTCTTAGCATGTCTTGGTTGGAACAAACCCTTCATGACACCACCGAGACTGCTGAAAATACCAGCAGAAACGTGCGATCCGGCAACAGCTGGAGCAGCAATAAGAATGATGAACAAAACCAAAATAGCAAAGTAAAGAGTGGCATACTTTCTCACCATTCTCTTTCTTAATCTGGCTTGCTTCAAGGAGTAAATTGGAGGTCTGATCAATCTGGATGGCTTCAACCAGAACAACATAGTTGAGTGCCATCTGTCGACTAATGGAATGAACAAAATTGGCAATTGACAGAACAAGATGATGTGAGCCAAAATGAAGTCACCGGCAAACTCTGACATTTCAATGATCTTTGCGCAGAATTCACGAGATGGTTGGGTGAATGCCATCCATCCCATACCAGTTCCGTACCACTTACCAGTCCAGAAAGCAGTGTTAGATTTGTCATGCTTGAACTCTCTGGTCAAGAAGGCCAAGGTCATGAACTTGAATAACAATCTTTGAATGTAAACCATAGTAGCGAGACCCAACATCATTCTTGCGAACACGAATCCCTCCATAACCCACATAATGATGAAGAATGCAATATGAACAATCACGGCAATACCATGAGCGACACCTGCAATAACAGCACCAGTCTTCTTACAACACAATCCCAACATTGGACCCGCACAACAAGCCATACCAAGACAACCAGCAAGAACACCAATGTCAACAACAACTGGACCCAAAGCACAGATAACAACTCTTAAAGTAGAGTTGATCTTGATAACTTCAGTACTTCTATTGTATTCGAAACTGTACTCGGTAACACCAGTTTGAGCGTTGATAAAAGTGTAGGCAACGTAAAGACCAGCAGTGTAGATAAGAGTTGGGAAGAAGTCAGCAAATAAAACGTTAGATCTATGAGCTCTCGTAGCATCACCAGAAGCTTTTTCAGATTCATCGTTGATCAACTTACGCTTGAAACCAGTAACTCTGGATCTAGAAAGTCTAACGTATCCAATCCAGGAGTTTCTGTGCCACTTAGTGTTACCTCTAGATAACCATCTAATGAAATCACGGTAGTCAATGAAGAAGTCTTCCCAAGCGAATTGATGTGGGTTGAAAATGAAAGGAGAGAACATCAAAGATGACAAAGAAGCCCAGAACCATAACAATGCTGGTTGCCAGTGAGCAACGGTACCAAAGAGCAAAATCATCATTAATCTTGCACCCATGTAAATAGATGATTCGGCGAAACGAGTGTATAAAAGAGTGAATTGATTTCTTGTAGTAGCAAAACTTCTACCAGTTGAAATATATCTGGCACCACCAACAGTCAAATCGGTAAAGATAGATGAAGAATAGATTTGAGCAACGAAAACTTCGAACATTGGAGACAATGACATGAAATGACGAGCAAATCTTTGGAATGCTTTCCAGATACCTCTTTCAATCAATTCTTGAACCACCAATGGGATGAAGGAAATGAAGAAAACGATGAAAATGGACAAAGTATAACGTCTAACCCAGTCGACAGCTGGAGAGAAGTTGTAACAACCAAATGGATACAAAACATCAGTGACTGGAATGTTCTTGTTGTAAGAACACAAGATAGATTCGTGAGCCAAGGAGTTCAAGTTAGCTAACACCAAAATGAAAACTTGCAAGGACAATTGAATAAAGATGTTGTTGATATGGAAACCAGGATGACCGTAGTAGAAAGACAAGAAACGGTCGATTGGCAATTGAGTAGACAAGTAGTAGTATTCTCTAGACAACATTTGCTCACCCATACCAGCACCAATCTTAGTTGTGAAATTCAAAATAGAACCGAAACCTAAATCTCTACCCTTACCACATTGATAGTATTCACAGTGCTTAATCTTACCACCTCTCAACATAGCAGTCATACCAGCATAAATATCTTCGTTCAAGTGCAAACCCTTTTGAGCCTTGGAAACACCACCTCTAGTCAACATAAAGGTAGCATTCAAGAAATCCGGGTGACCATAATGCAATTTACCACCAATCTGGGCCAAAGTTCTTGCGAACAAAGTACCGAAAGTCTGTTCCTTACCAGCAGCAACGTCACCCAAGACACCAGAGTTTTCAGAGAAAATGTACTCTCTGGCACCTAAAATAGCAACGGGGTACTTCTGTTCAGCATGTTCTTGTGATTTCAAGTTTGGAGCATATGGGTTAACGTGTTCAACATTCAATTCTTCGAATTCAGCCAAAACAGATCTAATCTTCAAACATTCTTCCAAATAGTTATCTTGATTGGCATCGATTAATTGGATATATTCACCTCTGTGGAAAATGATAGCATGATTCTGGTTATCGGACTTACCATCACCCAAAATTGGGTTACCAGACAATTGAACTCTAAACTTAGGACGACGTCTACCATTTTCCAAAACCTCACAATGACCATCAATCAAAGCAGAATAAACTCTTGGTTCCTCTTCTTCAGTTAAAGCTGGTTCTTCATCTAAGTAAGCAATTTGTAAGTCAGGGTAAGCACGTAACAAGAATTCAGCGTTTTCCATTTCATCATCTCTGAACTTGGACAATCTTTGCATAGAAACCAAGAATCTGAACTTTCTTCTGGCCATCTTTTCCAAAGCCATTTCCAAACCTTCTGGATCACCACCGAAGTATTGAACCAATTCTGGGTTTTCAACTCTGTACAATAACTTGATAGCTCTGGCGTAATTCATGAAACCAGAAACAGTTCTGTACAAAGTTTGAGCTCTCAAGGAAGCCCAAATTCTGGTTCTCAAGGTATATTCAGGGGCGGCAGACTTGAAACCAATACAGTAGAATGGCAAGTCATCAATCTTAGATTTCAATGCATCTTCAGAAATCTTTTCAGGGTCATCACCTTCTTCATATGCAGCAGTTTCTTCAGCCAAAATCTTGGTATCCTTGACAAAACATTCCCATTCAACTGGGTGCAATTGCTTCAAGTATTCCAATAAGGTGACTCTGGTGAATTGATTATCTTCTCTAATAATTTCTCTTAATGACAACAAGATCTTTTCAGAGTAGTGAGGAGTGAAGACAGTAAAAGTTGGCATGTTGTCAACTGGCAATGGTTCCAAGATTGGAGTAGCTAAAGATTGAGCGAAGAAGGAAATTCTTCTTTCAGCTTCGGAGTTTCTTGGGAAGAACTCAGTTTCGAAGTTATTGTCATCTTGAGAAACGAAGAAAGTTGGTGCTCTCAAAGTTCTCTTTCCTTCAATCTCGGATGGAACTTGATGGTACAATAACTTTTGGACATGGTCGATAGCCAATAAATGTTCTCTGTACATGGAAATGACAATAGCATTCCAAATTTGAGAGATCAAAACCTTTGGCTTGTACTTAATCTCCATTTCAGTGGTGGCCAAAATTTTAGAGTAAATTCTCTTTGGTAATCTAGTGAAAATATTTCTCCATGGAGTCAAAATGGAAATACCCAAGTAGAAGGAACGACCAATGGAGAAGATACAGTTACAGATAATGTACCACATGTAAGTATCCAAGAAGAACAACAATAAGTCAACTGCGTACATCAAACCCAAGACAATCTTGGCTTGGTTACGACAAATAACATCACCGAACCAAACTTCACCAGTACATCTCATAGTTGTAGTAGACAAAATTCTAATTGGATCTCTAATGGAAAGAATCAAGAAGAAATAAGATTCAGTAGTCTTGGCCAAGAAAATGACACACCACATCAAGTATGATAACCACATGTCTAATCCCTTCAACTTGATAAAGTTAGCGGTAAAAGTCTGTTGAGCTAAGTATTTTCTGGATCTGTTATTCAAGTAGGAGGTAAACAATCCACCTAAAGGCATAACAGAGAAGAAGACAATAGTTGCAACGGCAATGAAGAAACCAACGATAGAAACAGCGTAAGCAGACTTAGAAATAGATGCAAGACCAGCCCAGTAGAAGGTGTAAACGACTGGAGCCAAGTTTAACAAGAAAACACCGATCAAGAACATCAAACGACGAGTCAAATGTTGAGCACCAGCCCATTCTCTTGGGACGAACATCCATTCGAAAAGAGTAGCAAGAATTTGAATAAAAGCAGCAATGACACCACCAATTGCAGTTGCAGCCCATCTAGATGAGGCAACTGGTTGTTGATTGGCAGTTTGTTGGTAATGTAATGTATAAATAGCAGGGGAGTTGTAAGCACAGTACATCCAGTAAAGACTTCCGTGAATAATCCAAATTCTGTTGAAGTTTGTGATGAAATGCAACCAGGTTCTGATTTCCTTATAGGTCTTGAAGAAGACATTTTGCCATTCAACTTCACCCAATCTGAGGAAACGTTCTTCTTGAGGAATGTCCACCAATCTAGTACCATCGGTGAAAATGATTCTGGAAATACCTTCAGGGTACCAGAACAATTGATTAACATCATCGTAACCGATGATCTTATTGTGATCCTTTTCACGCTTCACGAATCTACCCTCATAAATCTCATAAACTTGAGATCTTAAAAATCTGTAAAGAGGGGTGATCACACGGTTCAAGTAGTCACCTTCTGGAACAGGCTCTTGTCTTTGTTGACATTGAGGAGACATCAAGTAGTCAAAAGCAGTCTTGTAGATGTAACACAAACATTCAGGGGTGAATCTGACTTGGTTAGCTTCACCCCATAATAAGAGGTAAAGCGAAATGTCTCTAACACGCTCTTCAGGGGTAAGAGTGTTCATCTTGGCCTTCCATCTGATCTCGGCGGCATCAAGAGAGTAATCACCCTCCAATTCAGTAGCCAAAGCATCGACATCTTGACCGAGTTCTTCAGCAGCGGCTCTTGCCTTCTTAGACTTCTTCTTTGCCTTTCTAGCCTTTCTACCAATCTTTCCCAAGTTCATGTTAGCAAAACCAAGAGAATCATCCAAATCCTGTTGGGAGGCGAAGTACCACTTCTTGTAATTAGCGTTGTCACCACCGATGTAGTCAGCGTGTAAACTCAAAAGAGCTTGGGCTGGAGACATACGAGAGGCTCTGGAGTCCAAAAGAGTCATGAAGTAATCAAACATGTTTCTCATGGATTCTCTTTGGAAACCAAACTTGTTGGTCAAGTCAATGAAAATATCTTCGATATGTTCAACCTTGATTGGAGCTTGTGGATCAGCGGACCAAGCAGGATAAGGCAAGTTGGAAGACATTTGGAACTGGGTTGGATCGTATTGTCCTTGAGCACCGTAGATTGGAGTCGATGCACCAGAAGAACGTGGATCACCACCGTAACTCATTTGAGATGGAGTGTATTGAGTACCATACTGATCGTAACCAGGAGTTCCAGGAGTTTGGCCACCATAGCTGAAGTCTGAAAAGGCTTCAGGATCAGCATTGTACCCACCCTGTTGTTGAGGATGAGGGTGGGCGTAACCACCACCGTTTGGATCTTGGTAACCGTCCATATCGTATGGTTGTTGTTGATATTGGACATTTGGATCATAGTACTCCTGTTGGTGCTGTTGGTCATCGTATGGTTGTTGGTAATAGCCATCCGCAGCCGGAGCCCCTCCCTGGTGGTTGGGGTCGTAGTAGTGACTATTATCGTTGTACGACATCTAGCACGTTAGTAACGAATGTGGATAACGAAAGAAGTTGTGGATAAGAATCAAAACTGGTTTAAAAAAAAAGCGAGAAAAGTCTGGTCCTGATTGCAGAGGGGTATTATGTGATCTAGGAGGATTGCTCCTTGTAGCAAGGGTTACCCGTTTGGATGGAATTTCCAAAAAGAAAAGGGTCACCTCGGACACGAAAGACACAAACGCGAAAAAGAAATTTTTGGGATGGACAGGGGCGTGGCGGTCTGCGCCCACACAGGGAAGGTCCGGGAACCACGGATAATTCGATTCAGGCGCGATGGGGAAGGTTCTAAGTTTCGGAAATGCATGCTTAAGAGCTTGTGACTGTGTGGAAGGACATCATGGACTGGTATCAGCGGTATCAGCTAACATTCTTCAAGCACCACTTGCTAAAGTCCGCTATTGTAGACCGCCGCCACCAGGTCGCGAGCGCGCGACAATTCCCATTTGAATCAGGCCCAATCGAGTCTAGTGCGAGAATGAAAAATCAGTCTGCACGCGCACCGCGCATCTTGTACCTCGTAGACCGGAGGCAGTGCAGTTTCTAAAAATGAACCTCGGAGCACGTGACGGAGTATATGCTGCCAAATGGGATACCACCACCGGGGAGGCTAACATGGCTGTAAACCGCTATCACCACCTCAATGGTTCCGATCTGCCTATGCCACCATCTCGATACTGAGCTCAGCTATCGTTTGGCATCGACCCGTTTGGTATCGACCTGTTTGGAGTCGCTTCCTGTGTATCCCTTGATCGGCTCGGCTCCTGTTTGCACCCCTCGGGAAACGAATACTCCGCGTGTCGGTGCTGTTCTGCTCCGAAGTCCTTGCATCTCCTTCAATCTCCATTAAACTCCTGTTTCCGCAACCAGGGTGCCCCGGGGAATGCCTGATGGCAAACAAACACGCCCTCTCAAGCGGCCACATGTTTGCCCATCTTCGGTCGGTACAGCGTCAGCCTGGGGGCTTCGCTTCCGGCTGATAAAGGTCTTTCGCGTGGTCTCCCTGGTTGCGCCCTGGCTCTGGTCTTCGATCCCTGGGCCCACAGGCACCTTTCCTGCTTGATATCCACAACTTCTGGCGATGAAAATGATACTTACAGCTCTAACGAACGAAAGAGAGTGGAGTGTTTGGGATTAAGTCTGGCCAGATGAGCGCGCTCTAGGTAGCCAGGGGCCGCAAACGTGCAATGTCCAACCTGCACTAGCCCAATTGCTGTTTACCGGGGGGTCTCGGTGCTAACACCTAACCAGCAAGGCGTGGGTTCGGAACTGCTACTCTGGTGGCCAAAGCTTATCTGAAAGACGATTGTTACCGATTATTTCCTACGGAGCATGGTACGACAATGCTGCACTGTCTAGTGTCGCGGTTTAGTAGTGCAATTCTGCAGAAATTGCACCGCCAACAAAAGAAAAGAGTTTGTAATCAGTCGCGAAAGCTTGGAGGCGACAATCAACGTTTGTGAGCTACGAGAGTATGGTGAACGGGTCCATTTCTGGAGGCGGCCATGCCCCAACGTGGGCAACATGATGAGGGCCGCCCGAAGTGGCCATCGATGTGGTGTTCTGGTGGCTTCCACATCAGGATGGTTGGGCACTTCCTCGATGCCCTTGGCCTATGCGTGCTTATGTAACTGTGCGTTTTTCGGTGGCAGTGACAGGCAATTACTATACCCGATCGGGAAAAGTGGATCCGGGCCGAAAGGGGATGAACCGACATGAAACGGATTCAACCGAATCAAGACCAGGTGCTGGTTATTCGCACAACAGGCGTTCAAGGGGCTACTTTCATATTTAGGAGGTGTGGAGGGATGCTGAAGTGTGTACCGCGTGGTCAGAACGCGTTCGACTTTGTTGTGTCAGGGGTACCAATTTAGCACAGAGAATTTTTCTGCAAAGTCCTGTTCTTCTGCCAGACCCTTGAAACGCACTTTTAGGGTTTAACCATGGGAATATTATTACTTCCTCGGGCCAATGGTTCAATCACGATTGTGTGGAAAACTTGAATTGCGGATAGCGATGAATTCCAAGTACCCCTGAGTTCGGATATCCGTGCCCTGGGTCTAACGTGGATGGAGCGTGTCACCTGCAAATGGTCCCAGACATTCTGTGGAAATTTCACTAATTTCATGCTCGTCTGCAGACACAATCGAATGTATTAGATCAATGTGCATCGATCGAAGATCCATGCGTTGAAGGTGCTCATAGTGGAGTTTCTGTCATGGCCATAACAAAAGTTTTGGCTATTTCTTGGGTGCCCGTAATTCACAGGGTTTTACTACGATATAATACTCGACCAATTAGTACTATAGGCATTATGGGCACTAAAATACTCGTTATGGGTGATCATTGATAGATTGCATAATTATAGTGACTCCAAAAAATATGTGAGCTTTTGCAGGTTTCAATTTCATATTAATTCTACATTAATTTTTTCATTCGTCTATTTTATGAACCAGAAACTGGCTCAACATAGTCTTTCCTATTTACTCGCTCCAGCCTAAAGCAGCCAACTCCTTTCTAATGTCATCTTCCTTCTTGATCTTGCTGACTTGAGTATCTTCCAAAGAGTCTCCGCTAGCTTGCTTCATCTTCAATTGTTCAATAGCTCTCAATTTCTTCAACAAAGATCTGATCTTCTTTTCTTCGAGCGAAGCTACTCCTCCAATCACAACACCGGCTTCTTGGGCTGGGGCTGGAGCTGGAGTGGATGCTGGAGATTCAGCTTCATTTTCCTGTTGTTGCTTCTTGGCTTCTCTCTTCTTTCTGTTCTTTGCTGCAGCCTTGCTTTCCTTTTCGACAGGAATTGCTGCACCAGGGACAACTCTGGCACGGCCACTGGATGGGTTCACGCCGTTCTTGACCCCCTGGTATGCACCTTGAATCTTGGATCTCATTTCTCTCTCATACAATGTAGTAGATTCGGAAGATGCCTGAGAGTTTCTGGCATGTGGTGGACGGTAGGCACCTCTTGGCTTAGAGGCAGCAGCAGCCACTGCTGCTTCCTTCTTCTCGGTCCATTCCTTGGTAGATGAATGTGAAACTGGAGCAGGTTCTAATTGCTTCAAGTGAGGGAATTGAGAGACAGATTGTGGCTTCCATCCGATGGAGTACAATTCTTGGTACTCCTTCATGTAAACCAACTTACCACTTGCGTGCCAAATCTTACAACCATTGTCCACACGTAATCTCGGCGAGGTAGTAGCAGTCAATATGAATCTACCACATGGAGACCACTCACACACCGATGTGTTGGAGGCCTCAAAGCTAACAACCTTGGAAAACTTGTTTTGACGGTCGTAAACATCAACAGTACCCTGCAAGTTACCGAAACCAGCAACCAAAACAAATCTTGCATGAGGAGAGTACAAAATGGTGTTTCTTGGGGCAGTTGGCAAGTGATGAATAGCATTTCCTCTGGCATCGAAGAAGGTAGTCTCGGAAGGCATGTAACCGTATATCACGGCAAATTCACGAGCAGAAGGAGACCAAGTTATGTCATGGATTGGACCCTCTCTCTTAAGGTCGATTCTGGAGTCATAAGAACCAGCTATACCCAAAAGATACAAGTTGGTCTCACCGTAGTAGGATTGATTGGTGGAGTCGTGGTCGGTAGATGCTAATGCCAATAAAGCAGTACCTAATGAATTCCATTTCAATTGACATCTCTCAGCCTTGAAGAAGTTTTTGGAACAAATTGGTTGGTTGAAGTTGGGGATGTTGTAGATCAAAACGTTGGCGGGTTTGCCACTCTTCTCGGGAACGAAAATGGCCACTGAAGGGTTCAATCCTGGAGAAATTTGGAAGTTTTGATAAGGAATCTTTGCATCGGCAACCTTATACTTGTGTTGAGGTTGGTTGATGTTCATCAAGTCGTCCAAATCTGGGTTTATTTCGAAGAAGTGAATTTCTTTGTTGTTGGCAGCACTCTTGGCAAACACGGTTTCGTTAGAAGTAAACTGAGGTTTCCAGCCGTTTTGATGCTTTTGAGACCATTCAATAATCACCTTCTTGGTTTTTAAGTTGTAGATCTTCAAGTTATTGTTCCATACACCACTCTCCTTGTCTAAGCAGATTGGCTTACACCACAAACACAAGTAGGTACCTTGGGGGGAGAAGTAAATATCGAATACTTCCTTGTAATCGATTCTGCAGAAAAGCTCCGCCTTGGTCTTGGTGTTGATGACTATAACTTCTTCAGGTTGGGTATAAGCAAAGAACTCACCGTTGGACGAGTACAAAGCGGCACGGCACTCTGCATTTGCCCTGGGAGCAGGAGTAATGTCCTCATAGTCCTGGAACAAGTCGATTGAACGAGGCAGACGGCCTGTATGTTAGTATGCTCTGGGACGAAGTCGTCACGGACTGATCCATGCGGACGTGATACGTACAAAAAAATTCGGTGGTCTTAGACATGCTGGTATTGTAACTTGACGATTGGGGTCACTCGACTAAAGGATCTGTCCTAGAGAACTGAGCTGTGGGTGGTTGATTGGGACTGACCGGACTTTTCGGTTCAACTAACGGTTTGGTGGTCTAGCGGGGTACTGAGGCCACAGAAGTTCAACTAGATATTAACACGAGCTGAAACTTGCGGGGGATGGAGAGACTTTCTGGAACTATAGAATAGAAAAGTCTCGTAACACGAGTGGTATTATGCAATCCTCAATGATAGTGGTTAGCTAGTCAGTTCGACGTGGAGATGTTGATAATTTTTCTTCTGCTCGACGGTCCACTAACGGGTCGTGCGGTCACCGCTGGCTCCAAGATCCGGTTACAGTTACAAGGCTCCAGAAACACGTCGTGGCCGGCTCCTGATTCTACTCATTCAGTACCACCAGTGAACTCTACCAAGTGCTATTGTTATGTGATACTTAAGCCGTGATTCCCACCGTCTTAGCACTTATCACAAGGTGGACAATTGGCGATATCAATCCTGCGTAACCGTTATCAGATTGAAATTGGACCCAGGTTTGAGTGAATAGATTACCCGTGTGGTCACACTAATTCGTATATAAAAGACACATAAACATGCTAGGGCATTCCAGGCCTGCAATTTGAAGTATGACGCTTGAAATGAGGGATGTACTTGGTCCCCATGGTAACTCGTTGCTTCTCGACCACCAACACCCGCATGATCTGATTGCAGCGAGAACCTTCATTACAGCATACACTTCTCTTGCATCTTTGGGTAGATGCTGCCCAGATACGAGTGCCTGTGGACTCTAAAATGTGTTTAGTGAACTATGATAGTAGCACAAAATTGGGTGTTTCATATTTGCGTTGCTAGGAACCTAGAGCCTGGATCAGGCTAAAGCTACGCTTGAAGCTCACTGGCTGGAGGCATACACTCCACGAATATTCAAGGGGGAAAACTATTTTCTCTGATCGGGTCCTTGCCATGCAACTGGTCCTGAAACCACGAGCTTTCTTGGTGGTATGCAGCTATTGAAGGGTTTACGAACTGAATTCATGTCAAACAATCAGTTACCATGGCTCCAAGGTTTATTTCACTTCCCCAAAATTGAAGTGGCCGGTCTTCTCGGCGTGCTTATTTGCACCCATCTCGCCAACGAGCACCTCGTAACATACCAAGCATCTTACACGGAAAGTGGTGGTATTTGTAGCATAGTTACGAGACTGGAGTTTTGCGCCCAATTTCTTGCTAGCTTCTAGCACCTCGGTGGCGGAAACAGGCCATGTACTAACGTCCTTTCCAGAAACATGTTCAGCCAAGTAGTCGTAGTGGATTCCGCTGTATATCAACACTATGAATGACGGATTGGCGGATTTCTCCGGCCCAAACAGAATAAATTGGCACAGTTCAATATCGAGACACTCGATCCTGAGGTTGAACCAGTCAGCCAAAATTCCCAATTCAATGGCTCCACCCCAGGAGTCTTTCTTGAGAATCCATTCACAATACTTGGTGGGCTCGCGTCCCAATATCACTTCGTCATACGTCTCTGGATGCTCCATGATATGCAGAGCAACCACCGTCCTCAACTCCGCAGGGGCAGCGTCTACGTTTGCGGCATGGACGACTGCATTGAAGAGGCACGAGTTGTCGTCGGGGATGTTGCGGAGTATCAAGCTTGAATCGCCACTTAAACGCTCCAGAGGTACCTCCGAAGCGGCTTTGGTTGAGGTGCCCAGTGTCGTGGGCTTTGATGAAGTCCACTGCTCAGATCCACCCAGCTTGACCTGGCCAGACTCCAGGCCACCAAACTCGATGATTAGCTGGTCACCATCCTTTATGCCTTTGTCGGAAATGGTGGTGGACTCATTTGCGGTCAAATCGATTGCCTTTGGTGGAAATCCATGCTTGATGGCGGTGATAGAATCCGTTCCGGACGGGTTCAATTGGTCAATGGAGCATATCTGTTCTAGGAGCTGCTGGAACAGGGCCGAAGAGTCGGGAGAGATCGTGGTAGTGGCGCTTTTGGACTTTAGTCTTAATCTCATGGTGACCTCGTTTATAGTGACTATCTAATCTGAAGTGACACCGGACCTGGTCGCGTGACGCATCACGTGAGGGGTTTTGGGGGGTTACCAGAGGGCCCACTCAAGAGCCCAAACCACCAGGATCCAAGTCCCCCGGAACTACCTATGCTACAGTTGCAGGCATGTGAATGCTGTAAAACGACGTTCGATTAAAAGGGCGGATGAAATGAAGGCTAATGTACATAACTGTGGTGGTGGACTACTCGGCCATGACTTGTTCTGGGTCTTGCTCCTTCTGGAACTCCTCCGATGGGATGCCGGTGATGATGGCGTCCAAGGTATCTTTTCTCTGGTGCAACAACTGGTCGATCTCGTCCTTGTTTTCCAGCTTGTGCTGCTCCAAGTTCTTGTACTTCTCCACCGACTCCATGAACTTGAGCAAGTTCACACCAGCGGCGGCCTCGGCCTCGAGCGGAGTGTATGGCTTCTTGGACAATTCCTTGACTCTTCTCTTGTGTGGCTTGCCCTTGAGATGTCTGTCCAAACTGGGCTGGTTCTCGTAATATTTGGCACACTCAATGCAATAGTACTGGCCCAATCCCGGCTTGGTTTCGTCGATGGGCTGGTTCTTCAACCGCTGGATCGAGTCACGCGACGACATGTCGTCGTAGATCAAGTCGAGATCCCTCGTTCTTCTCTTGGTCTTGTATCTCTTAACACTGTATCTACCCATGGTGATGTTCAATAGGGCTAACGGGCTAATTGGGTAATTGGCGATGAGCAGAAATTTGTGTGCCTGTGCACGTGCTCGCGGTCACGTTCGTGATCCAGGCTGCGTCCACGTGAGGGGGAAAAGCAGTCACATATGTTCACGTGTGCTGCTTGGTCAGCCAGTCGCTCGAGGGAAACATCCGTACCGCAGTACTAAGCCCTCAGGCCCTGGCTGCGCACTGGCTCACTAAAAAGATTTTATTCGGCTCCCTCTTTTTTTTGAACCAACTACAAGTTTAATAGGTATGTCCCGCCATATACGATACTAGCCCTCAGTTATCATGGTTCCAGTGAAGCCCAAAGAATAAGAACAACAAGCCTTTCCCTGGTCCCAACTTTTGCGGTGCCAAAGTGCCATATATCTCCATTATCAACATCCCCAGATGGTTCTCACCATTTGTCAGCAGTTGAAAAATTTTCGCCACCAGGGGAACACTAGCAGCAAGCGCATGACTAATGGGGAACTAGTATAAAAGCAGCAAATGCCCCGAGCATTACTAACATTATAGCCAAGATGCCTAGAAGACCTGCTAGATGTTACAGATACTGTAAGAACAAGCCTTACCCAAAGTCTAGATACAACAGAGCTGTCCCAGACGCCAAGATCAGAATCTACGATTTGGGTAGAAAGAAGGCTCCAGTTGACGAGTTCCCATTGTGTGTCCACTTGGTCTCCAACGAGTTGGAACAATTGTCTTCCGAAGCTTTGGAAGCCGCTCGTATCTGTGCTAACAAATATATCACCAAGATCTCCGGTAGAGAATCTTTCCACTTGAGAGTCAGAGTCCACCCATTCCACGTCTTGAGAATCAACAAGATGTTGTCATGTGCCGGTGCCGATAGATTGCAACAAGGTATGAGAGGTGCTTGGGGTAAGCCACACGGTTTGGCTGCCAGAGTCAACATTGGTCAAGTCATCATGTCTGCCAGAACCAAGGACTCTAACAAGGACGTTGTTATCGAAGGTTTGAGAAGAGCCAGATACAAGTTCCCAGGTCAACAAAAGATCATTATCTCCAAGAAGTGGGGTTTCACTCCATTGAACAGAGATGAGTACGTTGCCAAGAAGAACAACGGTGAAGTTAAGGACGACGGTGCTTACGTCAAGTTCTTGACCAAGAAGGGTAACTTGGAAGCTAACTTGAAGCAATTCCCAGACTACCAATACCAAGCTTCCGCTTAAGTGTATAGTCTCGTAACTAGTTTCTAATTCCTAAATCCTTTTAACATATTGTAGAAGTGTTATAGCATAGTGATGTGCCAGCAAAGTCGACCTTGCTCCTGTGATGGCGTGGTGTCTTTGTTTTTGAAGGTGACTTACCTGGTAAGGCTGGCTTTTGATCTACATTGTGCTTGCATTGCACTTGACCCAACTATCAGGCTTAAGGTGATTTTCGTGGATGTAATTTCGGACGGTCCAATTCTTCTTATCCCATACTTCTCATCTCGCTTCACCTCCCACTAGATTCCTCCTCGCATACATCTAGTTTACCTCATCACACCCATTTTGGTTACCTCTTCACATACATCTTGTTTATCTCTTCACATACAGCTTGTTTACCTCTTCATATAAATCTCTATCTCTTCACATAAACCTAGTTTACCTCATCTCACCCACCTTTTCCACCTCATCTCACCCATCTTCTTCACCTCATCTCACCCATCACCTGTACCTCATCACAGACATCACATCCCCCACGCCGCTCCAACTTCACCAACCCGTTTCGTCCTTATACCCACACTATCACCACTTCACGGTAATTATAGGTCTTCTCAATCTTTTCCTGTGGGTGTTCTGCAACCTCTAGCCCACCCACACTTCTCCTAACCTGCTGAAATTCCATCGCATCCAGTACCTCTTTTCCTCTCCCACAACATCAAAGATCTTCACTTTTCCCACGTTTCCTGTGCATTGATCCTGCTTTACTGCAATTGAGCCGAGGCCATTATTCTCCGGTCCATTGACTGTGTTGTTCTTGTCTATGCTGGTCTGTTCTCGCGTCTTACTGTCCCTCTCTCGGTGTAGCTGCAGTGGTTACACGTGCTTGTGAACTCCGCGCGCCGTGTGTCCCTGAAGTTTATATTTAGGCTCGATGGTTGTGGTAAACATGATAGTTTTACACCGGACATGGCAGTTTGGGCTGTTTTACTGGTTGTTCATGGCCTCTGCTATCCCATCAGAACGATTTGGAGAGGTTTCTCGTTGTTAGCGAGAAACTAGCCGGAGAATGCGCCAGCTTACCACGCCCTATTGGAGTTCCCCGTAAATGTAAATGTTATCGTCAGAAATTTTTCGCCCACGCGTCGGTGCGTTGTCCACTATTTAAACCTGCAGTTCCGCCAGTTTATACGTTGAAGGTTTCTTCTCTGATCCAAATACTCACCATGTCATTCTCCCACAAGCAAGACCCAAAGACCTTGGTCTTATTCGATGTCGACGGTACCCTTACCCCAGCCAGATTGGTCATCTCTGACGAGATGAAGCAAACCTTGCAAAAGTTGAGAGAAAAGGTTGTTGTCGGTTTTGTTGGTGGTTCCGACTTGTCCAAGCAAGTGGAACAATTAGGTGACAGCGTGTTGCAAGACTTCGACTACTGTTTCTCCGAAAACGGTTTGACTGCCTACAAGTTGGGCAAGCAGTTGGCCTCTCAGTCCTTCATTGGCTGGATCGGTGAAGAGAAGTACAACAAGTTGGTTAAGTTCATCTTGAGATACTTGAGTGACATCGACCTTCCTGTCAGAAGAGGTACCTTCATTGAGTTCAGAAACGGTATGATCAACGTCTCCCCTGTTGGTAGAAACGCCTCTACCCAAGAGAGAAACGAGTTCGAGGCCTACGACAAGATCCACAAGATCAGAGACACCATGGTCAAGGCCCTCAAGGAGAACTTCTCCGACCTCGGCTTGACCTACTCCATCGGTGGTCAAATCTCCTTCGATGTCTTCCCAACCGGCTGGGACAAGACCTACTGTTTGCAACACGTTGCTGACGAACACTTCAAGGAAATCCACTTCTTCGGTGACAAGTCCTACGAGGGTGGTAACGATTACGAAATCTACAACGACGACAGAACCATCGGTCACGCCGTCAACAGCCCAGCTGACACCATCAAGATCTTGAACGAGCTCTTCAACTTGTAAGTGTATACCCAATAGAATAACAAAGTAACGAATTGTTGTAGTGAATTCCCACTGTGTGTATTTTACAAATGGGTGCAAATCCGCTTAAGCGGTTTTAGTGACTAATTGGTTGTCTAAACAACTGGGCAATTGTTTCACTATCAAAACTCAACGGGTTCAATTTCTCCAGGTTTCAAAGTATTTGAAATTTTTTCAGAAAACTGGTAAATTTTGATTTTTCAAAGGCTTGTTCCTTTGAGTGAAATGTTATGGACACCGAATTGATTTGCTATTGTAATCAGTATTCGATCCTAACCACTATAAATTTCTAAATGAGAGGTCCATGCCCATTTTAGATTTGTCACTAGTGGTGGATTCTCGATCATCTGCACTATTACCATTAAATTAATGTGCACCCTCTCAGTATGAAAAAATGCTTTGAAAAAGTTCCGCATACTCAAAATCTAATTTTAGGGAGAAATAATCCACAAATTAGAAGTATTATTCAGTGAATCGTTTCATGGTCAAGGAAGTAAAGTCACACCACTTAGGTCTAATAACTTACAGTAGATTCAACTCTCAATAATCTCCGATATAGTGTAACGGCTAGCACGGTTCGCTTTCACCGAGCAGACCCGGGTTCGACTCCCGGTATCGGAATATTTTTTATTTTTTTCATGCCTATAATAATAGTCTTCTCCTTAAACTGATATTTTACTTTAAATTACATCAATAATGCGGAATAAATAGCGTTGACTTTGTACATGATTAAACTATGATTTTCTGTAAAAAATTGCAGAGCCTGCATCTCCAGCCACTATGACCTGTTCGATTTTTGAACCCTTATTATTGAGTTGAACGTCATGTAATAATTGTAATCTGGTATTGATCACAGTGTCGAGACGTTTGGCCAACTTCTTCTTCTTCTTCGATTCATCCGCATTCTGATCAAAGTGGACATCTTCTGGTTCAATAAGTTGTGGAATTGAAACAGGCTTGCTAGTCTTCACTTTCTTACCATTTCCATGTTGCCCATGCTCGTTGTCTCCAAACACCAAAACATCTTTGTTGCCTTCATTATTCAAAGTGATGAAAACATGCTTGTTTCCAACACTGACATCCTTGATTCCAATCTTTTGAACAGACTCGGTCTTCTCATTATATTCCGTCAAATTAATGATCGATTTGACTAGTTGAGGACTTGAACTCACATGCAAGTATTTGTTTGAGCCCAATTGACCCTTGATTCCGTTACCGAATCCAATGAACAAATCTTGGTCATTGCTTGAGCGATCAGGGTCTTGGTACTGTAAGAGAGCATACGAAGTGTCGTCCGATGCAAATACCCTGAGAACCTTGTATTCGTCGGGTCTGCTGTTCTTTGGCAAAAACGATGAAGCAATCCTCTTATAATCGGCGTTGTTAAACACCTTCTTAGGAATGGGCTGGATATCGGTCTTATAGTTGATATCTATACCACATTCTCCATACAGGTTCTTACCCCAGGTCCAAATATTTCCTTGGTCATCAGATACAATATTATGATAAGATCCACTGGCAATAGAGGTAAACTTTCTGGGGTTTAATGATTTTGATCCATCTTTATTCTTTACTATCTCGTTATTCAATAAGGTCATTTCAAAAGCTTCATTTGTTGGAATATCTTGCACCTTCTCATTATATGGCGAGAGATTAGGCATACCAAATTGGCCCAAATTCTTGAATGAGCTTGCTTTTGTAGCGACAGTATTGGAGACGTACACCTTGCCAGATTTTCCTAACATTAATAAATGATTACTTCCTGTGGATACTTCTTTGATTGGTTCATTGGTTTTGATTTCATTGTAGACATTGCTCTTGGAGATACCGAGCCAGTTTCTAGATTGTACGGCATCAAATTCAACTTCTTTATCCAAACGAGGCATGTATTTAATTTCTCCTTTGTTGGTCAAGAAGTAAATCATGTCGTTAGAAATTGAACATGATTCCACGGTGAATGGCAACTTTGATAATGTTGGTTCTTTGAGACCAGCATGGAAGTGATAAACCTTTCCATTTTGATCAACAACAACTAAATAATCAGATAAGAGCTTCACATCCTTGATCAAGACATCATCGAAAAAGCTTAATCTCAATGGGAGCTTTTTATTGCACGAGCCAAAAATGTACAACCCTGCATGTTTTTTGGAATCCTTGATTGCCTTAACGGTGTCTTCATCCAATTCAGAGCTTAATTTCTCAAGTAGAAACTCCAAATTCTTGATATTCTTCTTTGGGTCTGACAAATCCGTGGCCTTTGATTGGTTCAAAGGATTGACAAATCTTGAAACGTATTGTCCACGATAGTATTCATAGTTGGTGAAAAGCTGATGTCCTCCAATGGCGGCAGTAAGTAATACAAGACCGGAAAGGACACCCTTCAACCTTTCTCTCGATTCATATTTCTTACGGCCCTCTTTTTGGAAACGAACGAACTCTTCATGCACCTGATTAAGCATTTCTTTGTATTCTGGGGATCCTGGCCTGAGGTTCAATAATCTGGGATCATTTTCGATCAATGTGTTGATGTCCCTTTCTTCTTGTTCGAAATTCTGACGGATCCGTCCATGCAAATCAGCGGAATTGATCGGTTCTGGACCTTTCCTGGGTGAATCTTCTTGAATCTGCTTATCGAGCTCATCCAAACTGCTAAAGTTGTGCCCGAACAGATAATTGGTTTTCGATTTGTTGAACTCTTCGATGGGGCTGGGTTTGGGACCTTTTGAATAAAGTCTCACCAAACGGGGGAACCTTTTGACCAAACTTGATCTCATAGTGCTATGATTGATGAGAGTTTGCCGAAGCTTTAGTTGGCCAATATAGCGAGGTGATGGAACGAGGAGGTGTGAATATTTCGGGGTAGACCTTAGCAACTGGTCTATTGAGATGTACTTTAGTGAGCACTAGTTGCGAGAGTTCGCGATGACTGTTCAATTTAGCGAGAATTGAGATTGAATTTTAGCGAGACTTAGGGAGCACTCTGAATTGGCGCGAGCCACCAAGGTAAAACAAATATCCTTATTGTTAACAGTGACCTCTTGGAAATCAAGAGCAGGAGAAATGTTTTCTAGATAAAATATGTTACCCATGACCGTGACTCTCTTCTGCCCCAAAGCGGAGTGCTAAGCAAGTTGGTCGTGACTACTAAAACAAGTCACAGGCCAACGAAATTGGGGGCACTTGCCACGAACTCTCCCTACACACCACATGCACACCACATGTTTTGGCGGTAGGATGTTGCCACTGTCGCGCTAGTTCTCCCCAAAATTCGTTTGCGCTCAGTAGCTCGCGCGAATTACTTGCTCAGGGTGCTCGCTTAGTTTACCTGTTGAGCATTTAAGTAATCCAACTGGTTTCAAGTTATTTACAGTACTTGGTGTCTTGACACATAAGTGAAGTTTCCAGTCATCGTCTTCCCTTAGTGAACTCTACTTGAGATGCTTCCTTCTCGTCATTTAGGTGCTTTAGGTTTCCGTGGCCAGGGTTGTTACAGGGCAACCCGTCACTTGGCAGGAATCACCAAGTTTGACACCAAGAAGTTTGTTAAATCGTTGCAAGATGGTGGATTCAGCAACAAGCAGGCCGAAACAGCTGTCACAATCGTCAACAAGGCAATCAACGATGGGATTTTCTCGATCACCAACAATCTCGTCACCAAGGAACGGTTATCCTCCACTGCATACCAACAGAAGGTGGACTTCGCCAAGCTCAAGGGTGAATTGCAAACGATGGACAAGTCCGAGTTCACCAACTTGAAAAAAGAGCAGGAAAACCTCCGTACCGATCTCACCAACCTCAAGAACAGGCTCAAAGAGGAGATCACCAAGAACCAAGCTGGGGTCCGGTTGGACTTGAACTTGGAAAAGGGTCGTATAAGGGAAGAAAGTTCTTTCCACGAGCTGAAGATTGAAGACACCTATACTCGTATTGATGAAGAGATCGCCAATATGCAAATGCAGATCAAGTCGGTCAAGACTCAGGTGATGCAGTGGTTGATCGGTGTTTCTTCCGGTACCTTTGCATTATTGCTAGCATTTATTCGTTTTTTTGGGTGAAGCTAGTGCCAGCCATGGCTTGAAGTCATGCAATCACTTCCCAGCCTTATAGAATGTACCTACAAAGGTCTAGTCACTATAGTGACCACCATCCATAGCATTCTTGCCTTGTGCCGATGATATCAAAACAGAGTGATTTTGGTTGTACAAAGAACAGTCCCCACATGGCGGCGGGAATGGGGTCTTGGGGTGTTGAAGGCGGAGTCACTGGTGATTCAGGGATCTGTCAAGTGACCTGCGATTAAACCCCGGTGCCAGCGGTTTCGATGCCCCACCAGCCAGCGGGGTTATTGTTCTGCACAAGTTATGTGCCGTTGAATGCTACTGAGATGTTGAAGCGAAAACGGCCACTTTACTTCGACCCTAATGGGGCTATAGCCATTTTTGGTTTCAGCCTCTCAGGCTGAAAAATACCACCATTTGGTTTCCCAACCTACATGGCCAAAATGTCAATTGCGGGAATTCTCCATTTGGGAAATCTTACATGTTTTGCAAGAGCAAAGATCGGAAACTTGGTGATCCAGGTAATTACGGTTGCCAGCATTAAGTAAGGGTGAATATGCCACTCCATAATTATGCCACCACTAAATACAATACGCACTGCGCTTAGTGCCGCTGTCACAAATGACACAGTTCTCACTAAATCCCCGAGATCTCTACAGCAATAGTTCAATAGCCCTAGCCCAATAAACCATAAGCCCGCCAGCAACTTGCCAACTTCTCCCCCAGGCCCCTACATGGTCGATATCCCCCCACTACCACTGCGAAGATCTTTTTTCCCTCGCTAATTGCCATCTTGCGTGCCTTGTTTAGAGCCAATTCCAGATTTCGTGTCATCTACACAAACGCGCGGGGGTTCAAACATTCATTTCAACTGGGCAATATCATCAACATGAACTCGCTCTTCAACCATGGGATCAAGCAGACCCAACTCATAAGCAAGGACTTGAGCGCGTTCGAGAAGAACATCTCGACGTCGCCACTTTCTCTCCAGGGAACCATCACCACGTCGCTCACTGCGTTCCGCAAAACCATCAAGGAATACGGCGACTTGGTCCAGCAACACGGGAACGACGAGTCGGCAGCCAAGCATGAAAGCAGATTGATCAAGTTTCGTGGAGAGCTTGCCAGCTTCAGTGCCAAGTTCGAGTCATTGAAGGAACAGCGGGAAGCCATGCTCCTCGAATCCAACAAGCAAGAGCTTCTTGGGCGTAGAACACACCAAGGAACTTCGGAAAACCCATACATTGCTGCCGACAACCAGCAACAGCAGCAACAGCAGGCACTGATGTCGTACCAGGAGGGCCTTTACAAGGAGAAGACCTCGCTTGCCCGCGGATCCGCCCAATTGGACCATATCTTGGAGATGGGGCAGCAGGCGTTCGACGATATTGTGGACCAGAACGAAACCTTGCGCAAGCTCCAGCAGACGTTCGAGCTGAGCTTGGTCACCTTGGGCGTGAGTCAGGGCACCATCCGGACCATCGAGCACCGGGCCCGTCAAGACAAGTGGCTCTTCTGGGGGTGTTTGGTGTTGATGATGGTGTTGTTCTGGTACATCACCAAATGGTTCCGTTAAAAAACATTGCATTCGACCAACCTCAAGTTCGTTGGTCTCATCGAGGCTTGATTGGGGTGTGCCACACTTGCAGGACTTCTAGGAAGACGGGCGGTAGGCTGACACGCTGCATTCCACACAAACCACCAACGGGTGTTTCTGACATCATAGATGGTCCAGCTGGCGGATACAGCCGTGACGCCCCCATTGCAACCCCACTCCTGACTCAATTCTCATATTTCATTTTCTCCAAGATCCCCTGGACCTAATTACTGTCTGCGGTTCGAACAAATTATACATGAAATCTACTCCCCTTCGCTTCCGTAGAGCACCATACTGGTGTTGCCCAACTCGCAACTCTTGGCTCCAACAACAATTGCTTGTAATCAGTAGGCCCCTAAACATCACCAGTTGCTCTTGGTATTTCACAGACAGATATTTTTTAATGCACTCAATTAATGCTTATCAAGTGCCGATCACTTCCAAGACCCAGAACCAAGACCAAGGGAGTTTTTGCCAGATCAGTATAATCCGAAGGCTCCTTCAGCATGCTTCTTAATGGAGGCATGTGGAGATGGTTGGATCAGCAAATGGCACAGCCCATTTCCCTGGCCATCTGCGGTCCCACATGGTTCTGGAAGTGAGTAGAGAAATCAGCCTTGAGAACTCACGCAAATTGCCTATTTGGTGAATTTTTCACAGACATCATGGGATGGGGAACAGCGAAAGCAAACGGGTAAGCACCGGTGCTCAACGTGTTGTTTCAGAATTTCTGTTTCCACTCCACATCTCCACCCCAGCGGGACACTGATCTCCAATTCCACGCCCCCTGTAGCTATGGGTGCCCGATAGCTACAGGTGGAACTGGACATGGGCATTCGCACAGGGGTTCGGTCCTCCGTAAATTACCAGCACATGCAGCGGATTACTAAACTTAAACCAGATCTATGCCCAATGGGGCAAGTGGGCATATCCGGCGCTGCCCCGACGCATGCCCCACCACACCCAGCACGGACTTTAATGGCGAGCCCGGTGTTCGCTAACTTGGCGGGGCCGGCCGTTGTCGCACCACCCCAATCGACTGATACGATGGGCATGGGGTTCAAACACCTTGAACCCCAGAACAAACCAGCTCGCCGACGTTAGTAAGTCTTGGCAAGTCTAGCGAAGTTTCCTCCTAGTCCACGAGGCCAATGAGCCTCGTGCAATCTGGGGAATTGCTGTGTTGGGCCGGTGAGCCTTCGCAGCCACGTCCGGCCCGTGCATTTGCCTATACTCAATGAAGTCATGTTGTCAAGAGAAGGCAACCGAAGGTCTTCGCAAATGCCGCCAGCCCCTCCAACCCCACCGTGATTCTTTCCCTATATGGTATTGAGCCAACTGGTGGAGGGCCCTTGGAGGAACCGGTCCCAAACACTATTTCCTCTTTAGGCAAGTGGCTTTTTAACTGCGAAAAATTCCCTGCCTAATTAGGCAATGTAATGGCGATGTCAAGTCTAGTGCTGACCCACAATGCAAGAGTTGGTGATCCAGCTCACTTACGACGGCAAAGTCCCACGCTCACACTGCCCGAGCACTTCCGCCGATATATAACCATCGATTTCCCCGAAGTTCCAGTTTCTTAACCGCAATCCAGTGTCTTCAGGCACATCTTTAATCACCAACAATACAACGGTCGGCTCCAGGCCTCGTCACTCCATCCATATCCTTGCCAATACTTTGGTGAGTCCAGGTTCCTTTGAATAACGCTTTGGCCTCTTGTCGTTTGACTCGCCTCGTTCCAACTATCAATTCTCGTTGAACAATGAAGTACTCTCCTTCAATTCTTGCTGCCATCTTGGCCACCATGGCCACCGTGGAAGCTCTTCCCATCGGCCAAGTGCAGTATGTGACCGTCGTCACTACACAGCAGATGCCCAAGTACCAGTTCTGGGGTCAGCAAGCCACCCCAGCTGCCACCCCAGCTGCTAATACCCCAGCTGCTGTTCTCGCCAATGGTGGTGGAAGAGCTCCAGCCCCAGCTGCTCCAGCTGCTCCAGCCCCAGCTCCAGCCCCAGCTCCAGCTCCAGCTCCAGCTCCAGCTCCAGCTCCAGCTCCAGCTCCAGCTCCAGCTCCAGCCCCAGCAGCTGCTCCAGCTCCTTCCAAGAACAACAACAACAACAATGGAGACTCAGACTTGTTCTCCAACGCCAGAAGTCTTTTTGACTTCTTGCTCGGAATCGGAGGCTCTTCTTCCACCCCATCCAACACCCCAGCCCAACAGCCCCAACAGCCCCAACAACCTCCAAGCTCACAACAAAACCCTCCAGCTACTCCTTCTGGTGCAAACAGCTGGGCATCTTCCTCTCCTTGGGGAAACTCATACCCCCAGAGTGGAACCTCCACTCCAAGCTCCAGCCAGAGCAACGGACAGAGCAACGGACAGAGCAACGGCCAAAGTAATGGCCCCAAGCCAGCAGCCACCGGTCTAGTCCAGGCACCCCCACCACCAAGTCTCCCCTCGGGATTCTCCAAGCCTTCGTCCTCCCCAAGGCCGTCTGGAGGTTCCAGCTCTTCGGGCTCCAACGCTGGGGCTGCAGCAGCAGCAGGTTCCAAGGGTATCACCTATTCTCCTTACACCAAGAGCCACCAATGTAAGAGTGCCTCCGACGTGGCCAACGATCTCAGCAAGTTGTCTGACTACGATATCATCCGTTTGTACAGCACCGACTGTAACGGAATCGAGAACGTGTTGGCAGCTATGAACAGCAACCAGCAGTTGTTCTTGGGTGTCTGGAACATCGACAACGACAGCGTTGCTGGCGGTTTGAGCGATATCCAGAAGGCCATTTCGAGCAGTAACCGTGGCTGGAATGCGGTGCATACCATCTCCATCGGTAACGAACAGGTCAATGCGGGAACTGCCAGTGCCTCTCAGATTGGCAGTGCTATGAGCTTTGCCAGATCATGGATGAAACTGAATGCTCCAGAATACACGGGCCCTTTGGTGTCTGTGGACACCTTAGTGGCAGTGGTAGCACACCCTGAATTATGTCAATACTCAGACTACCTCGCAGTCAACTCCCACCCATACTGGTCGGGAAATGTGGACCCATCTGACTCAGGTCCATGGCAACAGCAGCAGATCCAAAATTTGAAGAACGCTTGTGGCGGCTCTAAAGAAATTTTGATCACTGAAACCGGATGGCCCACCCAAGGTGACACTTTCGGTAATTGTGTCCCATCGGTGGAAAATCAAGTTGCTGCCATGAAGAGTTTGGTTTCCACCATGGGAAGCCAAATCATCGCCTTTACCATGTACAACGATTACTGGAAGGACCCAGGACAATACGGAGTTGAGTCATACTGGGGTATTTTCGGAAACCCTAGCGATTGAGCAAACTTGTACCATATTGGCCTGACATTATTTCAAGAATAATTATACAGAATACCATACAATAATTATCTAGAATGATACCATAAAATTGAATAGCTACTGAGAGTAGATCTCAACTTTAATAAAATTGAATGAACTAAGTGTAGAGTATTGTGAAGGTTCCCCATAACGATTGATATTGTTCACTGTTTAGAACTCAAGGTTTAGAAAGAATTTCACCTTTGCGCATAATACTCCGCAATATCATCAAAAAAAATCGGTTTCAGTACTATTAAGCGGCCAGAGCCCCCATTAAGCTGCAAGATCTACTGTGTCACTATATGAATTTAACACTATAAATAAATAGAGACTTCCTTGGAATGAAGTATTATGGATTCAAACTCTGTAACTGGTCGATCTGGACATACTTGCGGCTGCAGTTCGAGCCTTCGAGCTTGTCAAAGACCGCTCACCCTTCGAAATAACAACGATCATCATATACTCGCTTTAAAGATTAATACAAATAGTAGCACTCCAAGCCAACTATCCACTAGATCCTACCTACTGGTCTGGTGCTTCACTCTTAACTATGGCCCTCATACATTTCATGTCGTGCGCGAACCACGCGAATTTTGACCCTTCTTCAACCTCATGTTTTGACCACAACCTTGAACTACCAGCATCATGTCCGATAGAGAGAAGAAGAAACTCGCCAAAAGGCTCCAGGGACTTTTGGATCGTCTCTACGTGGTGGAAGACAACGGCATCAACGTGTCCGAAACTTTCCACAGATTACCTCTGCGCACAGGTACCGACTACTACAAAGTTGTGTTGAACCCGCTTTCATTGCACGCGATAGGCCGCAAGGTTAAGAAGTTGAACTACGATAATGCCCAGCAGTTTGTGGACGATTTGGCGTTGGTGTCATGGAACGCTAGATTGTACAACAGAAAAGACTCGATTTTCTACAGACATGCGCTCATATTGAAGCAGTTCATCTTGATGGTCGCGTTGCCCAAGTTGTCATCGGACAAGGGAATAGGTAATCAACATGGCTTGGCCTACCCAAGGTTGGGAGACTTGCCTGATGACATCGGAGACAGGCTCACTGCAGAGGACTTCCAGTTCAGCGACTTGGACCCCAGAGACTACGAGCAGAGTGCCACACCCCAATCCGAAGCGTATGCCACCACTCCTATGGCTTCTTATCAATCCATGCAGATCCCAGATGTATCTAACCAACCATCATACATGTCAAACGTGATAAATAAAATGGCTCCTACACCTTCTCCCTACTCTAAGTCTCACAAACCGGCCGAAAGTGGTATCAGAAGAGGTAGACCTCCAATCATCGACAAACCTTTCGAGACAAGAATCAAGTTAATCTTGAAGCAATTCAAGAAACTTCGCGACCCCAACAATGAGGCAAGACTGTTGACTTACCATTTCGATAAGTTGCCGGACTCAAAGGCCTACAATGATTACTATGACAAGATCCCCAATCCTATCAGTTTGAACGAAATCAAGATAAAGGTCAGAACCAGAAAATACTCAAATGTTGAGCAGTTCATCCACGATTTGGATGTGATGTTTGCCAACTTCCAGATGTATTATGAATCAGATCCTTACAGTGAAGAATACATGGATTTTGTCAACTTCAACAAGGAGGCTCAAATTATAATTCAACAAGAAATCAATAAGAGTGACAGGGAGTTGATCGGCCAAACCACATCCGGTAATGATGGAGTTATTAGATATCCCTTGGATTCCTTAGAAGTAAATGGTTATACCTACAAAATTGGTGACTGGGTATTGATTGCCAACCATAATGATCCTGAAAAGCCCACAGTCGGTCAAATTTTCCGTTTGTGGTCAACTGAAGACGGAAATAGATACACCAATGTCTGTTGGTATTATAGACCCGAACAAACTTGTCACAAATCCGACAGACTTTTCTTCAAAAATGAGGTTTGCAAAACCGGTCAATACAGAGATCACTTGGTGAATGAAATTGTTGGCCCTTGTTACGTTGTGTTCTTGACTCGTTATCAAAAGGGTGATTTACCAGAAGGTGTTGTTCCTCCAGGAGCCCCTTGGTTTATCTGCGAGTTCAGATACAACGAGTCAAGTCACGTTTTCAACAGAATCAGAACATGGAAGGCATGTTTGCCCGATGAAGTAAGAGATAACTTCGAGCAACCTTTAGTCCCGTTGAACGAGCCCAGAAAGTTGATCAAGTACGAATCACCCATCAAGTCGTTATTACCAGCAGATGCTCATATTGGAATGCGCATCAGGGAGCCAACTCAAGGTCCTCACACCAATTCTCCACCATTGGCTGGTCTGGTTTACCTTGCTCCAGATGTACCCGAAGATGATTTGGGGCAATATGTGTCAAGTCCTAATGTTACTCGTATGGCAGACCACGATGATCAAGCTACGGGTGCACAGGCTTACCTTTTCACACCAATTTCTCAATTGAAGGGTGGAGGAGGAGCCACCACCACAATTTACACTACAGGCCACAATGCTATGCATGGCATGAGCAGTACAGGGCTTTCCGAAATGGGACAAATGCAAAACTCTTACGAAGACAATTCCTACTTGCCAAACTCTTACAAGCTGTTGCAGACACAAATCCAAGAGAGCCAACAGAAGAAGTTCCAGGAACAACAATTCCAGCAGATGCAACACCAGCAACACCAGCAACTTTTCAGAAGAACCGAAACCCCTGCCCCTTCGAATTTGGTGCCCGAGGGTACCAACTACTTTACCGTGACCTCCTCCTACTCCACCATGTTGGCGGGTGGTGTGCTTTCGTACGCCATCGAGGACGATGTAAATTTGGCCAGCGTTAGCTCCCACATCAACAAAAAGGCCAAGGTTTCTGGGTCCACTGATATTGTGTTTTATCGGGCTCCACCTATCGCCAACAAGGGCAACAGAATAATAACCAACAGCAGCGTTCTGTTGGGCCATTCTGCCCGCTATTTGGCATGGAAGGCCACCCAGGCAAAATCTTGAGCGTGGCAACCTCCGCTCGCCATTGGGTGTTTCCATCTTCCTGTCTACGTAGACCTTTCCTCGTTTATATGGAGCGGTTTCGTACTGTATAATACATGTAAAATTCACTGATATACGCAGTAGATCCTATCAGCAAAACTGAGTCAGACACCCCCAGAACCACACCATGAAAGGCCTATTGGAGTTCCAGGACCACCTTCAACGATCCAAGCGGATCGTTGCATTGGTTGGGGCCGGGTTGTCTGTTTCGTCTGGCCTTCCAACGTTCAGGGGAACTCAAGGGCTCTGGAAAAACTTCAACATGATCGACTTGGCTACTCCCGATGCCTTCTACATTGACCCCGGACTTGTGTGGCAATTCTACTCATGGCGTCGTTACAATGCTCTAAAGGCACAGCCAAACGGGGGACACCGGGCACTTGCACAATTGGCTCGGATTTTGGGAAAGAACCACATCACCATCACCCAGAATGTGGACGGGTTACACGCTCGAAGTGGCCACCCACAAAACAACTTGCATGAGCTCCACGGCTCGCTCTTTGAGCTCCGCTGCACCAGTTTCACCTGTAACTTCGTCGACAAAGCCAATTTCACCAACCCATTGACCCCAGGCTTGACGGGAACCGAGTTCGAGTACGATGTTCGTCAGGAGCTGCACGAAGGCAACAATAGCAGCCCCAGCGACTCGCCAAAGTTTCGGCCGGTGAAGCAGCTTTCTGAAGCAGAGCTTCCATCATGTCCGGTGTGCCACGAGCTTCTCAGACCGGGGGTGGTGTGGTTTGGTGAATCGCTCCTGTTGCTGGTGATCGACAGGATCGATACGTTCATAGAATCAGAGCCGGTGGATTTGGTTCTTGTGATCGGTACCAGCGGAACAGTGTACCCGGCCAACAGTTACGTGGAGCGTATCAGACACCGGGGCGGAAAGGTGGCGGTGTTTAACACCGATATTGAGCAGGAGATCTTGGACGGCAAGATGAGCAACACCTGGGGATTTCAAGGAGATGCGGCAGAAATCCTACCCATTGCATTGAAACCGATCCTTGAACCTACTACGGGGGATTGAAACACATGAAAATCGGTCAAATATCCTGAACCATGATATTTGTCCGTATTATTTTACCATGCACCAAGCAACGGAACAATTGAACCTGGCGAACTGCATTAGAAAATGGAAAATGGAAAATACCTGCGGATTCGTCATAAACACACGGCTTCACCGACATGGAATATGGAAGGGTTATAGACAAAAATTTTCCAAGAAAGCGAGAGAAAATTTCCAATTAGCTGATTGTATGTACGTGGTTATGTCGAGAAGCAATGGTGTGCCGAAGTGAATGTATGGACAGTATTCTAGGACCAAATCCACCCTGCTCCAGTTGCACCCCCGAAGGGGCTAAGCCTTGCAAATAACATAAACATGACATCAACAGAAGCGAACAGTTCCATGTTGAGGGCCCCGGGCCATCCCCTTGCTTTCGCTTTTGTGCTGGAGCTGAGATGAGGAGAAGGCGGCTCATTGGCATGTCAACACGCGTTCTATTCTTATCTGAGACCAAGACCAAAACATCGCATCACCAAGTTGTCAAGACGTGGGGGAAGAGTATCAGACAACTCAATGTTTTAAGGTTAGAAACCAAGGGGTGCGCTAAAGGAATTTTAGACGCGAATGAATTGAAGGTCTAACTTTGAAATTGTTCCGTTGTGCTGCAGCAAAATGCCTCCAGGGTGGCAGGAAATTGTGAAATATTAACAAAACGTCTATTATAGTAACCAAGTGTATACACTAGCATAGCAGGCTATGGCGGCCGAAATAAATCTAAGGAGGTAATGCAACAATAGCTCGGAGCACCAGGCTCACAAATCACGTAATAATACAACCGAGAGCTATTAGAAGAAGTGAAGGTTAGAGGTCAAAGAGGGACTCGAGGCCGGTGGAGATGGGCACGAAGAGGTCCATGGCGGGATCGGGGTCGTTGAGGTAGGGGCCTGGAGTCAAGGCTTCGAGGTCGTCAAGAGAAAGGGAGCAGGGGAACGTCAAGGAGGTGGTCTCCATGGGTAAGGAGGTGAAAGTGGAAGACGCGCCAGGGAGGCTATTAATAGGGTGGTGGGGATTCTCGATATGGCCGTGGGAGGTGGCAGGGTAGGCCATTGGGAAGGCAGTTGGGTAGACGGAGGCCAAATCCACCGAATACTCTTCGGTGTGAGGACCGTAGGAGCTGTAGGGGTCGGTGGTGGACCCATTGGAGGTGGAGCAGCCGGTGGAATTGGACCCGGCGCTGATGGTGTTGATGCTGTTGGCATCATCGGCAAGGTGTGGCGCTGGGTCCTCCGCACGGTAGCCACTGGAGCACATACTGGAGTCGGTAGCAGGATCCCAGAGGTCGCCGATGTCGGTGCTCAGGGACACCTCCGAGCCAAACACCTCGGAGGAGATTGAGCCCATGGAGCTCAAGGAGCCCATGGAGCAGTCTGTGGATTCCGACGCCGCCAGCGACGTGGATTTGGCTCTTTGGATGCGCATGGGAACCTTGGCCCTGGAGAGGGTCTGGAAGTGGTCCCAGGTGTTGATGGAGGCGATGGTAACCAGCGGCTTAAGCACTCGTGCTGTGGCCTGCTGGGGAGCAGCGACTTGGGGGAGCACGGGGTGGGAATGCCTCGGGGGCCTGGACGGCTTGTGGACGTAGTTCTTGCGGCGCTGCTTAGGGCCCGGCTTCTGGTAGGCGGCAAGGTGATGGGGCACCGCATGGGAAACTGCTTTGGAAGCTGCTGGAGACACCGCCACGGGAGCTGGCTGGGGTGGGGCCAGCTTTCGCAGCCGGTGCGAGGGGGCAGGCACCGCGGGTGCCGGGAGCTTGGGGGGCCACAGCCAGAGATCAAGGTTGTTCATGGTGATGGCCTGCCACCAGCAGACCCGCAGCCTTTTATAACGCGACCCTCACCTGGACCAGGTCTAAATATACCCTTTGGAGGTCATCAGTCACCATGGAACTCCACCAGGAAGTTGATAACGGCTCAGTCCTGAGCCCGGAATCTTGCCTAAAATAGGTAAATTGGGGTGATTGTACCCTCCCGATGCGAGCCCTGGCGCCGCCAGATCAATAGTGGAACTCTGCCCACCACCCAGCGGGCTTGGCCCCGAGCACCGGCGGCCCCCGATGCGGGCTGCAACAATAGCTGCCCCAGCAGGTTCGCTTACGCCTGAGGGGATGTCGCAGATGGAATGCAGCGGGCTCCCGTGGCTCAGACCTCCTCCGGGGTGCCCGTCACGGACAGCAGCCGGGCTGGGCCCGACGGGGGAGTCCCGTGGAGGCCCTTACACCCCAGGCCCGCCAGAGCCCCCGGACACGGCGTAACCGGCCCCGCCAGTCTCCCCACGTCCCATCGTGAGCAACCGCATCCTTCGATGAACAGGTTGTGTTTTCAACACAATGAAACTCCCACCCTTGCAGGTCACAGGTGTCTGGTGTGAGTCGCGAGGCCAGCAGACTCGGGAGCAGCCGGACCTCCACACAATCAGGCGAACCTCCCACAATCACCCCCCACAATCACACCGAACCTTGGCTTGAGCCTTGGGGCCCCTGGGTCCATTGGCACCATCCTTCTTGGGGCCATGGAACTATGGGCCATTGAGCCATTGACCATTGACCGCCGCCCCTAGGCCTCGAGGTGTTTAGGACCTTCGGCGCATTGTTCGCATGTCACTGAGGGTTGCAGACGCACACTGCAAGCGGCTGGTTACGGTAAATAACCTGCAGCAGTATGCGGGTGTATGTTGGTGGAGTGCACCAGGTGCATATTCGGCCATTTGGCCATTCTTGTGGTGCAGGCTATTCTTCCCTGGGTTATTTCTTACTAGCTCCAATTGTTTGCATTCCTGGTGTGGCAGCCCTTCACCATTCCTCACCCGAACTGCGTTGTTCTCTCCTGGCGCCCGACCTCGACCCCCGATCCTAACCCCCGAACCCAGCCAACTAGCCTCACGTGGAAGCCTCGTTTCATCGTTTCACCGAGCTTCTCTGATATTGTTCCGGCCCCCCACAATGTGGGTGTGGTTCCTTCACATGGACATCCACGGAAATGCCTGGTGGGAGTCATCGGTGCACTCAGCCCTACAGCCGGTCCTCCACAGTGATGGTGACAGTGCCACAACTTCACTGTGCCAGACAAAATTTCGCATCCCCAACCCACATAATAATGCTCCTTTCACACTTGCACCAGACCTGGGACCCGCCCTGCCCCCAGACCCCTTGCCCCAGCCGGCTGTTGCTGCACTCACCACGATCGCTGTACCTCGCCTATCTGGCCATTCTCGCCCGCCCCTTTGTTCATTGTACTGGCAAATTTCAAAATATTCTCAGCCCAAGGTGCGGAGGTGGAATGGCGGATCCATGTATGTTGGTAGCAGAAGGGACCCCAGTCGGTAAGTTCATGGAGTGCCTAACCAGGCAAGAGGGGCCCGCTAGTGGCATCATCTCCAACCCCCCAACCCCATCTCCAGCCTCCTCCCGAATTATCATCCCCTCCCGCTAATGTCCCCCTCAACGTCACTAATTTTCAACCTCATTCCGCCAGCAGCTGGACCCAAAAGAGGATTTTTCAGAGGTCGCAAATTCCTCTCTGATCCTCGCCGTGATGTCATCCCGCGATTAGCATCCTATTGAGATCATGCCGTTTCGCCTTGCACATGTTCTCCTCCTCGCTCGCATTGAGTTCCCCGGCATTTGCTCATATTTCCGTTACGGGCCCTACGCTATTGTGCTACTCTGGTCCAGAAGGTATTATCTGGCCCCCTCGAATTATCCTTTTCAGAGCAGTTGCTCCTTCGTAATATTCATCTATTCATCCCATGCGCGCCAGGGCTCGCAACGTGGTGCCTATGTACCCCTTGAGCTTCAGATCCTTTGCATGGCATGTTACACCGGCCCGTGGCCTCACCTATTGTACAACTCATCGTCGTACTTGTCACGAATCACCCGCTGCGGTATATGTGTGTCATCCGGAGGCACTCCAAGCTCCACATTGGCGTTGACCAAGATCTGGTTGATAAGCCACAATTGTCTCCTCTCCTTCACGGATTTCTCAAGCTCGTGGCTCACAATAGCATTGATCCGCTGTGCAGTGTGAAGCTGATTTTCCATCTCGGAATAAACCCGCTGAAGCTCTGCCACGTCGGAAATATTTTCGAAGTTGTCCAGATGCATGTTCTTGTAATGCCGTTTTATACTGTCGCTATCCTTTTCGATCTGCTCATGGAACTGTTGGTTAAGTCCCAAGTATTCATCTTCTTCGTCGTGGTCCCCACCGTTGCGCTCCATTCGCTCCCACAATTTCTGTCTTCTGATAATGTTGGGGTTGTAGCTGGGGGGCATGCCTGGCCCGAAGAGTAAGCTCTTGTTTTCCACGTAATTCTTATACCTTAAATCCGCCACCTTATGCTGCTTGAAGTCTAATGGAAGCTTGTACAACTTCTGCACAGACACACTGTGATTCTCCTCAACCTTGCGTCTCTTGTCTTCTCTTTGTGAAGCAGCGTGACTAATCTCTCCATTGAGAATATCCAAAAACTTTCTGCTGAACCACCACGGCGTTTTAAGCTCATGGGTTTGCTCCACCATGCGCAATAATTCTTCTTCGCTTTGGGCCTTACTCTTGGCCAATGCTTCCTGGAGTGTCTGTAGCTCATGCTGAACTTTTACATGCTCAGCTAACTCTGCCGGGTTCCCGAATCGCTTATCACATTCAGGCACTGGACACTCACATTCTTCGCCTATATGACCATACGCATGGGCCCAGAGTGCTTGCTTTGATTCCTGGGAGGCCCCGTAACGTTCACACCCTTCCCAAAGACACTTATCGGTATTCTCTGGAGACAAGTGGATACTCTCCAAATGCGATGCAAGGGAGGAAGAATCTTGTGTTTGGGCGTGACATCCATTCCATTCGCATGTCAATGGGCCTGCCGTGATTGATGCACTAGGAGCAGACGTCTCTGCCACGATGTGTTCTAACGACATTGTTGAAGTTGATATTGACCCACTTATGTCGTGAATGGACTTCGGGGCTGTGATTGTATACTCTTTGGGTCGACCGGAGTATCTCAACTGCTTATAGGTGTAGTGTCAAGTATCAACAATTATGGGTCGTGCGCATGTCTGTTACATGTAGAGGTATTTCATCTCATGGATAGTTTGCATGTTACTAGCGTTTACATATTACAGGCAACAACTTATAACACTACTAAAGTTCAAAGAATTCAGGTAGTTGGATAAGTTTGACCCCACGGACTACTGGTCTTGCTTTGTAAAATTACTTTTAGTCTCAAATTGGTCATTTAGAAGGTGACTGGTTATACTATGATGTTTATTAACTAATTAATTATCTATGTTCAAAAGGCTTCGTCCAATCTTGCGGCTGGGTTGGTCTCAATGAAGTCCAAGGAAACCTTGTGACCCAACAACTCTCTAATGTTGGAGACACCGTACTTGATCATAGTTGGTCTTTCCAAGGAAAGACCCCATCCCAACACACGTAAGTTCTTTGGCAAGCCCATGGACTCCAACATTTCAGGTCTGAACATACCAGAGTTACCGATTTCAACCCACTTGCCCAAACCCTTGTGGTAGGCGAAAATTTCCAAAGATGGCTCGGTGTATGGGTTGTAGGCAGCCTTGAATCTCAATCCGTCAACACCCATCTTTCCGAAGAAATCTTCCATGAAACCGATCAAGTCACCCAAAGTAATGTCGTAGCCAGCCAACACACCTTCGACTTGGTGGAACTCGGCCAAATGGGTGGCGTCAACCGCTTCGTTACGGAAAACTCTATCTATGGAGAAAAGTCTGGTTGGCTTTGGATCTTGGGCCAACTTGTGCAACATAGCTGATGAAATAGCAGTGGTGTGGGTTCTCAACACCATCCTTAAAGATTCATCTTCCTTCCATGGGTATCTGTAACCAATGGAACCATACTTACCTTCTTGATGGACTTTCTTGATGTTGTTCCAGTACTCTTCATCTTCTGGCTTACCTGCCTTGACTGGGTCCTTCAAGTAGAAAGTATCTTGTAAATCTCTGGCTGGATGTTGTTGAGGAACAAATAAGGTATCGAAATTCCAGAAACCGGTTTCGACGTATTGGTTGGAAGGCATTTCGGTGAAACCCATGGAGAAGAAAATTTGTCTGAATTCTTCTCTGACCTTCATCAATGGATGCAAAGCACCGGAACGTGGGTAAACACCTTCGGAGTTGAAGTTGTAAGGCTTGAATTCAGCATCTTTCCAAGAGCCAGTGGCCACCATCTCGGCAGTGATATCAGTTTCGTAAGATTTGATTTCTAAGGCGAACTTAGCTGCCTTTTCGACCTTGAAACTAACGATTTTTACCAAGGTTATCAACTTTCTCTTCTTTAATTCATTCAACTCTTTCTTGTCTTCCAAAGAACCGGTAGCCTTGATGGTCTTCAATTCATCCAAGACCACATCTTGTGGCAACTTGTCAACTTTAGCAACCAATTTGTCACCTTCCTTGGCCAACCACTTGTTCTTGAAAGCCTTACCTTGACCAACAAGACCGATAGGACCCAACTTGGCCTTTAAGTCGTTAATGGTCAAAGTTTCCAAGGACTTCAAAACTTCGTCCACGACTTGGATTTCTGGTGTAGCACCATTGCTAACGAAAGATTCGGCTTCTTCGGTAAGATTCCATTGATCGATTTCTATCTTGCTGAATGTAATCATTTCCTTGGCCCACAAAGAGGTCAAGTTGGAGTGCAAGGTATTGGCATCAATGCCGGCAAATTCAGGAACCTTGGCGGTGTTTTCGATCACACCATTATTCTCGTGGACCTTCTTTAATATGCTCAACTGCAAGTCGGACATGGTGAATTATATGAGCCTTAATACGGTTAATTGAGGTAGTTTAGGGCACGAGCTATGATTCATAGATTTGAAAAAAATTCAACATTAGTGCTGAGATGTACTGTGTGCACGCGAATGTGTAAACAGGGGACCGAAGAGATGTCGATCTGTGCGTTTGACATGATTGATGGCAGAATGGTTGCAGGTGCCACTTGTGTGATGCAAAAACTTGAATCTGGAAAGTAGCACAATTTTCATCATATTGAAAGACTCATATATGGTCTTTGGTCTCTGAATGATATCCCGCAGTTACTGTTGTCGAAAGTGCGTTGTAGTGTCCTTTGGAACCATGCGAGAAATTGCAACCTCACTTGTTCAGGCATCGCTGACCACGGTAGACCATTCATGAGTCTCGTCTTTATTATTGTGAAGCAACTGCATTCAACCTTAGATGTTGCTTTAAGTCAGATTTCAAAAATTTGAATTTCAGCATTCGAATCATTTGCGCCGGGTAGCAAAACGAGATCCGCTAACATCTGGGTATCTTGACAGGAATCGAGTACCTGAGGAGCTTGTGGTAGATTCTCGAATTGAAGATATAGATGAAATTTAGTAACAACAAGCATTAATGATTGTTAGTAGAAGATTTAGAGTAACCATCAGCATGTTAGCTCACGACATCAGTCATCACGGGCCAATGCCGTGGCCAAATCCAACCAAGTCCGTTAGCATAGATGAAGGTATCAGAAGCACCTTTTAGGACCAATTTGAACCAAGAGCAACTTTCATTCGAGAACAAGTGACACTTTGGCCAAAACTCTGGTACGCATGAGTCGATGGATTGATTACAAGCGAAGAAACGTCAATTCACAATCCCAATTCTTTATCGTCGTGGCTGGTGTATTATCCAATTCCATCTCCTCCACTCTTTAACCTCTCTTATCTATTTGTTGTAAGGCGTTATTGTAAGTCGTTATTGTAAGTTGCTTGTATTGTTGCAAGATTTATGCAGCCCAAAAAGCTCAACAATATGTAACAAAAATGAACTTCATCTCTTCTTCACCGACTCGCTCCGGCCATAACTAAACTGATCAATTGAGCAATAACTATCAACTGGTGCCTTTTCACAACTTGATTCAAGGACTTCGCTATTGGCTTACACCAGTGATGTCTGGGCTGGAATCTACTGCAAACTCAGAACGTTCCCACTGACAGGCCGTTGTGTCTACTGTAACGTTGCAACCTTGCTATTCTCGAGGTGGCCCACCGCCTCAAACCAGTCTCCAGAGACCACACGCTTGTGCCTGAGTCGAGGCATTGTTGGGGCGTCTCGGTGGTTTAGCAACCTCGGTAACATTGCCAGCCTGAGTCCATGACAGAAAACGAGCAAACAGGCTGTGATGGCACGAAGCTGTTTTGAAGGTGAATGCGGCAACAAGGCTTTGACCACAACTGTTCTACTTCGGGCAAGAAGCTCAGAGGCGACAGCAAGTTGCAAGTGTTGGGTGCTAGTGGCAGCAGCTCAACATGCTATCCACCGGCTTTTGCATGATGGTGAGCATGCAATGCACCTTCCGGCGATGCTGGTCACATACGAGCCAACAATAGCGAGCGGGTGCGACCCCACGTCAGTCCCATCTCCAGCGAAGGTATGGGGCCAGGACCTCCCACAAACAACGTGGCAAGTGCCAGCCTAATTATTGGACATTGCATCAACAATTAACAAGGGACAATCACCTTGACACTGTGACGAGCAATTAACCTGATGTTCCAGCCAGACACGGCTCGAGACAGGATGATTGCTAATGCAGCGAATTGCTGAATGCAGAGTGCGGCTGAGCAACGAAATGACCGTGGTGGGGTCGCCAAGGGTATATAAGGCACCAGTTCGCTCTACCATCCCAGTCTACATCAACTACCATGCCTGTCACTTGTTCCGACATCATCAAGCTCATTTTTGCATTCATTTTCCCACCTTTGGGTGTGTTCCTTGAGAGAGGTTGCAGCTCCTCGTTGGTGATCAACATTCTTTTGACCATCTTAGGTTTCATTCCAGGTATCATCCATGCGGTGTATGTCATTGCGCGATACTGATGGGCTAATTGATTAGTCCCATCAGTATCGTCTATGGTCCAGCACCAACCATTTCAATTCGTCGTTTGTAATGAATGAATAAAATCATATTCTTCCTTGTTGTAGAACAGGCCACTATGGCGTCGAGCCAGGCGAACTTAGTTGAAATTAAGGGTTGAGGCGTAGCAGGTTCCAAATCATCAATTAACAGTTCCCAAATGACCTTTCCTAGTCACAACAACAACCCCAACTTGTTACTATTTAAAGAAGTGCTTGGATCCTTTGGGCCAAGGACTTTCCTTATGGGGCTCCCTGCTGGTGGCTTGCGAATCGGAAAACGCTCGTGAAAAATTCAATTTCGCCTCTAAATCTTTAAATCTAACAGCTCATTAGTACCGTAGAACACCTTGATGAGCCAATTGACCTGGGGAAACTTTCTTGTGAGATCTAGACACCGTGAAAAGTACTGGGAATGGGACCCTGAACTGGCAGATGTGCCAATTGGCTCGCGCAACCATCCATTCCATTTATTAGTGCTCTGTGAGGCATTGGGCAAATATTCAATGCCTACTGATTAAGTTCAGGGCCTCCTGAATCAAGGGCAAAATAGGAATCCGTACATGCCACACCTCCCTATTGTCGCCATCATCAAACTCGTCTTATTATTTAACCATCCTTTTCTCCCGAACTTCCTAATCGCCTTATCTACTTTTCCTTGTTCTCTCTTTTCCCCGAAGGCCTGATTCACGCATTTAGTTCCCCTAACAATAGTAGCATTATTCATGACCTTCACTGGCTGAACTCCAACTACTCCGTACTAATACGGCAAATACCACCAGGAGGAACTTTTGCCGACCAGGGTGAGCTTCTCCAGTTGTTATTACGGAGATTCAACCCCAATTTCCTGGGCACCCGGGGGTCGGGTCTCGGGTCTCGGACTTGTGGGAACTGCAAACCACAAGGTGTGGATGTGACATGACGACAGTGGTGGGTTGTTGAAGACATCAACAATCGAGTGATCCCTGAGCTTCCCCAGATCGGGTCACGAACAGGCCGATGCGGTGAAAATTGCTGTGGCAAGTAGTCAAGAGGATATTGGGAGCAAATGGTTTGAGGGGTGCCGAAGACGCGGGGAGCCTCCAGCAAGAGACCTTCCACTGACCCTTGGTGGGACAACCAAAGCCAAAGGACCATAGGGAGGCTATGGCTAGGGTCCACGGGGTAGGCCACGGGGAGGCCACGATTCAGGTAAATTCAGAGAAGTGGAGTCTAAGAGTGGAAGAATAGTGGGGAGTTTGGGCCAGTGCGAAGGGGAAGTCCAGAAATATCTAGGGAGACCCACAAGCTCTACAGTTCCACAGCACAGCACAACAGCTCAAACTCCAAAAGCGCAACTTCAGGGCAATCCGGGGGTTGATTTACTTGATTTGATTTGGTTTGATTGTGCTACGGTGAAGACTAGGGCACATAATTGTCAGGAGTTGATGTGTCAAAAAGCGTAGCACTCCAAGTATGACGTAATGGCTCCTGGAGCATTTCCTTGCTGATGGACCAGAGTTACCGTTCAGATGATGAGGTGCTCAGCAAGCCAGCCAACCAGCTAATCAGATGGTGGAGATAGAGTGTTCCCATGATAAACCTAATAAACTCTATCAACGTCCGAAGTGTGTCGGGCTAGGGAGGTAACCTTAGCCTCCACCAGCAATTGCCCCTGGTCAATCCTTCTGGAGCTTATTTCACCTCTAGAACTACTCTGTAGCTTATAAACAGTATTTATACCGAAACCACCAGCTCCAACTGAGACGTCTCTACAGAATCATATCAACCTTAACTGATTAGTTCGGGGCAAATATCCTCAATTTGAATGGTGGAATTGGCACGTTATAGCAAGCTTTGTTCCGTAACTTTAAATCTCTACCAATAGCCCTAAACAATTCACCCTGTGCCTCAAAACTCAGCGAACCGCCCAAGAAAACTGCAGGGGCATGTTATATTAGAGTTTGACGAAGTACAAGATCTAGAGGCACTCTTGTGGTAAGTATACTCTTCTAACGTTCCGACTAGCATTCCTCCCCATGTTTTCCTTTCTAGGAGAATGTGAAAAAATAACCTATATGACTGAATTTTCCATAAGTCAAAGAAGCCAACATCTACTTTAAATGAGGAACTGCCAGTTAGTAGCTCTATCCACCAATCACAATTGAAGTCCTACAGCAACAATATTGGGAACCTGACAGTGTTGTATTCTTTCGATGGCTTATTGAGTGAGCATACCTGTTCTAGACTTCAAATTATTCTTTGTTATTATCGTCTAATTCATTTGTAGCTTAAAAGTCTAATGTTTAGTAATATGTATTACTATCAAACTACATTGGCTGCTTGCCGATATCCCCGCAGAATATGTAGGTAGTCTCCATCGTTAGACTTTTTGGTAACCTTCTTATCACGCTGTTCAATCTACCATTAAATGTAAAGCTCATTTTCATTAATCAATTAAAGGATTCCCTGATATCAACAATAATATATATACATTGGGATGGGTTACACAAGTTTTCTGGTGAGCCACAGTGAATTTTGGCCCACAGACTTCATTCCTCAGATACGATAACATGGAATTGGTATCGTTTAATCCAACCACTCCAAAAATTCGGGGGTGAAGTAACTGATGATCAAACGGGCTCCAGCACGCAAGAAACCTTGGTGAGCCTCAAATGCAATTTGCTTCAAGTCCACAACTCCCTTCTCGGCAGCTGCATGCAACATGGCATATTCTCCACTGACGTGATAGGCACAGATGGGGAAATCACGACAGATTCTGGTGGCATCACTGATGATGTCCAAATAGAAGGTGGAAGGCTTGACGATGACGGCATCGGCACCCTCTTCAATGTCCCTGGCAAGTGCTCTACGGGCCAATCCAGCAGCGTTTGGTGGAAGCTGGTAGCACTTTCTGTCACCGTGGCTGGGGGCACTGCCGGCAGCGTCCCTGAAGGGACCGTACAATCCACCACTGAACTTGGCAGAGTATGACATGAGCAAGCACTTGTGGGCTACGCCAGCGTCAATTAAACCACGCTTGATGTCTTTGATGCGTCCGTCCATCATATCGGAAGGAGCTACACTGTTGGCACCGGCTTTGGCATAGTTGACGGCAATCTTTCCGATTCTTAGCACCGATTGTTCACGATTCAAGCTGCCATCTTCGTACAACACTCCACAGTGTCCGTGGTCGGTGTACTCACACATGCAGACATCACACATGATATACAAATCTGGGAACGCCTTTCTCAAGGCCTTGATGCTTTGAATGACTGGTCCTTCTGGGTCATCGGCGGCGGTTGCCACTGCATCTTTGACACCTGGGGTCAACGGAACACCGAAGATGATCACCGAACGAAGACCCTTGGCAACCAATGTTTCGACATAAGGAACGAGCTTGTTGAGACCATATCTCTTGATATTAGGGAGGGATGGAATCAAGGTTTCTTCGTCGGGCTGGTCTGATACAAAGAGGGGGAAGATGAACATACTCTTGGACAACTGTCTTTCCAGCTGCCATTCTCGGGACAAGGGGTGGTTGTACCCACCCTGTAAGACAGAGGAGATTTCTGTTCCAGTTGGAGGTAAAAATTCTGCTTTATGGACCATGGCGAACAATACGTGAGTTGTGAAGTCGTAACTTGGAAGACAATAGTTGAGTTTTATGCTGGCAACCGGTCACGTGGACGGAATTGATGGAGATCCGCCAGTTCAAGATAGTGCTGATAGGGGTGTGGGAAACGGATTCAACTGGGGGGTAGGCGGCTGCTCAATGTCACATGTATGGCCACGGGCCAATGGTCACAAGAAGAAGTGTGTGTGATCAACACCTGCTGGTGCTGGATGGGAGATGGTTTCACACATCCTATTCCCTGTTGGGCCATTCTTGACGTGGCCCATTCGACTTTTCGGCCAGCTTTTGAGAAGAAGGCTCTTGGGGAGGTTGGGCAAAGAGCACCGTGGGGCCTCCTTCCGTGGATAGAGGATTCATAGTAGAATTAGGCACTTACTAGAGTTCGCTTCACGTGACGTGGCACGTGTCATGCAACTGGACAGAAACGGCGGAACAAGGTGGAAGGTTTCGGGCAAGCAAGCGTCTCCACGTCTACAGCATGGTGGCATGCTATAAACAGCAGAGTCAGCCTTGAAAAAAAAAGCCAACACAAGAGAAAATAAGTGTATTTCCGCTTGAAACATCTACTGTCAAAGCCACTACCCACAGGATATTTTCCAGATCTTACTTTTCGCCAGGCAAGACCAGAGCACATCTTAAGCCAAAGATGGGGCAATTTTTCCACCGTGCAAAGCACACTGTTGTTTTTGAGCTCGTAAGTAGAACCAATCAGCGCTTCTTGCCCACCGCCGACCCACTTTGCCAGTGCCTTACCACGGTATTTTGGTCGCAAAGTTGTCCGGTGGACGCAAATCCACCGCACTCGAGTAAAGTTCCCTACCAACACCCACGCCAAGATCGATTTTACCCTAGACAACTGCCACCGATGGATGCGGCCGTATCCGCCGCACACCAAAGAGAAAAACCAACTGCTCTTGTAGGTCTGCAAGGAAAACCTGGCGGTGGAAGCCACTTCCGTATGTAATTCCCACTGCGATTTGTGCGGGGCGCAGGAATGCTGGAGATCTCCGAGTGGGTGTTCCTCAATTACTAATTCCAGGGTCCAAACGGTTCCAACGGCACTAACACCACTAACGCCAGTAAGAGCGGTAGCAGCAAAAGTGAAGACCAAACCCCATGGGGCAATGCTTGCAGTGAAGCTTGCAGAGCGTTGCGACCTGGTCTCACACAGTGATGGCCGGTGGCAGTTGGAAACCGCACTCGATGGCCCCATCCCATCCCCAAGAAAGTCTTGGGTTGTGGGCTCACTGGCGGTGGTATGATGGCCCTGGACTATGTGCCGGACGGCATCCCTAGCGAGAGTGCCCGCCGCAAGGTACCGGCATTCTCTTCCTGCGCGCGGCAGCACGGCCGGCATTCCAGGAAGGCTCGATGGGGCTTATTCTAGCACGCTAAATGGGTTGAAAGGAACCAGCATCGTGAGTGGGACATACCGCCGAGAGTTTTCGGCCACGACGTAGACGAGGCCGTGTAGGTGTAGCAGTGACGGTAGCGCTATTGATGGCTATTGTAGATAAGGGTTTGAGGCGAAGTGCACTTTTCGCTGGGGCGAAGCGCAGAACTGCCCCAGCTCTGCGGAGCGAAGGCCAGTCCAGGCACCGCACAACGCGGTTGTGTTGGAGTTGGAGCCTGTTGCTTACCCTCCACAAACGGCCATAGCAGTTGCAAAATAGCCCCAGACCACCAGCAGATCTCCGGCCCATAAAATAGAACCACCGGTGCCTTTGGCACCACCTCACGCTCCCCCACCATCACCTCTCTAATGGCCGCGAAAACTGGCTTGCTGAACCTGAGACGAGTGCAAATAGCACCACATGCCCGAGAGGTTGCCGCATCTGCCGCCCATGGCGAGATCCAGACGAGACACACCAGACAGACGACGCCGGACCTTCATGGACCAGTGCCCAGGCCCTGTCAGCAGCAGCGGTGGTGGTGTCTGGGACCTTAGTGCCGGTATCTTGTCGCGTGCAACACAAGGCTGCGAATCCCGTCCGGGCTCCTGCCAGCACAGCCCAACCTTGCTTTGGGTGACAATGCACTGTTGTTGGAAATCTCCCTCGGTGGCCCAAACGGGCCCGGATCGACGGCGATACTGCGTATCTACCGGCGAGGGGTTAGCCCGCTGTCCAAGACCCTGGGGGGCTGGGTCGCGTGGGACCTGCTTGAAGCGCGCAGCGCCCCACCGGCCCCACGAAAAGTGCCCTCCACCCTCGCCAGCGCCCACTCCGCCAAACAAGACGGCCTCATTCCTGATACACCATGGCCCCCAGTGCTACCCGTAGCGTCCTCCGCTTCTCCATTCCACAATAGGCCAATAAGCACGCGACAGTTTCACTTTGTCATCATGCATATGAGCAGATGCCGGTTAGGGACTCGGTGGCATGCATGTTGCGGTTGCTGCAGAGTACAGATACAGAACACTACAACGAACACCTAAACTGGACCGCCGCAACGACTCCATCGCCGGCGTTCTGGCTCTAACTAAGCCGGGGGCTTGGGCCGGCCAACGGCCGCCAACGGCCACCACCGGCACGGCTGGAGTGGCCCCACTGCTGTGGGAAGCCGTAATGTTGGAAAAGCACCCCGGCCAATTGCCCAGCCCAGCTAGTGTTCTTCGTCCCTGGTGCGTATTCACGCGTATGACCTACGTCTCGGAGTGTGAGCTAACACCATGCACAGCGGCCCTTGTCCTGCACTATCCGAATCCAGGAGCGCACATCTAGCACCCTCAGGGCAAATGGCAATAGGACAAAAAGGCAATAAAGCCAAATACTGCTTCACTCCGCTGGGAGTACAAAAGTCCCGGTTTCTCCACCCAAACGCTTGCTAGATCCGTCGCAGGTAGTTTTTGTCCACCACCGGTACCACCCGTTGTCGTTATCGTTATCGTGATCGTTTCTTTACTGTTGTGGTAGTGGCTGTGGTCTCACTTTCTTTCCGTCTCCCGCCCCTACCCTGGTACCCTTCCGCCGGCCCCTCTACTACATCCCGCCCGTCACCGTGGCCTTCACCATCTTCCGCCATGGCCTTCTTGACCTTGAGCACGCGTGTCATCGCCACCTTCTTCGGAATGGCGGTGCTCATCAACATCTTCGCGTTCACCAAGTTCTACAACGTAGAAGAAGAACGTCTCCGTGAACTCGAGTTCGCCCACTTGCATGCCCCGATCTACGATGACTACATTCCCGACATCGAGCTCGAGTACCCCCATTCCTCACCGTACCTGGCCCTCGATCCCGACCAGAAAATAGCCTCCATGCTCCAGTCCATTGCCAAATCAGGCTCGTGGCTCGCCAACACCACCATCCACCATCCCCAAGCATCCATACGACCTGCCGACGTCAACGCGTCCCGTTTCCACTACGACCCCCGTATAACATTTTCCGTCTACCTTGACCACATCCTCCGAGGCAACCGCTCGGAGCCAGTACCGTTTTCGTGGGCAGACTGGGTCGATTTAACTCCTCTCAATCACGAGCTTGTCAAACCAGACTCCGAGAAGTTGACATGTGCCTGGCTCCAGTCCAAGGTGAAGAAACCCACCAATCATCCCGATTTCTGTGTCGACAAAGCCGACTTGACTCCTGAAGAAATCGCCGAAATCGGGGTGGCCCCAGAGAAATTGCCAGGGTTTATCGTCAAGCATTCTCCTCGTAGTAAGATTCCCAACAAGCAAAGCATCATGCAAGCAAAAAGTCATCTCCTCACTTACGCAGAGCTTCCCCTTAAGATCATATTTTTGACCGATGATGGAACCTACGAACTCGAAACGAAGAATGACCGAAATGACATCTACACTTCAGGAATGATGGGTCAATATATGGAACATCGTGGACTTTCTGACACTGATCAGTTTCCTATGAACCCCACCGAATTAATAAATGAGATTCGGGACGTTTTGCATCCTCTTCATGATATCCCTCCAATGCCTGTGTATGATACCAAACCTTCACCAGATATTTCAAGAGAACTTTATTTACATCCCTACATGTTTCATTATACCCAAGCAGACATCGATTCTCAAATCGCTGAGTATGAAGCAAAAATGGATACCTCCGATCATGATGAACATAAAGAGTCACAAATCACTGATGTCAGTGATACATTGGGGTCACCATCTTCGGACTTGGATATGGAAACTACTCCTAACTCCCGGAGAGAAGTTCATGAAATCATTCATTCTTTGAAAAATTCAAAGAGAGATATCTATCCTCAACTTGAGCCCAAACCTGAAATAGAATCTCCAGATGCCAATGACTCAAAATCGCTTGACTACAGCAAGCTTTCGCCACAAGAATTTAATCATTACAGTGGTTTAAAGACAGCAAACAGATATGACATCCAGGATGAACCTATTTATTATAAGTTATCGACTTTGTTCATCGATAGGGAAAACAAAGATAATGGCTGGCATTATGAATGGAGATTCTTCAACGGAGCTTTCACATACCTCAAGGATGATTCTTGGGATGCTGATCAATTACAACTCAGAGAACAGATCATTTTAGAAAGACTTTTGAGAAATTGGTTTAGATTCAGCAAGGAGAAGGGAATCATTTCCTGGATTGCCCATGGTCCTTTACTTGCATGGTATTGGAATGGATTCATGTTTCCTTTCGATATTGATCTTGACATTCAAATGCCTATTGTTGAATTAAACAGATTGACCAAGAACTACAACATGACTTTAGTTGTGGAGGACTTGAATGAAGGTCACGGAAAATACTTGATCGATTGCTCGCCATTTTTGCACCACAGAGAGTTAGCAAGTGTCAACAATTTTATTGATGCTAGATTCATAGATGTTGACAGTGGTGTTTATATTGATATCACAGCTCTCGGAAAAAATAGCGAAGTACCTCCTCCCGAATATAGTGCATTGGTGAAGGAGCTCGCTGCCAAGGGTCAAGAAGCTGAACTTTACATGGATAGAAGAAAACATTGGGTTGATTTCAAAAAACTCAATCCCTTGAGATATTCCATGCTCAATGGAGTCCCCGTTTATGTACCCAATGATCTCATGTCGATGCTTAATTTGGAGTATTCGCAAGGTACTAGAGCATATTATTTTGATGGCTACTATTTTGTTCCTTCTATTAGACTTTGGCTACCAGAAAAGAAGGTGGTTGAGGCATTTAAGAAAGAAGGGTATCTGGACAAGAAGGGTAAGGTTAACACTCTGAAGTTGGTCCAGAGAATACAAGATATGACCATCGAAGATAAAGTACACATGTTGGAGTCTGATAGCGATATATTGATTGAGTATTACAACTCGAACAATTTCACCGCGCTTCATAATTTTGAAAAAGGTTACATGTTAGACTATTCCCAGCAAAGTTCTATTCTAGACTTGACGAACGAGTCCCGCTATCATGGTCTCACAAGTATGTTCGAAATGGGTAGACCCATGAAAGGAAGTTTGTTTGACTTCGAATACTTCGAAAGAACAGAATACAAAGGCAACCCCTCTTTTATCGAGGATGTTTCTGAATATGAAGACGACACATTTGCATGAACATCATTAGTGTAATGATGTTCCAATCTAATATAATTAGCATGATATATATTAATGAACTATTAAATTTAAACTTTCGTGAAAATTACTTAAATATGAAAATTGATCACAAAATTGTTATTCAACCATTTTTGCAAAGACTGCTGATTATCTTTCAGCCTCCGTGTTCTTTACACCAGCTCTTCATGATCAGATGCAGGGTTTGCCAACTTTCTAACAGCATCAAGCGTAAATAGTCGCAAAGTTAACTACATGAAGCTTCATTGAAACAATTTACATTAACAAGAATAATTTTCATTTAAAAACTCATAACTAATAATTGTGGTGCCATTTCTATAGGAGTCTGATCTCCGCCAGCAACTAAGCTGGCGCATGTTTATCAGTTTTTATCATTAATTGCCAAATTGAAAGCCACACACTCACGTGATCAGATTTTATGACCTAAAATCATTGCCTTTAACTACAGTATCAATTAATTAAAAATGATTCCCAGAATGCCTGCCTTTACCAGGTATTTAGTGGGTAATTCTAGAAGATTCTACGCCAACAAGGCCAGCTTAAATACAAAAAGAGCTTTTTCAGCTCCAGTTTATGTGAAAGTGTCAGAAAAGGCCACAACTTCTTCTACTACACCAACTACCGGCTCGACAGAACCCAACGACGTTACAACCTCCGAATCCTCACAATTGACTTTTAATGACAGTCCCATAAAACAAAGTAACGAGGCAAATGGAGCAGCCATCGACTGGTCCGATTCTTTCCATGGATTGGGTTCGAGTCCGTTCCCTCGAGAAGTGGCAGATATTTTATTATCCCCCATTGCAGACCACGATATCGAAATCAAGCCCGATGGGTTGTTATATTTGCCAGAAATCAAATATCGGAGAATTTTGAACCGGGCTTTTGGTCCAGGCGGTTGGGGGCTTGCTCCAAGAACAGAAAGCTACATCACAGGTAAGCAGATCAGTCGTGAGTACGGGTTAATCTGTCATGGAAGATTGGTAAGTGTAGCAAGAGGTGAACAGGACTACTTTGGAGGTGAAGAAAAGGTTACCACGGCCTTGGAAGGATGTAAGAGTAACGCTTTGATGAGATGCTGTAAGGACTTGGGCGTTGCCAGTGAGCTTTGGGACCCTACATTTATTCGTGACTGGAAAAAGAAGTATAGTGAAGAAGTGTTTGCTGAACATGTTACTACCAAGAAAAAGAAGAAGTTATGGAAGTTGAAAAAGAATAAAACTTTAGATTATCCCTATAAGTTGTGCTAAGCCTGTATATATGAAGGAATAAATATTAGATGTACAAATGCCAGGCAACCGATGGCTTTGGAGCCATTGGCACAGGAAGACTCAGCGTGTAGTCGCTCAAGTATGACAAGATATGCAGATCGCCCAAGGTGTGGTGTACTCCTTATGGCTTGAAGATACCTCTACCAGCTCCCAAGCTTTCGACAGTTTGACTCAAAGGTCTTCTCTTCCATACGTCCCAGAATTGTTGCTTGTCCAAATCTTCGTCGGTGTTGGCCTCGACGAATTTGGCGTCTCTTCCAGCGAAACTTGGGGATTGAGCCCAGAGAGCGTGATCCACCAAAGCAGTCACAGTGGCACCGGCAATACCAGTCAAGACCTTGTGCTTGACAGGCATGTTCTTGAAACCAGCAGTCAAAGCGGCCAAGTTACCGGCTCCAACAGCGATGAAGGTGTTCCATCCATCGTTCTTTTCTCTCAAGTTGGTAGCAATACCCTTGGTAGCAGTGGCAACAGTAGCGAATCCAACAACAGTCAAAGGCAAGTTCAATTTGAATGTGGTTCTCTTCCACAAGTATAACCAAGCGTAAGCTCCCACAGTTGTGTACAATCCAACCTTCAACACTTGTTTGGTTTCTTTACCGGTGTCAACTGGCTTCCATGGTGGGTAGGCGGATGCGTTGGCCAAGTTAACGAATGGGGTTGGCCACTTGTGGGTAGAGTCTGGGTATGACTTGACGTCCACCTGACCGTCTTGTGCTTCTTGGGTAGACATTATCGTGGTATAGTAGGAGAAGTTCAAGGGCCAATCAATTTTTATGGATTTGTCGAAGCTACTGTTCACGTGCCATGAAGCACGCGATCCCATCACGTGCAGGGAGAGGGATGGCGGTGGTCCGTACGATGGTCGTATGGGCCGGAGCATGGCACAGCCCACTGTCGCCTATGGAAACGGAGTGGTAGCTGGAGTTGCATCAGCTTCTGCTGACCTTTGGATGCCAGAAGACCGTGGTACCAGCTCCGTTTGAGCCAGGGTCTTCAGGTAGTGCAGTCACGTGACCATGATATAAGAAAAATTTTCAGTATGATAGCCGGCTCGCAAGACACTACTAGTTGCTTCAACGTTAATATGAACAAGGCACTTTCGATCTCAGCTGTTGTGGCCACCGCCTTTGTCGGTTACGCCGTCTACTTCGACTACAAGAGAAGAAGCTCTCCAGAATTCAGAAAATCGTTAAAGAAGAAGGCCGTGAAGCACGCCAAGCTCAGTGAGAAGATAGAGAAGGAAAGCAAGAAGTCCAGATTCGAAGCCATTAAGAAGGCCTTGGACGATGACTTGAGCGCCAACCCAGTTCCTGTTGATTTGGCCGAAAAGGAAAACTTCTTCATGCAACAAGTCGCTCTCGGAGAGCAATTGTCCACCCTCCCAGATCAAAAGATCGAGTCTGCTCTCTGCTTCTACAAGGCATTGGCCGTCTACCCTAACCCAACCGACATCTTGGGTGTCTACCAAAGATCTGTTCCAGAAGAGATCTACGAAATCGTGGTGATGATGATTGCAGCCAAGCCTCCACCAGCAGTTTCCAACGTGTTGAATTCCGAAAGCAAGATCGAAAAGCCGGAGGAAGACTTGGACTAAGCAACGCGTGCATGCTCCATCTGCGTGTATGTCCGGGTATAATCACTGTAACGACTCATGGCTCGATGACTTTTGAATCCGCAATGGTATAGATGGATTGTGGGACTGGTTTTCATGTATAGGCTTCTGTATATATTCGTTTGAACTGATGTAGTGGCTGCGAAACGGCCCATGTCCTGTGAAGAAGGGACCAGGCTCTGTACAATTGGAAGTTGTGGCAACTGGATGACCAAGAATTGAGGATATTCCCACAATTGGGCCACCCCATCCACCTTGGTTCGGTAGCTGAGCTTCCTTAGACTTCGCGAAACAGGCGAAATTTTCCACCGCCATAGCGAGCTGTCTCACTAAATTTCCCTCGCGATGAGGTTGCAACCGAGACGGTGGAGGCAATTTCGAAGCCAATGAGCGTATCCTACTCACACAAAAGTCACCAAAACTTCTAAAACCACCATGCCTACCAAAACAAATGCCATATATTCCCTACCTGCCAAAGGAGCGTCGGTTCCAAACGCCAGGTAACAGCCTAAGGTCGCCCAGACTGGAATACAATGCCGGTGTTGATATGCGCACTGCCTATAAATAACTGCGGTTCCAGTGGGAAAACACGAGCGTTTCAAACGGAAACTCGTTTCCAGTGGTAGCACCTTTGAAGGAGTATTGGGCTCACAAACTCGACACCAAATTGCGAGACTGATACAACCAGGATCCAGCGGACTTCAAGACAATCATTCCTACGAAATACTCGCCAGATCAGTCCCTTCATGAAATTCAGTACTGTTTGCACCGCGGCCACTACTCTTTGGGGTGTGGCATGTGGAGCTACGCTAAACATCCACAACACCAGCCAAATCGACCGGATCTACGGGTCGCTCAATGTGACCAACTCGACTAACTCCAGCTCCACGCCAATCGCCATCAACTCCAACAATTTTAAGCACAGAGGTGTGGCAATTGGCGGATGGCTTGTTTTGGAGCCTTACATTACTCCGTCGTTGTTTCTCGGGTTCAACAGCTCTTCCAGCGCCAACAAGTCGATTCCCGTGGATGAATACCACTACTGCGCGTACTTGGGCCAAGAGGAGGCCCAAAGGCGGTTGGAAGAACACTGGAGCACATTCTACACCGAGGAAGACTTCAAGACCATCAAGAGTTACGGATTAAATATGGTGAGAATCCCAATTGGGTACTGGGCATTCCAGAAGTTATCTTCCGACCCCTACGTCCCAGGGGCTCAGAAGTACTTGGACCAGGCGATTCAATGGGCCCAGAATAACGACCTCAAGGTGTGGATTGATTTACACGGAGTCCCTGGGTCTCAAAACGGGTTCGATAATTCTGGACTTCGTAATATCGGATACCCGGGATGGTTCAATTCCACAGAGAACTTGAACGTCACATACCAAGTTTTGGACAAAATCTTCACCAAGTACGGTGCTGGCGATTTTGGCACCAAATTCAAAGACACCATCATCGGTATCGAGGTGGTGAACGAGCCATTCAGTCCTGTTTTAGGGTTGGACAAGATCGCAGAAGTGTACAGAAACGCGTACGAATTGGCCAGAAATGTTCAAGAGGTCAACAACACCATTGTGTTCCACGATGCCTTTGCAGGAATAGGTCATTGGGATGAATTCATGTCCGACAGATCACCATCGGATAATAACACCAACGAAAACTACAACATTTTGATTGACCACCACCATTATGAAGTTTTCAGCTCTAGTGTCAAGGATAACATCACCAGTCATTTAAACAACATTAAGAACTACGCAAAATCCATCAAAGACGAGTTGCCACACCACCCGGCTGTGGTAGGCGAATGGTCTGCCGCATTAACAGATTGCACACCCTGGTTAAACGGTATTGGATTGGGATCAAGATACGCTGGCGAAAAGCCCTATGATGGGGATTTCAACAAAACCGGAACTTGCGATAACATCAATGATTTTTCAAAATGGTCAAAGAAACAGAAAAAAGATTACAGAACATTCATTGAAACCCAATTATCTGAATACGAGAACAACACAAGTGGATATATATTCTGGTGTTTCAAGACCGAGACTTCCATTGAATGGGACTTCCTGAGACTTGTGCAGTTGAAATTGATGCCTCAGCCTTTAAATGACTTCAAGTATCTCAATTCTTCCGTGAAGACGGGTATCAGCAAATTATTGGTTGCATTAGCAGTGATGTTTTTGTTTGTTTAGTTGGACTGCAAATTAAACATGGTGGGAGTGCAGTGCTGATGAAAAAAGGAATTAGGCTAAATAGAAGGGTGACTTAATTAAATGGACACTAGCATTCGGTGAAGCTTGAAGCCACAATGAAGCGACGCCTTTTTAGCCTAAAAAAATTATTACAATCATCGAACTTCAATTGTCAACTCTATCGAACCAGCTTGGTTAAATTTATAGATAAATAAATGGATACACTCAAGTATAAATGAAGAGTCAAGTTTCAATTATACTTACTGTAGAGTAGTGGTCAGAACCATATGCCATGTAAGGTATCATGTGACCTGGGAACTGTCCTTTTCCGTGAATATCACGTGATGCAGATGTTAGTCATTGACACGTGATCTGGAAATACCAAGCGGTACCGGCATTCAGGACAGCTGCCACACTATTTCACATTAACCATGGTCAAGTCTGTGAATGTCGCCATTATTGGCTCAGGTGTTGTTGGATCCGCCTTCATCAACCAATTGAAGGAATTAAAGTCTTCAGTAAACTTTAACGTTGTCTACCTTGCCAGATCATCCAAGGAAGCGTTATTTTCCAATGACTACAAGCCAATTGACTTGGCCAGCTACAAGCAAAGCCCAGCTCAAAAGGTATTGCCATTACCAGAGTTGACCACCTACTTGGTTGGTGCCTCCAGACCAACCATCTTGATCGACAACACTTCCAATGGTGAGATTGCTTCCTACTACCCTTCATTCATCCAAAAGGGTATCTCCATCGCTACCCCCAACAAGAAGGCTTTCTCTTCAGATTTGGCTACCTGGAAAAGTATCTTCAGCAGCTCACAAGCTCCAGGTGGAGGCTTGGTGTACCATGAAGCCACTGTTGGTGCCGGTTTGCCAATCATTGGTCCATTGGCTGACTTGGTCAGTACCGGAGACCAAGTGGAAAAGATCGAAGGTATCTTCTCTGGAACATTGTCGTACATCTTCAACGAGTTCTCTACCACCGATGCTAGCTCCAAGGTCAAGTTCTCCGATGTCGTCAAGGTGGCCAAGGAATTGGGCTACACTGAGCCAGACCCAAGAGATGACTTGAACGGTTTGGATGTTGCCAGAAAGGTCACCATTTTGGCCAGAATCGCTGGCTTCGAAGTGGAATCCCCTACTTCCTTCCCAGTGGAGTCCTTGATTCCAAAGGCTTTGGAATCGGTGGAATCTGCCGATGAATTTTTGGCCAAGTTGCCAGAATTTGATGCCGACATCCAAAAGATCAAGGACGAGGCCTTGGCTGAACAAAAGGTGTTGAGATTTGTCGGTGAGGTGGACTTGAAGAACAACAAGGTCAGTGTCAAGATCGGCAAGTACGGATTCGACCATCCATTCGCTTCTTTGAAGGGTAGTGACAACGTGGTTTCCATCAAGACCAACAGATACCCAAATCCTTTGATCATTCAAGGTGCTGGTGCTGGTGCCGAAGTTACCGCTCATGGAGTTTTGGCTGATGCCATTAAGATCGCCCAAAGAATCGCTAACTGATTTATATGAACATACAAGTTTAAATTTGCTCTATTGCTATGCATTCCTGTAATACGATATTTACACAGTAGATGGCATTACATGGGTTTTGGTTTCATCCTCCCAGTGTTTCTTAGCCTCCTTGAAGATCTCTCTCAAAACCTTTTCATTTTGACAGGTAGACCTGAAATTTAACATGACTCTTTGTGAATCCAAATGGTAGGTCTTGGTATTCGATTCGTTATCAGGAACAGTTGTGAGAAGAGTATTGACCCTCGTTATATGAATATTGTTTGGAGCCAAGAAGAAGTCACCACTTTCGCGTAATTCAACGAAGTACGAACCTGTTCTGTGGATATATTGAGCATATTGGAAACTTGGCTTACCCCAACTGTAGGAAATCTCGAGATGACCCTTCAGAAAGAACACGGTGGATCTGTTATCTAGTAAGAAACCAGTTTTCTTCAAAAGGTACAAATGGTAGTAGAAACGATTTTCTCTGAATATTGAGGCGTCATTGAATTCGGAATCAATCCATGGATTTACTACCAATTTGAGGTCCACAAACGAATGGAATGGATTTATAGACGGAATAGTGCATAATTCCTTCCATGGTGTTTCAACTAATTTCAAACCATGTCTCTCACATAATCTGGACCAATTAATAACATTATCATCAATAAATTTAGTATTTGTATTCAACCACTGAAGTCTAATGTGATAACAATGCTCTGGGTTGTGTACTCTGTCATAATGAATAGTGACTATTTCAGGACGATATGATTTTTCGAAGGGATCCACGTTTATCTTAACTGACTTGCTTAAAACAAACTTCTTCCTTTTTGATTTATGAATAGATCCAGAGAAAGAAGAGCCACCATCGGACTCATTGAGGTTATTTGAAATGATTTTTGTCAAGTCCAATGGATCCCCTTGGTATTTATTAGGAGACACCACAGATTCTGCATCAGAATTGTTCCGTGTACTGCTGGGAGCTAGTTGAGGAGTATGTGGTGCAGAGTGATCCTTTCTCAGGGTCTCTAAAATCCCATTGTGTTCTTTTTCGGGTTTCTTTTTGGTGAACCAACCAGAATTGTCTTGCTTGTACAGCTCGTCAACATATTCATCTTCAAGCTCATAGAAATAGTATCCATCAAGGAGACCATGCCTAGATTCAACATGCTTAAACAATCCCTTATTCATCAATGATTGTCCATAAGATGTTGCTTCTTCACGAGTATCAATATCTTCGAAACATGCGACAAGCCAGGTCACTAATTCACTTCCAATGAAGCAATGCAAATGTCTCTTGAAATGCCAAGTTCTATCCATAAGTTTCAATCCAGATTCAATTTGAAGTTCGTGAGCTAATTCAGTTATTTTTATACTTTTATTAAGTCTCATGTTTTCAGGAATCATGAGCTTTGGTTGGGCACCCGTGATATCATAATTTTCAGCTTCTTCGTTCAAGAAATCGTATAAATTACCTGTGTAGAAAATAATATCCGAAGGTTTGACTCCTTTCTCCTTCTTATCATACTTGGATTTCTCAATTAAACTGATTAACTTTCTCAAACCTTCAACTCTAATTTCTTCATCCGAGAGATTCTCATTTCCAATATAATAGGCATTTTTTGGCATATCTGTAGGTAGAATAACAAATTTCATCTGGTAAAATTCCTTATTCACATCTGGCATAATATCATCATAACCAGCCAAATATTGATCAAATTGATTCCAATTCAACTTACTAGATTTTATGTTAATTGGATCTAATTTAGCTGGAGAATACTCATCTGCGTATCTGGTTCTGATCAATGGGAAGTATGGTTTTAATCCAGGTTGATTTGCAATGGAAGCTCCAAGAGTTATTTTTGCTTTTTCTGGTTGCAATGGAAGTGACTTCCTATAAAGCTGAACATTTAAATTGGAATTATAATCCAAAGAAATTCTGTGGATTTCGTTGTGGAAGCTCATGTAAATAGTGAGTCCATAACTTTTATCGCTAGGAAAATATTTTAAGATGTTGTCATGATTATTATCACCGCCTTGCTTAGATCCCCCAATACCCAACCTTCTTTCACTTTCAACCTTACTAACTTTGGGGCCATAACATATTTGAAAACCAGCCAATAATCTTAATTGGATCATTTCTCTCATTAACTCATGAGTAGTCCGAAGTTCCAAATAGTTCTCCTCAGAATTCAATAATACGTTATAAATTTGAAAGGTATAATCCAATTCCAATTGCTTTGATGATGGAAAGATTGGAGTAGTTATTGGTAAAGCTGCTGGGGATTGCAAGGAGCTCCATTTAATGGATTTTCTTTTTATGTTTGCAGGAAAAACATCAATCCATCTACTGACCTTTAGCAAAATATCGGAGTGGAGATCTTTCGAAGGATTAGGAACTTCTTTCCAATACTGATCAGTGAGTGACTCATTCTCATAATCTATTATTCCAGTTCCTCCAGATGACCTTTTATGAGATCTAGGGGCCTGCTTTTCAGAGGATTTGAGTCTATTTCTTAATTTATCAGTTTGTTGGGTTTTTGTTCTGTTTCTCACTGGCTCAAGTACTTCATTAGACTTTCTCGCTGACCTCAACACTTCTGAAGTTTTCAATTTACTCACTCTTGGTGTATCTTGGTCAGGCTTTCGATTCAACGTTAAAATCGAACTCTTCGACTTTAATGATGGGGTTGAAGTGATTTTCTTATCATCTGTATTTTTGTTGAGCATGTATAATGTGGAAAGAGCCGAAGTTTCAGTATTATTTACTGCAGTCACAGTTCCTGTTGCAGAGACTTCAGATTTTGTAGTAGTGACTGCAGAAGTTACATTCGAAGTGGAAGATGCGGACGTTGTTGGCTTAAGATAGTTTGAATCGGGAATGGAATTAGGTTTTCCAATGGAGATTGCTGCCAGAACAGGCTCATCATGTGAAATCATAGGGCTTAAGGTAGTTTTGTTGCTGAAGATCAAAGATAAAGTTGCGTTGGTATCTTTGATATCGCTTGGTTTGAATTTGGGCTTTGAATTCTCCAACAGATACTTTTCAATATCTGCTTCATTGAAATAATCTTTCTTTTCATTCACAGGCTTGAAAACATTTTCATCGTATTTATCCATGGCATCAAGTAAAGATTTTTCGTTTCGTTTTCTTCTCAATCTCTCGATTCTAACATCGTTAACTTCATTTTCCATGACACCCATCATTTGTAGTTCGTAGATTTTGCATCGTGGAATCCATTGATGATTAGTTGTTGAAAGAATATTAAAATCTTTATAGAAAGAAATGTCACACCAGTTAGGAACACAATGTTTAGTAACTCCTGATTGATCCACATATCTAAATAAAGGGACAATATGTAATGGGGGTTGACTCAAACTAACCAAATCCAAGCCGGAATCAATAGTAGCCATTTTCTTACTAGTCTCTAGAAGCAAATCATAATCGGTATCAAAAATTCCTGTTCCGGGTGTAACAATAATAAAATGGTTTAATGTATGCTTTAAATCGGTGCTTCTGAATTTGTTTTGCACCAATGATATTCCAAGGTTGAGGGCCTCTAAAATGTTTCCTTTCACAGCCGGAAGAGTATCACCTTCCATATAATAATCATTGTTCAAACCTTGTTTCAATAGGATATCACGTTTGAAGTTGGCGAATTCTAATCTCAAATTGGCCATGATTCTGTCCCAGGACAAGATATTAACTTGATCAACCACCACTCTGAAGTAGTCACGACGATTATTAGGCCTTTCACCTTGATTCAAGGTAATCCAAGGAATATCCGTGAGGTCCACACTAGTGAACAATACTATGGTGATTGTATGATGGGTATTTGTCGACCTCCACTTTTTGAAGATTTTTGGTAAAAGACTATTCACCAATTTATGAAACGTAATCTCTCCATTTTCTTCAAAATGCCACATTTCTCTGGATAATTGGACCAATACTGTCAACTTTGCACTTTCACTTCTGAACACTATTTTTGTCTCTTTGCTGATATAACCACTCATGCACTCCTTTCCATTTTTGAAGATGGACTTCACAAGTCCAACTCTATTACTGATGAAGGAAAGTCTTTTCTCAACATAGACACAAGACCCGGTCAAGGATGACGAGAATGCCCACATCAGATCTCTGGACATGTGAATGTCCTTGATGAAGATCTCGACAGTATCGGCTTCAATTGAAGCAAGGTCTTCAACAGGTTTAATTTGGGCCAAGCTTCTTGCGGGTATATCGAGGAGTTTTCTCAATGGGGTAGAAATCAACGAGATTTGGGCCTTGGCCTTCGACGAATGGCCGTTTATATCTTGATCATCGACATTAGCAGTTTTGAAGTTGCTGCCTTGGGCAGTGAAGTAGAACTTTGTAGCATTGGGAGGATTGGGTTCCAACAGCTGAAATTCATAAACCTGACCATGTACTACGTTAGAATTCTTTCCTAGATCAACTATCACATCTTCGCTGGACGACCGCAATTCATGGAACCACACCGTGGCTTGAATAGGATCTTTGCTTATTGTGGACTGATGTGATGCTATATTAGAGGCAATTTCACCATTGATAGAGCCTGCTCCATGTTCGCTTATCGAGTTGGTGGAAATCTGTATGCTGGAATCTCGAATTTTTGGGTTCATCTGCGATGCTCCTCGACGGCCAATGGTTATTGTGCTTCCAACATTCCGGCTCATTAAGTTTTTAGACACACCTGAAGAATTGGCCTTGGATCCTATCACAAGGCTGGCTTGATTCGCATGCATAGAATGGGGACTGGAGGTTCCATCGGTTCCTCCAAGATTGTTGATTCCCGGTGCTTTCGTAGGCTTGCTGGTAGCATTGTAATATCGTGCATGTTGCATTTCTGATCACGGCGATGATGAAATGATGAAAACTGCCAAACAACCCTGAATGTCACTCCAGCCTTTAGTAGTGTTATTTGGGAAAGGTGAAATTTGCGATGGTTTTGTGGAGATTAGTGCTTACTGGGAAAGAATTTTCAGACACAATTGATGCAGGGGGCGAAAAGCACGTCTTTTCAGGGGAACTTGTGGTAGATTTAGCTGTTCTGAAAGACAGACGTTAGCTGGACTAGCTGATTGAGTCTGCATTGAAGTGGTGGGGACCTTCACGTGATGCGGCACGTGACGCGATGAACGGCATTTACGAGATGCTATCTAAGAGAATATTCACATAATCAGCGGGATTGGGCGAAAGATCGTTTAGTCAGTGTTGAAATCTCTTTCTGATCATCTGTTTTAACGTACTTTTCTTCTGTGTTTTTCTGGTTTCGTCATTATTCCTCAAGCATTAGCAGTAGCGAAATGTTGACCAGATGAGATGAATAGCATCAAAGTTCTACTTACAAGTCTAGGAAGTGACTAATAGAGGGCTCTGGAAGTTTGGAGTATGCTTGAAAACACTGTCTTATTGTGTTCTGGCGGTTGTTCAGGGCCATTATTCTAACTCTATGTTCTCTATGTTCAAGTGATCTAAATACAGTATTATGAAGAGGAACCCTTCAACACGAACTCGTCCAAGAACCACTTATGGAAGCGATGGTCGCCGGAGAGCTCTGGATGGAACGACGTTCCCAAATGGTTGCCTTCTCTCACGGCAACCACCAATTCCTGGTCTTTCCGGTGCAACTTGTAAAGGACTTCGACTGGGGTGTTCATGATGGAGTTAGGCGAGGAGATCAACCCGTCGTCCTCCAGATGCACCACGTTGATTCTGGTCACCACTGGGGCCCTGATGAAGACTGCCGGAAAATCCGTCAATCCGGGTATGAACGAGCTAAAATCCAAGTCCTGCTGGAAAGAGTCCAATTGACGACCAAAAGCATTGCGGGTGACCTCGATGTTCAACCCACCCAACACCTTTTGTTCTTTCTTGCCGTTTCTCAAATGCTGGGCCAAAAAGATCAATCCAGCACAAGTTCCCCACACACTTTTCGATGGATCACGGACAAATTTGAGTAGTGGCTCCAAAAGGTTGGTTCTTTCAGCAATCAACGAAATGGCAGTACTTTCGCCACCCGGGATCACCAACGAGTCACAGCTGGCGAGCTCCTGAGCGGTTCTGACCTGTAAAAAGGTAAAGGTATGATGCTGGTACTCTGGGGCCTGGACGATTGAAGTGAAAAATTCAAGGTGCTCATGGAATGCACCCTGGAGGGCAAGCACCCCCAAAGTAAAAGAAGGCATGATGACTGAAAAGACTGAGGTATTTGCCACTGATGAATACTCCAACGGTTGCTCCAACGGTTTGTCAGCAACCAACAGCTTGATGGATGATTCACCGTCCTGGCCTTTACCTGTTAGCGGATATCCTGCATGGGGCAGGCGGAGGACCCTCGCTCTCGAGTCACAGGCATACAGAGTCAATTTGTGAGCCATTCTGGGCCCACAATGACTCACTACCAAGTAATTGTGGGGCCCCAGCCACTGCCGCGGTAACTCAGGCCGATTTATCACGGGAAATAGCGGGCAAACAGCCCCATGCACTGGAAGTGCAGTGGGCCAAGGGCTCAACTGAGGCACAAAATCGGAGTCATTTCTCCACCAGCATATTTATTCCCAGTGAATTCACTAGTGAAAAGTTGAGACTACCGACACTACTAACTACTTACGATGTCTGAGTTTAAGATCAAGGCCGGTTTGGCGCAAATGTTGAAGGGAGGTGTCATCATGGACGTGGTGACCCCCGAGCAAGCGGTGATTGCCGAGAAGGCCGGTGCCTGTGCCGTCATGGCGTTGGAGAAGATTCCTGCTGATATGCGTAAGTCGGGCCAGGTGTGCAGAATGTCCGACCCCAAGATGATCAAGGAGATCATGGCGGCCGTGTCCATTCCTGTGATGGCCAAGGTCCGTATCGGCCACCGTGTGGAGGCCCAGATCTTGGAGGCCTTGGAGGTGGACTACATCGACGAGTCTGAGGTGTTGACCCCAGCCGACAAGCAATTCCACATTCCTAAGAACGACTACAAGGTGCCATTCGTTTGCGGTGCCAAGGACCTTGGAGAGGCCTTGCGTCGTATCAGCGAAGGTGCTGCCATGATCAGAACCAAGGGTGAGGCTGGTACTGGTGATGTTTCCGAGGCCGTGAAGCACATCACCATCATCCGTGCCCAAATCAAGGAAGCCCAGGAAACCTTGAAGACCGATGCCCAGATCGAGGCCCACGCTAAGGAATTGAGAGTTCCCCCAGCTTTGCTCAAGGAGGTGCTTGAGTTGGGCAAGTTGCCTGTGGTCAACTTCGCTGCCGGAGGTGTTGCCACCCCTGCCGACGCTGCCTTGTTGATGCAATTGGGCTGTGACGGAGTGTTTGTTGGCTCGGGTATTTTCAAGTCCTCGGACCCTGCCAAGTTGGCCAAGGCCGTGGTCAATGCCACCACCAACTACAACGACCCTAAGGCCATTTTGGAGTACTCTACTGACTTGGGTGACTTGATGGCCGGTGTTGCTATCTCTTCCATCAAGGACCACGAGAGATTGTCATCCAGAGGATGGTAATGTAAATAGTTCCCTAGAGGTTTCCGTTAGGAGACTCTACGAAAAGATGCGCAATTGAACCATACGTAGAATGTCACAGCAACGGCAGCGCATTAGCAATGGCAACGGCAATGGCAACGCTGACTTCCCCGGGTTTGCCACTGCACTCATAAACGGCTCCAAATTGCGCTCGAGAAGGTGGTGGCGAGGTGTAGATGATATGTAAGATCTTGGTGAGAACAATAGAGCCTCTCTATTTCATCACCTGAGAATTCTTCTGCACGATAATGCTGGCGCCAGGGCAATTGACTGCCTGTTGAGTTTGTAAGCCTGTTTTGATCTTGCGAAGGACCCTGTTTGTGATTGAAAGAATTATTTTTGTGGCATTAAGTTGTTTCTGGGGTTAATCGAAATTTTTCAAATTTTTCACTAATTTTCACGAGATCTCACGAGATTTCCATATTTCTTGGTGTTGGGCTGAACAGCCACAAAGTCTATTGTATCTGGCCTTCCTGGCAATTTTACGCAGAAAACAAAGAATGAACAAATAATCATCTGGTTGATGAATTGGGACCGGAGATCCCATAGACCGAATAGAGTGGCATTTCGAGGAGGTAGAATTGAGGATTAGAGAAAGTATTCAATTCATTTATAGGTATTTAGAAAGTCACTATACCAGGCCCAATTTGGCTAGAGACTTTCTATTATTTCCTCTAAAGTGACTATTTTGTTCTTCCCCTCCAAAAACCAGGGATTTGGCCATTTTTATCGGGCCATCGGACAATTATGTGCCCATACACGGCTGCGAAATCTATCAATATATTCCTGTGGAAAAGTCTATGTAAATGTAGGTTATATGTTACTGTCTAACTCGTACAGTTCCGAGCTGGAGCCCTCTCTGGCTTCGGCCTTTTTGATACTTCGGCGGGCGTATCCAAACCACAAGAACACCCCGAAAACTAATGTACACCCCAATACCGCACTGGCATAATTCATGTTGTCTGAATTGACCGGGTTCAACAAGGGGAAGTTCAACCACACCATGATGAAGCACACCCAGAAGCAGGAGCAAAGGTTCATGAAAAGACCGAACTTGCCCAAGTGGAAAAAGGGCAAACCGGTTTTGGTGTTCACGCACAAGCTCTCGTCCTTTTCCAAGGCAAAACGCTTGAAAGGAGAGACGGCACACCTGGAGCGGATCAACAAGCAGATGATGGGGAAGATGTACGACAAGTTGATGCACACCATGGCGGTTCCGAGAACCGCATTAAGGGCCGACGATGACCCGAAGAGAAGACACCCAAGAATCAAGCACACCACCAACACGAAAGTAAGGGCGTTGACAGGACTGTTGAAACGGGCTGAAACACGGCCAAATACCGAGGGCAAGCCGTGGGAGTTGCTGAAGGACCATACCAATCTGGAGGTGGAACAGTAGTACATGTAACAGGAGCCGATGAAGGTGATCATCAAGCACAACACGCCGATGGTGGTCAAGGCCTTGGAGCGGAACGAGTCGAACATCAACTGCACGATGGGCTGGCCGCCGATAGGGTTGCTCAAGTTCTCCACGTTGACGATGCAGAACATGTACACGATGATGGTGAAGAAGGTGATGATGGCGGAGGCGGAGTTGGAGATCACCATGACCAAGGGGATCTGGCGTTCAGGTTGCTCCATTTCGTCGGTCATATGGGCTGCACCATCGAACAAGGTGATGGAGGCAATGGAAGGAAGCAAGCCCAAGAAGAACACCACACCGTTGGAGGACCAGCCTGACTCGTTGGTGATGTCCTTGAACACGAAAGCAGCCGACCTCTTGGGGTGGGACTTGACTAGTAAAGTGATGATGATGAACAATGTGCCGATGTTGATGACACCAACCAAAAACTTGGTAATGACAGGGATGGCCAGTACCGAGAACACGTTGATCATGTAGCCAGTTACCAACACAGCGGCGTAGATGAGGTACAAGTGCCAGTTGGTGGGCACATAGTCGGGATGGTAGATCTGGGCCAACGAGGTCACCAACATGGCAGAAATCAACGTGGCCGAGAAACAAGCGAAGATCCACCCTGCACAGGACAAGATACCGGTGACAAAACTCAAGAGCTTCTTGTAACGGTCTGGAGCCAACACGTAGGTCCAATGGACCTGGGCCGAGGAGTGGGGGTATGCAGATGCCAATTCAGCGAGGGAGAAGCAGATGATCAAGTCGAACGTCACAGCTAGCACGAAGCCATAAATCAATACCGGTGAGCCTCCGATACCAATGACGGTGGTCAAGAAGGTTCCGATGGCCAAAGGAGAGCAGATCAAAGAGAACTGCATTCCGCAGGTGGACCACAACGAGAAGTTCTTCTTGAGCTCTGGCTCGTGATGGGGCACCAGGAGCTCGACCTGGCTCACGGTTGAATGTACTTTTCCAGACATGGGGCAAGGGAGGGGCAGGTGGAAGTTATGGTGATGGGGCTGAATAGGAGATTTAGGCGAGAGGATTCGTTGCAGGGATGAATCGGAAGATAAGAGCCTGGAGAAAAAGCGGAAGATGGGGTGATTTCAAGGCCTGATAGAGCTGAGCTTGACACAGATACCTAGAAGATAAGAACGAGGACCACAGTGGCACAATTGCTGGAAACCCTGGGGTAATAAACTAGCGAGATTCCTTCATATCTGTGAGATCGCCGGTGCTGTTAGCGGCTCTGCAGTGCGTGGGACCCCACATTATGATAACGGTTCCGCCTGACATTGCTGGATTGGGCAATGCGCCAACAACAACCAGAGGGCCCACCACTTGAGAGCTCCTGCGAAACGACGTAGTGGAGCTTGCGACTGCAGCAGAGTCACTGCACTTGCGCCCAGCGCATTGGCAGTACTGGAAGCAGCATTTCAGCGCAACTGGAACCTCCAGCGTGCAGTGGAGGTTCCCGAGGGACCAATCATGGTGAAGACTGGAAGTGAAAAACTGAGCGCGATTCCCAAACCAGATGGTGGTGAAAATTATGTGCTAAAGCAGGCGACAAGGATTAGGAGCAACGGTGCCAGCGGGGTGCAACACCTCCTTGCACGGCGTGGTTGGTGATTCCATCGAGGAATTGGGGTCGGGAATTGGGGGACGGCTTTAAATGAGCGTATGACGTGGAGGTGGAAGTGGGGAACCCGAGATGGAACGGCTTACCATGTGGACGAGAGGACGAGTGGAGGACTTGGGGGATGGGGGAAGGGGGGAAGGGCAACAGGAAACGAGCGAAGGGGGAGGGGAACCCTACCAAGGGCCAGAAGTCCGGGAGAGGTAAAGCCGCAGGATGGTCTTCGTATTCATGCGATGCCCCAGTGTAGACACCCACAATTCGTGGGATGCTCACCGGTGAGAAAATCCCAAAACTAGTCCCAAAATTAGTGAGACTCCCAAAATTAGGGAGATGTCGCCCTAAAAATAGCGTCACTCTCGTAAATGCACCGCAAAATTAGTGAGACGTCAGAGGATCAATGGAGGACACAACAGTCGTAGAGCCTCCAAGACAGCCGATCGGTTCGAAATCACAACCCCAGAATCGCTGACAAAGCCCGTGGATCCAAGCATTTTGTACAGGATTCCCCGAGCGCAGGGTTGACTGTGGGGTCTGACCTTCTGTTGAAGTGTCGATCGCCAGGGCCGACCGGGTTTATCGAGGGGATTGCTACCCTCGATAGCGCCTACCAACAGACTCCTACTCCCACGACCACTCCAGCGATTATATCATCGGACCGGGGTCTGGGGTGGTGCCAGCGGCGGTTGCAGCGGCGGTCCCTTCTCGCTTCCATTGGCGATACCACGGTGCCTGTTATCTCTGCCGGTTGCGGTTGCGGCGCTGGGCCGATTGGAAGTGGTGCGTCCATTTCCGCCCTCTTACTCGCATAGAAACTGGTGCGTGAAATTAGTGCACTCCAGTGGTGCCAGAGCCCTCTATCTTATCGGCAAACAACACCCCCGAAGACCAGATTCCCGATCTGCCATCGGGCCCGAATTCCTTCACTGGACCTTCTCTGCTTCAGATTCCTTGTTTATCAGAGATTCCGCCCGATAAGCTGCGTTTGTCGTGGGAAATCCGTCTGATTGTCTCCCCTCCGAGCGATAGCCACTTCCCAATGCGGTACGCAGTTCCGCTCGAGCAGGTTTTCCAAAAGGTTTATAACTCTGCCACCGGCAGGTAGGTTGCCCATCATCGAGTCACACTGCAGATCGTGAGGCATCACCTTTTACACAGTCACACTCACACCACTAGCGGCTTCGCATCCACGTCCCTTCACCAAAACCGCTGTTTGGTCCCGTCCCCACGCTCTACCCAGATCTATCGGTGCTTGACGTATTTCTCTTGAGTGCGTCTGTCAACTGTTCTGGCCCCACACTCCACTATCTGTACGCTGAGTCTGTCCTTGGCTCCTACGGAAACCGACTGAAACATTAGCAGCCGAAAACACCAGTAACTGTTGGAAACACTTGCCAGTACTTGCCACCACTTGCAAATACTTGCCCACACCTGCCAACACCGCAAACGCTTGCAATCGCTGGAGATCCCGTTTCAGCTAGCCCTTCCCCATCCCGTGAGCGGCGCATCTCGTTTCTCACCACAAACCCGTCTCCGAGGCATCGGCCCGCTCTCAGTTCTGTGACACCTGCCGTTCCTCTTCGGCCTGATAACAAAGTATTCACACCTCTCTCTGATTCACCGTCGTTCCCCATCTGCTCGACTCTAGCCCCCCAACCACATCCAACCCTTCATGTTCTCCAAAGAAAAGTCCTCCCCCGTTGAGGTGGACGTCGAGAACCTTGGATCGGTAGACAGGTACTACCAGACCACCGGGTTTGAAGATTTCGACGACAAGTTGGACATCGAGAAGTACGGCCAGACCCAAAGAAAGTTGTCGTCGCGCCATGTTTCGCTCATGATCATCGGCCAGTCCATCGGTACCGGTTTGTTCATCGGGTTGTCGTCGCCGTTGACCACCTCGGGGTCGCTTTCGTTGTTTCTCGGGTTCATTGTATGGGCCGTGTTCCAGGTGTGGCCCTTGATGCAAGCGGTGGGTGAAATGTGTTCCTACTTGCCCATCAAGGGGTCATACTTGCACTTTTCCGCCCGTTGGGTGGACCCAGCGCTTGGGTTCGCCTGTTCCATGATCTATTTGTACACCTCATTGATGTTTATCTGTGTGGAGGCGGTGGCCTTCGCCTCTGTCATCAGCTTCTGGACAGACCTCAACCCCGGCATCTTCATCACCATCGCACTCGTGACGTTCTTCTTCTTCAACATCTTCGGTGTCAACTGGTACGGTGAGATCGAGTTCGTGTCGTCCATGCTCAAGGTGCTTCTCGTGGTGGGCCTCATGATTTTTGGCTTGGTGTCCATGTGTGGAGGAAACCCCCAGCACCGGGTGTATGGGTTTGAGAACTGGAAGAAGGGTGGCTTGATGAAGGAGTACCTCACCACCGGCACCACTGGTAGATTCCTCGGGTTCTGGAACGTGATGATCTACGCCGCCTTCGCCTGTGGAGGTCCCGACTTGTTGGGAATGGTGGCCGGTGAAATCAACAACCCGCGTAAGAACATTGGCCTTGCAGCCAAACGTTCCTACATCCGGATCTACTTGTTCTACTTTGGTGGTATCTTCTTCATGAACACCCTCTGCTCCTCCGACAACCCCATCTTGCTTGCAGCCAGGGCCTCGGGCTCTGCTGGTGCTGCCGCTTCGCCGTGGGTCATCGGGGTCAAGCTGGTGGGTGTCCACGGGCTCGACTCCTTGGTCAACGTGTTGGTGATGTCGGCCGCCTGGTCCTGCGGTAACGGCTTCTTGTACGGAGCCACCAGAACCGCCTACAGTGCTTCGCTTGCGGGATACTTGCCCCGGTTCTTCTCCAAGTGCTTGAGCAACGGTGCGCCCATCTACTGTGTGCTCTTCAGTATCGCCATCTCGTGCTTGTCGTACCTCAGTATCAACAACTCCACCGCCGAGGTGTTCAACTGGTTCATCAACTTGGCCACCACCGGGCTCTTGTGTACCTTCATCTGCATCTGGTGGTGCTACTTCAAGTTCAGAAAGGCCATGAAGGCCCAGGGATGGGACCTCGACTCCCCAGAATACCCCTACTTCAAGGCCCCCCGGTTCGTGTACCCCGTGATGATGTACTTTGGCTGCGGCTTGTGTGTAGTGGTGTTGTTCTTCAACGGGTTCTGGATCTTCTTCCCCAAGCAATTCTCCGTGGCCAACCTCTTCACCTCGTACTTTGCTCCTGTGTTCTTCGTGGTTCTTTTTGTGTTCTGGAAGCTTTTCAAGAAGACCCACTTCAGAACTGACACCGAGGCCGACATCACCACCGGAAAGAGAGAGATCGACGAGGAAGAAGAGCTTGCCCGTCAACTAGAGGCCGCCACCCCCAGAAGAACAGGCTTTCTTTTCCGGGTCTACTATAAAATTGCCGATGTTTGTTTCAATTAGGCTTCTTTTTGTATACTATTCAATATAAATTAACGTGAACTACACTTAAGATCATTACACCGCTGGGCCGCCATTTCGTCAACCCGGGCATTAGCACGTGTGGTACCGTCATGGCCAACAAAAGCTCAACAAAGTGTGCAAAGTGGTGAACAAGAAAACCAGAAAACTGAAACCATCAACGGTGTGGAGACCCGTCAAGGACCACCTGAGTAGTTGTGATCTCATGGCGTAGGACGGTTGAGCACGAGTTCAATTCCGACCATGGGGACACAGGGCTTAAGCGCAAAAGAAACCAAGGCTATTCTTGGAAGTCAAGCGGGGGACGTCGCCAAAGGAACAGCTGTTAAGTTCCAAACCAAACCCCACGAGGCATTATGGCATCATGGCATTATGGCATAAGATCGAATCCTAACCGTTTTCCTTGTTTGCCCCACATTTCGCCAGTTCCGACAACCTCCGCCAGAATTTACCACTTCTGCAGGCAGGAGGGTCCCCCGCAATGTGCATTTTATGGGGTAAGAAATACTTTTTGTGGAAGAAACCTGGAAAATTTTGAGATATTATCTTACCCCACGGCCAGCTCCGGGTCATGGGGCACTTTGCTGAGTTGGCCCTCCGCCGGCATTGGCGATGGGGTATTGTTGGCGATGGAGGTTGGTCCGGGGTGTGGCCAGCTGGCACCCTACAGTGGAAGAGGCTGAGGTGGCAGAAGCTGCTGATAGGACCAGAGTTACTTGGGGTGGTAAACCGGGAGGAGTTGCCCCAAACCGGGCGGCCGCCTTCGTATCTGCCGGTGGCCGAAAACCAGGGGCCTGCCTTAGTCCGGGGTAGATGGAGTTTAAGACCATGCGGCAATTTCCAGACCCACCAGGAGTGCCTGACCGGAACTCGCTGGTACTGGGCTGGCATACCGCCTACCCACGTGAATGACGTTCCACCACCCAAACACCGTACCGACGGGCTCTTGCTACCCCTATAGTTCCTCCACAATCCGGACTTTTCTTGACAAGAACCACACTGTAATACCGTGCGAAGTTAGTAACCCGGGGCCGGGGGTAACCGACCAAAACCGACCTGATCTACCCCAGTCAACGCCATGACGTAGTGGTTTTCCGGCCTCCAGCGACCTTGTAGTGGTCAGTGATCACTATTCGGTGGTCAGTGGTCCAAAGTTGCGCTGTTCCAGTTGCTACCCTCGCTACTGACCGCATCTTATTATCTTGCCCGATCAGTAAATGTGGTTTAAACGAATTACACGGCAATAGCCGTGATATTTTACGTGGCCATGGACCTAGCGAGATTCTGCCTCTAAAACGTACCCCACCACCGTCACAATCTCCACCGCCACCGCGGTGGAATATAGTACGATTTGCATGAATCAAATGCAGGGCACTCCCATCCCCACCGGTTTAACGGGCCTCAACGGGCCCAACGGGCCCTCCGAAGAAAATCTCTGGCTCTACATAATCTTCACCACCAACAAAATGAAAAATGGGAGCATTGTGTCGGCAGCGCACCAAGCGAATGCCGGAAAAGCTGCAATATTAACCGTGAATCCTATTATATGGGGCCATTCTGGGTTGCAGGGTTCAGTGAGTTCGATGGGTTAGTCACACCCACGTTTGCATTATCTCGCTGGCCACAGGGCCAGAGTTATTGACCTCGCTAGTTCGGGTACCTGCAGTAGTAAGAGCAAGCACATTACACCACAATAGCCTCAGAGGCCGTATCGCCCAAATCGCCAACCAAACGCGAGAAACGCGAGTTAGTGGAGGTTTGACTTCGAATTCGACTCGTCCAGCGTCCGCAGCAAAAACGGCCCATGCCACCTGCCATGTAGGGGCCAGGGGACCTGGTGGAAGGTGGTTGGGAGGAACACCGGAGTTCTCACTCAGACAGTGAAAAAGCCAAGTAGTCAAGAAGTGAGAAATTTTGGGCCTTCAATGGAATGTGTGGAACCACTGCATGGAGTGTTGTAGCGGGACTGACGTCCATTGCCCGAGATCTCTATTGTCAATGCGCTAGGACAAGATTCTTGGACGTTTGACTGGGCCTGTCTGGGTATTGTTGTTGGGGTCAATTCCGACCTGGACCCAGGCCCGATGGATTTTTCAGGCCGCTATGGCCCGTTGACCAAATCGGCAAAAACGCTGGACCGACACAAATACCCGAAACCGAGCCTAGCACCATATAATGGTGCGGAGTGGCACCGAACAGGTGCCGGAGTCGTAGCGGAGTCGTCACCGAGTGCACGCAGCGCCTAAGCGGCGGTGGCGAACATGACGATGTTGGAGCCCCGGCTTCTCCAGATGCCAGACAAGTGGTTCCCTGGTGCAAGTCGGCCACAAACCACTGGATGGCTATCTATGGAAGCCGGCATCACCACCGGCTTGGCAATCCGGACAACACAAGTTCCGACCGAACAAAAAAAAAAACCTTGCGAAGTATTCCGGCCGCCTGTCGGTCCAATTCCGACCGCGTGCGGGAGGTTTACAATCCAAGCACTAGTGACTAGATAGCCAAATAATATCTCTTTCAAGAAGCTTCCCCTAGACACTTCCAAGACGTTTTCCGAAGCTATTTCCGCCGCTGACGCCTATCTAGGGATTGCTCCAGGAGTTGCGGTCACGGTATCGTGGGGGGCCACGCCAAACTGGTCTGCCCATCACTTGCTGGCCTCCCACCACCTGGTCTGTACCCTCTCCCCTGCCCCGTAGGTCGAGCAGCCCCCATCCATACCACCAGGAACGATGCCTCCACAACTACGCCCCTCCCCCACTTGTCAGACGCCCAGTTGTCTCCTGCCCCGTTGCCCAGTCGCCCAGACACCCCCGGTGCCACTGTAGTCGGTGTCCATGGGCCGGGGGCTTCTTCCATCGCATATTGCTTTTCACCGCCCCATGGATCTTCACCCATTAGATTGTCCCCTCGCAGTGGGTTCAGATACGTTGCTCATCTCTACCCCAGACCGGCTCACACGACCGTAGGCAGTACCACGCCACTCCGCCGGGTCCCCTCCCCCGCACCACACCGAAGCCAAAACCATAAGGCATCGGTGAGCCCGGACCCAACGGGCCTGGGTATAACGGGCCCAGAGTGGAGGCTGGCTTGGCACCTGATAAGATAAGCAAGGAACCCAGGCAGGTGTAGTCCGGCGGCCACCGCCACGGCCACGTGAGCAGGCCAAGTGCACCTTGGCGTAAGCTGAGCCAGTTGAGCCAACTAATTGGCATGTTAGTGCTGACACGACACTTCTTGGCAGGCGAGGGTCTTATCGCACTATCTGTCATTTGTCCAACTCCGGTGAAGGGACGCCCGATTGGGCGATGAGCGCAACACAAACTGCTTCGTTATCTGTCACCACACACGCGGGATGCGCCGAATTGCGTGCGTTTCCGGCGTGGTTTGCGGTATGCAAGCGAACAACAGCAGTAACGGCACGGTGACGGGAGGCAGGGCTGGGACCACCACGTCGGAAATCATTCTCCGCATGTCATCTCGATCACGGGACGTCCCCCCGCTCCCCACGGCATTCTGACGCAAACGCCTTTTTCTTGGCCATCGCAGAGCCCCACCTACCGTATCGGGGCATGGTACCCAGGGCACCGTAGTTCCTCCGCCAGGGCGAGATCCGAGGGTGAATAATCGCTCGAGGGTACCACTAACAAAACCGGGCAATACGAGGGTACGGGTGGGGTCCCAAAAAAGGTCGGGAGGCATTCCAAGGGAAAATCTCATATTCCGACCCCTTGCCTCATGCACAGAAGCTGGGTCTTGGTTTTGCAATGCCTATGCTGTGGCTCCACCATGCCTCCTGCCCCTCCACACATGCCACCCGTGCCCTCCCGGGCAAGCACCAACCGGTTCCTCCCTCGGCCTCCCCAGCTCCCCTCACCTCCAATTGAATCGGGGTGGGTGCACAAGCCGCACCTCGATTCCGGACACCTCGTATGCATCATGGATGCACACCAAATCATGCATGCAGGGCGGGCCTGCATGCTTTTTTGTGTCACCCCGTCCATTTCTGCTGCAAAACACACATATATAAAAGGCTCTTCCCCCGTCCTTGCTGTTTGATCATCTTTGTCTAACAATGAAGGACATCGAGAAGAACTACAACAGCGAGGATGCAACCTCCATGCTCCTGAGACACACGGAGGACTACCACTTGTATGTGGCGAAGTCCAACCCTTCCAACGTCGCCAACCAAGCAGGCAATCAATTGCGCAAGTCGTTGGACTCGAGACACGTTACCATGATTGCCATCGGTGGTGCCTTGGGAACTGGTTTATTGATTGGTACCGGTTCGGCATTGAAGGCCGCAGGTCCTGGTGCCATCTTGGTTTCTTATTCTATCATTGGTTTCTGTGTTTTCATGGTGATGAGTGGTTTGGGTGAAGTCGCTACCTTCGTCCCATTGCACGGTTTCGCCAACTACTGTCAAAGATACGTCGATGACGCCCTTGGTTTTGCCTGTGGTTACGTTTACTTGTTCAAATATCTTATCTTACCTGCAAATCAGCTTGTGGCTGGTTCGCTTACTGTACAATATTGGGTTTCTCGTGATAAAATGAACCCTGGTATATGGATTACCATTTTCTTGGTCATCATCTTAGCCATTAACTTGCTCGGTGTCCGTTTCTTCGGTGAAATCGAGTTTTGGTTATCTTGTTTGAAGGTGTTAACCTGTGTTGGTCTCATCATCTTATTGTTGTGTATCACCTTGGGTGGTAGTCCAACTCATGACAGAATTGGTTTCAGATACTGGAAAAACCCTGGTGCCTTCCTACACTACAAAGATGCTTCCAAGCATTTGGAAATCGGTGGGGACAAGGGTAGATTCGTCGCTTTCGTTTCCGTGTTGGTTACTGCCGTTTTCGCTTTCCTTGGTACCGAATTAGTCGGTATCACTTTTGCCGAAACCAGAAACCCAAGAAGATCCATTCCAAAGGCCATCAAGTTGACTTTCTACCGTATCGTCATCTTCTACATCTTGTCCATTCTTCTTCTCGGAATGTGTGTTTCCGCCAAGGACAAGTTGTTGTTGTCTGCTTCAGGAAGTAACGCCAGTGCCTCTCCATTCGTCATCGCCATCAAGAACGCACAAATCGACGGTTTGGACCACGTTATCAACGCTTGTATTCTCCTTTTCGTTCTTTCTGCTGCCAACTCGGATATGTACGTTTGTTCCAGAACTGTCTACTCCCTTGCTGTTGCCGGTTACGCTCCAAAATTCTTCGCTAAGACCAACAGATTGGGTGTTCCATACTACGGTATTGCTTTGAGTTTCGCTTTCACTTTGTTGGCTTACATGACTGTTTCTAGTGGATCAGCCGAAGTTTTCACTTATTTCGTTAACGTTGTTTCCTTGACTGGTTTATTGGCCTGGTCATGTATTTTGGTTATCCACATCAGATTCATGCAAGCTTGTAAAGCTCAAGGTATTGACAGAAACAGAGACTTGGCCTACCGTTCTCCATTCCAACCATATGGTTCATACTTTGCCTTGTTTATCTGTGTTATCGTTGTTTTCATCAAGAACTTCACTGTCTTCTTGGGTGACTCCTTCACCTACAAGAACTTCATCACCGGTTACATTGTGTTGCCAGTGTTCATCATCATGTACTTTGGCTGGAAGTTCTGGTACAAGACCAAGATTCTCAGCCCAGAGGAAGTGGACTTGCACACTTACAGAGACGTCATTGACGCCGAAGCCGCCCAATTCGAGGCCGAAGACGCCGAGAAGAAGGCTCTCAGAGAAGCCTCTGGTAACCCTAAGGACAAGGAATGGTACTACGAAACATTTTTGGGATGGTTATTCTAAGGAGTTTATTTATACAGTTATCAAATGTTTGGTTCACCATACTCACGTATATTAATTTTAATTCAGGATTTTACGAACTTATCTATCTAATCGATCTGTAGCCCAGCCGTCCTACCACAAGGATTCCACCACCCCACGCCCACAGGGGACTAACAATTTACTCTCTATCTACCCACCTCACGTGCCCACTATAAGCTTTTTGATGTGTCAAATACGACCTGAGATCTCAGCTCATCTCGTAATTGCGCAGCCGAAAAAAGCTGCCACGAGGGATCCATCAACTATTGATAAGATCCAACACTTCCATCAACTTTCAATCAGCTTTCACCATGGCACCCACCAAGATCGAAAGTATTGGTGCTAGTACGGATGAAACCATCCCGATAGAGGTGGCCACGCTCAAACTCCAGCATTCTGCACCATCAACGGCCGCAGATTCGCCGTCTTATCTCCAGCAAATTTCACCACTCTTTTCCATCCAGACCACCAAGTACGGAGGAAGAGGGGCCTTTTCCAAGAGTGCCATCCCCAAGGGCACGGTGATATTGACCTGCAATGAAGGCTTGAGTAGTACTATCATCAAGCCATTCAGAAAGGAGGTATGTAACAGGTGTTTCAGGTATGACCAGGGAAAGAACATGAAACACAAGTTGGCCGTCAAGGGCAACATCTCGTCGCTTTTCTTCTGCTCTGAGGATTGTCTGACCAAGTTTGCTCAGGACGACCACGACGGCGTCCTTCTTGCCAACTTGCTTTCGGTGGAGAAGAACTACTTGAATTCGCTCAAGAAACCCCCACAAGAGCTCCGTGTGCCAGATGCTTCCAAAGACCTCGAGGGCTTGATTGCTAGCGAGTGGGAGTCGGTCGACGAGTGGGACGCTCGGGTCAGCTCGATGAAGCCGGCCAAAAGACAAAATTTGGTGCCCCAGATTACCGAAAACGACTACTCTGAAATCAAGTACATTGTGGGTGTTCTTTACCAATTAAACAAGTATCCCCAGTTCAAGCAAGCACAGGTGGACGGGTATCTTGAACACATGGACCCCGAATCCAGAACCTTGATGGAGTTGAATCTCTTTGATCTCCTCCAGTCCAGCGAACAAGATAAGGTATTGAAATACCCGTACTTGTTGTATTCCTACATCAACATCTACAAGTTCATCAGGCTCGTGTGTACAGAGGAGCTTCAGCATTTGATCACTCCCGAAACTGTCAGATCCATCCTAGGCAAGAACCTCTCCAATGCATTCGGTATTTGGTCCGATTCTACCTCCGATACCGAGGAAAAGGAGTACTTCGGCTTTGGTGTGTATCCTTCGGCTTCGTACTTCAACCATTCGTGTGACCCGTGCTTGAAGAAATCCAGAGACCACACCACGTTGAAATTCGTTACTTTACGGGACATCGAAGCGGGCGAAGAGTTGTGCATTGATTACGGAAACTACTTGGACGAGGACGTAGAAAAGAGAAGAAAGGAGTTGAGCGAGTGGTTCTTCGATTGTGGGTGTACCAAGTGCGTGCAGCAGTTAGCATCCAAGGCTATTTAACTGATAGTCTGGCGTAAAATTACATTATTAGATTATGTGTTATGAATATTTATTACCATGAAGAAAAGATTAACTATTTGTATTGATACGAGTTCATCTATTTTCATCTATTTTCCTTTTATGGAGTTAGGTTTTCCATTTGTGGACTTTGCCGATTCTATAAGTTAAATGTTACATTTGTTGTGTGACTTTTGCTAAATTTTGTGAAATATTGAATTTTGTGGAGTTTTTGTCAACTTCCACTTTGTGTGCCTTTAGTCTTCAAGAAACTGCTTGAATGCTTCACATTCATTTATTTCTTCAGTTCGGGACTGCTTGCATTTTTCCCACGAGATTCTTCTTGGGGCATTAATGGCATATGATAAAACTCTTCTTGGGAACTGGAAATCAACGTTTTTCGTAGCATCGTTCAATTCACTCACAAAAATGGTATGCTCCGTCTCTGACTCCCAAATGGTTATGGATACATAATCCTTTTCATTCAAGATCCTCTTGTACTCCGCATCCAGCAGCTTATACTGGCGGAACTCCAAGGGATGGTTCCGAGTGAATTTTGTATTATTAAGCTCTGCTCTATCAATTATGCCCGACTTCAACTTCAGAATGAACCTTTCATGGACGGGAACCGCTTGGGTATTCTGGTGGACGTTCGTACTTCTGCTAACCTCGAAGAAGACAATTTTGTACTGGGGTGCTTTTTGAGCGAAAGAACGGACAAGCTTGGCTTGGACCTCAAGTAGTTCTTTGTAGACCGGAGACTCAGTCACTTCTCCCTCCTTCGACCGTAAGGTAGGAATATGTTCAATCGGGATAATGATAGCATGTCCAGAGAAGTTAAGCTCAGAATTTGGCTTAGGTAAGGGGCCCTTTGCAATAGTCATGTACACATTATTTCCAATCGAAACAATCATATGGGTTTCAGCCTTTGGATTTGATAAACAGAAGAAGCATTTATCCTGTGTAACCTTCTGTTTCTTGACATCGATGTTCTGCACATCTTTGGAAGATTCAGCTCCTTCCTCAGGTCTCGATGCAGAATCACTTTCTAAAGGTCTTTTGCGGTCATTAGACGAGTTATATGGATTTGGACCCAAATTTGTCTCTTCGATGTCTCCACCAGTATTGAACCCGTAGAACCATTTCTCACCTGAACCTTCTTGCCCTAAACTAATGAATCTTGTGACTTCCCCACTATCCCACTTGAATGGCTTGTTCTCAAAAAATTTACCGTATTCATGGCCCACACAGAAATGATACTTGGGTTTGGTCAGTTTCGCTATCTCGTCTATAATGGTGTTTCCTACCAATGACAATTGTTCCTGTTTTGCGATGGACTGGGGCCAATTGTATGTAACTAGAAGATCAATGGGGCCATGTGCCAGGATTTGCTTGAAAACAGCCTCTTTTTGGTCTTCTTCTTCAGCTTTGGCTGATACCAACATAATTATTGCTCCGGATTTGAGCTTTAGCACATTCACTAACGAGGTCAGAACACTGAGATTTGAGGCCAAATCCACAAGGTTGGAATCGTTAGCGGTATTGGAATCTAAATGGGATTTGACTTCGTCACTTAGTCCGTGTGTTCCCTCTGTGAAATACGTAGGTTGGGTAATGACGGTGGTAGGTAACTTCTGGGAGCAAGGTATGACATCTCCAAGAAGAAATACCGCTTCAAATGGGCCATTTTTTTTCTGCTGCAAATTGGCCTTCTCCAAGATGCTTTCAAGATTGGAAGGATCGGGGTTGAGCACGAGAAACTTCGTTTGGACACTCATGATGGACTTTCCCAGAAATGCTTCTATGCGATGGATCTGATATGCATAAACACCACACGTGACGAGACACGTGATGTGATACATGTTTACATTTCGATTTGGACCGATATAATCAACACTTTGTACTAAAAATGGATGAAGATAATAGCATTAAGGTCTTAGCGAGGGTTCGGCCTCTCCTTCAAAGGGAGAAAACCGAACCTCTGTCGGAAGCTCCTCTTTGTTTGGTATCAATGCCTTCAAACGACTCCAGAATCACTCGTTTGACGGTTCCCACCACCTCGTCTTTCAGCAGTCAGAAGTCCAACATAATCCGAGGCGTTCAGGCAAGCTCTGGTGAGAACCAAGACGTGAAAACTTACCATTTTGATGAGTCCATATGGTCGTTTAATCCAAATGATTCTCATTACGTGAACAATAAACAGTTTTACTCTAAGACCGGTCCAAGTATCTTGAACCACTTCTTCCAGGGTTTCAATGTGTGTCTTTTAGCATACGGCCAGACAAGTTCCGGTAAAACCTTTACTATGATGGGAAGCAAAGGTGACCCGGGACTTATTCCACAGATAGTGAGGGATATCTTACATCAGAAAGAGATATTAGTAGGGGAGAAGATCAACTGTGAAGTCAAGCTTCTGTACATGGAAATATACAACGAGCAAGTCAAGGACTTGCTTGGGAACCAGAATAGCAAGATGAAGGTGAGAGAACACCCAGTCACCGGTCCGTATGTGGAGAATCTCAACGAGTTCATTTTAGACTCCTATGAAGATTTTGAGAGATTTCTCAAGGAAGGAAACTCTAAAAGATCCACAGCGTCTACTTCCATGAACGAGAGAAGTTCTAGATCGCATGCTATAATAAATATTACATTGAAACAAACAAAATTCAACCTGGACCTGACCTCAGACATCGGGGATGCCGAAGAAGAAATGGTTTCCAATATTAAATTAGTTGATTTGGCAGGTTCGGAAAGATTGACGAAAACAAAAGTGTACGGACAGCAAGACCGTATTAAGGAGGGGACCCTCATCAATAAATCTTTAACTGTTCTTGGGAGATGTATCAATTTATTATCCTCATCAGGACCCACCAGCAAATCAATACCTTATCGTGATTCCATTCTCACTTATCTCTTAAAGGAAAACTTGGGAGGAAACTCGAAAACATTGATGATTTTTTGTGTTTCTCCAATCGACTTTGAGGAAACCTTCCAAACATTGAATTATGCTAATCAAGTCAAAAAAATTAAGACATCTGCCAAAGCGAATAAGACCAAACTTTCAACGGTTCCTATTGATTGGGAGCAATTGGACAGAGGAGATCATGACGTTATCTTATCGCTAAAGAGTGAAATTATGGAGTTAACTGCCAAACTTCAGTCGATGAGTTTAAACCAAGAAAACGATAAGTTCTCTAAGCTCATGACCTACCTTGAAAAAGAGACAGCCAAGCTCAAATTTGAAAACAAATTCTTGAAGAAACAATTGGATCAGAAATCTTCACAGGTTGGCGAATTGACTGGTCATGTTAACTACTTAGAAAACGAATTGGGTTCCTTACACCGCGAGCTTTTCACCTATCAAAATGAGGTATTGACGAACACCAAATCCGATTTAATCGACAGATGTAAGGCCAATGAGTTGGATATGAATGAGGAGCTTGAAATCTTCGACCCAAGGTCTTTTTTCTGATTATTGCCGAGGCAACTTCTAGACAGATATCAGAACATTCAAGCAATTTTTTACAGCTGCTGATATATTGGGGAATCAATACGGCTTACAAGTATCATGTGCTCTTGACTAAGATGCTTTTACCGGTCGTTACTATCCTATTTGGTTCCCATAGTTAGCACTTATTTGGGCTGTGAAATCCGCATGTGATCCTCCAGATCGTTAATGTGCCAAAGCGGCGTTCAATCTACCCAACAAGATTTTGGCCATCCCGGTTCACGTGGTGAGTAGAATTAAGGTTTGAGATTGCAAAATCAGCACAATAAACCCATTTTACGCTATTGACTCCAAGTGCCACTCGATACCACCAGAGGGTCCATAAAACTGGAGAAAGTGCAAAGCCACAAAACCCACCGACTTTGAGGTGCCAAACCACACCAAACCACCCACCTCCCGTACCACCACCTGCAAATCTGCTAAACCTGCATCATTTGCAACTTTTCCAGCTCTACAAACCACATTGGCGTGAACATAACGCCCGCTGGTGACAGTGGCACCTGTTACGGTACAGAATATTATGGTGCGTCAGAACAAGGCCATATATTTTCACCAATCGGGGCAAGAAAATAGCACCCAACATGCACCAGCAGCCACAAGCAACCTCGTATACGTTGGAGGACCAGTCCAAGGACAGGTGGTCGCTGTCCAATGTCACAGGAAAGTCCCAATTTCCACTGTAAATCTCCCCAGGCCTTCACAAGGCCCAAGACTCGAAACCCTTACCGACTCACTAGCGGCCTCGGTGCGATCTCCACGGAAACCGGCCGTCGTATCACCGGCCTGACCGAACCAGCGCCCAAACACCTATCCCGAACATGGAGTTGCTACCTGTGGACCGCCAATGGTACCGATAATGCTGCCACTTATGCTACGGCAAATGAATGTCGCCACTAATGTCACTAGCACCTATGTAGTACCTCCAACACCAACGCACCACCTCACAAGCCTTGCCGTACCGGCCTGCGCCTAGCCACACCCCGCCCCACTGCTGGCCCCACGAAGCCCACCACTTCCCCCGAAACGTCCCCTCCAGACCCTGCGCCCCGCCACAAGGGATCCCCGCTGCGTCGCTGCGGCGTGTCCCCAATAATTCGCCCACCCCCGACCCCCTAGTGGGAGGCCCGGCCTCCGCAATTCACTCGCGTGGATGACTTATACGCGGTAGCAAACAATATGACAATAAATTTACCACCTATTCTCCTAATTATCTAATCATCTGACCGTGATCATCTGACTTTATCCCAAACCATCCAAGTTAGTTCAACGTCAACCTCGGTGCTACCCTTGTAATAATCGCCAGTTGTTTTTTTGGACACCATCCACAAGCAACCTCCCGTCCAGTATGAGTGTATCGTCGGAGTCGAGGTTTGGCACCTCAGTGCACACAGCAGTACAGGCCAGCATCCAGCACCAGCGGCCACTTTTCATTTTTTTGGCCAGAGAGGACCCCGAAACCTCCGCCTTTCTTGACCTGTGGATCCCCAGTGACCACGCCGAGGTGGACGGCGTGTTGAACAAGTTCGAGCGTCTCAAGCTTATCGAAGGCACCACCGAGTTCGGATACTACGCCCAGATATCGAAAGATTTGCAAATCCCCAGTTTCCATGTCATGGAAAACGGACGGACCTTAGAGATCATAACAGGCCGTGGTAGCCCCGAGACGCTCTTGCAAAGGATACTGAAGTACGTTGCTGCTCCTGTGTTCCCCAACGCACCCCGGAGCGGATCCACTCCCGCAAATGCCGATCAACATCAGCGCACATCCACTGGTGCCAGCGCAGTGGAAACTCCAGACACTGCTCCAGAAGCAAGCCCAGTGGAAGATGCTCCTGTGACCACAACCCAAGCCGAGAGTGATCCTGCCCCCCAGAGATCTTTCGCTTCCTTCTCCCAAGAGTCCACCCCCGAAAATGCATCCGAGACTTCTGCCAATAGAGTCTACAATCCCGAACACGAAGCAAACGTGCGGAAGCACAAGTTGGAGGTAGCAGCACAGAAACTCAAACAAAAGAAAGAAATGCAACGCTTGAGAGAACTCTTGAAAGAGGATCGTCGTGAGTTGGAGGCCAGAACAAAGGCAGAAAACGAAAAACTTCAGTTTTTGGCTCAGGCCAGGAAATCAGAAACTCAAATGTCTCCATCTCCCAGCGTTCTGGAAGGAGAATGTGTCTTATCAATCAAACTCTTTGATGGAAATTCTCTCATACATTCATTCAAAGTCGATAACACCCTCACAGACGTGAGAGATTGGTTGGATAATGATTCACAGGTGGAGATTATCCCTAGAGTTGATGCATTGCCTTCGTTTGCCAAATCTGCAAACCACCAACCTGTTCACTACGTATTTAGGAGTCCACTGGTACCTAGGATAACATTCAGCCAAGAGGACGAGTCTAGAACGCTCAGTGATCTTAAGTTATGTCCCCGTTCTGCATTGATTTTGAAACCAGTATATGATGAAACTGATGATGCAAATATTCAGTCTGATGGTACTCCAAGTATCGGAGTTTTGAGGTCTATGGGAGGTGCCATTGGGCAATTTGGAAGAGCACTTTACTCTTTCTTTGACTATGGTGTGAGTGAGGCGGACCACCATCAATTCGAGAGTGATTTGGAAGAAGAAGACGAATTGGATGATCAAAATGACACACTTGGTGACAATGCACGTAAAACAAACAACAGCTCTACCCAGAGATTCGAAGAGAGAATCCCTCTCTCGCGGTCAGACACACCTACATTGATCTCTATCGAGAACGCCAATTTTAATCCACCAACCAATGAAGAATCTACCCTCCGCAATCGCGCTCCTGTCACCCGTGAAAGCGAATCTACCAACGTATCGAGGCCCTCAACCCCTCTCTCGTTTGGTCGTCCTAGCACGTTGCACAGAGTACATACTTTTCAAAAAGAAGAAGACAGAGACAAGGATAACATCAACAATGGGAATAGCTTGAATGTCAGCCATGAAAATAACAGCGACAAGCACAAGGATAGAGATTTTTCTTAACTATGCGATAGTTCCCAGCACTCGCATTACTATGCCTTTATCCCCCCAAATCAATAGATTACATGGTATTACTGCACTGCCTTACCCAATGTGTACTAAACACCATTTAAACCATTGGATCTGCTAATTCTGTCCCCTATTTCCACACCCATCTCTCCCTTCACTCATCACTTGACGGTGAGCTGCGAACTCAATAATTCCTAATAAATCTACCATAGTGTACGTTACATATTGTAACTTGATACCGTCTGACTAAGCTCGCATGCTTGTCTAAGGTACGAGAACTTGCCGAGGCCACCGCAATACCTTCCAAACGTCTCGGTTGTACCCACTTACCCCCACTATTCTTACTCTCTCGTCTTGCATCTCCAGCTTCTCTTACCCGATTTGGACCTGCCTGCACACAGCGCGATTTTAGATAACGGCTTACGGCTTCGTAACGGACGAAGACAATCTATTGGTGGAGCTCCACAACCACAATCGCCTCGTCTGTCGGTTTATGAGCACTTTTTAGCCACTGGATCTCGAATCTGCTTTTAATTACTTCAGTTGTTGCGTCCCTTCAAGACTTCGTACATTAGGTGCCCCCACCACATTCGAACCATTCACATCGTCAAACTTTCTGGACCTCCACACATCCACCGACCACTTCAAATATCCGCTGAAACAAGCTAAAGTCACCCTGGAATGGTTAACGTTGACAAGCTCAAATTCTCATCGCTTGAGGATCTCTTGAGGCTCCCGGGAGTTCCTTCCGACAAGCTAGTTTCCGATGCTAGTGTGCTCTCGTGTGGTTGTCTTACCTCCGAATCGTATTTCGAAGCATATCAGGCTGGAACATGCCCAAATTGCCATTCTGCCGATGTGGGCGTGCTATCCCAAGTCAAGCCACTCCGGGAACTCTACAATATTGTCCAGCAGCTCAACATTCAGCTCGTGGGTCCCCCTCAAAGTGCTTCGTCGGGTCGAAGACGTCTGTCCTCCAAACGAAGCGGAGGAGTGTTTGAAGAGACTCCTCCTCTGAACGAGGTGATGGACCTCATCAGTTTGTTCTATAAGTTTGCTAAGGAGGAAGAGTACACCGAAGAGCCCAACACCAGTTCCACTCCGAAGCAAAAGCTCGACCACTCAATTGTGGAACCGATCGAGATCAAGAGACATTCACAAGAGATCAGAAAACAGAGTAATCTGTATTCGATGTCGCAGGCGTCATCAGATCCCAACTCCGATCTTCTCAACTCCCCAGCATTGCATTCGTTCTCCTTGCAAAACCAGAACTCGTTCCTGTTGGCTCCAGCGCAATCCTCGCTTCCTCCCCATCCTTCATCGGTTTCACCCCGCCAGCACTCAAATACCAAACCTTCATTCAAAAATAGCACCCGGGACGAAATTAATGACCTCCTTCTTGAATCTAACATGCTCAAGTCTCTCAGTGAAGAAAAAGAGTATAATTTTTCCAAATGCTTTCCATTCCACAGAAAACTCACTACTTTTGCTACTCAGCAGATTAAATTCAATTTGTCGTCAATGAGTCAATTACCTTTTAAGACGGGAGCGATGTTGAAAAAGAATCCCCGCTTCATTGGAAGTGATATTCACACTTCGACAGACTTGAACCTTGAAGCAGAAACTACTCGGTTCGTGGTCATTACTGAGAAGAGATGGGAGTTGTACGAATACACAGTTTCTCTACAAGACAATCAAAGCGAGTTCCGTCCCACCCTCCTTTGTTGTGGTAAACTGTCTGGAGAATATGGCGAAAGCACCAATAACATGGAAGCGGCCAATTACGATGCTGCTGCCACTGGTGAGATAATTATCAAGAACGAGTTCAATCAGGGTGAAACCGACAAGGTTGCTTCATCGCAAGAATCAGATATCAAGAAGAAGCTTCAGCTGTGGGACATCTTATACTGTCGCTTGTCAAAGAACTATCTTGTTCTTTCAGGTACGAAAGGTATTATGCGTGTTATAAATATAGCAAGAAATTCTCAGTACCAGCTTGGTCAACCAGTCTATACCTACTTCACCAATTTCCCAATAAGATGCATTGCAATTGCTCCAAATAACGGATTAGTTGCCTGTGGCCTAACTGCCAGGGAAAGATTATCAGGAAAGGAACAACCATTCGTGATTCTTCATCGATTAATTGCAGATTCCAACGACAGAATCGTATCAGTGGACCCCATTACTATCACCATTCCTTACAGAGATCCAATCAAACTTATTAATTTCAATGCGTTATCTACACATTTGGTCTGTTGTACAGTTTGGGAATCACGCTACATGGTGATTAAGCTTAGAAGTAACGAAAACTCTGATAATTACAGAAAACCACGACTTATTTGGTCCGAATTGAGCATTAAAAGCCAACGTCGCCAAAGTGAACTCGATGGCAGGCTCAATGCAGATGCCCAAGATGAACTTATGATGGGTAATGAGGGAATCACTGATCTTCAATTTGGGGCCAAATTTTCCAACACGGTTGTTCTCACTTCTTGTTCGCTCAAGATTCGTCCACCTATAGTGATACGCTTAGACGGGCCAGTAATTGATGCTGCTAGGAGCCAATCGGTTGCCGTTTCAGACAATTACAGTATACAGAACAGTATGAATAGTGTGGAAGAAGAAGACTTCTCTAGTGTGAAATCTTCAGAAGTCATTCTAAAATTGGGCGAGGTGGGTTCCTCCACTCACAGAACAGCATTGTCTCCTAGAGGAGACGGAATCGTGTTTGTGAACAAAGATGGATCGCTTTACTTGGTCAGCACTCCAAATTTGAACGCGTTGTCTTCATCCACTTCAAAGAAGGTGGTGGTGTTGCTCGGAGAAGTGGCCAACGCCGAGAGGTACACCGAAGCAGCATCCATTAAATTCAGCACCGATGGTGGCAAGATCTTCACTGTTGACCGTAAAGGAATTTTCAGTGTGTTTGACTTCACCAAGGGTGTTCCGGGCGAGGACATGGATGTTCTTAAGTGTAAGTTGATCAATGTCTGAGAATACCTCCGGTAGCGTATTTGATGACTCCAAAAGAAAGAAATTGACCAGTTGCTCAATCTGCTCGATGAACTTTCATGTATGCCTCGGCATCATGACAAGCGGACCTCTTCAGCTCTTCTTATAGCAGGTAAAGCTGTTGGGTGCTCATCTCGTATAGGCTCGCTTACTGTGGCTGCGAAACGCGAGTCTGGATCGTATAATTACTATTCAACGCTCTCGCATTTTCGGTATTAGGTGGTCCAGTAAGCGACCTCGGAAATGATCGATTAACACCACCAAAGAATGAAATAGCCAGATCCACAAGCCATAACGTCCCAAATCCATCATATGAGCCCCATGTCGTCAGAATGTATACACCGCTCCTTGTGTACCCCTTTTCATGTTACGTTTCGAAGTATGGTTCCACGTTTCGGGTTCACGTGAGGCATCTCCTCCGTTAGCCGAAGCATCGCGAGCCACACAAATTTTTTATTGGATTAATTTCACCACTCTTGAAATCCACAACACTTGGAAAACGTTAACATGTCTGTTCCTCCATCAGTTGAATCCTCGCTCGATCTCATCGGTAACACTCCTTTGATCAAACTTAACCGTATTCCTCAATCCCTCGGTATCAAGGCCAAGGTTTACGCTAAGGTTGAGTTGTTCAATGCTGGTGGTTCCATCAAGGACAGAATCGCCAAAAACATGGTGTTGGAAGCTGAAAAGCAAGGCAGAATTAAGCCAGGATACACCTTGATCGAACCAACCTCCGGTAACACCGGTATTGGTTTGGCCTTGGTAGGTGCAGTTAGAGGTTACAGAACCATCATCACCTTGCCAGAGAAGATGTCCAACGAAAAGGTCTCTGTTTTGAAAGCTTTGGGTGCTGAGATTATCAGAACCCCAACCGAGGCTGCCTGGGATGCCCCTGAATCCCACATTGGTGTTGCCCGTAAGTTGGAGAAGGAAATTCCAAACGCCGTGATTTTGGATCAATATGCCAACGAGGCCAACCCTAACGCCCACTACTACGGTACCGGTTTTGAAATCTGGGAGCAAACTAAAGGTAAGGTTACCCACCTTGTTGCCGGTGCTGGTACCGGTGGTACCATTTCTGGTATCTCTCGTTACTTGAAGGAACAAAACCCTAACGTGAAAGTTGTTGGTGCTGACCCACACGGTTCCATCTTGGCCCAACCAGAATCCTTGAACACCAGCTCCGAAGGATACATGGTTGAGGGTATCGGATACGATTTCATTCCAGACGTTTTGGACAGAACTTATGTCGACTCTTGGCTCAAGACTGACGATGCCGAATCCTTCAAGTTGGCCAGAAGAATCATCAAGGAAGAAGGTATCTTGGTCGGTGGATCTTCCGGTTCTGCTTTGCAAGCCGCTTTGCACGTTGCCAAGGACTTGACTGAAGATGACGTTTTGGTTGTTGTCTTCCCAGACTCCATCAGATCCTACTTGTCTAAGTTCGCCGATGACGAATGGATGAAGACCAACGGTTTCCAAGTCGAGGAGAAGAACGAAGCTGCTGACAAGTCCGATGACTTCTTGAGCAACCACACCATTAGAGACTTGGTCTCCGAAAAGGCCCCAGTCGTCACTGTCACCTTGGCTGACACTGTCGAGAAGACATTCAACTTGTTGCACAGTAACGGATTCGATCAATTGCCAGTTTTGAACTCTTCCGGTAAATTGGTCGGTTTGGTTACCTTGTCCAAGATCTTGAAGAGTTTGTCCACCAAGAAGGTTCAAATGACCAACTCCATCAAGTCTGTAATCATTGACTTCAGAAAATTGGCTGACTTCGAGAAGTCCTTCAACATCACCAAGGAATCCGGTTTCACCAAGAGATCTTACGAGCCAATCACCCTTGACACCAAGTTGTCCTTGTTGAACAAATTCTTCGAGACCAACTCCAACGCCATCATCACCGATGAGGACCTCAAGCCAGTTCAAATCGTCACCAAGGTCGACTTAATCTCATACTTGACCAAGAACATGCAATACTAATTCATTAGCCATCGAACATAAACTCGTGTGCCTTCATTACCCATGTATATTTAGTTTACATCACGAATAATGACGCTACAATTTCCATTGTCAGCATTATAATACAATTCTATACCGTATAGCTTCAAGCTCATCGTTATTCATCATTTAGGAGAACTTCCATCTGTTTCCACAATTCTCACATGTACAGAATGTAGTCAATGGCTCATCCGCAGATCTGGTTTGCATTTGGTAGTAACTAACCTTCTTGTGCTTACACTTACCACAGGTGAACCTGTCTGTAACAGCTCTCTTCTCGGTGGCACCCTGCGCATCGAATAAGTTCTGCTTGTTCAACTTCTCGATCTCCTTCTTCAACGATTCTGGAGCCATTTCGTTGGGAGTCATCTTGATAAACGCAGGTGCCAGAATCATCTTTGTCACCACTCTTTCTCTGAGCTCGGGATTCTTCTTGTTTCTAAGGTTCATGGTGAATGTACGCAATTTGTTTCTATAGCCGTCATTGACTGCCAGGTATTCGCTCTTGAACACCTCGGACTCGATGGCTGAAGCAATGGATAGTATATGCGATGGGGATTCGTCACGCTCGATGGCCAATGCGGTGTACAAAGCACTCACAGATGCGTTTCTGGTGGAGTTGTCGTACAAAGCGGTGTTGACACCGTCCACCTTGGGGTTTCTGATACCCCTGTGGAACTTGCTTTCCGAGGATCCAGCGGCGGGTTTGCTGGCACTCTCAGAAGCGGCCACAGGTTCGGTCTTGGCTGCGCTAGGAGGACTGGCATTGCCGTTGGCGGCACCACCCTTCTTCTTCTTTTCTGCCTGCACTGCTTCTCTCCAGGTTCTGATCATCTTCTTGACCAACGCCGTGACTTCCGCGTTAGAATGGGATCTGTACTTATTGACAGCCACACCCACCTTGGTCTCTCTCAAGAGCTTTTCGCTGGGCTTGACTCCGTCGTTGAGGATGTTGAGGAGCTTGAGGACGGTGGCGTCGTCCGAGGCCTTCTCGATATTGGAGATTGTGGATTTGATTTCCTTAGCGTCCATTTCGTTCTAAGCGGTTCTCGACTCTCCGTGTTGTCTTAATCAAATAAAATTTTGACTACTCTGGAAAATCGCGCACGTGACCAAACATCCAACCATCACACTAGCTAAACTTTTCCTCTGTTTGGCGTACTGGAGTTTCCAACGATTACCGCCACCAGTTCGTTCCTTTTGTCTCACCAGGGCCATCTAGACCAATCACATCAAGGCCGTTCAAAGAAAGCACCAAGCATAAAATGAGTACCAGTACTGCCACCAGTGTCTCGATCGGAAAGTTTCCCTTCGAGTACTCCGAACAACAAGTGTTGGACATTGCCCGGTCCATCGGACCTGTCCAGGACTTGAAGTTGATGTTCGACGAAATGACCGGTAAGTCCAAGGGTATGGCAGTTGTCGAGTACGGAGACCACGAGACCGCCGCCAGTGCAGTCCGTAACCTCAACTATATGGCGTTGCCCAACGGAAGGTTTCTCAGATGCACCTTCACCGATGAAGATGAAGAGAGCCAGCGCTTGCCGTTTTTGCCGCTCGGAATCCAGATCCAATCCAACCAGAGCCCCACCGGAGTGATCTCCAACGTGGTGAATAGCATCGACCAAGGTTCCGCCCTACAGATCTTGAAAGAAGCCAAGAGAATGTGCCTCGACAACCCGCTCATGGCACAAACGTTGTTGGAACAGTTCCCCCAGGTTTCGCATGCATTGGTGGAGTTGGGATTGATCACGTCAACCACCAACAGAGACCTCGTTGAGCTCACCTTGAACAAAAAGAATCCCGTGTTGACAGAAGTGACAGCGGACCACGCGTCATTACTCAAGCAGGTGAACGAGCTCAGCGAACAGGAATTGGAGCTGTTGGATGAGACCCAGAGATCCATCATCAACAGCATCAAGAAAGAAATTGGCGAGGGTACCTACGGCCAGGTGGTGTAATTTTCAAATATCACAGCCTGTTTCAGCTTGCACCACAACGGTTACGTTTAAACGGTTGGAAGTCCGGTTTTGCCACCCCCTGCTCTTTATTGACGGTTTCAAAGCAAGTAACTGCAACAGTTTCCAACTTTCACATGCTAGCAAACACGGGTCACGTGTCGCACATCTCTGGCCGGATCCCAACGTATAAGAAGCCCATCAAGTAAGGGCATTTGGTAGCTGCCGGCATGTCTAAAACAAGAGAAGAAATATTAGCGCAGTTGGACACTGAGTATCTAGACTTTGACTCAATGATCGTGGATGTGGTTGATTATGAGAAACAGTTGGTGTTTTCCAAGGATATGGAGGACCTCCCACAAGAGCTCCATTTCGTGCTTCCTGAGTACTCCACGTATGTGCTCACCATCAAGTTTAGGGTGAAGAAGAGGGGCTTGCAGAAGTTGACCTACCATCAAACCGTCAAGAAGTACGGTGTTCCCTTCAAGTCACGTGACGAGAAGATGTTTGATGAAGTTGACCCCAGTGGTGAAGACCACTCACCATATTCGGTGACCTTTCCTCCGGAGCAGCTACCTGGCGGTCCATTTATCAGAGGAACATACAATGCTGATAGCTTTTTCTGTGAGAAGGGGAAGGAGATCTTCGCCATACCCTGGAAGATCGAGGTTGTGAAGAAGAATGTGCAACCCCGAATTTCGGGATTTTGATCATTTCTCATCATCTATCAGATATGCTTCACACGATTATGACTGCCTCTTCTCTTACATACTACATAATGCCCAAATGACATGCTTAATTTGCAATCGCACCCAGTAGTGAAATAAACAGCCACCACCAAGATTATATACTAATGTGTATTCATGCTAAACATGCGATAACAATTAATACTCATCAATTTTGAGATTTAGAGAGCTATACATATTGTTCTAGTAGTCTTATAACGATAAACGATCTGTTGGTCAAATCTCACATTCAAATGCCACTATTTCACTACCAAATCACCCCCAGACTTGAAAATTTCACCTGGAATGTCGCAATTTCACCAGCAATACTGCACAAGCAGCAGCTATTCACTGTACCCCAAAACACCAGCCATGCTACTCACACACCCATGCTTTCTATTTCCTCCGAAACTTGTTCCGCACCGGCTCTCCACAGTGCTTCCTGCACTGCGATAACGGTCTTGCGAGTGACCTCCGCGTCACGTGCCTTCCGCCTATTTAAATAACGCTTAGGGTGTTCCGCTTGTCATACCACCACTTACTTATCCCACCCAAAATAGATACAACACAATATGAGCTCGCCCAAAAGACGGATTGAGAAGGATGTGATGGAGCTCATGATGAGTGACCACGAAGTGGCCCTTATCCAAGACTCCATCCAACAGTTCTTCGTCATGTTCAAGGGCCCTATGGATACCCCATATGCGGGGGGTACCTGGAAGATCAGGGTAGAACTCCCCGACCAGTACCCCATCAAGTCGCCTTCCATTGGGTTCACGAACAAAATCTACCACCCCAACATCGACGAAGGGTCTGGGTCCGTTTGCCTCGATGTCATCAACCAAACGTGGCTGCCAATGTTCGGCCTCCTTAACATCTTTGAGAACTTCTTGCCCCACTTGTTGAGGTACGCCAACCCCAGCGACCCGTTGAACACCGAGGCCTCGACCATGATGACCAAGAACGAATCCAAATACAACGACACCGTCAAGCAGTACGTGCAGAAGTACGCCAAGAACGTGTCACTTGAAGACGGCCAGGACGGGGCCGAGAACGGAAGCGACATGGATGACGACGAGCTCAGTGACGTTGGAAGCTTATCGAGCGACGACGAAGACGCAGCAGGCGAATTGGACTTGTGAGCCACCCCTCCCTCCTCGACACCGGTGGTGTCCTCCATCGACCGACTCCTTGAACTGCGGTGCACGCCCACAGCATCCCCATTTCAAGCAATGACCTTTAGATAACGCCTCTGCATGGGACCAGTACTGGCTTACTCGTTTTCCTTAATACACCATAGATAACTAGCTGTAGTGGTGCCTACCCCCGAGTCGCTGCTTATGTAAGCGTCCCTCGCCTTAAACATCAACCTGCATACTCTATCACCATCTTCACCATCATGGCACCTCTGGACCCCAACAAACCCCCCAAGAACGGGAAGTCTGAAGAGGAAGACCAGCCGGTAGAGAAGAAACAGGTCTCAAATGATGATTTGTATCGTCGTTCCACCCAGTACGAAATGTGGTCGTATACTCATGAAGACCTAGAGAGGGCCAAAGATGATGCCAACAAAAAGGGACAACAAGCGGCAACCAAGCGATTTGATACAGCATACCAGGTCGAAAAGGTAAAGAATCCGAAGGCCTTTGAAGATTTCGCCGAAGAATTGGACCCCAGCAAGTTGTTGGACTTGTTGACTCTCGAAGAGGAGTCCAAGTACTTGCAATACTACAGCAAAAGTATCATACAAACATGCAATCACTTTAAGATGCCCACCCAAGTCCGTGCCACGGCGGTGTCTTTCTTCAAGAAGTTCTATCTATCCAACTCAGTGATGGAGTTCCACCCTAAAAACATTCTCTACACATGTGTTTTCTTAGCCGCAAAGTCAGAGAATTACTTCATTTCCATTGAATCGTTCGTCAAGGCGTTGGCAAAGGTGCTGGCAAAAGATATTCTTGACCTTGAGTTTATTGTCTTACTGAGCCTTAAGTTCACCTTGCTTGTGCATCATGCTTTCAGACCGTTGTATGGGTTTTTCTTAGATACCCAAGCGGTGTTATTGCATCCTTCTCCCTTGATGTATGACGTGACAATCGACACATTGGGCCTGCTATATGACAAATCCAAGAAATGGCTCAATGACTATGCGTTATTGAGTGATGTTTCCTTCTTATTCACCCCTCCTCAGATTGCGTTGGCTGCGATGTACGACATAGATAAGCGTATCACCGATAGATACTTGAAGAGAAAATTCATCAAGGAGCAGAAGCTTGAGGCCATCCCGGAAAATGATGAATACATAGACCACAATACCCCAGAGGAGCAAGAGAAGCGAGAGAAGGCAGAGAAGGAATTACAGAAAGTACGGGAAGCACAGAGAGAACAGTACGAAACATTGGTACGCACAATCAGAAAGTGTATCAAAATAGCAAAGCAGATTCCGGAGACCACCAAGGAAGAAAGTAGAAACATCGACAAAAAGTGTTTCTTCACCTTAAATTCCACCAGACTCATTGAAAAGAGGGTAATCAAGTTGACCAACCCAAACCCCAGCCCCGAAAAGGAATAGACCATGAGGAGCGATCATTACTAGACACCTGTTGATCTTGTTAATTTTATAGAAATGGAACCCTGAATACTCAGTCGCTCCAATAAACGGCGCATTATTTGCTAGCATTGCTCTCTGGAATCTCAAGTAAGTTAACTCACCTGACACCTATTCACCCAATTAGAATTGTGACCTGAAGAAACAAACTCCGGTGCTATTACTGGAGTAAAATGTCACTAAAATTGATACCTTTCGAAACCGTCGTCAACTTACCACCAGTAAGTTCCTTTGGCACGTATATTTTAGTGGGAAATGCAGTGACATCGCGCTAAATTCTCGCTAGAGGAAAAGCCGCTTCTCAAAATAGGGCCCTTAGTACTTGGGGCCGGTACTCTTTCTGGGCTTGAATCCTACACTATAACAAGAAGATGAACTGCTAGTTATTACTGCCACTTATGTAATGTATACCCTATATCAATTAAGGCTTGAATTTTATCCCCTAATTGAAGTCTGGTGGTTCCAAGCCCTCCAGGGCCTTTCTTTAATCAATACCGATAAGGTTCTCACTAGAAAAAGCGGCTGCGGAACTAGTCCCCCGCAATTCTTAGCGGGAACGAACCGCGCTGAGCTCAGTTGCTTTACTCAAATCAACTGCACTTTTCTTCCACCAGGTACTTCCTAAAATGTCAATGTTTCTGTCCAGCATTGTCTTCAGAAGGACGCTTGTCCAGGTATCCAAGTCCCTTGCCGATGGAGTGAAAAATCGGGAATTGCTCAGAACTCAAGGCTATATCAATGGAAAATGGGTAGACGGAAGCAACGGAGAGACCTTCGAGGTCAACGATCCAGCAGTTTACCCTCAAAAGTCGGCATTGATAGCTGAAGTGTCTTCAATGAGCAAGCTGGATTATGAAACAGCCATAGTAGCAGCTCACGAGTCGTTCAAGTCGTTCAAACAAACCACAGGAAGATACAGATCAGAGTTGCTCTTGAACTTGTACAATTTGATGATGGAAAACCAAGAAGATCTAGCAAGGATTATCGTGTTGGAGAATGGTAAACCACTCGCAGATGCCATGGGCGAAGTGAAATATGCCGCTTCGTTCTTCCAATGGTTCTCGGAAGAAGCGCCCCGTATTACAGGAGATATCATCGATTCGCAAGTCAATGGTAACAAGATTCTTACCTTGAAGCAGCCAGTGGGTGTTGCGGGCATTTTGACGCCCTGGAACTTCCCCAGTGCCATGATCACAAGAAAATTGGCTGCAGCCATTGCCGTGGGCTGTACCACTGTGATCAAGCCTGCTTCAGAAACTCCATTGTCCGCGCTTCTGTTGGCGTATTTGGCAGAAAAGGCCGGCTTTCCAGCAGGTACTGTGAATGTTTTGCCCTCAAAGCTGTCGGTTGAAGTTGGTAAGCTTGTTTGTGAACACCCTCTTATCAAGAAAGTTTCTTTCACGGGTTCTACTAAAGTTGGTGCACTCTTGATGTCTCAATCTGCTTCAACCTTGAAAAAGGTTTCGCTTGAATTAGGTGGTAATGCCCCTTTCATAGTGTTTGAAGATGCCGATATTGATGCAGCCGTGACTGGTGCCCTTAACTCCAAATTTAGATCCAGTGGACAAACATGCGTTTGTGCCAACAGACTTTACGTTCATGAAGCAGTCTATGACGAATTTACTGAAAAATTCACCAAGTTAGTTGCAGAACAAACCAAATTAGGTAATGGACTCGAGGAAGGCATCACCCATGGTCCTGTTATTCACGATAGATCTATGAAGAAGGTCAGATCCCATATTGAAGATGCTGTTGAAAAAGGTGCAAAAATTTTATACGGTGGTGAGCAACGTCCTGAGCTTGGCCAAAACTTCCACGACTTGACTATTTTAGGAGATGCAACCCATGAGATGTTGGTAGCAAAGGAAGAAACATTCGGACCCGTGGCACCAATTTTCAAATTTTCATCTGAAGAAGAAGTGCTTAAACTTTCAAACGACACCGAGGTTGGATTAGCAGGTTACTTTTACTCCCGTGATGTTGGCAGAATCTTCAGAGTAGCTGAAGAATTGGAGGTTGGAATGATGGGTGTGAACACAGGTGCCATTTCTGAAGCTGCATTGCCATTTGGAGGTATTAAACAGTCCGGGTTCGGTAGAGAAGGTTCGAAATATGGAGTGGACGAGTATTCCATCTTAAAGAGTGTTGTTTTATCTGGTTTAAAATGAACATATCATGAATTAGATGATTATTTAATATACAGTAGAAGTACAGAAGGCACCAACAATCTAGTACTCCATATTGGTATCTGGTTGTGGAACGTACATGACTTGATCGGTGACAGTATTGAGGTCGAGCTCAGGGTAAGCAAGGTTCTCTGTAGGATATGCAAGGTGTTCAGCCACTGGATCCATCTGCATAAGTCTTGGTTCTTCAATTGAGACTGGAATCTGAGGCTGGGGTAACAACTCTTGAGTGTTCTTTTGATAAGGTGTGTGGTCGGGGTTCTGTACGTCCTCAAAAACTTCAGCTTTAACTTGTATTCTGTCGGAAACGTCTGGAACAGAGTATGCTTCATTGCTGAATGTGAGAATCTTTGATGGATTAGATTCAGAATAGCTGTTTTGTAATTTTTGGCCGATCTCGCTGAGATCACCCTTCTTTTCGAGTAGCTCCTGTAATTCTTGCTGGTTCTTATCAATGGAGGTATCTTTTGATGCAGTCAATTCATTTTGCTTCAATTTCGACACCTCTTCTTGCAATTCGGCCACTATTTTGCTGGCATCGTAATTGGAGTCACGAATGTTGGAGACTTTGTAAACACCATCAGATATCAAAGCTTTCCTAACCAAGTCCAAGTTCTCCACATAGGATGCGGTTTCTGTTGACTTAAAGGTCAACGAAAGTAATCCACCTTCTTCTGTTATTCCATTCACAATAGATGATGGGAAATTTTTGAGCGAAGCTGGGGATGGCTCGTACTTTGTGGGTGGAACGTTGGAACCCAAATGCTTCGAGTTAACCAGAAACTTTTGTACTTTATGAGGGCTTGCCATACTGTTCTGGGTATATACTGAAGACTATTCCTCGGAGTGAATAAATGTTATTACTTGAGTAAATTGGCTTGTGCGCACGACCTTACATGTTTGTAGTATATTTGCATGTAGTAATAGATCAGAAGGAAAAGTAGTTGCGCTGACAAAGACAACTTAAAGTGAAATTTTGAGCAAGATCTTCTACATCTATTAGGAAATTTTCTGAATTTGAAACTTTTTCTATATATAGCCAGGAATAATAAGACTTCCTTCCACTTGACTAGCACTGTTTGTAAATAATTTACTTGTTAGAAGCAATCCGCGAAATTATCTCTACAAACTATTTGCATTATATCATATAATAAAATACATTGTAAAAACTTCTATAAAACAGGCTAATTATCAGTTGCGTTGCTGGGTGTAGGTTCAGCTGGCAGTTTCCATCAATGAGGCTTCAATGCCATCAATTAAACTATCAATATCTTCCACTTTCAAGCCACAACTTAAACTTATCAATTTTCTATACTTATACATCTTATTGTCAATTCCAAAGTTTCTCACGCTACTTGCAAGCTTCTCCACAAGCTCGTTTCTTTGGATCTGCAATTGGGTCAATTCCACAGCAGAATTCATCTTCTGCTCTGAAATAAGCACATTATCATTATCATCGGTGTTGTGAACATTTTGCTCCTCTTGCTCCACAAGCTCAGCTACTTCGTTCGAGCTTGACTCCAGTAATTGCTTAAGCAATGCAGCTTCCTTCTGTTGCACTTGCTCTTCGTATTCCTCAATTTGATTCATTAACAATTGTTTACCTTGATCAATTGAATCGAAAGAATCCACTCCGGACTTATCCAACACTTTTTTGAATAATTCCAAAGATTCGCTGTTCTTTGCCTCCTTCTCCCTCAATTTCTGAGTCAATTTCAAAGAATCATTATTTAACTTTCTCATTTCATTGTCATAAGATTCTGAAAATGAATTGATCATACCAGTAATCATGGAGGATAAGTCAAGCATTGGAAGTTTGGTTGCAGATTCCTCTGAATCATTCAGATCATCAATAATCCGTCCTTCATCATTCAACTTCGGTGGGTTGGGTTTGTAAGCATGCTGAACAGAAAAATTACCATCTTTTCTCTCATCCCGGATAGGAGTACTTTCCACTGTTCTTTCTGTGATTGATGCTAAATGTTCCCTAGGTGTGTTCTGTGAAATGTTGCCATTGATATTTGATTTCAGAACTGGAGTGGACATCGAATCAAACGATTTGGATTCGTTCAAGGAATTCTCCATAAATATATTCTCCTTGTTGTCTTCTGATTTGATGTAAGACTCTATCTGTGCCTTGACAGCTCTGGCCGAGTTTTCATCTTCCTCCATATCATCTACTTGAATTGTCGTTCTTTGAGTATCTGGAGTTTCGATGGAACGAGCTCCATATCCTGGTTGTACTGGGGTAGTCAAAATTTGATAAGGCTGGCTTCTTTCCAAGGAGCTCGGCACTTGTAAATTATTCAATGGCTGCATTCCTTGGCTGGAAGGCATAGGCATTTGAGATGGTTGCAATTGGTTGGTTTGTACGTTACTGTTACCAGAGGACTGCGTGGACAAGTCGGTCTGTTCAGCTGGTAACAAATTATAGTGAACAACTAACAATTTCGATGTTTCCTTGTGAATATTCTCGAGATCATCTCTAGCCCCGAACTGCATCAATGTTCTCACGATCTTGGAACATCCCGATTTAGCTGCTAAATGCATACAGGTATCTCCGTTCACATCTTGATGATCTAAAACATTTCTAAGAAGATCGATTTGCTTGCTGGGATTTTGGTTGGAAAGACTGGTGAGCTTATTCAACACCACATTAAGGTAATACCTCAAGCTTTCATACTTTGATTTTACTTTGGCGAACTGACATAAATAATGTAATGGAGTTCTTCCGTTGATATCAGTGTTGATCAAACATAATTCAAGATCATCTAAAACCTTTGGAAAGTTTTTCAACTCGAAACAATTGTTGAATGATATCAATTTTGAAAGTGGATTTAATCCAAAGTTATTCACCACCAACGGACTGGCACCTTTCGATAAAAGCAAATGGATCATCTGATAGTTACCTATGGATGCTGCCCAATGCAAAGGAGTGTGGCCTTCGTCATCTATTGGCTCATTAATATTGAAGTCATAAGGAGGATTATGAATGAACATTGGGATCTCACAATTGTCTTCACTGAAGAACTTCAATAATTGTGCAGCGTAAGACTCTTCTCCCTCAGAGGTATGAGTTTCTTTGAAAGCGAGGTTCCGAAGCTTAGAGCTATGATTTGGATCTTCGTTGGAAGACAATGAAGTATCGCTCTCTTTGTTCTGGTGATTGTTGGAAATGTCTTCTTGAGACCAATTGGTATCATTTGTGGATTGTGACAGTGTATGCTTGTTGTGTTGGAAGTTACCCATTAATTGGGGTTGTTGCATCATATTCGGCTGGTTGAATTGCATGTTGTACTGTTGTTGTTGCTGTTGTTGCTGTTGTTGCTGTTGTTGCTGTTGTTGCTGTTGATGCTGTTGTTGTTGCTGCTGTTGCTGTTGTTGCTGTTGTTGTTGCTGCTGTTGATGTTGTTGTTGCTGCTGTTGTTGCTGTTGTTGCATACGGTATTGCATTTGGTAGTTTTGGAATTCGTTTTGCACAGCTTGATTGTGGGCAGTGAACGTGGGCATTTGAGCCATGTTATTTCCGTTGGGAATGGACATGTTGCCATTCATACCGTTGGCACCAACAAACTCGGACTGGCCAAATGTAGGGGGCATTTGATGAGGCTGGGCAAATTTGCCATTTGCTAATTGATACATTTGTGGATTCTGAACGTATTGGGGCTGGGAGGCCTGAAAAGAGTTCAGACGAGAAACAGAATTGAAAGAGTCTTGAGAAGTGAAGGGGTCTTCAGCAGCCAGTGCCGAGAGATTGCCTGATTTGTATTTCTTGGTTGGAGTTTCCAACTTCTTGGTCTTCTTAGTGTACTTGCGCTTGACCGGGGTGGGTTCTTTGTTCAACTTGCTCTTCTCGGGAATGTTCAAGTTGGGATCATTGAGATCAAGATACAACACGGGCGCAGACTCAGGGGGCAACCCGTACTCTTGGGCAAGCTTGCGGGCGTCTTGAAGTGGAATCCAAGTTCCTTGAAACCGTCCGAACCCTCCTTGGATCTTCTCGTGCATTCCCTGCTGAACGCCCTTTTCCAAGATCTTCGTTCTTTTGGCCTTGGGGAAGTTGCAGCACTTGAGAATCTGTGTAGCATTGACCCAATCATCTTTGCATCTTCTCATGATGGGGAAGTCATTCATGGTGCACTCGTACACATCGGTCTGATAGTTAGTATAACGCGTCTAGGGAAGGGACCATAGGGCATTGGTAGGCCACGATGCTGCCGAGATGGCTGACACGGGGTACTTACGTTCGAGTATGTGGCTCGATACACCTGGGGATCAGTTTGAGACATGATTCCTTGAATTAGTCCTTTTAATAATGTGCTACTCTGAGAAGAAGTATAGTAGATAGACGACCCAAATGGAGGGAGTGAAAATTTATCTTGACGCGTGAGGTGGGATATATGCAGGAAGCAGATACCTGAGGGATAAATAGTGTGGGCTGGTAAAGTTGCTATTGGAGAGATTTCGGGATAGCGGGTGGGCTGGGCCAATGGGGGGATGGTTCGAAGGGGTGGATGCTTTAAATAGACCAGTTTGAAGTCGGGGACCATCTGGCTGGGTGGAACCACATTACACCACACATGGACTTACGCGGACAGGTGAGGATATGCGATTAATTTCCCCAATTCGGTAATTAATTGCAGACAGATCCGGTCACGTGATCCGGGGTTACCTGGTGGACGGGAAGCTGGTGCAGTCAAGCCCGCGAGCGGGAATGGGAACGCCGTGACAACACGTAGAGGAATGGGGGGGGCACAAAGTCGCATGCTTCGGCGGCTGCTTTGGCGGGGCTACGGGGGGTTCTGTGTGGTGACATTTGTAACATACACGGTCACGTGTGTTTGGTCACGTGGTCTAACCAATTTATACAAGCTACGTCCAGCAACTTCTCCTGCTGCTTATACCGCTGCACCCGATCGGCAATGGGCACCTCGTTCCATGCATCGAAAGCGTCGGTCTTCAGCGGCACCCCCAACCGTTCGATCACACACCCGCTTGCCACGTTGCCGCAAACGGCGGCGGTGATCCAGTCGCGCAGCGACAACGCGAACCCCACGCCAAAACCCCCACAGAACGAGTTTCCACCGCCAGTCACATCCCGCACCTGCTCCTGGTGCTGGTGGTATGCTCCAAGGTGGGCTTGCAAGCCGGCGGTGGTGTGGACGAAGCACCCGTCGGCGCCGCACCGCAACACCGTTCCGGAGTTGGCAAGCACCATGTGGCGCTGGAACTGCGCCGAGACCTTGGCGTAGTCGGTGGTCTTCTCCATACCCAATAGCGCGCACGCTTCATCGAGGTTAGGAGTGAAGACGTCGGTCTTGCGCAACACCTTAGCTAAAAGGTCCATGTGTTCCGGCACGCAGTCGGGCGGAAATGGCTCGAACACATAAATGGGAGGGGTCTTGCGGTGGCTGTTGATGGTGTCGATGATCACGTCCGCCCGGTCAATGGTGCAACACATGTGGAACACCTCCAGCTCCAAGAGCCACGGGTGCTGGAGCACGTCCACCGCTTCTATGCGCTTCTTGTCGGTACGGAACTCGAAGTGACGGATGTCGTTCTTGTAGATATTGGCGCCTCTGGTGGTCTGGCGAGTGTTATCATGACGGTACACAATGCCGGTGTCCCAGGAGTCCAACTCTGCTGCCACTTCTGCTGGAAAGTCATTTCCTTTGTCGATGATTCCCGACACGCGGGGCCCAAGCTGGGGCCCCGCCATCATACGGGCTCCCACAATGGCGTAGGATGCACCTCCACCGATGATGTTGTGCTCTGTGGGTCTATCTGTGCCAGGGTATTCGTTGTCATCAATGACAAAGAGTCCCAACGACGTGAATATGGGAGGGTCGACGGCCATGGGTAATGGATGTAAGTACTTTGGATCGCGAGATAAGGATTTGATTGTGGTGCGACACTACGATCTGGAGAGAGGAAATGAAGATGGGAAAAATGGAAGGAGAACTGGAATGAGCTAGGGCGAATTGGAACGATGAAGCTGGAATGGAAAAATGGAAAGAGGATTGGAACGAGTAAGGTGAATTGGACCTAGGAAGGGTATTGGACCGACAGAGAAAGGTGGGGGACGGGTGAGATGTGGCTTCTGGACTTCCTACTCAATTCTTTCTCTGAGCTTACCTGTCAACTGAATTAGCCCTCTTCCTAGCAAGTGTAACGGGCATTTGATTCAGTGGCTGAAGTACTTCATCCATGTGTTTTCTACTTCACCTAATCTTTCCACCTGTTGAGTACTTTTCCGTAGTATGTGCCACCTCCAAGTTAACAAGACCTGAAACTAATTTTACACCCAAACGTTCTAAGCATTTCTAATACTCACAATAGTTGGCTACCATTGTACGAAACGCTGGCGTATAGCTTCCACATATAGAGTCCAATTTCTGAAACATTCCTCTTTATCGTATCTTAAACAATCAGAGCATTATTGTGCAACTGGGCCATGTATGTACTCGAATAAGCCGAAAATAGCCAGTACCCACTGGAATTTTGGTACTACTATAGGCCAAAGTCCCTAATAATCACAACCCCGTGATGATCTCCTTTGGGCTGATTAGATCAAGTGTGAGCAGCGGGGCTTAGTCCAGATCTTCGAAAAATAAACTTGATTATAATTCACCGAAAACCACCACCCCACCCCAAAAATGCCTCTGTTTGTCGAACCGGATCAAACTTAGTTGCCAAATAACAAGTATCCCAAATTTACAGGTCAATGCTTGTAAACAGTCACCATCATGTCCAGTCGTTGGCCCCCGCCACTACGAAGGACAAGATTCACTCTCAGGGCCTATTTAAACCACCAGATTATCACAAATGTGAAAACCCTCTGGATTGGAGTCCCACAACCAGCACTAGCGCGAAGGGATGGTGCCCTATTTGCACCTCGTGTCTTCTGGGGCCACAGGAGCGCTCTTATCGCCTCTGGTCGCGCCTATTGTTTTCTTCCAGGGTCTGAACCCTCACTCTGGCTTGTGAAAGTCCATCCACAGACACCAGGTGGATCCAATGTCTGGTAAAGTAGACCTTCCACTAAAATCACTAAGAACCCAGGGAAGTATCACCAGTTCCTGAACAGTATCACCTCATGTGCCCATCTCCCCATCTGGGGCACTTTGTGAGGCTGTTAGTCGCACTGGACTTGTGTAGCATATGCGATGGAAGGACACAAGATCTCCACTCGTCGAGAGCATAGCCGACATCACGGGCTGGTGCCACTCCGAAATGGACCTGAGGGACATCATGGTGGCCTACCAATCACATCTGCCGAGGAGTTCCCCGCCCGATCTGCTATAGTGGTTATCACCCCAATCAAGCAAGTTGCCCAGACCTGTGTAACCTCTGGTCTATATGCACTCCGCTGCGCAGCCATATAACCACTATCAAGTGGACAGATAATCAACACTGTTTCTTTCGCCATGGCAGTATCAAGCAGTGCTGTTGCCGGAATCGTGGCGGGCAGAAACCCGCTAGAGTTCTCGGCTCTGTCCCCCTACACTATTTTCTTGTTCCAGGCCACCTTCATCATCATCCTATGCCAGATAGTACACTACCCCTTAGGCAAGATCCTGCAACCTCGAGTCATCGCTGAGGTCATCACCGGTATCCTCTTGGGTCCCTCAGTCATGGGCCACATCCCCGGCTTCACCAAGAACTGTTTTCCACAAGCCTCGTTCCCTCCGCTCACCTTATTCGCCAACATCGGTATCATTCTCTTTTTGTTTATTGTGGGTTTAGAGGTGGATATTGGCTTCATCAAAAAACATGTCCGTGTGGCATTGACTGTCGGCTTAATCAACATGGCGGTGCCGTTCGGGCTCGGCTGTGCCATCTCCGTCGGTATCTACAACCAGTACCACGACTCCTCCGAAAGCAATGTCAGTTTCACAACATACATGGTGTTTATCGCCGTTGCTATGTGTATCACTGCCTTCCCCGTGTTGGCCCGTATTTTGACAGAGCTCAATTTGATCGGTGACCGTGTTGGTATCATCGTTTTAGCTGCAGGTATCTTCAACGACTTGACGGGATGGATCTTGTTAGCATTAACCGTGGTTTTGGCCAACTCGTCATCTGGTGTGAACACCGTCTACATTCTCTTGCTTACTGCGGGATGGTTCCTTTTCTTATGCTATCCTGTCAGAATAGCCATGAAGTTCCTCATCCGCAGGTTCACCAACGATTTAACCACTGGTGAACCTTCTCAGTTCTCCATGGTTATGATCTTGGTCACCGTCTTCATCTCGGCCTTTTTTACTGATATCATTGGAGTTCACCCTATTTTCGGTGCTTTCATGGCCGGTGTCATTGTTCCAAGGGATAATGGATACGTTGTCAAAATCACTGAGAAGTTGGAGGATCTCGTTCATATTATATTTGTTCCTCTCTATTTTGCTTTGGCTGGTTTAGCTGTCAACTTAGGATTGTTGAATAGAGGTATTGACTGGGCATACACCATAGGTATTTTGTGCCTTGCAATGGTTGGAAAAGTCGTTGGAGGTTTTTTCGCCGCTAAATTGAATAAGTTGTTATGGACAGAATCTATCGCCGTTGGTGTGCTTATGTCTTGTAAAGGTATCGTGGAAATCGTGGTGTTGAATGTTGGTTTAAACGCAAAAATCATCTCACAGAGAGTTTACTCAATGTTTATTGTGATGGCATTGGTCACAACCTTCTTAACCACACCTTTGGCGTTATGGCTTTATCCGGTATCTTACCGTGAAAAGAGAGATAAATATTTGAAGGGAGAAATCAACTGGGATGGAACTCCAACGAATGCAGATGTCAATGATGTCGGTTCAATGCATTCGAGGCTCACAAATTCTAGTGATGGTATAAAGAGATTGAGTGACTATGAAATCAAGGACTTATCCAGCTACAGATTATCGAAAATTGTTTTATTATTGAAAAAACTTGACACGATCTCTTACTTGATGGCTTTCCTCAAATCTTTCAATGATCCAGTTACTACTGATATCAAGGCAATTCACCTTCGCGAATTCACTTCAAGAACTTCACATCTTATTGAAGCTTCATCATCAGGAGCTCATGATGATGAAAATGTGATTAATGCCTCAAACCAGATCGAATATAACAACTCATCATCGCTTTTATCTATTGTGAAGTCGTTCGCTGATTTGTTGGGAATGAATTGCTCATCTAAATCCATCTTGTCAACCTTTAAGAATCACATCTTTTCGATTAATGATCAAATCTCTGATGCTTCGAATTTCTTGGTCACAACTATTAAATTGAATCAATTATCGAATGATATTTATGATATTCTGTTATACAAACAATTATACCAGCAAAGTGAGTGCAACTTTGGGTTATTATTAATCAACGATGGAAGCGAAATCCCAGACAATAATCACATCGGACATTTACACAATATCAATGAAACTGATAATGAGGAAGGTGATTTCGAAACCAAAAACAGCTCAGCATACTCAGAGGTTGTCGAACCTAATTCAAGAGGGTTATTCAGTTTCAAGGCAATAAATCTTGTGTTCAACAGTGATAACATCCTTAGTTCAAATGACCTCTTGTGTTTGCATTTGGTATACAGATTAATTCCTTCATCTGGCTCTTGCAAAGTTAATGTTTTTGTCAAAAGCTCTCCAAGTGCTCATTCAGCAGGATTTGAAAATGAAATCAAATCTTTGTTGGGATCAAAGAATTCACAATTAAATGTCAGAGTACATAGCATAACCGAAAACTTGGAGGCAGGAATTAAGAAGAAGAATATGAACCTTATGAACGAGTTATTTATCATAGCTAATAACTCTATTGGTTACAACACCGATCCATCAACTAATCCAAACTCAAGTGAACCACTCTTCAACAAAGATATCAACAAGTTATTGAATTTTAGTGTCGCTGAATCTTTCCATGTCTTGGTTGTAAAGGCTGCTACACAATAAACTCTATTAATTCTTTATAAAAAATAATATTTAACGAAATTCAGTTTTGATTTGAAACTTTTATGCTGTAGCTTCTTCTGGTGCTGCTGATTGAGCTGGTGTCTTTTTAAGGTCTTCGTCATACTCCTTCATTCTAAAGGCTTGTATGGAACAACCTATCGCCACAATTGCCAAAATGATCCAAGAAACCTGGGCAACCCCATGCCTTTCAGATACTGACATCAAGTAACCCCAAATCACTGGACCAATGAACCTGGCAAAAGATGATCCGCTTAATGCCAGTCCATTTATGAAGGATCTATGGTCAGGATGTGCTGCCCTATGAACCAACATGGTTATATTGGGGAATGAAATGGCAGAACAAGTTGAACAAAGGCAACACACTATGTATAAGAGCCATTTTGTCATACCTTCAGGGAAAATAGGATTGCATTCGTGCAATGTGAAAATTAAGTATGGAAGAACAACATATATCACTGGAAAGAAAAGGGAAGCAGTTCTGTATGTTGTAATTGTCTTAAAGTTCCTGTCTAAATATGGAAAGATGAACACAATAGACAAAGTACCCATTAAACCTGTACTGGAGAGTAAGGTAGCGATGTCGCTTAATTCGAAACCAAAACCACCTTTAATTCTAAATGGAAATTGTAACTCATTGACTGTTAACTTTCTGGCTAATAGCACGGGTAAGAATTCTGAATAAACGATATTATGCAAAGCAGTTAAAACATTTGCCATTATTGCCAGGGTGACACCAGGAGTAAGGATCTCCCAAATGGACTCCTTTTTGCTTATTACTGTATCACCAGTATTTGACCGAGATAAGTTCGGTCTCGAATTAGTTGAATAACGTCTTATGAGAGCCTTGCTCACTTGGCGTGAAAGTGGCCCGAAAGATTCAATGGAGTCCAGATCACTTCCTGAATTTGAGGATAAACTAAGGGAATCTGACTCATCTGATAATCCTTGGACATCCACATCCGGAATCAAAGGAGTTTCTTCATTGATATCTTGAGACACTTGGGCTTCTTTCTGCCATGGTCTAGGCTCTACTTTGTAGCCTAAAGTCCGCCTAATATGATCACCTATCTCAAGCCCAACATCTCTTCTGTTTTTGAACTTTCTGTGGGTTTCCTCCAAGAACAAGAATGCAATCACTATACTGGACCATAAGAATATTGCCACTAAAACGTTCGACAAGGCGTAGGGATATTTTGTTATGAACCTCTCATAGATCCCATCGGCATGCTTGAGTACATTCTCAATTGGCTCTTTGTCTTCTCTGGGTCTGGTGAGGTACTTGGAACCACCAATCATGGGGCCAACTACAAAACCGACATTCCAGAGAAGGGGCAAAGTCGAAAATGCTATGGCCTGGTGCTTACGCTCGGTAGCTACTTCGCCGATTACTGTTCTAAGAACCGCAATGTTTCCGTTAGAGGCGCCCATACATGATCTGGCCAACATGGCCACGTAGTAATTGGGAGAAAACCCAAAGAGAAGCACCGATAAGGAAGTGCCCAACAAGCCGAAGATGAGAATGATCTTTCTTCCGTACTTGTCTGAGGCAGAACCCCATCTGACGCAGAACATGAACTGACAAAAGGCGAAGGACGCAGCCAAGTATCCCGAGTATGTAGCGATGTCCGCCTTGTCTTTGGCGACACCAAAATCTCGTACCATAAAGTAGAGGTACGGAAATATGGAGGAGAAAGCGATGGGCTCTGAGAATCGAACAATGCAAATGACCGTCATCTGCCATACGGGGAACCCACGCATCTGTTCTCTGAAAGTCATCTTATCCGTCATGATGTGTTGAGTTTGTCTTTTGGAAGTATAACTTTGACTATGGGAAGCTTGAAAGTTTGCAGATTTGTCTATTAAGAGGCTCTGTAAGTCTCAGATTTGCTGAACGTGATAAATGGAGGAGATTAATGCAATTGGACGCTGTAAAGCTATATGGAAAATTGGTGTCTGTTGGGATGGGAGACAACCAAGTTCAGGAGCTACTGTCAAGTCACTTGGACGGTCACAAACTCCTGCCACAAGTGCTGTAAAATCACTAATGGCCAAAGGACTGGAAAAGAACTGGGGTGTACTTACGGGGAATAAAATGATCATTAAATTCATTCGAGTAATTACTAACAATCGCCCGTTGCGAGCCCTGGCGTGCAACGGTTAGAGATTGTGATAATGTGATTTTGTGCGCCTGTGATGCAAACTGTGGCTCGATAAGGCCATGAAGACACTAGCACTCGGACGATATCGAGTTGGTATGGATGCTTCTCCTTCACGCTTTTCGTCTGTTTCTCTCACATAAATAGTTGATGAGTAATGGCCCGGGGGATTTTCGGGGTCGAAATCGCGCATATTCGCGGTTGGTGCCGTTGGCTCCAGATCCGGTCCTACTATGCAGCACGAATGCCTACTTACGGCAGCATTGTAGGAAAGTACCACTACACCTCCAGACTGTGGGCCACAACCGAGCCGTTGTCTGTATGCCATCATCAGTAGTGGAATTCGGAGCTGTCTCTACTGATCAGGGTCTTCTAAGACCTGCATCATCGGTGCTTGGCATTAGATAAGGTATATCCGCACCCCGATGATGTAATGCATGCATCCAGGTCGATATGTGGCTCGCGGAAAATAGCGGCATGGAAGCGGGAGTAGAAATTAGGCCATTTGGAGTGAAATGAGCAATTGATGGCAGCAAATGGCAGCGAGTGGCAGCAAATGGCAGCGAATGGATCAAGGTGCCACACGGAGGACCTGGGCTTTAGCAATGTGATTGGGCGATGGGTAATGGGCGATTTGAGCAAATATCCTAACTCGATACTGGTGGTAATTACATCCACAGGGGAGTGAAATGGTGAATCTGAGTGCTCTGGAGAATTGCCGTGCTTTTGATGTTATTGTGAGTCATACATGGATTTTGAGCTTCAGTACTCTTCAAAGTACACGGTATTGATTCCTAATTAATTTATATTGGGTATATATGGTCCTATGGTGGTGTTGGGTAGTTTGAGGGTCAAGACCTCGATACTGATACTTTGGATCGTACCTGGTTGTCTAAACGATTCTATAATTTTTCGAGCCTTTTGCTGATTCAACCAGCATAGGTCTCAACTGCGTAAACTCACACATCCTCTCTGTTGTCATTTCCAGCCTGGTCGCGCAAGTCTTCATCGTACTCTTCCATCATAAATGCTTGTACCAAGCAAATCACGGTGATAAAAGAAAGGAAGAACCAGGCGAATTCGATGGCTGAATGTCTTTCACTTAGCGAAGTCACGTATCCGAAGAGAACTGGAGCAACAAATCTTCCCAAGGAAGAATAGGAAATGGCTCTGCTATTCACAAACGAGCGATGTTCGGCCTTTGCAGCTCTATGGGTCAAGATCACAATGTTGGGGAAAGAAATCGAGCCACATACCGATGTAAGCATAGCCAAGCAGTATAATGCTGCCTTCGTAAACCATGGTGGGAAGAATGAATTGTACTCTGGGGAAGTAAAAATAAGGTAAGGTAATAACGCATATATGAATGGAAATGTGAATGCAAGGAATCTGTACGTTTGAATGGCCTTAAATTTACGGTCAAGTAATGGGAAAAGTATCAATACTGAAATGCTGCCTGTTAATCCTGTTACAGACAACAACTGACCGATTTCCGAGGTTTCGAATCCAAATCCTCCCTTGATCGTCCATGGGAACTTGATTTGATCCTTCATAAAAGTACTGGCCAACAAAACTGGTAAAAACTCTGAGTAGATGATACTGTGGAACGCACAAAGGAAGTTGGCACTAACTGACTGGATCACAGGAACGGTCCATGCGTTCAGGTAATCGATAACAATCGACTCCGCCTGTGTTGTAGTACGAGACAATTCATGTTGTGAATACAGTTCGGAATACCTTCTGACAATTGCTCTTTCAGTAGATGGTGACAAGATTCCATCGTAAGAAACGATGGATCCAGTATCACTATTGTCCTCGTTCTCTTCAGGAGCCAATTTGGGCACCAAAGGAGTGTTTTCATTGGCACGAATTGTTCTAGACTTCTTCACGTTCCATGGCCGGACGGGCACCTTGTAGCCCAATAACGTACGGAACTTGTCACCAAGCTCGAGCCCGATATCTCTTCTTTTGACGAACTTTTGATTGGTCTCTTCTAAGAACAACACCACGAAGATCAAACTCAAAATGGTGATAGCTGCAACCACTATGTTCGATAAGGCGTATGGGTACCTATTGATAAAACGTTCGTGGAAGCTGTTGCCTCCGAGGATTGATTGTGCAGCTCTGGCGACGTAAGTATCATGAACATCCTTGGGGCGGGTCAAGTACTTGGAGCCCCCGATCATGGGTCCAAGAACTGAGCCGATGTTCCAGATAAGCGGAACGGTGGAGAACGCCAATGCCTGGTGGTTCCTTTGGGTAGCCACTTCCCCGATCATGGTTCTGATCACCGCCACGTTACCGTTGGAGAGGCCCATGAAACATCTGGCGGCCACGGCAAACCAATAGTTGGAGGAGAATCCGAACAAGAGGACCGAGATCGCGGTCCCTGACAAGCCAAACATCACCACGAGCTTGCGGCCGTGTCTGTCGCCAAACTCGGCCCACTTGACACAGCACAAGAATTGGCAGAAGGCGAAGCACGCCGCCAATAGCCCCGAGTACCGGGCAATGTCTGACTCATCTTTGGCGATACCAAAGTCTCTCACCATGAAGTAGATGTAGGGGAAGAACGAGGTGAAGGCGATGGGCTCTGCGAACCGGATCAAGCAGATCACGCACATCTGCCATGCCGGAAACCCTTTCAACTGTTCTCGCAACGATATCAGGTCTTCTGCCATGGTTGAGGAAAAGAGCTGTGGTGGTGGAAGTGGACTTAAGGGCCTGGATATGGAGCCTCTGATAAGTCGTGCCTACTTAGGAATTAGGCGCGATGGGTTTCTATGACGAGTCATAGTGTCGCAAATCTTGCCGGTGTTCCAAATCGCTGGATGCCGGACCATCAAGTGGACCCACTTGACACACGGTGTGATCGGAGGGGAACTGAAGGCTGAGGAGCTGGCGATGGAAGCTATGCACAATGGGCTGGAAGGCCGGTGGCCACAACAGAAAAGTGACTGCGAAAAGGCAGTGTTTCGCCTCGGGCACCGAGAACGTTCGGTAGTGAAACCTCTTCGCGGTGAGTTGTGGAATTCGTGGGGAAGGGTGAGGAATGAGAAAAACGGGGTCCCTACCGAACGGAGTTATTATTTTGGGTAGAGACCTGATCTGCAACGGTGGGCCCTAAAAATATCATGCTCCGTCGCTGACTAGCGATGGGGCACTACAGGTGGAGTTGGCCCTGGCAACGGAGCCCAGGAGTCTCAGAGAAGTCCCAAATGGTGAAGGTGTCACATTTGTGTTATTCTCGCTAACTCTCGCTAGTTCTGTTGTGTCGCTAGTTCTCGCTAGGGCTGCGGCCAATGTCGCAAAGTTTCAGTTCGCCGACCCCAGTGCTCGTTAACCTCCCATCTCCGTCAGTGAAACTTCGTGAACACCTCAACCTTGGGGTCACCTTGCGCCTGCGTTCGTGGGCTCGTTCCAGACAACTTGCGAGCATCATTCCACTGGGGGCCGTTTTCTGCTATTGTTCTGTTCTTCATTCTACCCTCAGTGGTGCGGCCCTGGTATCCTGCACTGGCCCTAGCTTCTTCGCGCAATATCTGTCGCAACTGCCAGATCCCACCATGGGCTCTGGCTCCCGGTCCCCCATCTCCCAGCTTCTCACCCACTAAAAACTGCCAAATGCTGACGTGGTTACCTTGTCAAGACCACAGATTTGCAGGGTTACTATTCACTACTTTCCGTCACTCAATGCCGCTCAATTGACGTGAGCACCTCCCCAACCTCAGAAACAATAGTCAATCCTTTTCAGAAGCAGGGGCATGCGGCATGCAGCATCGGAGTCGCAATTTGAAGTTGCGAGTTCTGAGGGGAATCTGCCATGGACTTATCGCTCATATTTATCGAGTGGGCCATTAAGAAGGTAAAATGGCTCCACCTCTCTTTCGACATGGTCGGTATGGGTATGGCTTTTGACTTGCATAAATACAGCCCGCTTGGCCAAGTGGTAAGGCGCTCCACTCGTAATGGAGCGATCGCCGGTTCGATTCCGGCAGTGGGCAGGTTTTATTTTTTGCCAGCTACAACACCCGAACTAATTGAAGGACTCTAATACTCCCACTAGTTGTCAACAACGGTTCCTTCTTCAGTGGAGGGGTAAGGCTACCTTTTTGGAAAACTACAAAGGCTTTTAATGTCGAAGAATAGGACTCAAAGAGTAAACAGTAAAATAGCGAGATACACGGTGATTAGTGATTATTGTGCTGTTGGTGCTTTTGTATTGGTAATTTGGTGAATATGGTAACTATTTAATACTTCTGAGCTGGCTGGGCCACTACGTGCTTTCCCGGAGTCCCTCCTTTGCCAGATGGGTTTTATTGGTTTCCTATTTGATGTGATGGCATAATTAAGGCACCCTCACTCTTGTGCTTGAAATGGCGGAGAAGACTGAACTTGCATCTGCCTATTTCTTTGGTGGAGGTGGGGGAAGCTCATCTGTGGTGGTTCTGGATCCCTGAGTATCCATTTCCTTTGATTTGGCCAATTCCTCGTTCATGTAGTCGTTCAATCCATCCAAAGCCGATGTGTTACCCACATGCTTCTTCTTTTTTGCGGCCGCCCTAGGTGGAGGGGCAGTGGCCGTGTTCTGAGGAACAAAAGCTCCTGGAGGTGGTGTAATGGGGTTGACTGGGGGTGCAGCGGGAGTTGGAGCGTAGTTCACTGTGCTTGGGCTTGGATGTTCGCTCTCAAACAAAAGGTCCTCCACAAGACTGCTGTTCTGGAATTTGCCAACAACTTCAGGAAGTCTATGCAACAAGCCGTATCCAACGTCACATCCCAAAACACCCTTGTTGTGGCCGTCACCCCAGGAGCGTGATAAATTGACGGTGACGGGGCGGAGAATATCGTAGTCGTGATTATACACGTACAAAGTGATGGGTATTTCGTCTTGCTGGGTGCGCTCAAAGTGGTGATAGTAGTAGCTGGCCACTACCTGTGATAACAACGACTCTCCGCCCTTGATCAAGAGGCCCTTGCCATGCACATCCTCTGGGAACGCCGAATCGCATCCTATGATATAGTCAGAGTAAGGAGCCAATTGGGACACAAATCCCGGGGATCCCTGGTGGGTGTTTAAGATTCTCCACACATGGTTTGCTGTACTGAGATGGCTGGATTGCACCGTCAAGCCAATCTGGGCGAACGAGTTCTCAAACATTTTGGTGGTGTCTTGGCCCACATCGACGGAATCAGCTGTTGGCTGGTTCAAGGGAACAGACAATTGCCGAACAATTCCACCTTTAGCGTTCCACACCTCGAGAATCAACGGGTTTTCGTTCTTGGCCAAAGCATTGATTTCTTGCTGTAACAAGTCTGTGTTGATGGCCCCCGCCTGCTCTGGAGTGACGTTTCCTTGGTAAACAATGTACCCACCCTCATGCACACTGTATGGATAGGATGACAACGAAGGGTTGGCCATTGGGAGTTCATGGCCATTGATCTTGATGATATAATCGAACCACGACTCCAACCCCAAGCTATCTGCGGTGGAATGAGGAACAACGTTCAACACCCTCAAGGCATGGCCCTTGTTGTTCAATTCCAAAGCAGACTTGAAGTAGGAGTCGGCACCGCCGGGATTCAGTCCGCTATTTCCTTCAAAGCGGTCAACTAATCTCTTTGCTAAGGAAAACATGATGTGATATTGCCAGGATTTTGTGTATGATAATTTGTTGATAAAGGAAGTCGTGGCATGTCGCAGTGGAATGGGTGCGAATCGGGGCAGTTTGGGGGTCGGAGTGCTGGGGTGAAAACCATGAAGGTGGACTTTATAGACGATTCTGACCCTCCAGTAGAGATAATAGTGTTATTAGGCTCTGTCTTTTTTTTTTTTTCATTGGTTTTTCACTGATTTTTTTTGGTGGATTTTGGGTTTCTTTTGTGGTTCTTGCCTAGTGGTGCATTGCAACTAGCAAAGATACATAAATAGTTCATAAGGAAGTGCTATACTTGAGTCATTTTCAGGTTGATAGATATGAATTGGAGAAATTAGTTCTTGTTATTGTAAAGTAAATTGTGTGTGTTTTCTTCGCTTCAATATGGTATAGGTAGTTTCTTGCTCTTTTGGTGAAGAAATCAATTTTTTCCAAATGTCATTTTTTCATAAGGTCAATCATAAACTTCCATACGCTTTATGTCCTAATGTTCTACAAAAGCAACTTACAAGAAGACTAACTACTAGAATCTAAACATAAACATAACTTAGTAAATAAAATCTATAGCACTATATATAACCTAACCCATTATTAGAAATTTTGAAGACCAGCTGCAAAGGTTAAGGCCCACGTACGTGTCAACCCATCATCCAAAGAGTTATAATCAAACCCATCTTTGGCAAAGAAGTCATATGAGCCACGAGGATTAATCAAGGCCAAATTGTGGTAGATAATACTTTGCCATGTTGGCTGTGCCTTATCAATGAAGCCAGAGATCTTCTCATCCCACTCTTGTTGAACAAACTCCTTTTCTCTGATCAACTGAGAGGCAGGAGTGATGGGTAACATATGAATACCGTGTACAAATTCAGGATTAGTATCTGGTGATCCAAAGAAAGTGGTGTAGTCAATCTTATTTTCATAGAGAATTCCACTGACTTTGTTAGGAATAAAGCTCTTGGGCTCAATGTCGTTACTGTCCTTGTATAAGAAGTACAGGTTGATGGACTCCTTCATCACAGCCAACATGAGATCAGCTCTGGATTTCATGGACCCATCACCTATAACTTCTGCCCATAATTTCATACCATAGGCAAAATTGTAATCCTCGGATGTTGATTCCTCATTCTTTCCGTCTGCACTTTCGAAAAGACCAGCTGCCCACGAGTGACCATGGTACCAATCAAACATTCTTGAAACAGGGAAAAATTCGTCCTGGCGTGAAGGATTTGCAGCATCTCTAATCAAACTATTGATCCAATCCTTATTCTCCGAAATCCACAGGGATCCTTGCTTATTTTTCACGTAACCAAGAATTGCGGCAGCATGAACAAGGTATCCATACATAAAATGATGATCGTTATAATATCCACTTCCAAAATCAGAAATAGGATCGTTAGTAGCAAATGTATCAGGTGTGATTCCTTTAAATCTTGTTTCGTAAACAAAGGGAAAAGCGTTCTTGCCTTGAATCAAGATATCAAAGTAATCCGTCAAAACTTGCACAGCCTGATCAGTGAGGTCTTTATCTTGAAGTATTTCGCTGGCAACTAATAAAATGTAAGCACATTTATCGATTCTTTTGGCCAGGAAATAATTAGAATTTTCATCTAACCCCCGAGGAAGTATTTTCAACTCATTTTCTGCAGATGACTTGATCAAAGTCAATTGCTCAGAAGTGTAATGTAATTGGTTGCTGTTTGTGGCCCAAGGGAAAAAGCTGACTTTTTGTTCTAGTTCATATACCATAGTGAGCTCACTTGTAATATAGCCTTCCATGACACCTTTAGTATTAGAATCTAATTCAATTCCAGCAGGCTTTTGCGATTGAAGGTGTTTCTTCTGATGTGGCAAAGCAAACACAAGGGGTGCTCCAGAAACTGAATGTCCTTGAGAATCATATTGAATGCTGTGAGTCGCAGAGCTATCTTGTACATGACCTGCTGTAATAGCATCTGTAACAAACATTCCAGCAGCTAAATCATAAGTAGATTTACTTCCAACTGTCTCATAAGCAACTTGAACTATCAATCCATCAATTTTGCTTGTGGCAGAGACCACTGATTTTTCCAATTTCAAATCAAACACCGAAGGATCATAATTTGTAGGAATCTTGAAGTATGCCAACCAAGTTGAATCATCATTCAAGATGATTCGATAGCTTAATATACTGGAATCTTGAGGTATGGATCCTAAATTCTTAATATTCGTGATTCCAATATCGGATCTGAGTTCAGCAGTGTTATCACCATGATATATGGCAGTGACAAAACCCATTCCTTGCACGATCGGAAATTCAATATAGTTTGACTTGCTATCCTCAGTAGGTGCAAGTTTAGCATTTACTGAATGTTCCTTCATGTCACTCACGAACATTTCCTTGTTCAGACTTGCAAACAACGTATCTGAAGTAATGATAAGTTCTGCTGTCCCCACAGGATTGAAGAAGTAAGATGGTACCTCATTCTTAGGTACTGGCCTGAATACCACTTTTGATGCATTGGCATGACTTACACCAAATCCATCATTAGCCTTTCTCAACCCATATGGTAGCGGCCAAATTGTACTGTTTCTGTTTCCCAAGAACAAATTGGCATAAAACTTATTTGTCTCAATTGGCAACCCTTTGTTGTCAACATCAGATGGTAAGCTAAGTGGGATCGACTTTTTACCAAAACTTGAAGGAACATCAGCAGTGGCTATTGGTAAGAAGGGATTTGGATTATAAGCAATCTGAGGAATTGGAGTAATGAATGGAACAGTGGCATTTGAGGAGGAAGAAATTGAACTTGAGATACTACCATTAAAAGATCCCGAAGTCATGCTTCCAGAAGAGATTTGAAGAGAACCTGGAGTAGGAGAAACTCTAGATGAAGACAAAACCATGCCACTGTGAACGCTGTTCGTGGAATTTGAAAATGTTTTTGAAGGCAAACCTGAAGATAAGGAACCATTAGAGTAAGTAGGAAACGGTGAGCTTGATGGATTGAATGATGAAATTGAATCTGGCCCTGCTGAAGAGGCTGCGAGACTTGAATTCAAAGTTGCAAATGTTGGCGCGAGGCTTGATTTTACTGATGAATCATCCAATGAAGAGTTAGTAAACGTGCCTTTTGAAGAAGCAGCTGCTCTGGAAGGATTTGTGGCTCCCGAAATCAAAGATGAGGAAGATATAGAATCTTCTGAAACCAGACTACTATTCGAGTATATTGGGCGACCCCTTGAAGAGGAGCTGTATGAGCCATGCGAATTGGCCATAGCTCCTGTAGGAATCAGACTGACTTGTGGTTGCATTTGCTGATTTACTGAACTGGTTTCAGTAGGTTCTTGGCAGTCAGTACACACCGAGGTAGCACACTCGACGGTCTCAGTAGTGTAGGTAGTCACTGTAACGGTTGTGATAACAAAAGGAGCTTTTGCAATCAGTAGATGCGTTGCGCAATTATCAAGCGAGCATTTGGTGACCGTGAAGACCTTTGTGGTTTCGGTAGTGATTAATACCAGCACAGCTTGGGTGGTCACGAGCTGACGGGTGGACGAATAAGTGTTGGTGACATCGGTGGTGAGGCTAGTTGGAGATTCAGCCTCGGCTGCAACAGAGATGGCTTTGGTGTCGTCAACCAGTGCGGACAATGAAATTGCTGGTTTATTGATTTCCACATCTGCGCCAGGTGAACTTCTAGCAGCATTGGATTGCGTAGATGGGCTCCAGTAAGTGTTTTTCACCAGAGCTTCTGGAGGCTCTCCAGAAGCAGTTGGCACCCTGACTGCGCCGTTGGCCAAGCTGTGAACAATGCTGCTGGTGCCGTCTTGATAGTGGGGTGCGACACTGCTAGAGACGTTTTGATAGTTGGGGGCGACGGTGCTGGAGACGTTTTGGGGGTAGGGGGCCGAGGAACGGTCTATGTGAGTGGAGTTGGGGCCATAACCAAGCACCAGGGGCGCTAAAAGTGCTAATGTGGACACCAAGGTTGAAGTGTAGTGACGCATGGCGGGGAGACTTCGAAAGTATGGAGGATGCGAAGGAGGACCTAGCGTGTGAAAGCAACAAGAGAATCGCTCAAGGGAGGGTAGAAGTCGACAGAGACTCTGCCAGAGCTTGTGAACAGGAGCACAAGTAGTGTAAAGAAGTGAGCGTTTGGTAAAGAAGGTAAGCTCACTGTGAGTGATTGCAAATCAAGATCCAGAGCAGAAATATCAAGTGCTGCAAAAACACCCAGAATGCAGCTGAGGACCGAATGAAGGAAGCTTGGACTATGGGAGACAAGCAAACTCAAGCTAAGACAAGCTAAGGAAAGCAAAGGAAAGCGATGGTAGCAAAGGAATGGAGGCCTTCGTGGCACTTGTAATGAGTGGACAGGTGCGCTAGCAAGCAGAAGGAGGGACAATAACGGAGCAGGTCCTAGGAAGCAAAAGAGTGAGCCACCGAGTAGTAGAGTTAGAGAGATGATGAATAAGAGGAAGAAGAAGAAACTACACCCGGCGAAGAGGGCCACACTATATACTCGGGCTCGAGAAATGGAACGAAGCCAGGTCATGATCCGGATCGGAACCCGTTTCTGATTCTGGCTCGATGGGTGATTAGTACAATGTCCCATGCACAATAGCGCATTGTACATATGCACGATAAATGGTGCGCGGTGCTGGTGCTGGTGCTGGTTCTTGGGCTGTTGTCATGGAGCAGTTGCCACGGTTGTCGTCAGACGAAAGGTCCCCAGGCCAAGGCATGACCTGGGCATAGCAACTGGGGTTGCTGGCAGTGGCAATGAAGTTGTGAAGTACGGCCACCGCTGGTGGATCCTGCCAGGGTTTCAGAAATGGTCTAGGTGCGGTTGCGCGCGTTGGGTGGTGGGTGTCAAAGTTTAGGGTACTACTGCGACTTTAGCCGTGTTTTAGAAGGGTTTTTGCAGATCTAAGGTATTCTGGGCTAGGCACCCTTGTCATGACATAATGCACTGGCCACGCCTCCTGTGATGGACTAACGCCCCGTATTGCCCCACTCACCTGCCACAGCCCCATCCTCTGGCTGGGGTTCCCAGGTCTCGCCATGAGTACTCGCTTGCTCTCGGTGCATAGAAAATATCCGTCTGTGTCCAAATCGGAGTTGACGCAGGTACGCCAGTGTTCACTTGGCCACTGGGTTGCCAGAATCTGAGCTACCAGTAAATAGCAGCAAGAGAACGGCTTATCCAGCCCTGCTGAGCCGCTGGGTGTTAGCATAGAATCTTCTATGGCAGCTAGTGGCGCTAGCATCCGACAATACCACAAATTAGGCGACAACTGGGAGAAATCACTCATGTTGCAACTATATCCTATTTGGGTGGAAAACGAGCCAGTCTCGGCCAAAATCCGTCATGGCTTTAACGTTTGTGGAAAGATCTCCCGGAAAGTGGCCTGTATTGTTAGGAGGAATCTAGTGGTTAAACGAACCATACCAACTTATTGCAAAAGGGTGGCTGAATACGTGGGTGTTCTTTGTGCTTTGCCACTTCAACTTTAATTCCCTTGCTTTTTCTGCAATATGAGAAGGTGCTTAACGGTTTTTGTTAGCGGTAGGTATAGTTACATTTTTCTTGGGTTCCCAGCCTCTGTATCTTCAAAATACAAAATAGTTGTACACAGTCCTAACAATAACTTTGCAAAGTAATTAGATAGGCCGTAATGCGTCCCTTAAGAACGGAGATGTGGTACTTGTTGTACAGTCCTTATTCCTTAACGGACTCAAGAAAAATCGATCTGAGGAGACACTCAGGTCGTTTGTCTCCGGATCGTACCATTTTACTTCCAAGCATTAATTTGCCCGTTTTAGTCGCCTCTACGCCTCATGATTTGAGGCGTGAACGTTAAACTCGATTTACTGCGGGAGAAATATGACTTGGATAATTTTTGGATTCATGACGACATACGAGTAAGCGACAAAGGTGAATTATTTTCGCCCCCACGTAGTTTTTTCTTCAAATTACACTTACCCAATGAACGAAATCCATGAGTCAAAGGGGGCTCGGTGTAGTTACAGGGTGAATAGATTTTTAAATTAAGCCAATAAATAATATAGTTTAAATGAATAGTAAAAGTAACAAGCTCGCTGAGACCTGCCTAGAAATAAGGTTGGTCTAGTTCTAGTGAATAGAAGCAGTGGAAGCTGAAGCAAACAAGAATGATAGGCGAAGGAGTGATGGCATTGCAGAATCCGTATGGTTCTGACGACAATTTGAAGAACATCAAGAAGAATGGAACGAAAAGCGACATTATAAGTGTGGAGAGGCACCTTGCACGGTTTTGAGTCGGTTGGTGACACCCACCTCATCAACTTAGAGTCTTGGGATACGAATGATATTAGGAGGATTTGTAGTTATTTCACCAAACGGACTCATTTTTTGACAAATGTGTGCCATTGAAACTGACCTCAACAGCCAAACCTTATCTTTCACATTTCCGAAACTTCGCCTTCCATTCTTCACCAGAATTCGGCCTTGACTTGGTTCCAAAATTAGAAGAACACAGGGTGCATGCTACACCTCAAGACCAATTATCGAATTCACCTATTTGACCGAATTCGCTAAAATCGTAAAATCTCCGATTTTGCACACCTCGCCAATTTCACTCAACTCACCCACCTCGCCATCGCCCCAGCCTCTATCGCATCAGCAATAGTGCCACCGTTCCAGCCCACTCATCAGTTGCACAAGATTCTCTGGAGAAACCCAAACAATCTCTTACCCCCCTCCTTGGCGTACTTCTTCTGGTGCTCCTTGTCGGTTTTCTCCAGAATAAACTCGGATGCCTTGCTCTGCTTGGGGGGCTTGAGTGGCGTAGGCTCGTCTGAGTACTTTTCAGTGTGGTAGTTGAGATCATCGTAGCCTTGCTGAGGCTTCAAGATGCTTGTGTTGGAGGGTTTTTCTGGGATACTCATGGTTGCGTTTCTGACGGAATAACCGACCCCCGGTGCCTTATATAGCGTTTCAGGCTGGAGATTGCTTTCGATGTTATCTCCGTTGTTGCTGGCAGGCACTTTCCCCATACGGCTAGCACGTGAGCTGGGGCAGCCGCAGCAGGCATAGCCGCAGCAAACTGACGTGATGCACGTGAAGACTGGCAGATGATCCCAGCACGTGACATCTCTCACGAGCCCAACGGCACATGATTCATGCTCACGTGTGCATCGTCCAAGTGAAAAATTGTTACCTTACACAACACTCCTACCAACCACCATGAGAGCTTCTGCCATCCTCAACTTCCAGCAGTCTGCGGTTGCCAACTTGAGAAGACCTTGGCAAACCTTCAGAGACGGCCAGATCTGGTACGGTTTGACCAAAAGAGGCAACAAAAGACTCCCTCTCACCACCAAGCAAGGTAACAAGCACTACTACAAAGGTACTCGTTCCACCGGTTTCGGTAAGGTCAACGCCGATGGTACCTACATCATAAACTGGGCCAAGGTCCGGACCTACGTGGTTCCGGCCGACTTGCATGCTGGCGATATGAAGGCATTGGTGTCTCCCAAAGTTCCACAGATTCGCCAGAGATACATCGGATACAACGACGGCGCCAAAAGTCCTGAATTGGCATTCGACAACATTGTTAACTTCGTGGAGCACGGCGAAAACTACAACGACGTGGACTTGGAAAAGGCCAACTATCTCGAGGAGTTTGTGAGCAACAAGGTCAGAGCTGAGGAGTTGGAGTTGTCCACCGAGGCTCCTTCCAAGCAATAGATGGCTCGCCCGCCATAGGAAGTGGATCCACCTGTCATCCGATGTCCAACTTCTCCATAATCACCCGATCCCAGTTCCAGGCCCATGGCTGATGTCCTCCACTTCCCTTCAGATCTCACCATTCCCTCTCTATTTGCCCATCCCTCGAGCTTCCCATACAGCTATCCACGGCAATGATCCGGAGCACCCATCATGGGCTCTAATGCATGTAAATAGAACAAATCTTAACGACTAAATTCCGACACCCTGAGATACTTCTCGTTAGGCAATGCGCACTGTTTCTTAACTATGGTGGCTACCTATTTAGCCAAACCAGTAGTGAACCCGCGACACGTCTTTTTATTAGCCACTCTTCTTATCCCCAGAATGTCTTCACCTCAACAGAACATCGACCATTCTGCCTCCACCATGGCCCCCCACGAAGACGCGTCCACTTCTCCAGTGCTCCCATCCAACACGGTGACGCCGGCCCCCGAAACGGTGGCAGACTCCGAGAAAGTTCATGATGAAGAGATGGTGGAGTCAGAAGACGACGATACCGATCTTTTGACGTTGCCCCTTTCTAAGATCAAGCGGATCTTCAAAATGGACCCCGACTACTTGGCTGCCTCCCAAAGTGCGGTTTATGCCACTGGCTTGGCCACAGAAATGTTTATCCAGTACTTTGTCGAACAGGCAAGTCTCCTCGCTAAGATGGACAAGAGAAAGAAGATCACCTACAAAGATTTCAGCAACGCAGTGGCCAGTCACGATTCATTGAACTTCTTGAGTGATACCGTGCCCAAGACGCAGCCAATTGGTGAATTGGTTGAGAAGAAGGCGGTACATGTGTTGGAGAAGGTGGATGCTAAGGCTTTCAAGGAAAACTTGATGTCGAAGTCTAATGACGCGACGGAGCCAAAAGCAGCTCCCAAAAAGAAATCGGCATTAGCCAAGGGCCAGCAAACATTGCCGTTCGCTTCAAAACCGGAACCAAAGGTCAAGAAGGCCATCATTGATGATTTGGTGATTTCTGAACAAACCCCCAGTAAGGAGACAACACCATCCGCTTCTACGATCCCCAATCAAAACGAGCAGGAGGATGCAATCATGATAGAATAATCGTCCTGCCCCTTGGATCACACTGTATGATCCTCTAATTGTATATTATTTGTATATTAATGTCACACCAAGTCTTCTTCGTGTTCTGTCCTGATAGTCCAAAGTAGAAGCTCGATCTCTTTCGAGGCTTTGTAGTCTGACGGCATTCCGAGATGATGGCAGAACTTGATCATTTCATACTTGGTTCCGTCCGGAATGAGCTTACTATAAATTTGTATGCCTGTGAGAATATATGATGAGAAAGCAGTTGCCACATTAGGATCAAGACGAGGACGAGCAATTGCTTTGTTGATGACTGCTACTTTATTGCTCAGTGAAGGTTTCACAACTTGGTTCACTTTTTCATAAACTCCGACCAACATTAGATTATAATGAGTCAAATATTCCCACGATTCAACAAACTTTCTACCCATGAACTTTTCCCGCAGGTGTCTGTCAGCATCGATGATAACACTTGCTAGCTGTAGTGCTGGGACTATGGTGTTCATCTGTTCGATTTGGAAGTATTGATTCTCTCTGAATGCAGTTAATGACATGTTGCCTCCCATTAAAGTAAGAAGAGTCGACCAGTTTTCAGTAACGATAGGAGCTAGCAAGTTATAACTAGTGATTAAGATTGGGTAACATGATTTCATAGCCTTCAATATTTGAATTTTGACGGTAAGAGACTCATGGGTAAGCATCATGAAACCATACTTGAAAATTCTTTGCGCCAACAAGTAGGTAGTTTTGGGAACCTCAGATACCCACTCTTCCTCTGCAGGGGTACTCTGTACCTCTTTGTCCTCTTCGTCCTCTTCGTCATCAGAATCTACTTCTTGGTCATTCTCGTCGTCTGAGACTTGATCAGCAAATGGAACGCCGGGTTTTCTTTTAAAATACTCTTTGTTCGAGTCATAGTCCACATTCAAATCCACTATCTTTTGCGAATCACTGATTAGCCTTTGCAATTGCTCCAAATTAGTCATTCCCCACGGACGATATGGAGAATCATTTTCCACTTCAGCTTGATGTGTTATCTTTACCCTGACATAGTGTTTTTCGACCTGCTTAATCAACTCTTCAAAAACAATGAAAAACCCTTCAACAATCATTGCGTAGCCATGATAAGAATCTATAACGACGAACATTTGTGTCAAAACATCGTTGATACCATGAGTCTCCAATAGTTGTATTCCTGCAAATTTTATTACCAATAAAAGTAACTTTGGTAATGATGGTGTAAGATTGTTTGTAACCGTTAACCGAAGGTTCATACTATCGATTAAGTAGTCCAGATTTTCAAGTATCAAGCGTTCTATAGATCCATTGTAGTAATTATCAATAATTGATTTCAATGCTACTTGTCCGTGAGATTGGATCAACGGACTAGATTGGAATGTTAATGATTCGAGAAGTGGATATAAGTAGTCCATCAAATAATCTGTCTGAAAGTCTTCCTTTCCCAAGCGATGAGATAAAGCACTTATTGAATCAATAGCAATAGAATAGGAAATCTCGTAAAGTTCATATTCCTTGTTCAGATAGTTTTCCAGATTGATTATCTCTGATATTCTATCTATTTGGTTCTGTGACTTACTCATAACCAAGTAACACATTTCTTCGAAAACATCATCCTCTTCCAATGATTGTTCTTCAGCATCATCAAAGACAAGAAACTCACTAACATCTATATTTTGTTGAATTTTTAACTTTTGAGAACTTATCAAGTCATTTGCAATCCACAATGATATACTCGTATTGAAGATATCCTTAGTTTTGTCTTCCATTTCTTCACGACTGCTAATCATTTCTTGATCAAATAGGGTCTCAAATGTATCCAATTCAATCTTTAAAAAGTTGTTCGCAAGATAGGTTATAAAATTCTTGATTCTATTCTCGATACTCGTAGTGTAAAGTTTGGAGAACACAAGAGCTGATGTTTTGGTCGAATCTATCAGTTCTTTCATGCTTGAAATTTTGTTGGATAGGATCATCATGCTTGAAGTGTATGATGCTTTGCTATCATCAGATTCATTGAATTTCTGCGTGCTTGACTTTATCAGTTTCACATTAATACTTGGAGGTAATTCAATATTGTCAAGTTTGTTTCCTGATTCGTAGCTTTCTATTTGTGCTGTTAATTTGTTGTAGAAATCAGGACTCTTTGCTTTTGTTTTCAATGAATTCATGTAGTAACTTTCCACAATCGAACTCTTGAGTTTCATCAAAATGTCTGCACTAAACTTGGTAATATCATTTTTATCACCTTGAGAATTAGTGAGTAGATCATCAAGTAAGGAAAGTTGAAATTTCAAAGCCACGAGTAATGATTTTATTTTATCTTCATCAGTTGAAAGTAAAGTTCCCGACACTTTACTAGATATCATATTTTCTAGCTTTTTTTTCAACATCTTAATAAGAAGTGTTATGTTTTCAGAACCGTCTATTTTCATCATTTGAGTCTCTGTTATTAAAGAAACTATTTCAGCCACTTTGCTATCTTCGTCCAATATCTCATCAGAAGTTGAGGTCGAAATTAATGCACATAGAATATCCACTCCAAGTGGGACCACTTCATTGTAAAGCGAGATGAAGCATTTCTGGTATATTTCAATAATGAAAGCAACAACTGCATCACCTAATTGAGGTTTTGCTTGGAATTTGGCCTTATTTATCTGAGAAGTGAGAAGCAAGTTCTTAAAAAGCACTGTCAACGAAAGCTTCAACTGTTTTGTTGTAGCCTTAAGCCAAGATGTTGTTTTATAATTGTTTGATTCGGGCATGCTGATCTGAATTTGGTTCCCGGCATCATTATTCAAGTGAGATCCCAAATTACCAGACTCAAAAAGTGTATTCAAATCATCAAGGGAAGTCAACTCCGAAGAAATTTCGTGTACACTAACATGAAGTTCGGAATCGTTAAAGACTTTGGTGATCAAGGATTTTAGAATTTGAATGCTAGTATTTAAATGAGTGAAATGAATGTTTTTTGATGACACAATAAAATTTACGATTTTTGATACCACTCCTGGAAGAATTTGAGAAAGTTGATCCGTGGTCGTTTTTCCACTTATGAGGGTATTGATGGTAGACAAGGTTGCGGCTGCTAATTCGAAGTTATCTGGTGTGGAAGTATTCGTCAAGGTCGATAGCACCTCTAGTAAGAGCGTTATTGAATTTCCTAGAAACATTAGTCTGTTAGGCTTCGACTTATCCTCTAAATAAGACGCTGGAAACGATATAATCATGCCTCCAATACAATCCACAGTAGATTGTTGGAACTGGATGGGTTTTTTCTTGATGGACCCCTGGTCCTTAGCTGTCCCACTCAAAACAAAGATCAATGGATACAATTGGTCCAACAACTCGAAGGTAGAGTCATAGCTCCACGAGTGGCGAATCAAGAACGCAATTATGGTCAAGACGTGCTGGGTAACTTGGTCATTAAGGTTGGGCTGTTTGAGAAGTGTAGTTAACGGGAAGAATATGTAGTCTGCCAATTTGTTCGAAATGATGTAGGGCCTATCGTTGGACTTGTTTTGGGTATAATGGGTGTTTAAGATGCCTTCAATGGATGCTAATGTTGATCTGAGTAGTGGAGAATCTATGAAATTGGGGGTAATTGTGAGGTTGCTGATCTCCACGCATTGCGGTTTGACCTGTGAAAAAAGCAGCTGCGATAGACTTCTTATCTCGTCAGCAAAAAACGCACTTTCTGCCATTCTACCTGCTCTTCCACCGGTAGTGGTTGCAATCTTTAGATATACTGCCTAGCTTATGATATATAGGTCACGTGCGGTGGTGGTTCATGTTATACGCCAGAGTGCGTACAACACAGACCGCGAAGAAAATTTTTCTCTCACACTGCCCATATAAATATAAGCGACAATCTCTCACGTTAGCCACTAATTCCATACCACTCGTCAAGTAATAAGTACGTTGATTGAATCAACCAAGTCTTCATGAAGTTTCACGGCTTAAAGAAGCCGTTGCCCTCCCCATTTTCACTAGGAATATGAATCCAAGAATCTTGAAGATGAAGATACGTGTGTTGGTCTCATTTGAGATCAACTCACTTACTGACATCTGGATGCTGTTGCACAGCATGTGGGTACACGAGACACCTCAACAGTATGTCGACAACCCTCGAGATCTTGGACACTCATGTTTCTGCTTGTTTGCGTTCTGCTCATGAATCCTTTAACTGGGACACTCATGCGGCTTTGGTTATGTGATATGGGCCAAGTACTAACCTCCAGTTAATAATGACCAGAACCTCCGTTTTAGCCGATGCCTTGAACGCCATCAACAACGCCGAGAAGACCGGTAAGCGTCAAGTTATGATCAGACCATCCTCTAAGGTCATCATCAAGTTCTTGACTGTCATGCAAAAGCACGGTATGTTTTATTGGATACACAAACAGTTCTTCAACCTCCATAAGAACCCCGAATTGATAACTGGATGGATTGATCGGTGTTCAGTCCCTTTCTGTCTTTTAAGTATTCGGGAGATAAATTTGGAAACGATTCTTACACGATCCTGATAATACCACCATCTTGACCGTTTACTTTTCCTTAACATTTTTCGAAGAACTGTGAGTTATTTTATCACTTGCATACTAACATTTAGGTTACATTGGTGAATTCGAATACATCGATGACCACAGATCCGGTAAGATCGTCGTTCAATTGAACGGTAGATTGAACAAGTGTGGTGTCATTTCCCCAAGATTCAACGTCAAGATCTCTGACATCGAAAGATGGACTGACAACTTGTTGCCAGCCAGACAATTCGGTTACGTCATCTTGACCACCTCTGCTGGTATCATGGACCACGAGGAAGCCAGAAGAAAGCACGTCTCTGGTAAGATCTTGGGTTTCGTTTACTAATTGGGTAATATATATTGTATAATAGGGTAATACAGCACGAACTGACTAATTGTAGCATTAGGCACTCTGAGATGGCTACAAGTTCTGCCCCAGTTACTGTATCCAATCAAATGTACTGCACATAGCCGGGCAACTATCAACAGTTTTATTCACCACAGTATCCTTCTTCAATGAAATACTCCGACACTGCACGATTTGTGGGCTCTACCCTCTCGTGGACACTACGTGCAGGTTGTGTGGCTCACTTGATCCACGAATATGTCTACGAATTCACAGAAACAAGAGGAGAGTCCATGCTTCCAACTCTCCAGAGTCACTACGACTATGTCCATGCTTCAAAGAAGTATCGTTTGGGAAGAGGCCTAGACATTGGAGATTGTGTGGTGGCAGTCAAGCCCAGCGACCCCACACATCGTGTTTGTAAGAGAATTTCAGGCATGCCAGGCGATTTGATTCTTATTGATCCGTCGTCTTCTTCAGAACTCACCAATTCTCAAGCTGAAGCACTCCAGCATGATGGGTTCAACAAATACATAAAGGTGCCAGAAGGTCATGTGTGGTGCACCGGAGACAACCTATGCCATTCATTGGACTCCAGATCGTATTCAGTGCTACCAATGGGGTTGATCACGGGCAAGATCGTGGCCGCAAACTCTATGAACAAGGGTATTTCTACATTTTGGGGCTTCAGATGGATAAACAACTCCTTTGTTGACGAAAGTAACGAGATTCATGTATAGTATAATAGCATTTATTGATAGATAAAGCCCTGTAGGAGCATGGTCTAGAACTTTCCGACCTTTCTGTTGTTTTTCAAGCTCTTCAACACCTTGGATCCAAAGTAGATGCTAGGCAAGGAAAGAACAAAGCTGTTGAATAAAGTGGTAAAGATGTTTTGGCCCAAGTAGTACTTGACAAAGTTGAGTTCAAATCCGACAAGGGTCAACAAGAAGGCGATGTTGTAGGTTAATTGAGTGGAAGTTACAGTCTTGAAGGTACCAACCAAGTCTGAGCCAATAAAGGTGACCCACGAACCGAACAAGACAAGGGTCAAGCCAATTGCTGCGGCAATAAATACGGTGGGAACGATGGGGTTAACAGTCTTAGCATCTTCTCTGAAAATGTGATGGATCTCTTCTTGTCTACCAATCTTTGGCTTTGGGACATACTTGGAAGTGGCTCTGAACTCGTCACTCAAAATAAGCTCGGTTAAAGGACGGAACAAGTTACCTTCATCAATGTCACCAATAATCAAGTTCAATTGTAACTTCTCTTGTGCCTTCATCACATCTTGAAGCTTGTTTACTGGAATAGAAGCTTTGATAGTGTTTGCAGTGAAAGTTGGGACCACATGCATAACTAAGGAAGGATGTTCGGTGCTAACTAAAGACACAAGAACTTGGTGTGGTCTTTTGTCGGAATCTTGCTTCAACTTCAAGCTGATTTCAATTTTATCCTTGGGACCTTCGATTGGCAATTGTTTCACCTCTTGGGTGTTGAACTCGCCAATAGCCACTTGCTTGGAACCAACTTTAATGGTTCCCTCGGATATGACATATGCTAGCGATACAGCAATTAATTGGGCTGCTGTGGCTATGATTGAAAGTTTCATTCTATAGTGTTAATCTGGAAGCTCAGTAATGAATTGACGTTTTTCAAAAATGTACGTGGTCGAATTATGAGACACAAAACTCGCGAGTGCACTAACAAGGCACAGGCACTAACTGAGGTGGGAGTCACTCTAGAGTATGCTGGACGTAATGGCAAACAGTAGCAAATATCTGAAACTCTTAAGCGGAAGTAGTCTGTGTTTTATGACGTTTTCTCCCCACGCATTTCAGTAAACGTTTCTGTCCATTGGTGACTGAGGATATTCTGAAGAACTAGTTGGTCCTGAATGATCGTCACAAATGAAATCATGTAGAAACGAATGGGTATCTCTGTTTGGCATGTTCTGGCCACCACTTTTGGAATCTCTAAGATATGTCTCCACTGCTGTCCAAATCAAAAGAGCAGGAACGGCTAACATAGCTGTGGTTAGTACTTCGGCGGCAGATCGACAAAATCTCGATAGCACTTACAAAGTATGAAAAATACGACAGCTCCAATGAGCGAAAGGACGGAGATGATTAGTGTTGACGCTCCAAGAATATTCATCCATATTATGAAAATGGGGACCATTAGCACAGGAAATGCCTAGCGTTAGTATTAAGGCTGAGTGTCCAACCGTCTGCAGACTTTGATTTAACTTACTATCAGGTAAATCAAGCGAGTGACGAGGGAGTAAAGGAGGTCTTTACTCGTGAAGATGATCAAGAGACGAATTGTGTAACTTTCGTTAGTAAAAATAGTTTCTAGTTTTGTTCCAGCATACTTACTCCACCGCAATGTTGACTATTTGGTACCTTTGCGATAAATTGTAGACCACCTTGTCTGTGAAGTAAAGCAGCCTTGCCATCCACTCAAATACTACGTATCCAGTATAGACCCTACTTTCAACGGAAGGATCCAAACAAAGGGGATTTGGCATGTGTGGTTGCAAATAAAACTCGTGCATGGCTGAATCACTTTCCATTCCTGAAACATAAAATGCCTTCAACCTCTGTAAAGCTCTAATATTTCTTGATGTTTATTATTAAAAAAATCAGCACAATCTGTTATATTATTGTTGACTATCCTGCTTCAGTCTGCTTGGAAAGGAACTAGATGTGGTGATATTTTGAAACTCAAAATGCGAAGTCGGTGACCTTTTCATAATTGAGTGGTGATAATAGTAATGAAAACTTACATTAGTATTGGGGTGATAAGATGAAGTTTGAGAATGAAACCTCCCATATTACTTTTATGCAAACTTGAACAATTGTTAAATTTTTCAAGATTTTTTATAAATTGGGAATAAATTCCAAGATGAGGATAAACTGCTCAAAACTAAATTAGAAATATTCAAAGCATATCTATAAGTAAAATCTCGCTACATGAAGAGCAAACAACTTCTTTAGCCTTTATAATAATAGTAATCTTTCATCGGGAACCCCCGCACATGTATTTAAATCTGACGTGTTGAAAACCATCCTGGTACAAATCTTATACTGGGTCAAGAAAGGTCAAAAAACTAACAGCAAAACACACCTGGGATTTGAATCTCTCAGAAAGTAAAGTTAGATATGAGATAATAAAAACTGGAACACATGAGCTAAAAAACTTGATCATTTCATTTCATTCTTTCTCATCCAAGAGGTGCCTTTTTTTACCACTAGAATCTTTTCACACAAGAAGCAAAAAGAACAGAAAGAGCCAAAATTGAACTTCCAGTCGAATATAAAGCACCACCGCCACATATGAGCCCACTCTGAATCAAAAGATACCTTTGTCTGAAACTCTCTTCTATTTTGCACCCTCATTAACATGCAAAAATCAATCTGCAAAAACACCTCAGATGCATTTTGAAATAAGGCTTCAAGAGCATTGATCTTTTCCTGTCCCATCAACTTCATCACCCAAGGCCATGCAATTCTTAACTGCTAACACTCTCTTGTACATCAGAGTGGCATCTCTCTTCGCCGTAATCTTTTACTTGGTGAAGGACCCCGAATACTTGTCATCTTCCGGATTTGTGATCCTTCTTGGTCAAGCAATGAATGTTCCATTGATCAGACTTCAACCCTCCGACTCCTTGACCGGAATGTGTGCTGTTCTTCTCACCAGCTTGGCATTGAGCGACCTTATTCCTTTATTGTCCAACAACATTGACTTCTTTGAAACGTTTGTTCCTATCAGATTGTCAGGATTCTTTGCATTGGCAGCATACTCCTACTTTGATCCAAACTCTCCCGTGAGTAACAGTTTGATCTTCACTTACTCCTTCTTTGAAATCTGGTTTAACTTCTTGATCTACAACAACTTGAAGGATGAAAAATACTACAGAGCCAAGAAGTACATTGAGGAGAACAGTGACAAAATCAGAGACGCGTACGATGAGGAAATCAGAGTGGTGGAAGTTGAGTAAACGTCAATCCTCCTCTATGTTTATTATTCAGTATTTATGAACTTGAGTATAGACCAATCCAAGCATTCTTCAATATCATTAAAATCATTAAAACTCATCAGTAATACATTCAACCCATTAAGATTCTGGTCCATATCCTCCTTATTGGTGAATTTATTGATGCTCAAATTGAGTACCAAATTCATAAAGATTTCGTTGGTTGTTACCTCGATGCTAACCTTGGTGATTTCTTCGTTTCTTTTGCGTATAATAACATTGAAGTTCGACACAGGACGTTCAATAGACTTTTGAAATGGGTTGGTGATCTGCTCATCCTTGAGATTGGTGTACTTTTCGAGTTCATAGGTGATTTCTAAATCTTGCTTGTGTCTTGTTATCAATTTTTCTAAGATTTGCTTCATGTTCTCGATGTTCAACTCATACCGAATGTTTCCCACCATTGGCCTCAAGATCAACGGATGTGAGTTTGACTGCTTTCTTTTAGTGAAAGCAGTAGGTATCTTCTGCTTTAAAGCAAGGTTGTACTTATAGTAGCAGCACAACATGAGCTTCAAGTAGGTCAAAATCAATTGACATTTCTGATTGTGCATGGAGGAGAACTTGTTGATGTTTTGATAATTATTGGTTAGTTCATCCTCGTTGGATTCATCGAAAATAACCGATTCGATCTCTATAATCTCATTATTTATCTCAATGATAATCTTGTTGGAAATGATCGAAATATTGTAGTTTATCAAGGTTTTCGCTTCTCTTGTCAATTGGTAGAATAAATCTTCTTCAAACAAGAAGTACCTAGCTCTTTTGATATCGTCAAGGATTGATTGGCAGGATGAGTTTTCGCCAAAGTTACCTACCATAGGAGAAGGAGGAACAAAGGTCGATTGACCAGTTAACATGAAATCTCCATCGATTTCACTTAAAATCTTAACTCGAATGTATTTGTGAACCTTCTGTTGAGTTCTGCTAGCTGAACTGGTCACTGCTTTGAAGTCTATTTCGCCATTGGAGTCTCTATGGAGAACTGCCAAACCTTGATCGTGGTAACTGGAACCAGAGTCACCGTATCCGTATTTGATGCCTATGGCACGAGATCCTGTCAAAGGGTCTCGAGTCTTGAACAAGACCTCATCATTACTGGAAACGGCATTGATCATTTCCCAATACTTCTTTTCTCCCCGTACTTGCTCTTTGAGATTTATACTGGAGTTTCGGAAGAGAGATGTGATTTTGTTGACGGATTCTCTCTTCCATCCCCCACCGATCAAGGTGGATTTCTTCGCCTTTTCCTCATTGACTGACTTGTCTTCGTCCTCGGCTTTGGATAAACGATCGGCATTGAGTGATCCCAAAGGAACGTTCTTGCTGAGATGGGGAGACATGGTGGACTTGGCTATATTTGGTTTCACAGATGATAGAAGCAAGGAGACGAAGTCCAAAGACAAGGACGTTTCATTCAACGCAGAGTTGATGATTTTGGTCAATTCTGCTTTTTGTTTCTGGAACTCTTCCATCACGTCTTCCTTGTCCAATTCCTCTGGAGTCTCCAGTTCTTCATTTTTACCTGAATCTTCACTAAACGATTCAGACTCCACAGGATTACCTATTTCCTCTTTCAAAGAATCCTCTGTTATGTTCAAAAAGGACTTTCTTTCGATCAAGATTCGAGGTATCAACTGAGAGATGCTCAACTTATCTCTAGAGGTTAGTATGTTATGATGTAATAAGGTGATCAACATCCAGCAAAACTTACTCATCCTGGATGAACGGGTCCTTGAGACCGTCTCCGTATAAATCAGGGTCCAAATTGATGGGTATTTTGTTGGAACTACTCATAGTAGGGAAGAAGAAGAGGCCGGAGTTTCTTATTTTTCATGTAAATAGTGAGGGTGTATTTATGAAGGAATCCAAGGCAAAAGAACTTTAAAAGAATTCCAAGTTAAAAAGCACCACCTAGGAAGTAATACTACTTTGACTGAAATTGAATAGGAAGATGTTTATGGTTCACTAACTTCCATTCGGTTTTGTAGTTTCTGGGATAAGAACTTGGTCAAGAATGCAATAGTGACTACATGCAGTACTATGATACAGATATGGAATACGAATATGCTGTACTTTTTACAATTTACCGCTGATAACCTATGATATTAGTATCTATTGGAATTATTTAGCACATTAGTCGTTTAGTCCATGAAGTCATCCAAATCTCCCTCCTCAATGGCCTTCAACAAATCAATTTCGTCTTCTTTGTCGGAATTCTTCTCTGTTTCTGGCTTAGCATCGGTATCGTTTGGATATCTCATGGACTTAACACTGTCGTTATGTAAGGATAAACAGAACTTGATTCTTTGATCAAACTCAGATTGGGGCAATTTAGTAGAATAAACATCAAGCAATTCTTTGGATTGCATGTATCCCTTTTGATGATTGATACTGGCTTCTATAACACCATCTCTAATGGCCTTTGATACGATGTATTCTGTCAGCTCTTCCGAGTCTAAGTGCAACTTGATACAGATATCCTTCAATGAGATCTTCGAGTATGACAAGGAAATGATTCTGATACCGGTTTTGATGACATTTTGACGCAATCTAGAAACTAATGTAAAGTTGTCATCCTTTTTGAACAATGCCTCGTACTTATTCAACACTTCTCCAAACAATTTCAAGTCACCTTGCTTGACGGCCTTGGTGACGTAGAAGTATGGCTCAATGTTTCCTGCTTGTTTCTTGAAAACTTTGAGTTCTGGGATATCACCCATCAACAATTCAATAACAATACTCAACTTAGTGGCACTCTGAATGAAACCTGTGGCAAGTTGGGTTTGTGGGGCCTTTCTGATGGCAGCTATCACACACTCGTTGGCAGAGGAGTAGTCCAACTGGATTGCGTGTATCTTGGCTAAGTAGTAGTAGTATCTGGCCACCAAGGCATTTGCAGCGTTTTCTGGGAATTCTGTCTTTTCTACCAAGTTCAAGGCTTGTGTGACGTCGTGAGACAACAAGTAGTTTCTCAACAAAAGGGTGATGATGTAGGCTGTGGTTTCGGTGTCGTGTCTCAAAGTGGCAGTTCTCAAACCTGCCAACAACTCTGGACGGATCGAGTAAAGGTCATTGATCAATTCCTTGGTTCTGGAGATGTAAAACCATATCTTACCTTGGATGAAGTCCAAAGTACGTCTGTTGAAGGACTTCAACAAGAACAAGATGTGTCCATTCAATACGTCCAATCTGGACAATTCATTGTGGTCTAAAAGATACACTTGGACCAATAAGTGGACATATAATTGGACTTCTGGGAGCAATGCAATTTCGAGTGCTTCTTCTTCGATTGGCTCAGAACTGAGGTCCTCCTTGGCACCGATAGCCTCCAATAAGTACTTTTTGTTAGTGTAGTCTTGAGGGAACACCTTGTTGATGAGGGTGCTCAAGACATCGGAGTTCTTGTTCAACTTACGTCTCAAAGGACCCAAATCACGGAACACCTTGGAGATATAACGGTTATCAAAGTTGTGGGCAGCTTTGGCCAAGAGGGTGAAAGATTGTTCAATCTCCTTGACCAAAGTTTCGGTTTCGGATACCAATTCGGTTTTGACGTCAACGTCCTTCATTTCGACGTCTCCCTTAGTGGATTCGGCCATTTTGAGTTGAAGGTGTATGGTAATCGAGTTTTGATTTTCATGGAATTGCCACCAGTGGAGGTCGTGCGCGGTCCAAGATATTCGGGGTGGTGGGTATAAAGAAGAGGTGGCCACAGAATACGTACAATTGGGGGGTATAACAGGGTCGAATCACGTAGATGTTAGAACAATGACCTATTCATGTGAGCTTTCGAAAGATTTTGGTAAAAAGGTGTGTGGAAGAGGTTTCAGTATTGTGCCGAAATTGCCCAAATTAGGTGGCCTCAGGGAGGCATGATAGCGATAGGGGCCTTGGCCCTGGGAAGTATCAATTTCATATGTATTAAGAGTATACAGACGTGTACCAGAGCAGCCTGGCTACACCACACACAGCAATCTATTTAACAACAGGAGTTGGATTGGTTATTGGTCAAGGATTGACCTCTCAAGTTCACATTGGACTTGCCGTTATTAGCATTGTTGGCGCCGGAAGCGGCGTTGTTGGTCATTTGTGCCTTGATCTGTCTAGCCATGGTGTAGAAGGCTTGCTCGACGTTGGTGGAGGAGAGAGCAGAGGTCTCCAAGAATGGGATGTCCAAGGCATCGGCAAACTCCTTGGCTGCGGTGTACTCGACGATCTTCTTATCCGACAAGTCGGCCTTGTTTCCGACCAACAACTTCATAACACCGCCGGTGGCGTAACGGTCGATTTCCTGCAACCATTGCTTGACGTTGTTGAAGGACTCCTGGTCGGTCACGTCATAGACGATGATGATACCGTGGGCACCACGGTAGTAGGACGAGGTGATAGTTCTGAATCTCTCTTGGCCGGCGGTGTCCCAGATCTGCAACTTGATGGTCTTGCCATCCAACTCGATGGTTCTGATCTTGAAATCGACTCCGATGGTGGAGATGTAGTCGGGAGTGTAGGTGTCGTCGGCAAATCTCAATAACAAACAGGATTTACCAACACCGGAGTCTCCGATCAATAATAACTTGAACAAGTAGTCGTATTCGTTATTCATGCTGATGCCTGGGAGTGTTTAGAATAACACTTGCTGTGAAGAGGGTGGGAAGAAACCGGAAACGGGTGGACTGTGGACACGGAGCGAACACAGGTATCAAATAGGCGGGGAAAGAAGATGTTATACACTGGAACTACCGACTGAACAGTTCTAGCAAATACGATCAACAACGGTAGGATGGTCAATGGCCTAGTTTATCTTTTGATCCAGGACCACGCCGTTGTTTTGTTGGTCACGAAAGTGGTCGTGTCCGCGGCCAATAGCGAGGGTGGCACTATGTGATCACTGGCTCGCGGTACGAGCTAGCGAGAGGTACAGTGAGACCGAGAGAAGTCTAGGGGGCTAGGGATTGGTTGTTTGTACAGACAAGAGTCACGGGCAGTTTTTCGTGAATCCATTGAGGTCCAGGGCCAATATAGAGACTGATACAGTGTTAAGATCGCCTATGCTGGAGAATTATACGAGCATTCTGTGCCGTGTCATCTCGTGAAACGGGCCAGATTATCGGCAGGAAAGCAGCTTGGTGTGGGGAGGTGAGACGATTTAGTGGGGGAGGTGAGACGATCGCCTGCCAAATAAACATTTTAGCGAGGCCAATGGAGGGACCAGTGCGGGCTAGCGAGGTCTTGTTCGAGGCAGGAACAATACCGAGCACCCAGCCGACCAATTGAAATCATTGAGCTAGTTGGGTTAGTCTCGCTAGTTGTGTAGAGATCCCAGGGTATAAACTGAAGGAATGTGAATCTCAACCGACATTCAGGTGGTCCTGGTTCATCTTCGATCCCAATACTTTATCAGTTCCTGGTGGTTGAAATTATTAACTATGAAGATTGTGAGTAAGAGAATTGACAGAACTGGACTGGCTGGCCTGGCTCCGGGTACTTCTTCGGCCAATTTACTCATTCCAATTCCTGGAGAAGTGTATTATCTCTGAACATAGTAACTTCGCAGTTTTGAATTAATATGAAGAAATAGAACTTAGAATTGGAATGTAACTTATTGGCATCCATCTACATTCATCTTTCGCTATAATAAATTTTCTAGCAACAGAGTCCTCTAACAAAATTTTGGAAAGCCCAGAAAGCAGGCGAATATGGTTTTGGGTAATTTCTGGCTAACCAATAAAGCAAACATCTTTGGTGGGTGCAATGAATGTTTTCTAGACAAATAATTCATTGCAATAATTCAATGACAAGGGTAGAATATCTTAATACTGGAAGAATTTGTTGGAGGATGAATCCATCAAAGTAGAGTATAGGACATGTACCTTTTTGTCCAACTTACAATCGTTTCTCTCTTCTTGAACAGATGATATTTTGATTGATTTGGATCTAAACTAAAGTCAATTGAAAGTATTCTTATTAACAATCCTTGAGATTGTTGTTACACCTTGAAGGTGCCTCTATTGGGTTTTTCTTTTGGAGCCAAAGATCTTTTTCTTTGCGATCAAGAGCATCTTGTAGAACCAGTAAAAGTTGAGGATGTCCAAAAACACGTTCAATGTTAAAAGTACAACACCAAGTCCCTTGTAGATGAGATTGAACTCCTCCCATGTTGCGCCGATTGCTTTGGCCACAAGAACCACGGCGTAGAGACCCCATACCAATCTCACAGAGAAGAAGGTGATGAGGAGCAAGATACCATTGACCAGCACCGTGGTTTCGCTGAAGGTACCAGCAGGTAATCTGGACGAGAACCAGTTGATGTTGACGAAGGGAGTACTGAGTTCGAAAAGGAGGAAGGCAGGGATCCATGGCTGGCAGAACGGAATCAAGCACACTCCGAACGCATACAATGCAGCTAAACCGTGGAATAAGAAGCCTATTCCGAACATGGAGTAGTATCTCATGCAGACATAGCAGTCCCAGATGAAGTAGCCGCTGGTGAAGGCCGCCACGAAGTTACCGTAGGGAGTGAATCCGAGAACCTTCAAACGTTCACTTCCAGACCATACGGGACTGTTCCACAACGGAAGCAAAATGGCGATAGAGAGAACACACTGGACCATAGACACCACATGAATGTCGAAGTTGATCTTTGTCTTGGGCGACAACGATGTGTAAGCCTTGCCGAACAACATCTTGGACACCGGCTTAGACATGAGCTGGATCACCAGGTAGAACACGAATGAAAAGGCGATTTCATGCCAATGGTCGATGACGTGGATACCGGTGTTTTCAGCAGGTACCGGACGGTACTTCAAGAACGGGTCCTCGGTGAATACTGGCAATAGCTCCATGGCTTTGGATAATGGGGTAGATGAATCGCGTTTTTTTGGGCCCAACAGATCTATATAAGCACCTTATGGAGTTGTGCGGTTAGGGGAAACGGACTGAGGGTTTCCATTCCATGAAATTGGTGGGCTCCGCCGGGCTTTTGGGGCATCAGCATGACAGAAATGCTGGTGGAGAAATGCTGGGTACGTCTAAAAGTCAGCTATGCTGATTGCAACCTGCTGGGGCACATTTACGATGGGTTGGCTGGTAGTTTTGCAGTGAGAACTGTGACAGAAACGTGTGGATTTGACACGGAGCGCCTGGCCCGTTTTACTCCGATTGACGGCTGCTTGGGGGTTTCCACTGAAGCAGTCAGAGAGGACTTACCAAGGGTCTACTTGGCCGACTGTTTACCAGAAATTGACCCTATGGGAGCCTTCATCAATAGGGGTGGGGTCACCAGGTGAGACCAGTATGCTGCTAAATGGCTGCATGTGACCAAGGACTAAGTTTCTAGGTGGGATACAATACACCTTTCCTTCCGAATCATCTGGTCAAACTAGACTACTTCGCTTGAAGGTTGATTCAGGGTCCCCCGACTTGTTGGTTCCCCATACTACACCGAATCAGTTGGGCAGACATCAATTGCTGCATGCGCTTGGTGGCCCCATCCAGAATTTCCAACCTTGAGAAGTACACCCATACCTTGTAGCCCATGAAGAGTGGCATGAGGAATTTCCAAGCTCCAGCAAAAGCAGGCGGAAGCCTCTAGATGGTTCTGAAGTGCCCGAGTCCGCCTCGTGAACTCACCAGGTGCCACCATCCATTCCTGAAACTACAACTGAGTTGGATTGAGCGACAGATAGCCGCAAATTCCGCTGGAACCATCAGCATCGCCAAACTCCATAACCCCCAACCTTCTAGCTTTCGAGACCTTCAACCTCCAGGACTACCATCATGGGTAGGCGGACCTCATAGCGCTGGTTTGCCACCAGATCCACAAGGTGGCTGAATGTGGAAGTGGGACAACTAATGGGATCATCGGTTGTGGCAATATACGGAGTTGCAATTGAATAGCATCTGACTCAAATCTGGCTATTCCCATACCCAAAGAATTTCTCTGTCTAGGTGGTTGCAGAAACAGCTCGTGTGACTACGCAAAATCTGTGGGTTCCCATCTTCCGTTTCTCGTGTCATATTTTGCAATAGAGAGTGAGCTGTAACTAACAAACCCATGAAAACAATAGACCGCGAACCCCAAACTTTCACCGCAATAGTTAAAAAGAGCCCAGTATCAATCTCGCGCCAACTTTTCTAGTGGAACCCAACCAAGCTGTGAACACTACACCGACTTTGAAAATAACGAGGTAGAGGGTCAAAAGAATAGAGGGAACTGGTGCGTTACCTGGAGCTGCAGTATGTCTTGAAGGACCACAAGCGTATAATGGAGATCGTTAGGTCCTGCTAACCTAAACTCTTGAGCCTTGAGATGTAGGGAAATTAGGGAAATTGTGGATCCTCGTGGTACGGCTCGTAGTACGGCTCGTGGTACGGCTCGTGGTAGCTCCCTAGCGAGCGTCCCCCGTGGACATTTATTCAGCGACAAAAAATGCACTTGTTCTCTTGGCCTCGCTAATCCCCTATGGCGATGGTGCGGCATCGCCCCATCCCATGTGACATCCTCAATTTACCAACATTCATTAGTGAAAAACCTTCATCTGTCGAAATCACCATGTCTTACCCATTAGTTGTCTTAGGAAACCCATTGTTGGACTTGCAAACCAACGTCACCGCTGAGTACTTAGCTAAGTACGAATTGAAGGACAATGACGCCATCTTGGCCGAAGAAAAGCACTTGTCCATCTACGGTGAAATCGTCGACAACAAGGACTTGATCTTGGTTGCTGGTGGTGCCGGTCAAAACACCGCTAGAGGTGCCCAATACATCTTGCCAGCTGACTCTGTTGTCTACTTCGGTTCTGTTGGTAAGGATGTCTACGCAGACAAGCTTCTCGAAGCTAACGCTCAATACGGTTTGAGAACTCAATACCAAGTCCAAGAGTCCACTGCCACCGGTAAGTGTGCTGCTTTGATTACTGGCCACAACCGTTCTTTGGTCACTGACTTGGCTGCCGCCAACTTGTTCCAAGCTTCCCACCTTCAAAAGCCTGAAAACTGGAAGTTCGTTGAGGACGCCTCCCACTTCTACATCGAAGGTTACCACTTGACTGTTTCCCTCGAGGCTATCCAACTCTTGGGTAAGCACGCTGCTGAGACCAACAAGGTCTACGCCTTGAACATGTCTGCTCCATTCATTGCCCAATTCTTCAAGGACCAATTGGATGCTGCCCTTCCATACGTCGACTTCGTCATTGCCAACGAATCTGAAGCCGCCGCTTACGCTGAATCTCACGGTTACACCGTCGACTCCAAGGATGTCGTTGGTATTGCCAAGGAAATTGCCAAGTCTCCAAAGGTCAACTCCAAGAGACCAAGAACCGTCGTTTTCACTCAAGGTACCGAGCCAACTGTCACCGTCACCTACGACGCTGCTGCCGACTCCTACGAGGTCAACCAATACAACGTCAGAGAATTGGCCTCCGAGAAGATCGCCGACACTAACGGTGCTGGTGATGCTTTCGGTGCTGGTTTCATTGCTTCCTTGGTTCAAGGTAAGTCCATTCCAGAGTCCGTCGACGTTGGACAATGGGCTGCTTCTGTTTCCATCCAAGTTGTTGGACCAACCTTCCCATTCCCAAAGCAAACCTACCCAGGTGCTAACTAGATTAGTTCACCTCCACACATGTGCTAGACCACTATAAATATCCGATTCTTTTCACTTTTTTCGGCGTCATTCAACATGGGTTCCTTTTTTTCTTCTGGATACGGTCTTATTATATAGATACTGCAATTTCAACATAATTGCCCAATTGTAGCCCGGAATCATTGACATGATGATCAATTTAACCGACTTTGATGGCTACATCCTAGAAAACTTGCTTGTTCCATCCAACTTCCACATTTCTCGATCCAACGAGCCTACCTGCCAACAACCATACGAGCATACCAGGCACCAGCCCAAAGACCAAATACCCACCCATACTAAGCAAGACCTGGAATTCCCCAGCAGTACTTCTTCAGCACGTCTTAATCCCCTCTTCAACTTCTCTACCACCTCATGGACCTCTCTTCACTCAATTGTGCTCATCTGGTGAGATCTGACAGACCATCGCTTCCCCAGTAATGCGACTGAAAAAAGCGATGAGATTCCACATCACCAAGACTCAAGAACCACCAACTCCCATCACCACCCATATTTCTCACTAAGATGCCAGTTCTGACTGACCATTACTACAGGCTTGCCTCCGAGCTTCCTGGCGAACGGATCGAAGCAGTGATCAGTCTTCTCAAGGACTTGAACAGTCTGGACTCCAAACAAGATTGGACGTATGCTTTGAACAGACTCGTCAAGGGTTTGATCACATCTCGTCAAAGCGCCCGGTTTGGCTTCTCCATGGCACTTGTAGAGGTCAGCAGCGAGCTCATCCACAGAAACACCGCCGAATACCAAGAGTACACCATCGATTCGTTGCTCGAGCTTGTGTTACAGCAGACCCAAGTCAAGGCCTCCATGAAGGGCAAGGAAGAACGGTCCATTTTGTTTGGACGCTTGTTTGGCTTGCAGGTGTTGATCAACTCCAAGGTGTTGTTTGAGTCGGACTTGATCTCCAAGGAGGGCGAGGACATCTTGTTCAAGTTTGTCCGTTCATTGGTGGAATTATCCACCTTGAAGTCGTGGTTGAGAGAGACCACCATCTTCACCTTGTGCCAGTTCATCGCTCAGCTCAACGAAAGCTCGATATCCGACACTTTGAAGGACCTGGTGGTTCTCTCGGTACTCCAGAGTGTCAACGACCAGGGCTTGAACCTCTCTACCGAGGGTATTGCTATTTACTTATCGATTCCCAAGAATGAGCGTGGTGTCCTTGCCTCTCACATCAAGTCCCCCAAAGCCAACTGGAAAAACGGTGATCCGCTTTCCAAGGGCAACTTACCCATCTTGTCCAAAGCTTTGAAGGATGTGGAGGTTTTGGACGATGAAGAGGACCCAAAGAAGAAGAACTCCAAGCAAAAGAGCAGTTGGTCTCCTAGAATACCGTTTGTTTGGATCTCTATCATTGAATCGTTCAATGCTAAGGAGGATGACGAAGAAGACGAGGAATCTCAAGCAGAAAACTCCAAGAAGAGAAAAAAGTCTTCTTCTTCCAAGCCAAAGAAGAAAAAGCAAGCCTCAGAGTCCATCTCTTTACAAGAATTCTGGAAAGTTGTTGTTGATGAGACTTTATTTGCAGAGAAATCGTCTCACGAGAGAAAGTACTGGGGTTTCGAGATCTTCTGTAGATTTTTGGAATCCATTGATGACAATGAAAAGGTTCAGTATCTTTTCACAACCAACTTCATGAGATGCCTTATCAACCAAAGTAGTCAGGCCAACAGATTTCTTCATAAGGTTGCCGTCAAATCTTTGGACCAAATCGTCAGCATTTCCAAAGTTAACTTTTTGAAGGCCCCAGTCATCTTATCCCGTTTATTAGACGAGCAGAATGGTGGTTGTTGGAATTTCGACTTAGTCACCAAATCCAAGACTGTCGATTCACTCATCACAATTCTCAGTGATGTTGATACCGAAAAGGTCAATTCAGACGAAATCGAATCTGTTGTTGGTCAATTGAAAGACATTTTATTAGAAGCATTCTCAAAAGCACTTAATGGACAAGAGAAAGACGCCGAGGAAGAGGAAATGAAGAAACCAAATGATAACATCTTGAAATGGAGTTTGGACAAATTATTGTTGCTTATTAGAAGCAGCAAGCAGTTGATGATACCTAAGAGAGGAGCCAAGAAGGCCATCATAAAGTCTAAGTTCATCGAGGAAGTGCTCAAGATTCTCATCAAGCATTCCTTCTTCACCCATATCAAGCACAACAATGTTTCTAAGAATGTCAGAAAGATTTGTCAGGAAAGATTAAACTCCATTTTGTCCGACATCATTAGTATCAAGAGAAAAGACTCTTCATGGTCATACTTCTGTATCAAGTATATATTGAAGACCGAAGAATCCCAAGACTATAAAGACTTGGTTGACTTTGAGGGTGAGTTGCTTGATATCAAAAAGGATACTGTGGACAGAATTAAAACTATCCACGAAGAATCTAAGGGAGGACATAAGGAAGAATTCCAATGTTTCGAGTTGTTGTTTTCAATGGTGTTATTACAATTATACAGTGGAGACGATGAATCTGTTACCGTGCTTGATGACTTGAAATTCTGCTACGAAGATTTCTTGAAGAGCAACAAGGAGCATGAAGCAGAGGACAACAATTCCTCTGTGGTTTTGACCGAGATTATCATGTCATTCTTGGCCAGAAAATCGGGATTATTGAAAAAGTTGTCCATGATCATCTGGGAATCATTTTTGTGTGTTTCTGATGTTCCTGGAGTTCCTAGAGTAGAAGAAGAAAGTTTGAAGCTGTTGTTGAACGTTCTTACCGAGAGGGAGAACAAAGAAGGCCAGCAAAACTTGTTCGATTCGGTGAACGATTCCGATGTTGAAGAAAATGATGAAGAAGGAGACGACGAGGACGAAGACGACGAAGATGATGAAGATGAAAATGAAGATGAAGAAGAAGAAGATGATGATGAAGATGAAGAGGAAGATGAAGAAGAAGCAGAAGCCGAGGACAATGGAAATGAAGCCGATGACATCGCTGCTCTTGATAAGGAGACCAACTTAAAGTTGGCCGAGGCTTTGGGTATTCCTACCAGCGGCTCAGGTGAAGTTAAGTTCGATGATTTGGACTCCGATGACTCCTACGAGTCAGAATCCATGGACGACGAGGAAATGATGGCCATGGATGACCAGTTAGCCAAAATCTTTAAAGAAAGACATGATGCATTGAATAATATGTCTACTGGAAGCAAGAGAAAGGCAGAGGTCGTGGAGGCCAAGGAGCAGATGATTTTCTTCAAGAGCAAGATACTTGACCTTTTGGACGTCTTCACAAAACTTCAGCCCCATTCACACTTGAACTTGTTGATCTTGGAACCTATTGTTGTATTGATCCATTTGACTACCGATAAGAACATCGAGGCCAAGGCCCACAAGTACTTGAAGAACAGATTGAGCAAATGCCTTATCAAGAAGGAAAGCTTCGAAGATAAGGATGTTTCTGTGCAAGAGGAATATGTTGACAATTTATTGCTGATGATCAGAGAACTTCAAGCACGGGCAGCCACTAAAAAGCCCAACCAGGCCCATTCTTTAGCCTGCAACCAAGCCTGTATAATTCTTTCCAAGAACATTCTCAGCTTGAACCCTGAGAAATTGGACCTGATTGTGGATATCTACACAGATAGCATGAAGAGTTGGGCTACTGATAGCACCAACAAGATCCAGGCCTCATTGTTCTTCGACTTCATCAACTGGTTGAACTCCAAGAGAAACAATTAGGCTGGGTGGACTCCGGAATGCCCAACCAACCCCATATATATCATCATAGAACAATCTCGTTACATCATAGTTGGCTTGTAAAATACACCCTCACAGATAGAGACTTGCTGGCCGAATAAATATTCTGCGTAATGCCAAAATTGCATGTATATCATCCACTACTCCTACCAACTTATCTTTGCCCTCTTAGATCAATATTACTGGTTCCTTCGTAAGATTCAACCTCTGAAACCATGGAACTATTCTAGTTCTTGCCATTAAGCATACTTCAGTATAGTACTCTTCTCGGCCTGCGTATCCGGGGTACCCGCAGTATTTCTCAGCACGCGCGTTTGGCCAATCAATGCACACCTCCATTTCCGAGTAACTGAAAATTGTAACTGCGACTCAGAAACTAACATACAACCATGTCTGCCTACAAACAAGCCGGTATCTCATTGAACAAAGCATTGGCCATCTCTGCCAGAACCCTCAGAAACGCCTTGAAGCCAGAATTCAAGGCTGTTGCCGAAAAGAGAGGTATCACCGAAGTCAAGGCCATCAAGATCGAGAACGGTGTCCAAGCCGAGGCCAAGAACTTGAGCAACTAAATGCTCAATTGATCAGATCAATAGTGTCGCCGTGTGGTTCTTATATGGATTTAACGGTCAAATAGAGCAATAAATGTCCAAATGAACAAGATCTTGTAGAAGCGGTCAAGAGACCACCAAAAGATGCAAAGAAGTCCAGAAGAAAGTCACTTAGAGAATCCTGGCAATGAATGAAAAGAAGACTTACGGGAGCATCAAGTATCATGGAAGCATAAAGCTGTTGCTAAGAATAATGAAACCCGGGGTTTCTTCGTGACATACCAATATTTTCCAGAGTATTGTCAGGCTGATCCGTACTGTATCACCATAAGAACTTTTCAAGAGAACTTCAAGCAACTCAGGTGCAAGGTTGAAGTAATGATTTTCACAAAGTTTCTTAGTTTTTGGGCAGTCTTTCTCTTGGTCTGCTATTTCCCATATCTCCAGGTTTTGCGTTTTTGTAGTAATATTATTGTAGTGCCATGACCCCTCCGAGACTATTATCGATAATTTAATGCTTCCTACTCAGTATCACAAACAAACAAATTGTCGAATAAGAAGTTATATACATGTCTATTAATAATTTGAATTCTAGGGGTAAAACCCAATGTCATAGGGCATAAGAATGGTGGAATCCACTATGGTATTGGATTCTAATGTGGAGTGTGGATCTCCTGTTGGATTCTGGGCTCCATAAGAGTATTGGTATCCTTTTCGTGATTGATATTGACTTGGTCAAGTAATTGTTTTCTCAATTCATATGGCAAATCATCGATCATGGAATGAATGGTTTCCAAATTACTAAGATGCTGGTCAGCCTCCAAGGCTTCAGCTTCCTGGTCCAAGCGTTCTTGCTCTTCAATCTCTGCGTCAGATAAATTTTGCTCCTGTTTAGAGTTGGCAGATTCATCCAACAACTTGGATAATTCTGAGTTTGGATTACTGAACAATTCAACAAACTTCCCTTGCTCCACAACGGATCCTCCTTTACCCAAAACTATGACATTCTCAGATTTAGAAATTGTAGACAATCTGTGTGCAATTGAGATAATAGTCAATTTTCCCAGAGATGTTAATTCTTTCAAGGTTTCATTGATCAAACTTTCCAGCTTGGAGTCCAATGCAGAAGTGGCTTCATCAAGGATCAAGATTAATGGCTTCTTGATTAATGCTCTTGCAATAGCAACTCTTTGCTTTTGTCCACCTGAAAGCGAGGCTCCTCTTGATCCGATTATAGTATCATATCCATCGGGGAAGTTACTGATGAAATCATGACAATTTGCTTGTTTAGCGACCATAATGATATCATCCATAGAGAGCTGATCAATTTCTTGTGGTGTGAGTCCGTAAACTATGTTCTCAAGAATACTTCCAGAGAGCAACACAGGCTCTTGTTGGACAATACCAATTATGTCTCTTCTGAGATCCCTAACTTGGAAGTCATTAATGTTTTCACCTCCAATGGTGATTTCTCCACTGTTAGTATTGTATGATCTAAGAAGCAATGAAGCAATGGTAGATTTACCACAGCCAGAAGGTGCAACAAAACATGTACTCGAGTTAGCTTCAACTTTGAATGTGCATCCATTGAAAACCAATTCATTGGGTCTGGTAGGATAGCTGAAAACCACGTCTTTAAACTCAATCTCGTTGGACAAGTTTGGTGGAACCTTTTCACCTTTGATTGCGGGAACGCTGTTTTCATGATCGATTAAATTGAATAACTTGACACCAGCACCGGCACCTTTCATCAATTCCATATAGGTGGTAGTTAGACTGTAGAGTGCCATGTTGAAGAACTCCAGGTACATGGTGAAAGCGATAACGTCACCCGTTGTCATTTCACCTTTCAAAATGAGGTACACTCCTAAGGCAATACATGATAAGTATCCAGAATGGTACAAACCGTAAATAGAAACACTGTAATTCGATTGTGCCAATGCTTCTTTCTTTGCAACCTTCACGACTTGTCTGACTTGATCAGAGTACTTAGTTAATTCCTTTTGTTCACCAGTGAAGGCCTTGACTAATTTGACAGAGTTCAATGTTTCCTCACTAACTTTTGTAAGACCTGCAGTAGCATTCTGCAAACGTGTAGAGAGCTCTCTGATACGTTCACCGTACCACACAGAGCCAATGGTGATTGGTGGAGAGATCAAAAGCATCACGCAGAACAATAATGGATTAATCGAGTACATCATGTAAGAACTGATGATACCGAAAAGCAAATTCTTTAAACCGTCAGGAAGGTTACTGGTGATTGATCTTGAGACAACATATGCATCACTTGATAATCTTGAGATCAAATCACCCACTTTGTTCTTCTCATTATCGTAGAACGCAGAATCATGTCTTAACATATTCTTCATGACTCTCAATCTTAAACGAGCCACTAATCTTTCACCAAGAACCTTGAGTACCCAGATTCTTGCCCAAAAGCAAACAGCACTGGCACACATGAAAGGCACCATGAATGCAAACAATGTTGTGTATTTATAACCCCAGATCACCAAATCGCCGTCTTCATCCTTGATACCAGCATTGTAGGCATCGATGGCTGCACCCACCAACTTGACCAGGGTAGTAGGATAAAGCACTGCAAATAAGATGAATCCCAAAGCCAATAAGAAAAGCTTAGTATCAGGCTTACCCAAGCGTAAGATTCTCAATACTGTGACGAGATTCTGCTTCAAAGTCCGTCTGTTTTCCTTCTGTTCATTCTTCTCTTCTTGCTTGATTTCCAACTTCTTGAGCTTGGCAAGTTCCAAGTGGGACTTCAATAGCAGTGAATCCTTCAAAGACTGGATGTACTCATCGTCATCCTTCTTAACTTCCTTAAAGGCCACATTGGTAATGCTTAAGTGTCTGACAGCTTGAAGTACCGCAGGCTTATCGGCCAATATTGATTTCAATGGTACTCTTCCAGTTCCCAAGATATTGGACTGAGAATAACTGGAAAATGGAACCCTCAAGCTTCGGCCCATTGACCGAGCACAAGGCCTTAGTACCCTAAGCCCTAGTGTGACGTACGGAACCATGGTATAGTTGACTAAGATATGAATCACCATATGCGGACATTTTTGAAATCCGTGTCACGTGCCGCGACATCAACTAGGAACACTATTACTACTGGTGCTACAAGGTAGTGAATGAAATACGTCATGATAGTTTGTACATTATGAAGATTTTGGGAAGGATTTAGACGTGTCTTTCGGCGAAGGACTGGATCATTCCGACTGGAGATTCTTCATATTCAACGACTTCCACGGTACCGTCCTTAGCAACAGTGTTACATTGGATCAAGTGCCTACGAGGCAACTTCTTGGCCAAAACGGCATCTCTGTAACGGGCGTAGTCGCTGGTAACGGTAGTCTTATCAGTGAAGTACTCAGTTCCGACAGTGACATTACCGGAGCACTTGTAGACATGCAATTTGGATAAGAAATCTCCCAATGCCTCAACGGCAACGTTGTCCAACTTGGATCTGTCGAGATTGATGACCATGTCGGAAAATTCTTTGTCATCTTTGTACTCAAGAGAGTATACACCAGCTTGGTGCAACACCTTCGAAATACCAAATCTGGCTTGCATATGTGGTTGACCCCACTTCTGGGATTCTGGGTCCCAGAATTCCAATGCAAGCAAACCAGCTCTGATCATCAAAAGAGTACCAATGAGAATCACTGATTCTTGGTCCTTGGCATCCACGATGTCGAAAATTGGCAAAACTTCCAATGGCTTGCTGAGAATAAGGTATAATGCGACCAATTCGGCACGACATTCTTCGTAAGCACCTGCAATGCTTCCGAAAAGAGAACCCCAGGTAGCATTTGGTGCATAATAGGAGTCAGTCTTCACGTTTTCCTTGTCGAAGTTGAAGACTCCTGGTGCGGTTTCTTGCAACAATTTTCCAGTACCATGACCAAGCAATTCATGCAAACCAACTTGCACCTCGAATGCATCAACTCTCCATTTTCTGAAGAGCTCCTCATCTTCACTCTTGAGGAAGCTGATAGCCTCATTTTCCTTCTTGATCTTAGGCTCGGCAGATAAAACATTACCCAAAGAAACGTTCTTGAATCCGATGTTCAATCTGACGTCATCGTAGTTTGGAATGTTAATACCAGCTGGGATACCAGAACCAGCGAAAGTTAAGACTTCCAATGAGGTGAAGTCAGGTGGAGTGAAAACGTCCTTTTCGTAGATTTTGTCCCATGGCAAATAAGCAATCAAAGACTTTGCATTTTCAACAAGAACAGAGAACTTGGCGGTTCTTTCTTGGTTGACCATAGCAACCAAACCTTCCCATTCACCTCTGACACCGGATGGATCTCTGTAGGTCTCAATGAAACCGATGTTGTTTTCCACAGTTGGTTTGATGTCCTTGACCCATTGAATTTGGGAGTCTTTATGAGCGTTCATGGAACCAGTCTTGAATGACTCAATGTAGAATTGAACCATCTTAGCTTGGGTATCATTGCTGACGTATTTCAATGCGTTTTCCAAACTTTCAACGATTTTCTCAAAATCCTCGGAGTGATCACCGAACTTGAAGGTGACGGTAGCACCGGCTGAGGTGGTCAATGACTCAGGGTAGTAAGAAGTCTTGTTGGAGGTTTCGGAACTGGCAACATGAACGACGAACTCGGCGTCGGACTTCTTTTCCACTCTGGTGTTTTCTGGCATAATACCCTTTGCAGCCAATGCAGCGTTGACAGCTTCTGCTTCTTCCTGGGTGATGATACCACCGAGGTAGTATGAAGAGACCTGGTTCTTAGCAGGCCATCCGAGCAAGGTGGAGCTAGTGGAGTAGATGGGTTCACGGACCTTGCTGTACAAGGATGAAACTTCGGAATTGTTGATTGCTTCGATAAGCGAGTCAAACTGTTCAATTGAGAGCTGTGGAATGAACTTCTGGTCACCGAAGGACTTGAAGTTACCGAGATTGGCCAACAATTGAGAAGCGTAGTCCAAGTAGAAGCCGGTGACCTTACCATCCACTTTTGGCTCAAGTGCCTTCTTGTAGGCGTCCACGGACTCAGGAGAGCCCAAAACGCTGTGGACAAGCAAGATCAACTCGTAGATATGCTCACTTTCGGGAGAAACAGATCTCAACACCGCTCTGGTACCGTAATGACTGGCCCTACTGAGGTAATGGGCGTACAACTTGTCAGCGTCACTGGGGAGAGCATCAAAGTGCTTCTTAGCACTGAGCATCACCACGGGGGCATCGGAATCTGCGTGAAATTGACTGACGGACATTTGTGCTGGTAACGGGAATTGACACGGTAAACTTGACAATCGTACAATTCCTGGATTATATATGATGCCAGAGTATGGTGCCGTACAATAAGTGTGTAGGAAGATGCGACATTTGCCCCACTCTAATATTGGGTGATTGGCGCGACATGCCTCACAACATAAGGCATCAACTGCGATCAGCATCCAGCCGTTAGCGGACCGATTTGACGTGACACATCGAGTGGCGACGCATGAGCTCCTCCAGCAAGAAAGCAGAGTCCGTGGGAAGAGTCGATGCGACGGAAAGTGCCGTCGCAAAGGATCCCGAAGGGATTTCTGAAGAGGTAAATGGTGATCAACCAGCAGAGCATTCGCTAGTGAACAGCGGCGAAAAAGCACCAAACGACCCAAAAAGTGGAAATGTGGAAGAGGGGGACGATGAAGAAGACGATGAAGATGATGACGACTACGACCCCGATGCCAAGCCGGATCAGGAAGACGGTGAAGCAGACGATGACGAGGATATCGATGAAGAGGTCAACGCCCGTGAGGCCGAGTATTCCAAGCTCCAGGCGCAAACAACCCAGGTCAAAACAAGAAGACAGCGCCAGGAAGAAGGCGAGACCCAGGCAAGTCGGTTCATTGGAGGGTTTGAGACCGACGAAAACGGCTTGGTGAAGGCGCCACTGCCCTCGGTGGATATCGACTCCATTTTTGATAGTTTGAAGAATAACAACGATTCTACCGATTGGGAGGCGCTTGCGAAGCAAGCAGATACCGCCGACGCCACGCCCAAGCCAGAACCGGTGGTCGAAGCAGACGACGGTCTCCAACTGAAAAAGATTCAGATCGAGCTGTCATACACTTTCGCGGGCCGTCTCATCACGGAAACGAAGCTTGTGGATGCAGATTCGGCCGAAGCCAAGGCCTATTTGAATTCCACCGCCGCTATCACCAAGGTTGCCGGTCAGACTTCTGTGCGGTCGTCGGTGGCGGTCCTTCGGACTATTCCTGGAGACACCGAACCTACAGAGTTACGCATCAAGTTGAAGAGACCTTCCCTTATTGACAAATTTTTATCGGCATACGGAAGCAAAAAGCTGAAACTTTCAACATTGGAAAAGTCCCGGTTGGACTGGGCCAGTTTCGTGGACAAGCGGAAGATCCAAGACGAATTGAAGTTCAACAACAAGGCCGGTTACTTGGACAAGCAGGAGTTCTTGGGCAGGGTCCAAGACAAGCGGGACTCACACTACCAGAAAGCAAAGGACTTGGAGAGACAAAGACAGTGGCAACTACAGCAAAAATAAACTCAAGAGTCGTGATTAGGGTTACATCAAGAAGTTTCCAAGTGTATAACGTTTTCTACACTATTGCGCAGCGCATTTGATCTACCAACTACAATCTTAGACAATTGCTCTGCTTGGAACCCCTTGGATGACTGTCACTTAATCCTTCATTCCAAAATGTGCCGACGACTATTACGCCCTGTTTTCTATGGGGATCTCCTCCCATACCAATGCCCTTTTCCCAGACCTGTCTTGCACCAAGCCAGGTTAGTATGTATTATTAGTATGAGACTTATCGCGACCTAACAAATTATCGCGAAGCTACAGACTGTGTATAGACCAGAGCCAACCGACGAATTTTTAAAACGAGAAAAACTCTACTTCTTGTTCGTCACGATGTCCAGCAACAAAAGGAAGAATGAGGAGTTGGACTCCACTGGAGTAGACCAATTGAACAAGAGAGTAGCTCTAGACAGTGAGCAAGTGGCGTTGACCGAACAACAGGAGGAAGAAGCCCAAACTGCACCAGCCATAGGTCAAGGAGATGAGGACAATTCCATCGACTTTGAGAAGCCAGATTCCGAGGAAGAGACCCAGAACCAGTCTCCCCGTGCAGAGACACCAGAATTGGTACCAGAATACCCCAAAGCTACTGAGCTGGAAGAGCCGGCAACCCAAAGTGTTCAAGACCTGTTTACTGGGTCCGAACAGCCTTCTTCAAACAATGCCATGGATGAAGACACCAACCAGGTTCCTTCGAAGCCAATTTCCAATCACAGAGAAAGAGACAGCGATCCTACATACGTGCTGTTTAGAATGTATTGCTCCGTCAAGGAGGCTAGTTGCATTGTGGGTAAGAAGGGTGACACGATCAATCATATCAGAGAAAAGGCCAATGTTAGGATGAACGTCAGTGAAAACTTGAAGAATGTTCCGGAAAGAATCATCCTGGTCCGTGGACCAGCCGAAAATGTGGCCAGAGCTTTCGGATTGATCTGCAGAACTATCTTGGAAGAACCTGAAGATGAGCCTGCACTGATCATGAGCAGACAGTACAACTTGAAGGTCCTCATTCCTCACCCAATGATAGGGTTTGTCATTGGTAAACAAGGGGTGAAATTCCGTGAAATTGAAGAAAATTCAGCTGCAAAATTGAAAGCTGCAGAACAGCCGTTGCCATACTCAACAGACAGAATTCTTTCCATTACCGGTGTGGGAGATGCCATTCACATTGCTATTTATTACATTTCTCAGGTTCTCATTGAACACAAGGATCATCTCAAAAAAAACAAGGTTGTTTATTACAATACTGCAAACTATCAAAATGCCATGAACAACAACATGATGAACATGTCTATGATGTCCAATCCGTCTATGATGGTCATGGGTAGCACCGGTGGAACTAACCCTCTTACCATGCAAGACATCAAAGAGCACCCGATGCATATGAACTACAATCAAGTGAAACCACAGGATTACGGCCAACAAAAGCCTTATAATTTCCAAATGATGTTCCAGCCTTCAACCCACCCACAACAACACTACGGCGTGATGCCAGGAAGCGCTCCAAACATGATTTCCCCACCTCCACAAAACCAATATACTGATGAACATGGGAACAACATAATCGGGGACGTGATAACACATCCACCAGTTCAATCAGGACAAGCTCCCGACAAGTTCAACCAAGATATCTTCGTGGCAAACATGAATATAGGTTCCGTAATAGGGAAGGGTGGAAACAATATCAAGCAAATAAGAGAGAAGAGTGGATGTACATATGTGAAAATCGAGCCTGATAGAGGACAATCCATAATGTTGGGAGGCGGAAAAGGTCTCACCAATATCAGAAAATTAACTTTGACTGGTGCGATAAATTCAATCCAGATGGCGATTTATTTAATCAACCAAAGAATCATTGCCGATAAGGAAAGAAATGCACATCAATAAGCATTTTTTTTCTTGCAGTGACAACCCGAAGACTCACATGATATCATGACCGTTCTGATTTTTTTCTAAACAATTTTTTCTGAACAATTTCTGTTAACCATCTCGTTCATTTGATTTACTATTGTCTGAATTTGTTTAATTATGATACTTTTTACTGATGATTTCTTACTCGTTTGCTCCCTTTATGCAAAACTCTATATAGTTTATATTGTCTGAAATTTCACCCCTGTCTTTTCTTTTCTTCTGTATTCTATTCTTGTATTTTTAATTGTTCTTTGGGTTTAGGTAATTTGAGGGTACAATACTTAAGTACCCCTGGTATATTATAGAGGGATTTAAAGCAAATCTAGAACTGATGTATGAGTATTTGCTCTATAAAATTCTATATGCTGATAAAGATAAATAAATCGAACTATCGTAAACTCATAGCAAATTTCTTCTCATAAGTTGATGTGTTGATTATATTATTATGCCGACGATTGATATTAAAAATGTGGAACACCGAGTGAAGTCAATATCATAGTCACTCCGCTCAAAAGGCCTTCACCTAACACCAAACCACTGCTGAAAATAATCATTCCGATTTTGTTGACTCCTTCGCCTGACTTCACTGATTTATAATTCGTCCACCAGTATGCAATTAAACCACCCACGAATCTTGCCAAAGTGAAATTTGGACTGTTGTAAATACCAATACCAACTGCAACTCCACTTGGTAAATATACTAAGTATTTATGGTATTTGGAAGACTTTGGAACTGTATTTTTCAAAATGGAAATAACTCCAAAAATCAAGCCAAATGCAATTGAAAATTCAAATGCATATGGAGGTAAACCCGCACCAGTCACCAATCTAGAACAATCAATCCAAATAATGGCTGTTGGGATTCTGAAAGTTGATCCGGGGATATCATAAACTGCATTGTACACCTTGTACATTATACTGCTCAAAAAGACTGAATAAAAGGTACCAATGAGTTGAGCAGTAAATTGAGCTCTAGGAGAAGCACCAATCAAATGACCTGTTTTCAAATCTTGCATCAAATCTCCTGCTTGTTGTGCACCTGCTTCCGCAATACCTCCTGCAATTAAGTTGATTAAAATTCTTGATGGATGAGAAGCTGGCACTACCAAAGCAAAGATTAATTGGGATAACTTACCGATTCCACTGACTGGATTCAAGTCTGTTTCACCTAATGCACGAACACCCAAAATAGAGAACATTAATGCTAATAAAATGGCAACCACTGTAGCATAGTGAGGAACCAAATCTCCAAAAACGAGCTTAATAGAAAAGAGACAAAGGAATGATGAGAAAATGACTCCGATGAAAGCAAATCTATTGCTAACTAAATGAACTTTCTCGATCTTTTCTCTTTCTGATGACACTGAAGGTCTAGGCTCTCTTGGACCACCAAGTTCTGGATCGTATGACATATTTGAATCAATAAGTAAAGGCTCGTCAAGATCAAGTCTTTTGTACGCTTCTCTTTCTCTTGCTTTTCTCATCATGATCATACCGTTATGAATGGATCTGATTGTGACTATAGCAAATGAGACTAAAGAATCACTGATCATCACACTCAAACTCAACCATAAGATCCACCCTTGACCTCCATTGGTGAAATCATCAATTGCACCAGGAGCCCAACCTTGAGCCTTAGCAAAGGGGGCCAACACAGCCCATCCGATCACTGCACCAAAGAGCATGTATGACACCGTGGGCAATCCCATGATGATACCTTGACCGATGTATGCAGGGGATGGTTCGAAATTCCACTTATACTTCGAGGATGCAACGTTTCCGAACACTGGTAATCTTTTCAATAATGGAAAGAAGTATGAGAGGAGGGTATATGAAGCGGAAACCAAGAATGTTTTCACAAGGGTATTCACATTTGAAGCGTAATTGTCGGATTGCTGCTTAATTTGATCTGGAGATTCGATGACTGGGGAATTGATTTTGTTTTTGACCAGTGGCTGGTCTTGATCTTTTTCTTCGTCTTCGTGATGAATTTCGGTGCCATGGAGCACGGAAATCAAAGTTGCTGTGGCACTTCCGGAAGGGAACGGAAGCTTTTCCTTGATTATGACCTGGTTTCTCAAGGGAATGGCGAAGAACACTCCAAAGAGTCCCAATCCGAGGGACCACAACATCAATTCGGAGAGCGAGAAGCGGATGGAGCGCCCGATGCCCGACTCTTCGGGGGTCAAGAACTTCTCGATGGCTGGCACGATCCCGATAAGGCCGTAGGCCAAGGGACCGGTGCCCACGGCCACGGCGATACTCTGCACGTAGACGTTCTCGACATCGGTGAAGTCCGTGGCGTAGGGCGAGAGCTTGAAGAGCGAGAACCCTAGAAGCGCCGAAGGCAACGACATCATGGACACCCACCCTGTCTGCAAGCCGAACTGGAAGTTGGAGATCAACACCACCGACCCGATGAGGAGCCCGACCAACGTGGCTCTGACTGTGACCTGGGGCTGGTTGATCTTGTTGGTGTAGAGAGAAACGACATTCTTGATGGTCGCAACTCGGTTGCTGGACAGCGACGATGCCTCCATTTGCCTGGGGAGAACTTGGGGAATTACAGCAACGGTGGCAGCGGTACTTTCCTTGTGGAACGGTCCAGATGGTGCTTGGAAGAGGAAGAAGAAGAAGAAGAACAAGTAGTCGACTGGGGCTGACTTTCGGACTGCCGTAGGGATTAGTAATGGTTAGTGACATCGCGGTACGCTTACCCCGATTAGGAATGGCTTCCGCGCCGCAGATAACTGTTGCAATGGGCCACAGGATCTTGCGATCAGAGAAGAACGTCAACGTCCCAAAAGGGACAAGTGCAGACCCACGGCCCCAATCAAAGAGTGCCCCAAAGAAGTCGAAAGGGGTCCAGGTCCGTCACACACGACCGTTGTGGTGTTGAAAGAGTTTGGGATGGCCGGCCATGGGCTGTGGTAGAATCGGCTTCGTTTTGTGGTGTGGATGGACAATACAGTTTAGTCTCCGGCGATAGTAATTAACGGGTGTTTCACGGGATTAGCATTTTTTTCGTCCGCTCAGGGAAGGACCCAGTGCGAAATGGTAGTAGCCACGCGAGTAGGGCCAGTTTTGGGCCATTGGGGCCATAGGGGAAATTTGGGGCGTATGGCCCATTTGTTCCTATTTGATCTGGTTGGTCTAGTTGGTCTAGCTGATCTAGTTGGTCTAGTCGGTCTAGTCGGTCTAGATGGTCTAGTTGGCCCAGTTGGGACCTTACGACTGCAATGATGTAATTAGGTGTGGGGTCGGTGCCACACGGCAAATGGCCATCGCAGAGGGTGTAGAGCCCATCGGTATATCAGCCAACTTTGGACTCAGTACAGAAATAGTGAAGATTGCTCATCTTCAGAACAAATCAAGATGCTTCTGGTTGCTTGGAGGTTGGTTGGGGTGAAGGTGAATAAATTTCTTCAAATGCTCAGATGAGTTCGAGTGCGGTTGACAGGTTCTTGCCATGGGTCCATTGAGAGGACGGCCGTCAGGACGGTTTAAGAGGAAGTAAGAGGGTGTAAGAGGGTTTAGGTGGGTTTACGAGGGTTTATGGGGATTCAGGCGTGTTTGCAGGGGTTTAGGACGGTCCAATTGAGTTTTGTAGTTTGGAGCGGATTCATTACCCTTTTTCGTCGATTGTGAGTAGTTCCAATTGTACCATGATGTTTTTCGATTTCATGGTACTTCAGAAGCTTTCCTAATGGAAAGGATCTTAGCATTTCCATTCTTCGAGTTCAGCTCAGTACATGGACTACTTGGATATGACACCAGTCAATTTCTTAGTGTCTACTGTTGAACAGTTTTGTACTCGGTTATGGGGGTTCTGACTTCCTACCATCTTAACCGGTTGGTTTTCTTAAGGTACTCTTGTTTATTGATGGCCGTATTTCATTATAATCTGTATACAATAGTCTACTGCTTGGAACGGGTCTACCATTGCTTAATATATCGTGGTAATCATACCCTAGGCCTAATCCTCTCCAAATAAAATATAGTTCAAAATATCACTCAAGGTGATCACCGAAACCAACTTTCCGACTTCATCAACCACAAACAACCGATGTAACCTGGACTTCCTGATGGTGTCCATGATGGTACTCAATCTGTCGTTCAACGTACATGTGTGCACACCCTCGAAGTCCTCGGGTCTTCTCAAAAGTGCGTCTCCCACACTCAAGTCCAAGTCGGTATACATGCCTCCCTTGACCAATGCTAACACATCCACCGCCTCGTACACGTTGATCAACTTGCCCTGCTCGTCGACAATCGGCACAGAAGAGACCGACTTCTCCGTCAAAAGGTGGATCACCTCGATCACGGGAGTATTCATCGTGCAAGTAGATATGTCCTTGACATCGCCTAGCTCATGAAGGTCCTTGATGGGCTTCAACAACATCTTAGTTTCCTTACAGTTCAACGCCACGAACTTGAGAATACGGTACTGCGTCAACACAGACACCACAATCTCCCGGTGGGTCTTCTCATCCTGATCGATCAACGGGATTCTCCGGGCCTTGGAGTCGAGCATCTTCACACATGCCTCGTAGAGCGACTTGAATGGATGGATGTAGTCGGACTCGATGGGCTCGACCCCGATGGCCTTCTCTATGTCTCTCAATCCGTCCAAGGTGAGTTGGTCCACCAACTCAAACTTCTCGGGAAACTGAAAGTAGTATTGTATGACATTAATGAAATCAGACAGCGTTAACAACCCGGCGAATCTCAGCGTCTTGCTGTTCCACAATGGCGCACTGACAACGTTGTTCTGTAACAAAATATTCAATGACTTCTTGACCAAGAGTGACGTGTCTAACACCACCAATCTATAACTGACGGGTAACACGTCGTAGGAGGTCTTGCTCTGCAAGAACAACCGGATGGCCTTGACCCCTATTTTTTGGTCATGTTCGATTTGCTCAGGGGACAAGCTCAAGATGTAGTCGTTGGGAGTGGCCGATGGCGGTCTTGTGCTGGAGACTTCAGCCATGTTGTTGATGGGTTGTGGAGTGGGCGGGTGGAAATGGATTCTTACCTTGAGTGTGGATCACGTGTTAGTCCACGTGACACAGAAAGGTATCATCACATCTCCTACAAGACCTGATGGTTTTAGATAGCCACAGACATCATGGTGCAATTCCCACGGCATCCGCCAAGTGCAGAGGCCCTTGAGGCCGACCCGGAGTTGGCTGGCCAGATCGACGAAAGGGTTTTCTATGACCAGAGCCTGAAAATGTGGGTATTCGAAACCGAAGATGAGATTCCTAAAGAGTACGAATTTGATTTCACCGAACAGAAATGGGTGGACCGTAAGAAGACACTCAAGAGAGACCTAGAGGAAGCAGATATAGATCGTGAAGAAGACCAAAACAAGCAAGAACTCAAGAGATTGAAGAAGGAGAGATCGATGAAGTTGAAAGCTGAAATCGCAAGATTGAAGTCCGAACGAATGGAAAACTTGAAGAAAAACACAGAGTCATCTGCTGTATATGTCACCAACTTACCAGAGGACGTAACGGACGAGGAATTGGTTCCGATTTTCAGCAAATATGGATTGTTATCGGAAGACTACACCACGGGAAAGCCTAGAATAAAGCTTCAATATGAAGATCAGGTATTCAAAAGAGAGGCTCTCGTGATATATCTTAACAAGGAGAGTGTAGCTCTTGCCATTGAAATGCTTGACGAGACGCTTTTGCGTCCGGCTGATAAGGAAAAGATCCGTGTACTGGTTGCGCAATTCCTGTCAGATAAGCCGAAGGAAAGAAAGCAGTTGTCGGAGGAGGAGAAAAAGCTCATTAAGCAAACAAATAATAAGTTGCGAGCCAAGGTTAGTGACTGGGATGAAGAAAGGGACAAATCCAAAAGTTTGGACAAGTTTCAGGAAGCAAAGAGAAAGATAATGGATAAGATTGTGGTGGTTGATCAAATGTTTCGTCTTGAAGACTTCAAAGCAGATGCAATGTTGGAACTTGACATTAAAGATGACATCTACGAGGAATGTAATAAATTAGGTATTGATACTGATATAACTAAGGTGACCCTTGAGGAGGATGGCTCGGTCAAAATCAAGTTTTCCAAAATAGAACTGAGCAAATTGTGTATTGAAAAGTTCAATGGCAGATATTTTGATGGATTGAAGTTGAATGCACATACCTATGAAGGTAATATATAATCCCAGCATCTAATCATTTTGATACAATTGCAAATAGTGTTGCTGATACAGAATACTTCCATCAAATTCGGGCATCACTAACATTGCGAGACATTAGCATTAAATAGTAGTAAAATCATGAACTTACTAGCATGTAAATCACACCACTGAGGACTTCAACCTTTGAATAGTGTTGTTGAGTTGAGCATCATTCTGAGCTAAGGTATGCTTCAAGCTGGATAACAAATGTGCCAATTCTCTTTCTCTCACAGCATCAGAAGCCTTGGAGCCATTATGGTGTTCTTTATTGTCAACAGATGATCTTAATGCATCCACTTGTGCTTTGAATGCCTTTACTTTGTCTGCATAGTTCAGTTGAGAAATCAAACCGTTGAGAAATGCTGCGGTTTGATTAATTTCATTGAACCAGGCATATTCTGCGTGTGACAAGGCAGAATTATTGCTTACAGCACATAAGATTTTATCTGTGAGTTTCTTTTTGAGGACTTGCAATCTTTCGATCAGATCTTTTTGCCTTTGAACCAAGTTCTTCGATTTTAATTCAAGATCAATTATAGCATCTTTACTTGTAGTTTTGTCTTTGATATTTTCTAGCATTGTGATATTCAATTGTAACTGGTTGACTTTTTGAGCGATTGCATAGTAAGTTTTGATAAGAATGGACGATATATCACTCACTTGTTTCAATGCTTCTTTGGAAACTTCATGTACATCTTTAAGGTCTTCTATGCTTCCTTGTATCACTTTTGATGAATTGCTTTTGTCAATAGACTTGTCTAGTCTTGTTCCATTAAGTAAGGCAATATTTTTCAGCTCCAATTTGAGTTCAGCTGTCAACTGATCATAAAATGGATTCTTGGATATTTTATCTTGTTCAGGTTTATATTCATTTTTGAGAGAGCTGACAAGTGCGTTATTATTGATTTCAAGTACTTTGATATTTTCCTTGATGGTGTTTGAAATGATCACAAAGTACTCTGATTCATCCTTTGAAACTTTTGAGGAGACAGTTTCTCGTAAATGAAGCAAAGCGTTGAATCTTGATGAATCTTGTAAGATTTGGAATTTTAATTTAGGAACATCCAAAGTTGGCTCACCATCTTCTTCTTCAAACAAACGATTGAGTATATATTCGAAAAAGTCCTTTGCCAACACAAGACCAATTTCATTTCCAACTTTGTAGGCAAAATTTTTTGATTCGTCTGAGAAATTCAATATTTGATAAGCTGAATTGTCATCTTGTGTAGAAACTTTCTTGTCAAACTGATAAGAACATAAATGAGTGATCGTATTGAGTTCGTTTGCCTGGAAATTAAGTTCTTCATTATTTCTTGTGGTCTTGTTCACGGTCAAGCTGTTCAAACCATGAACCAATTTATTTTCTTCCTGAACTGCCTCAACTTCATTGATATCTTCCTCGTCCGACAAGTCAATAAATCCGAATCCTCTCTGGGGTTTTGCATAGCCATGTTTTTTTAAACTCACTATATTTGACGGTACCAGTAGCAGCTTCTTATCTTTGGTAGCTTGAACTTGGTTTTGGGGCTGGCTTTCAATTTGGGTGTGGTTATTGATTTTCATGCATAATGGCTTGAGTTGACCAAATAAACTCAAGTTAGCCTTATCCATACTTGAATCAAGAGTCGCGATAAAGGATACATTCTTATTTGAAAAGATGTTGTGGATGTCCTTGAAATGAACACCCTTCAATTCAGTAAATGGACCCTGAAGCTGAGGAATGTAGTCAAAAGGAAGGGAATGCAACAAACGCTTCAAGTCATAAGAACCGAATGATTTGAGTTTCCTAGTTTCTGTCTGTAAGGGAACACCTGAGTGTAATTGCTTCTTCAAATTCATGAAAAACTCATATTGTGCAATGGCGTCTTTGGTCAATGGACTTCTAATCGAGTCAACCAATGATTTGACAGAAAAGCGAGACTCAATTTCTTCAATTAATGATTTGGATTCATCAATAGCATAATCTATGCCTTCTTCCGTACATGCTAATTTGGAGCAAGGAACAATGAAAGGATATATTGCGAATATCTCGGTTTCGGTTGAAACATATAACGTCATTGAACCAATTAAATTGACTGATGAGCCTAACGTGATTGAAGTGGCGTTGGAATTTGCAAACTTTGAAATCTCCTTCAAATGTATCGATAATTGAGGTGTTGTTGACCACAATAAATCATAGCTCTTGATAATGGAATCTTCATTTAAAATAATCAATACACAGTCATTGGATGCCAAGGTTTGCCATAAAACTTTTAATAGCTTGCCCCCGATGTTGGTCAATTCGTATTTTTTGGTAGGAATCAAGTTCGGTTCATTTTCCAATGAGCTGGGAATCTGAATGACTGTAACTTCACTTTCACCAACAATAGCCAATAAAGTTTCCAGCGCATTGAGAACCAAAGCTTCTATGTCATAAGCAATGGTAACATCTATCAACTTGAAGTTGGTAGTATTTGGCGAAACCTGGCAACATCTGACCAGGTTACGAACGGCACTGAAAATTATGCCTCCGGTGGTCGACACCAGTTTCTGGATTGGAATGGCGGACTGTTTATGTGGTGATTCACTGACATCGCTGAATGTACTGAATATGGACTGGTCAAGAATTTGAGATACAAATGGCTTGTCAGTCGACATTTTGTTCTTCACTTCTAACATCAGCGCCTGTTGTTTGTGGTTATGTTTTACTGGTGATGCACTTTGATGTGTGCAGGAAATGCTGATTTTAGTTGACTTGCAAGTGGAAAGAACAGTGAGATCCGGATGCTAACAACCTCCACGAAGAGTAATAAAAAGGAGTTAATCTGTAATCACAATTTTTTTCGGTATGTCGTGCTGATTTCAGTATCAATTCAAGAGTTATCTGGAAATATGAAGTAATTTAATGTTCTGGTGAAGTTGGTGCCAAAAAAGAGGTGAGGTTTTGACCTTTATAACAGTATCATAGCAGTAGGCAATAGTTGGAATTTAGCTTGGGTTTCTATCCAGATTTTATGAAAATTCTTTAACTTACTGGTATTGAGCTTCGGTCACTCTTTAAACTAGAAAATAAACTCCTCTTGAAACAATAGAATTCCAATCTTCAAGTCTTTTTGACATATGATACGATCACGGTAGGCCCCATAAGGATAATCATTCTGGATTGTCTTTATATCATAGCTTGAAATTATTTGTTCTTCCGTAGGTGCAACATTTAACACCAGCACATTATTGCTCAAAAATGACCTAAATGTTCCAAACCGCTTCAGTTGGGAGCTTTCGAAGCTAATTAACAGGTCGGGGGATCTTTTATGAGCTAAGGAGACTTCAGAATCAGCTCGTGATAGTTGGAGCTCTTGGTCGTTGTGGTTGAGTTCCTCACACAAAAACACTAGGGAATCCCGAGCAACTTCGGGGTCTCCAGTGAAAGACCTTAGTCCACTACTCTGTTGGTCCAGTCTTTGTGAAAATTTCCTTGATCTGTAGGTTTTTGAAGACCACCTTGATTCTTTGGATGTGGTTGACCTTACCGATTGCTTCCTACCCAAAGTAATGGATTGAAAAAATCGAAATCCCAGCCGAAGTGTTACTATCTTTGGGGTCTTGGTAATTGAACAGAGAGTTTCTGAACCTGGACTAGAGACGGTTGGAGTTCTGAAGATAAAATTGGAAGCTCTTTTTGATATCTGACGGATTGCCCTCATTTGATAATTTTTGCAACTTTTTAAAAATTTGCGACTTCTTGCCACTTTTTCTTCCTCTGGAATGACAAACTAAGAGCTAAATGCTTCAAATCAAATGGATCTAGTTGGAAATCAAAGATGAAACACGATCTTTATCTTTAAAGACTCCCAAAGAGTCTATAATATTAATGGAATGTTACAAATTCACCTAACCCTAGGCTTTCTCCAGTATTTACCTGCTTGGAACCGCTTTTTAAGTTTCATCGACTTTGGCCCACGAGAAGGCCAGAGTGATTTCTTCCGATTAAAATGATTCAGGAATTATGGGAAGGATGGCCAATATGGTATCGAAACTATCCTTGAACCAAACTATTGCATCGTTTTCACTTTGGCTCCACTAGCACTTCTCCAGAAACCTCTTTTTGTGTCACTTTTCCGTGCGAGCTAGGTGTAAAAGATTGGCAACCTTGAGTAGAAAGGCACATCATGGGTAAGCAGTATATCTCGACGGTAAGTGCGTCGCAAGCACATTCGCTGGACATTACCAGCTTGACTATTGTCAACAAATACACTATTACTGTCTCGAGTGATGGATACGCCAAATTCTGGGACAACAAGCAAGATGAGGTGCACGATCCAAACCAGTTCGTCCATAGCGAATTGATCCAAGAACTCGGAGTCCATCATGTGGCAAGTTACGAAAACATATTGCCATCGTCCAGCACTAAAGTCACATTTTTGGCGTTTTCATGCTTCGATGGAAACGTTTATTTCAAGTACTACGTTAACGATGACATCACCACCTTGAGTGTGTTTGAACTCGCCAAACCAATTGTCAATGCCTGGGCACCGGCCTTTTACAAGGATCCTTTGTCAAAGCAGGATTTCTTCATATGTACCAAAGCTGACGGGTCCGCCAAGGTGCTTGAGTTAAACATTGTCGCAAGTGGCGACTCTGTGGAAATTACTATGGAAGAATTCGGAAACTTGGATGCCAACGTGTCCTCCTTCCCTACTTCCATCGCAGTAACCGAAACCACCGAAAAGAAGGTGGCAATAGGATATGCCAATGGAGATGTTTTGCTTTACGACTTATTATCGTTGAAAACAGTGTACACTTTCCACTCAACAGACTTGCAAATTTCTCACAAAGCTAAGACTTCGAGCTCAATTCCTAGAGCCTTGCGCTTTTCACCTGGAGGCACAATCTTAGCAATTGCTAGAGACAATCAATCTGCAGGCTCTATTACCCTTTATGACGTACAATTTGGTGAGAATATCGGATCCCTCACCACACCAAGTCATTCCAATAAGACTACTATCGGTGGATTTGCGCACGAAGGATGGATCATGGGCTTGAGTTTTGATGAGGAAGGTAAGAACTTGGCCAGTTGTGGATTCGATAAATGTGTAAGAGTGTGGAACATAGAAACTAGAGAAAGAGAATCTACTATAACCGTTTCTATCAATGATTTAGAGGACACAACGCACGATGAATTTGATAAGACTGTATTGAGTGGCGTGGAGTTTATTAAAAAGAAGATTAGAGGAGGTTTAGGAGGAGATACAAATGAAGGCTTGTGTGTGATCAGCTTTGATAGAGGAATTAGATGGTACAGAGAGGCAGGTGGTATTTAATCTCTAAGCCAACTTAATGGATTTTTGAAGCCCTGAAAATATTGAATGAAACTTCTCAAAGTATGTTAAAGTGAATTGATTGTCATTATATTTCGTCTTAGCTTGCCATACTTTGACCTGCTGACTAAAAAGTGATCATGATACATATCATGATCAAACATCTAATTAAAACAAGCCTTTAGACCGCTTGAAAACATCTTGCATAATAAACTCTGTATTATAAATTTACAGTTATGAAGCGCTAGTAATTACAGTAGCTAAAATAAAGGACATATCATTTCGATAAATCCTCTACTATTAGAATTACCAAATGAAATACTGCATACAACACAACGGTGAGATTAGCACGTGACTAATATCCTAGTGTTTACCTTTTGACATGACTTCTTCTTCATCCACATCTAGTCAAGATGAGGTGAAGCGGCTTGTGGAGCAGCTTAAATTGCTTGGAAAGTCGCAATTACCACAAAAGGAGGTCATTTTGAGAAAACTACCGCAATTAGCGAAGAAACATGGTATAGAAACCAGTTCCATAATCATGTTGATTGATATCATAATATCCAATTCAATTAGCAGAAGTGAACTTAAATTGATACTTAAAGAAGTAATGATCCCCAGCAGCAGCTCAGAACTTCCTCAATCATTGATATACAAGATCATCAGTCAAGTTGGAATTCCCCAGGTTTTCCACCAAAATGGTCACAAAAGCAAGCTGAAGTGGTTACCTAGTTATACCCAAGTATTACTACTTGAATGGCTCTTATGTTTTATACACTGTTTTGGACAGGGAGTTTACAGAGTGTTGCAGCAAGCTCAACCAATTTTGTTCAATTGCTTGTCATATGAATACCTGCGTCCATACATCGCCAATTTAATCTTCTTGAGTGTTCTGAAAGGAGGAAAATCGTTCAAAACATTCCAAAATGCCCAAATAACTCATAATGTCCCCAGTTTTAAACCCTGGAATGTGCGAATGGTTCTTGATCTATATGTGAAATTTCCCATGGATGAATATTTGAAAGGCTTACTTTTACTTTTCAAAAGTTTGGATCCCAAACTAAATTTGGACAGCTTTTCAAATGGTCGGGATATTGACCTTAATTACTTGGGAAATATCTCTTCAAAAATCTTTCACTACCCTAACATGAAAGTTTTGAGTTCAGCAAACGACATTCATCCAGAAACAGGCAATAATGCGATTTTGAATCAAAACCTTAAGGAATATGCTGAGTTTGATCAGGTTGTGAAGCGAAGGAAGCGTAACAATGTACCTATTCAATTTCAAGATTCCATAAGCATGGATAATCTTGATATAACTACCAACGAGAGTGATGCATCAGCAGAAAAGATGCTGTCGAACGAAGAATTGGTCACGATATTGATGGATGCACAAACAATTAAAGTGAGCGACTTTTTCCACTCGAAGTCTTTAGCCCCAATTTCAAAGTTAAGAAAATTGCTTTCCATACTTCATGCTAACGGCTCCAGCATGCATCTGGATCAGTTGATCATAAATATAGACTATTTCATGAGATTAAGCTTGATGGATGACAATTTAACGAGCACCCTGTTTGATACACTCTGTGAAAATATATCCAGCTTTTTGGCCTATTCTTCGGGTACTATTTCATTCCCACTGGTCAACGAATTTTTGCAGTATAAATTAGAAGCTAAGGTAATACTGACTGATAATAACTCCCAAGGCTCTGATCTCTTCATGTTGAACCATAGGATTAAATTATTAAAGCATGCCTCTTTTGAAGATGTTGAAAGCTTTCTCCAATTCTTAGCACCATCATTGAATTTGATTAGCACAGGGTTCACCTACAAGTTTCTTAAAAACAAATATAGTACCACCTTCTTTAACTTGATGCTGGCTTTGAATACGCTTTTCTCCTCGTGGATTATCAAGAGTACCCTGGAGGAACTCGTTTACAACACTATCAGTGAGGCTGTGCGACATATATGGGAGTTCATTGATAATAATTATCAAACAAACAATCTTATATTTGACATTGGAATTATCAAGTTCTTACATGTTTTCAACTCAGTTGGAATCGAGGCATTGAATCAATATTTTGATGAAAAATCCTTAGTACCACCACCTCTCTTGGTCCATTCCTTTTTATTGAGAGGTAACCCAATTCTTTGTTCCGAGTTATGTGGGTATATTGCACGCATCAAAAACTATACCTTTAAGACTGACGAGATGAAGAACCTTCAAAATGTTTACATAATGGATATTGTGAATTTTGTATGGAGAGAAAAGGCGTTGAATTACGACGATTCAAGAAACTCTTTTAATAAGGGGTTATTTCTCCATCCTAGTTTCTTGAATCAAATTAGTTCTTTGCATGTGTTCAATTACTCAAACATGGTCTTGTTGCCTTCAATTGGTAACTTTTTTATGAATCCAGGATGGGCATTTTTGAGTGCCCAAATTGTATGGAAGTTAGAGGATGAATCTAACGAGATCTCCAAGCGCCACGAGGGACCAGTGACAAAAGATAGCATTATACGTCTTCAAACAGACCCAGAAACCCGCTGGCTAGATATCAGCTACGAAGAATTGAAATTACGAATTTTACGAGAACTTGATATTTCAGGATTCAAAGGCATTGCCGACTTGCTCTACAACTCATTGAAGACTCTTCAGAATCAAAGACGCCCGCCTTCCTCCGATGTATAGTTCGTAAATGTATCATAGTCCTGCATATAATCCATTAACCATAAGTATTTTTCAGTTGCATCATAGAACCACACCATGTTGTCAGTCATAAGAGCACCTGCTCGAGGTAGATTGGCCAGATTAGAGGCCATTCGAACGGTCACAATATCGGCCACATCCCAAAAATCAGAGTTGAAAGAATTGGACGCAAAATGGTCCAAGAAATGGAGAGAATCCTCACCCACGAATTCCATTCATCCCACAAAACATCTTGTCGATAAGGCAGCCGAGCCATTTTATTGTCTCTCGATGTTTCCGTATCCATCAGGAATGCTCCACATGGGTCATTTGAGGGTTTATACAATCAGTGACGTGATTGCCAGATTCAAACGTCTTAAAGGGTATGACGTGATCCATCCAATGGGTTGGGACGCTTTCGGCTTGCCCGCAGAAAATGCCGCTGTCGAGAGAGGTATTAACCCAGCAGTGTGGACGGAGCTGAATATAGAAAAAATGAAGGAGCAAATGAACCTCATGTTGGCAGACTTTGATTGGGAAAGAGAAGTCACTACATGTTCACCAGAATACTATAAGTGGACCCAAAAGATATTTTTACTTTTACACGAACACGGCTTAGTGTATCGGAAGGATGCAGAAATCAACTGGGATCCCGTGGATATGACCGTTTTGGCAAATGAACAGGTGGATGCTGACGGCAGATCATGGAGAAGTGGAGCATTGGTTGAAAAGCGTAACCTTGAGCAATGGTTCATTTCTATCACTAAATACGCCAAGGAGTTGAACCAAGACTTGAAGGTATTGGATAAATGGCCCGATAAAGTGAAAGCCATGCAAAAGAACTGGATCGGACAGTCTGAAGGTGTTGAGGTTAATTTCCCCACCACTTCAGGAGAGACCATTACCATCTTCACATCTCGTCCGGAGACGTTGTTCGTATCTCAATTTTTGGCTTTATCATTGAATCACCCTATTGTGAAGGAGGCAGCGGAGTCTGATGAGAAGTTAAAACAGTTCATCAAAGATAACCAAGACACAGACTTCAACTCAAAAAATGGATATTTGATTCCAAGCATCAAAGCTTCCATCCCAATTGATGTAAATAATTCCATTCAAGAGAAGTTCGAGTTGCCTATCTATGCAGCACCATACGTTATTGGAACTTACGGCCTGGGTGCTGTAATGGGATGCCCTGCTCACGATGAACGTGATTTCGACTTTTGGAAGCTTCACAATCCATCTGTATCAATCAATAGAATTGTCGGCTCATCTGATGTCACTTCAGCTAAGAACCAAGACTTCAATGCCCCTTTCACCGATAAGAAAGGAGTTCTTTACGATAGCTCAGTCATTCCAAATGGCTTAGAAAACATCGGGGAGTATAATGGGAAGACTACAAAGGAAGCAGCCGCTATTTTGACCAAAGCTTTGTCAGAAAGAAAAGTCGGCAACAAAAAGACCCAATTCAGAATCAGAGATTGGTTGATCAGTCGCCAAAGATACTGGGGAGCACCCATTCCAATGATTCATTGTGATGATTGTGGAACTGTACCAGTTCCAGATTCAGATCTTCCGGTACTTTTGCCCAAGCTTGATAGCAGTAAGTTCAAGAATGGAAACCCATTAAGCAGCTTGGATGAGTTTGTTAACACAACTTGTCCATCGTGTGGAGGTCATGCAAAGAGAGATACAGACACCATGGACACTTTTATGGACTCTTCCTGGTACTTCTTCAGATATCTTGATGCCCAAAACGATCAAGAACCATTTTCCAAATTGAAAGCCTCTAAGCATATGCCTGTGGATTTATACATTGGTGGAGTAGAGCACGCAATTTTGCACTTACTCTATTCCAGATTTATTTCTAAATTTCTTGGTGACATTGGTATGTGGGATGGAGCACATTTTAAGAATGAACCAATTAAGCAGTTAGTAACGCAAGGAATGGTTCATGGAAAAACGTTTTCTGACCCAGTGAATGGCAGATGTTTGAAGCCAGATGAAGTTGATATTTCTATTCCTGATCAACCCAAAATTCGCTCCACTGGAGAAAAGCCCAATATCACCTTTGAAAAAATGTCCAAATCGAAGTACAATGGTGCTGACCCAGCAGAATGCATAAAGAAATACGGCGCTGACGCTACCAGAGCTCATATGTTATTTCAGGCCCCAATATCGGATATCTTGAATTGGAATGAAGAGCAAATCCAAGGAATCAATCGTTGGTTACAAAAAGTACTTTCCTTGAGTTCTTTGGTGGGTGATTCTACAGGGACTAGATATGACAGACCAAAGTCTGAAAAGACTACCAGGATCATGAATATCCAAATGAATGGAAAAATTCATGAGTCAGTTGAATTCAATGAGACAGAATTTTTGTTGTATAATGAAGTACTGACTTACGTGAATAAGGTGGCCAAAGCGATTGAGGTTGACCTTTCTTTTAATACCATCATTTCCGATTTGATGAAGTTGACCAACACGATAATTAATTGCAAAAAGTCTGAAAACTATATCAATCCAGAACTTCTTTTAGATTCATACAAAAAGTTGCTTATTATAATGAGTCCAATCACTCCTTCGGTGTCAGAGGAAGCCTGGGAGGCAATAGCTATTGCCCAGGGAGAAACACCGAAGTCAATTTTCCACGAGAAGTATCCTTCCCTGACCATTTTAGAAACACCATATATTACTTATAATGTTTTCATTAATGGAAAAACCAGAGGCCTGTTCAAAGGTTTGAAATCATTGGCCGAAGAAAGCCAGGAATCCATTCTTGAAGAGGTGGCCAAAAATATTAACAAAAATGCTCAAGTCACTGGTTCCATCAGAAAATTTATTGTCAAGCCAGGAATGATTAGTATCGTCACATCCAAATAATGTACATAGTCTTGTAAATAACCTCAATTATATAATTAAAATTATACCATGTGTGTCACTAATTCGTAAACCTATCTATATGATTATATTACACTATGTACAGTAATGGTGACTTTCGGGGTCATTCCAGAAAATCTATATGTGGCCTGAGATCAGATAGTTCAAAATCCTCTTTCTAATAAGTATCTCTTGAAATCCTTCCTTCTAATTTTACCAGCAAAATTCAATTGAGCTCTTTTGGCAATACCTCTGACGGTTCTGCAAATCTTGTCATCACCGATTTCAGAAGCTGCCCTATGCAAATGGGTCAATTCTTTCCAAGTCCACTTGAACTGATATTCCGTACTCAATAGAATTGCAAGTGCATCTTGAAGTAGATTCATTTGAGTCAAGGCAAGAATCATGCTACTAGCAAATTGAAAATCCAACTCCTCTCTCAATTGAGGATCCATCAGTCTGAATCCAAGTGTTTTTCTGTATTTTCCTCGTTCAACCCAAACCTTTTGAGCAAAGTCATAATTTTTAGACGCACCAGCAATCTTCAACGCAATAACATACATTAAGGAAGATCTAGGGACCTTGATTTGATTGTAATTCTTGCTGACTTCCATTTCTTTCAAAACAGGTGACTTGTGAATCACATTTTCCCCAAGCTGTTTGAGCTCAGGAACTTCTGGTTCAATAATCTCAAGTGTTTCAACTTTCCCATCATTAGATTCATCTATTATTCTGTTACCTGGCAAACCAGATGTTTCAAAATAAGTAGTATTCTCAAATCTGTCGATAAAATCGTCGATGGAACCAACTTCCGCAGCAATGTTCAAGAATGTGCAAGCACTTTCATTATTGATGTACTCAAGATTGTTGAGAATGGTATAAGCCCACAATGCACTAGATTCTGCCAACAATTCTTCTTTAGTTAAAATGTCTTGTATTGGCAAGAACGGAATTGATTTTGGAGTGTTTTGAAAATCTGAATCTGAAAGAATATTTCTTCTGAAAACTCTTCCTTTTTCATGGAAATTCAATAATGGTGGTTCATATCCTTTTCCTTCCTTAATTGAACTTTTAGCATAAGCCATCATCAAGAAGGAAAATGACTTAGCTGAGGTGGTATCACTCTTGATGAGTTGTAGATACAATGCTCTGCTCAATGCTAAATCCCCATCCTTTGAAGATAAATAGAGCATATATTCAAACGTTTGCAATGTTGGTGTCCAGCCATTATTGTAAATTTCGAACATAAAGTCCCATGCCTTGTATCTCAACTCTTCCCTCGAGCTGCATCCTCTAGCCAACGCAACCATAATATTCTGATTCAAGGGAATTTTTTCAACTAGCATCTCTTGGTAGAGATCCAATGCTTTTTCGATATCATTATTATTGACATAGGAGACCAAGATGTCTTGGTAAGCTCTAGTTGATGGCTTAGTACTTTGACTGAAAAACTTCATTGAGTCAAAAATCTCCACTGCTTGCTTGTGATCTCTTGCCTTATACACGGATGCGGTTAAAATGTTTGAAATAATATCTGGTGAAACAGCAAGGTTCAAGTCTTTCATCTCTTCAAGACAACGATTAATTTCAGTCATTTGATTGGCTTTACCGTATGCTTGTATCATGATCGTATATGTTTCTCTAGAAAGAATTCCCTTCTTAGACTTTTTCTTTAATAATGTACAGTATTCTTCTAATTTTTTTATTTCTTCATTGGTAACCTGGGATCCGGAACTAATTCCAGTCATTAGAAGATGTGCAATTTTGGAATTGGTCTCTATTTGGGCTTCAGCAAGCATACTTTCCACCTTTATAAGATTCTCCTTGAGATCTATTGTGGGCATAGCTCTTAAGAATGCTCTGACATCCTTTTGAGCCAATTCTGAGAATCCGCCACCTTGGCGAAGTTGTTCAAGAACCATGCTCCAGTTTTGGTTCTTTTTGGAAATAAGGTACTTTAATGATAATCCAAGCCTCTCGTTGATGGGTTCAGGAAGCTTGACTGCTGGAACAATTAACGAGGTCTTGCTGACATTGACTATTGGGTTCGAATCAGGAATGTTGTCAGATCCAGGGCCCAAGTTACCTTGCGAGATAGCACCTTGAGCAGGTCCACTGTTGCCATCTGATAACTGCAATGCATTGTATAAGCGCTCTTCATCCTTTTTCACTTCCGAAGGCAAGGGTATGCTTTCGGCCTTTTCTATTCTTGCCTCCTGTCTTTGTTTTCTCTTGATCATGGACGAGACACTCTTGGTTAATTTCCTCAATTCATTAAGCCTCTCAGAGTACCGTGCCTCTTCCTGGCGGAGTCTGCGGTCGGCATCTTTCTCCAAGAACGTATTGATGGATTTCTTCTTCTCATGATTTCTCTTCGATCTCTGGGTTTTGCTGTCAGAAGCCACGAAAATAGACCTGATGGCAAGAAGTGTGGGAGGCCGCCGTGGGCCTGCCATCAAAGCCCGCCGTACATGAAGGGGAACCATTGTCTGTGGAGGGATACGGCGTGGCACTGGTAGGTCTTATTGCAAAATTTTTGGCTGTAGATAAATGTCGCACGATGGAGACAACCATCACCGGAGGGATGTCGCACCATGACGACATCGACTAATACCCTTAACACTGAGACAAACTCCTGACACTTCACCAATGGCTTCAAACTCATCCTCTGGGCCCGGTTCGGGTCGCAACAGAGCAATGTCCGGGTCGATTCCTTATAACGACATGACGTTTTCCAGCATAGACTCCAAAAGCACTTCTGGGGCCCGGGTTGGCTCACCGTCTAGAGTGGTTTCGTCAGGAACGGCAGTGACGTCGTTTTCCCAAGACATTCCGCCAGACATGGCGGTATTGTTGCAGAAGCTTGAGGAGGACTTCACCGTCAACAAGACCATCGACCAATGGACCTACATCAACAGAAGAGAAGAAATCATGCAATCGGTGAATCGGTTGCACCAGCTACAACATCAAGAGAACATCGAACTAGACGAGTCCCAGCTCGAAAAGCCGCTCCATCCACGGCGGCTGCCAGCTCTGGCCAACGACGCTGCATTCAATCCCGACTATTTGATCAGAGTGTTGGCGGACCGTGCCAAATTGTACAAATCGGAGCATGCATTCATGGTGTTGGACACCAAGGGCAAAGAGGTCTCATCCATAACCTGGGAGAAGTTGTTCTTCAAGGCGCTTAAAGTAGCACACGAGATCCAACACAAGTTGAACTTGAAAAATAAGGATACCGTGGTGTTGCTCTACAAGGACGGAGAAGTAGGGGAATTTGCCGTGGGGCTCTTTGGGTGTTTCCTCGCCGGGGTGACGGCCATTCCCATCCATCAGGATATCTCCTGGCACGAGGTGTTGGAGATCATCCTGCTCACATCCACCAAGTTGGTGTTGTATTCCGACGTGGTGGCAAAAGAAATCGATAAAATCAGTGCCCAAAATCTGCGGATCAACTGGCCCTCAAACGTTTTCAAATGGAGAACCACAGAAATGGGCTCTGCTAAGTCTTCCGAAGTATCAAGCTGGTATACGAAGCAAAACCAAGCAAAAAATGACAAAAATTCATTGAAAGGCGATTTGGCCTACGTGGAGTTCTCTAGATCCCCTGTGGGTGAATTGAGAGGAATTGCTTTAAGCCATAGAACGATTCACCACCAAATGAATAGCTTGAGTGTAACATTACTGAGTATGCCTGATTCTGGAGGCTCGCTCCAAAGAAGTCATAAAGAATTTAAACGGAATAGAAAAGTCATTTTGGCTACATTAGACATAAGGTTCTCAATTGGTATGATTCTAGGTGTTCTTTTCACTGTTTATTCAGGTAATTTGCTCATATGGGCTCCACAAAAAGTCATGGAGATTCAAGGTTTGTATGCAAATTTAATTTCTAAATGCCGTGCTTCCTTGCTTTTAGCTGATTACATTGGTTTAAAAAGAGTTACCTATGATTACCAACAATCTCCTAATGCAACTAGATACTTTTCAAAGACTCAAAAGGTTGATTTCTCCTCAGTTAAATGGGTTTTGGTGAATGCTTTGACAGTCGATGGCGAGTTCATCGAAGTTCTTGCTCAAAGATACTTAAGGCCCTTGGGTTGTCAACACTCTGAGAATGCTATTATCCCAATGTTGACATTAAGTGAATATGGTGGTATGGTTATATCTTTACGTGACTGGATTGGTGGAAAAGAAAAACTCGGAATTGAATTATCTTCTCGAGACGACGAATCTAATGAAGTTTCTGCTGTTCTTATTGATAAGGAAGCCTTATCCAGAAACATTGTTAAAGTTGTGGACACAAATCCTTCAGCTTCAGACGAGCCTTCTCATGATACTTTACGAGTGGATGCATTTGGGTATCCTTTACCCGATGCTACTTTGGCCGTCGTAAATCCAGAACTGTCAATCATTGTTTCTAAAGGAGAATTAGGAGAAATTTGGATAGATAGCCCTTGTCTTTCAGGAGGGTTCTTTGGGTTGCGTAAAGAATCAAAACTGATTTTTCATGCCAAATGTCGAGATGCTCACGGTATTCTTGAAATGGACTTTTTAAGAACCGGACTTTTGGGATTTACATTCGATGGAAAGGTTTATGTTCTTGGATTGTACGAAGACAGGATAAGACAAAGGGTGAGTTGGATGGATCAAAAATTATACCATCAACTCAATCGTGAGCTTGTCATCGGAAATGGATCAAGATACCATTACTCATCACATCTCTTGGCTACGTTAGCGACAGAAGTCAGACAGGTTTATGATTGCACCATTTTTGATGTTTTCATTGGTAATGAATATTTACCAGTTGCAATTGTCGAAGCTGAAGTTATCAGGAAAATGTTGGATGATAATGGAAATACGGATTCAAGTAATGGTACTAAGTCCTCCGAAACGGAAGGTGCTGTTAATTACGCGGCAGTACCTTTAAATGAACCGGAGTTAAACTCTATCGCCCAGAAATGTTTCGACACATTGTACAAAAGACATTTTTTGAGATTATATTGTGTGGTGGTGGTTGATTGCGATACTTTACCCAAAATCATGAGAAGTGGTGGTAGAGAAATTGCAAATATGTTATGTAAAAAGAGATTCCTTGAGGGATCTTTGAGGGCTGAATTTGTCAAATTCTTCGTCAGAAAATCTATTAGTATGATTCCTCATGGTGAAGATGTTATTGGTGGTATTTGGTCTCCATACATTTCAGAGTTGAGGAACATTGCTTTGGCCAATTTCCCCAATCAAGTCTCGACAGTTGATTATAGAGAAAAGTCAATTGATGATAAGACTGGTGCTCCCTTGACTGATTTCAAAACGATTATTGATGTCTTGAAATTCAGAGTTGCTAGTGGTGGAGACTCTGTCGCTTTCCAAAACATAGATACAAGTGGAAAGGGAAGTTCGAAACCATTGACATGGAAAAAATTTGAACAAAGGGTTTATGCCGTTTGTCAATACATGATAGAAAAGGCCAATATTAAGCCTGGAAAATTCGTGATTTTGATGTACTCATTATCTGAAGAGTTTGTTGTTGCAGTCTATGCATGTTTATTATGTGGTATTATCCCAATTCCAATGCTTCCATTTGACTCAAACAGGATTGGTGAAGATTTCCCTGCATTTGTTGGTGTAATCCGAGATTTTGATGTGTCTGATATTCTAGCAAATGAAGAAGTTGAGAGGTTTTTGAAAAATGGACCTGTTGCTGATGCATTGAAGAAGGTAATTAATAAGAAATCGAAATCTCTTAGAATCAAGAATACAGCAAAACTTACTAAAATATCTAATGTTGCCGCTTTGAATTCTAAGATAGCAAAGTATCAAGCAGCTGTGGATTATAGAGGAGAGCAAACTATAGCTATGGTCTGGTTAAATTTCACTTCCGATCATTACAGAATTGGTGCTACCTTAAGTCACAAAAACATTTTGGGAATATGTAAGGTATTCAAAGAAACATGTAACTTGTCATCAAAGTCAGCAATTGTTGGTTGTGTTCGTCATTCATCTGGTATTGGATTTGTTCAAGCAGCACTTTTGGGAGTTTTCTTAGGTACAACTACATACTTGAGTTCTCCAGTTAACTTTGCAGAAAACCCACTTGCCTTCTTCTTAGCTTTAGCCAAATACAAGGTCAAGGATGTGTTTGTGACAGAGCAAATGTTGAAGTACGCTGCAATTAAGTTCACACCAAAAGGCTTCAATCTTAGCAACTTGAAGAACATGATGATTAGTACTGAGAATAGAGTGGAAATCGATTTATTAAGAAAGATTGCAAGAGTTTTTCAATCGGCAAAACTAGGAGCAGCATCGATGTCAACGGTTTACAATCACTGCTTCAACCCCATGGTTGCTACAAGATCTTATATGACAGTGGCTCCTGTTGATCTTTATCTTGATCCAATTGCATTGAGACAGGGATATGTTTCAGTCGTTAACCAAGTTGAAGTTCCAAATGCCTTGCACATTCAGGATTCTGGAATGGTGCCAGTTTGTACTGAGATTGCAATTGTTAATCCTGAAACTAGGAAATTGTGTAAGGAAGGAGAATTCGGAGAAATTTGGGTTTGCTCCGAAGCAAACTTGACGTCTTTCACCAATGGACCTAAGGGTCCAATTGACAAGTTCAACCATGCAAACTTTAGTGGGGTTATTTCAAATGGAGACCCCAATGTGACCTACCTCAGAACTGGTGATTTGGGATTCTTGCATCATATTTCTATCACCAAGAATGTGAGTGGATATGGAGCGAAAAACGATGATCCAAATGAATTCACTACCTTCCAGCCCTTGTTCATTTTGGGTAAGATCGCTGATACCTTTGAAACCATGGGTTTACATCATTTCCCCATCGATATTGAAAACACTATAGAATCCTGTCATACTGACATCTATAAAAACGGATCTTGTGTGTTTAAGTGTGCTGATTACACAATTGTGGTGTGTGAGTCGAAACGCTCTAGATTCTATTCCTCCTTGGTACCATTAATCGTGAACACGGTGCTCAGTAAGCATCACATTATTGTGGATATTGTTGCATTTATAAAGAAAGGAGAATTTCCTATTTCAAGATTAGGAACAAAGCAAAGAGCTAGAATCATTGATGCGTGGGTTCAAGGTGTTATCCCAATTACTGCCCTGTATGGTGTGAATTATGGAGAGAACAGCATGATCAAGTTGGTTAAGGAGATCGATGTGGTGGCACGGGACCATCCTATCACCGGTCTCAAGAATCCGGCATTATCATATTACGATGCTGACGACAATGATGGAACAGTTTTTGACGAGAATGTGGATAATCTTCGCTTGAACCAACCACCAGAAGATTTGCTTTACACCAAGGATCCCAGGTAATAATTTAGAATAATTTAGCGAAAATGAAGAAGTAACGAAAACTAATTTTATTGAAAGAGTAATGATTATGTGTTTAGAATGATTAAATGTACATTTTATTTGAAGAATTGAGAAAAGTTTAGCAGGCAGCAATTTAAGGTTATGTAAGGAACTATGATGGGTAGTGGATTAGGGTATCAATAAGGATTAAGGTGATTTGATATATTGTACAAGAAAGAACTAACAAGACTATGATTCCACCGCTGAGAGTAAAACATCTCAATCCATTAGTTAACGTCAATATCAATCATAACTAGTTCATAGTGAATTAACTATACCAGTAATTATTGCAATAGCTTGGATGTGTTTTCCAACTGTAGCGCATATTATTCACCAAAAAAAAGCCAATAAATCCCACAAATCACCCACAAAGCGTACAGCCAACTTTGCATCTTCTAACATTATCAATCACCTTCCAATTTCGGTTAATTGGTTCCAAATCGACACCAATATGCCACCAATCTGGCATTGCTTCACTTCCCACTGGGGCCCTCACGTGAATCGATGCCCTCATCACCCACCGCACTCAGAAAAATCAACATCAACAAAACAGCACCAAAACCTCCATCACAATGCCCAACCCAATCGAGAGGTCTGTGAGTCCTCAGACCGTTTCAAGCCAGCAGAGCGATGCCGGCAAGGGCTTTGGCATGGGCTCGATCTTTTCCTTTGTCAAGGAGTTCATTCCCACGTCCAAACGCAAGCGTGTTCAGATGGACGATTCACCCACTCTCGAAGCCGTAAACAACTCCGATCTCCAAATCGTGCAAAACGAGCCGTTGTTCAACGAGTTCTCGTCGGCAAAGAAGAAGCGGCTCTCGATCCAGGGCCAGTACAAGAACTCGTTCATCCCCCGGTCTGCCACCATGAGCAACTCCGGTGGATTGTACAAGGCTTACTACGAAAACTTGAAGACCACCAAGGAGGAAGAAAACAACGACTTGGAGCGCCGTATGAGCACCGTGTATGGAAATGTGGTAAAGGAGAGTGTCCAGCAACCGGGTCTTTTCAAAGAATCCACTCCTTTGGGCGAAGTGACCCCAGTTCCCGACGATAACAGCGTCGCTATGTTTGAGTCTAATTCAACGCCAGCCTTTGAAGAAAACAGAGAAGTGGTCCATCTCAATCAAGACGGCTCGCCATTAGTCATAGAACACGAGTTTGCGCCATTGTATCAGGATTCGGACGGCAATCTCGTGCGTCCGCCATTCATCAACATTGATCCCAGAGAAAGATACCAACTTTTGCAACTCAAGAAGTCCATTGAAGTCTCGGAGGCTTTGCAGAGCCGAATCAAATATATGGTCGATCCTCGTGAGACCAGTTCTATCATAAAATCTTCCAATAAGGTCGAAACCTCCACCCAAACGCATGATATCGACTACTTGGAGAATAAGTTGAGTTTCGGAAAAAGAAAGATAAACCAAGCGTCAGACCTCAGAAACACAAAGAGAGCTAAAAAGAATGTGGGCATTTTCGCCGGAGATTTTCTCTATGATGATGAAGAGAAATCGGATGGCTCCAACCAATTGGGTGGATACCTTGGAACAATCCGTAAACCAATATTTCAAAGCGCAAGTAACCAAAAAGAAATTGTTTCTAATGATGACGATAAACCTTACAACAAATTTGGCAATAATAACTCCAAATCTACAGAACAAAGAGTCGGATTGGACAAATCTTTCTTAAGTAATACTAAGCTCGACCTCAAACTCAGCAAGGATTACAAACATGGCATGGATGACATTTCAAATGTGATAAAATTCAAAAGTGATGTAAAACCTGCAGATTCAAAGATTTCAGAATTGAAACCAAGCTCAGGATTCCAGTTCAGTCTGAACAAAAATACCTCAAATATCTCAAAAGATACCATAAGTCAATCTTCGTCTGATAAGCCAACATCGGATAAAGAACCATCTAGTACAAAGCCAGTTTTGCCATTTGCCGAAAGCCTTGATGCAAAGAAAGACGCAATCACAACAAAGAAACCATTATTTGGAAATTTCAATGCAAGCGAGGATACATCGAAATCTTCTGGTTCAGCAGGATTTCTGTTTGGCAAGAAGGCAGACACATCTGATAATAGCATAGAGGCAAACAAGAAACCATCAAGTACAACTTTCTCGCTTGGTTCTAACAAATCTATTCCACCAATTAGTCTTGGAAATGGATCATCTGATTCTTCAATTAAAAGCACATCCTTAAATGACAAATCTAAAGAACAACCTACATCATCTTTCTCATTGGGCATTAAACCATTAGAATCTAATAAACTTACGTTCGGTCAACCAAAAGACTCGGCAGAAGATAAGAAACTGATCGAAACACCAAAATTTTCCTTTGCATCCACTCCACTGGAGACCAAGGGAGAAGAATCCAAAACAATTGAATCTGCAGCACCAAAGTTTAGTTTTGGCGAGAAGAAGACAGAATCTGCTGCACCAAAGTTCAGTTTCGGAGAAAAGAAGTCGAAAGCAGCCGATGCTCCAAAGTTTAGTTTCGGAGAGAAGAAACCTGAACAAGCAGAAGCTCCAAAGTTCAGCTTTGGTGAAAAGAAAGCAGATCAATCTGAAGCTCCAAAGTTCAGTTTCGGAGAGAAAAAGTCTGACGAATCCAATGCTCCTAAGCAGACTCTGAATAAGCAAGCTGCATCCGAAGTCACAGAAGCACCCGGTGCATCCAAACCAGCGAGCTTACTCTTTGGATCTACCCCAAGCTCCGGAGGATCCAACTTCTCCTTTGGAACAAAGGAAACCTCCGAAGCAGCAAATGACAAGACTACGTTAGGGAAGTCAACATCAGCAACCAAGGAACCATTTTCATTTGGTGGTGTGTCCAATGTTGCATCAACAGAAAATAGTAAAGTGCCCCAATTTGGTCTGGTGGTCCTGAAGGACGATGATGATTTGAACGAGGGGCCCAAGAAGAGAGCCAGACCCGGCACTGATAGCTCAGGAGTTTCAGGATTCGGGTCAAAAACTACGAATCTTTTTGGGGCTTCGGATAAACCTTCCCTTGGTGCTACCGAAAAACCTGCTTTTGGTTCTACAGAAAAGCCAACTTTTGGTTCAAGCCAATCACTCTCCACCAGTGAAAAGCCAGCATTTGGGTCTGCCGAAACTCCCGCCTTTTCATTTGGAAAGTCAGCACAACCCTCTACCCCCATTCTTTTCGGCAAATCCGACTCAAACTCCGCCCCTGAGCCAAAACCAGCGTTCAGTTTCGGAAACAAAACCACCAATGCCACCGGTGAACCAGAGGCTGCCAAAGCTGGATCCCCAACTCCTTTTGCATTCGGTTCCTCCACCACCACCCCCAAACCAGGATTCACCTTTGGTGCAAAGGAAGCCACTCCAACCTTTGGTGGTTCTAATCCTGCTACTGCAGCTGGTGCAGCCGGTGCCACCCCATTAACAGGATCAAGTACTCCAGCCAATGCGGCGGCCGGAAGCACTCCGTTCTCCTTCAGCAACAACAATAAGCCCAACCAAAACTTCAAATTCGCAGCAGGCATGCCTACCATGAAGCCTATCACCATTCCTGGAGCTAGTCCTGCATTTGGTAACACCAACTCTACCGGGTTCGGAGCTACAGGCCAGAGTCCATTTGGTCAGGCCCCATCCGGCGGATTCGGAGGCCAACCAGCCAACGCAGCTGGGGGATTCGGACAATCCTCAGGCTTTGGACAAAGTCAAGCAGCTTCACCGGCCCCGGCATTCGGACAGGCACCTGGAGGGTTCAACAGAGAAGTAACACCGACCTTCCAATTCGGGAACCTGTCGCAGACACCGGCCTCGGTGTTTGGTCAGCCGCACCCACAAGCACTGCAACCAGGACCTGGCGGTATGCAGACCAGCGGTATGCAGGCGGGAAACTCGGGGTTCAACTTTGGCAGCCGGGAACCCACGCCTGATCCCTCCACCATCTTTGGATCAGGAGCAGGCGGATTTGGAGGGATCTCCATGCCACAACCAGGACAAGCATTTGGAGGGGCAGCAATCGGTCAAGCGGGAGCCCAACAAGGAGCTCCTGGTCAAACCCCCACTCCACCACTCCGGAGGATCGCCCATCCCAGACGTCGTAGGTAGTTTGTTAATATTTTTTCTTTTAATGAATTCCGAGGGCATAGTTTGCCCTCCCACCTCTCCATAATTTACCCCCGGAGGTCGCGTGAATCGACTCACGTGATGCGGCGAGAATTTTACAGAACCAGCCTGAAGCCCTTTACAGGATCGTGTAACTCCAGATTGGAACCGTTGGGGAGTGCGGGGACTCCGCACAGGTAAAACACATGCGGTTTTAACCTGACAACTATGACGTCCCCCAGATGAATCCGAGGCTCTCCACTTCATGAGGTCAAGCCCCAAACTCTGTGAACCGGAGGGCTTCACCTCCGGAGTAATCTCATGGCACTTACGGAGGTTGTCCCCGGATTCCAATTCCGTAAGGCCATGAACTGAGGTTATTCGGGTGGATGGTCCAATTGGACCATCCGGTCGAGGAAGTTTCGAGGTTACCAACCTGGTCAATCCGGGAATTACGGCCACGCTGCTCCCCCGTGCAGACACAGACCAGCGCCATGCCCTTAAGCGATTCCTGGGGAAAAGATTTCCCCCTAAACCCCGGCTCCTGCGTCCGATATGTACGTCTGCATTCAGAAGACTCTTCAATGCTATTAGATGAACTGCTCCACCCCCTGGCAACCTCCAGCTTTCGCAACAGCTGCCAGAGTCGTCACACTCCTCCTGACCTTGGCCATGCCATGTGCCCTTTTTTTGGCACACCATGTGACCGTGATGGCTTCCACCTCCCCTCCCTCCTCCTCCTCCACCCGCACGGACCCCCGGATATCTGCCCCTGATCCCGTGCTCCTTTCCGTATCAGGAAATGGCCTCGTCCCCACCCTGGCCATTTTCACCTGTGAGTTGTGTCTGCATGAACAACCACGAAAACGGCGCGCCTCCGCTTTACATATAAACTACGCCATTCCCTGATGATTAAGCATCTTAGCCTGAACTTCTTCTCCGACTGGTCAATTCCCTGCCACTCATAAACTGGTCACTATCTTCTTGCTGTATTGCCGCTGATAGTCCCACCGTCCAGCTCCATCACCTACCACGAAGTAAGCTTGCCTGCCAGAGTCCTTTTGAAGCAATCTCATCGTTTCGACTGCTCACTCCTCTGACAAGTCCAGATTTTATTTCCACGCAGAAACTCCTTAAGCGCCCTATTTATTCATCATGCCCGCAAGAGACGAGGTCAATTGGCGACCAGGAAGAATCCAATCCATCACCGCCGAGAACGAAGTGGTTTTGAAGCAAATATGGGCATACATGTTGAAATACTGGGGATACGAACTCCGCCTCGACGCTGAGGATATTCCCTACAAAGAATGCTACATTCCTTCCACCCTGACCACCATCAGGTCGGAAACCGCCGGGGCCAACGGGTTGTCCACCTCCGCCACCCGCAACTCGTTGGGGTCCGTCAACACCAGCAAAACCTCGACTTCTACTCTTCTCTCCAAAAAGAGAAGGGGGCTTTTTGGAGGCTCGAAAAAGGCACCCCAGGCCGCCGCCGCCGCCGCCCCTCCTCCAGATTCAAAGCGTATGCGTCAGATCCAGACTGGTTCCTCCTCTGAAAGATACTCCAAGGTGGTTGAGCCAAGCGCTGCGGTGGTTGCTGCTTTCTGTAACTTCTACAAGCAGGACTTTGAGCACGATAAGCATTACTTCACCGGTGAAGAGTCTTCAAATGACGACGTGGCCCGTGAACTGAACAACCTCTCCAATGGTCATGCAACCAGCGAGCCAAGCTACTTGAACGGCACCACCCACGCCAGATTCGACGACGATGACTCGGACTCCGACACCGCTTCGATGGACTCGTTTGTCACTGCCTCGACATCTCTTACTGAGCCAGAGGATTCCTACGAACCAGAGCCCGAGATCGAGCCTCCAGTTCCTAAAGGAGGAAGCCCTTACACTAGAAAGGGCATTGTGCATCCTGCTGCAACCAGCCAATTCAACAGCACCACCAATGGCTACTCTGGTAAGACCCAAACTTACTCTTCTCTTTTGACCCGTAAGAGCTCAGTCAAGTCATCCAGTGGACAAGTCAATGGATCCAATGGCTACGCCAATGGAAACGCCAAAAACAGCCATCCATACGCTTCAAAATCTAGACAATCAAGCTTGTCTACTCCTGTTCGTACCCCCTCAAAATCATTACCTAAACCACAAGTTGAACACATTGCACCACCACCTGCTCCCGAACCAGTATCCAGAGAGTTACCAAAACCAACTGTCTCATCAGCTCTTGTTGATACTACCACTGCCTCAAGAATCAACATTTCAACCAATCCAGGTATTTTATCTGTGTTGGCTCAATACAAGCCTCAGGACTTGCATAAGGCAGTTTTCGTGAGTATGAGAAATGACATGATTGATAATTTCTGGTTGCGTTTCATTAGAGCCAGAAAGTGGGACAGTGAAAAGGCCATTCAAATGTTTAGCAAATCCTTGAACTGGAGAGTGAATGAAATGCCTGTGGCTGAATGGGTCAACGAAGGAGATGGACCATCCTACGTCAATAAAACTAACCCAGGTTTCATCAAGAACTTGACAGTTGAGAAGAGTTGGGTCAAGGGCCATGATAAAAATGGTAACACAATTTTCTTTTTCCAAGCCAGAAAGCATTTTGGAAGTGATTCATCTTTTGAGGAAAGTCAAAGATATGCAGTGATGTCTGTAGAATGGCTCCGTATGTTCTTAAAAGATACACATGAATCTGTCGATGAATGTTCCGTTGTTTTTGACTTGACTGGATTTTCTTTGAAGAATGCTGATTACGAAACCATCAAATTTTTGGCAGACATCTTTGAAGCACACTATCCTGAATGTTTAGAAAAGGTTTTCATTTTCAATGCACCATGGATTTTCTCCACCGTTTGGAATTTCATTAAGGGATGGCTTGATCCAGTTGTTGCTTCTAAGATTAACTTTACCAAGGACTTCAAGGAATTGTCGCAATTTGTTGAACCAAAGTTCATTCCAAAAGACATGGGGGGATTGGATTCATCCACAGGTTCATACGTGCCACCTACTGCCAAGGACACTCATCCACCAAAGAAGAGAGATGAGAAGTACCGTCAATTGAGGTTTCAAAAAGATCTTCTTATGATGCAATATCTCGAAACCACCATCCGTTGGGTCGAGTCTACCAGTCCCTCGGTCAGTGATAAGTACTTGCAGGACAAGATTGCCTTATCCACACAATTGAGTGATATGTATCTCGAGATTGATCCATACGTTAGAAACCCTGGTATCTACGACAGAGATGGAACCTTACACCTTAGCAATTGATTTGTGATCTGGCCCAGATCTATTTATTCATCATATTCATTTATTATAAGTTTGTTCCACGTTAGAGTTGGTGCTGTTTTGTTCATATGATTTCAATCGTTGTATCAGTGAATGGTAGAAGTATCCGAAAAGGGGGTACAGTATACATGCTGTATAGAATATTCTATAATAAACATTCCATATACAATTAAAGAGCATCGACTCAGTAAGCATTTGATTCCCTTATTCGCAATTGATTTACTCTACATGTTCATGTTACTCATTTATTCTCTTCCATGATTGATCACTACCATCGATTATGATTAATTATTCTCCAGCATTTTCTATCGTGTGCTTAACTCATCATATTTTCTCTCGATCGGACCTATTGTTCGTATATTGCACACATACATGTACCTGAGTTTCTCCTGATAAGACTCCTTCAAATTTTCAGTTTTATTCTCTTATCTTCTCAAGGTAATTTTATTCACCTGAATTTTTACCATCATTTTCACTTGAATTATCTTTTGAATTTCACCGTGTGTCACATTCACCTCTCACCATACCATACATTAGCCCTAGTCTCACCCCGTGATATTCACGGCCCAACATTCATGTGCTCCTGAAATCGGGGGGTGTAAATGTGTCACCATCTCAACTTGAGGTGAGAATACCCAAGCCTGAACTAAGCAAAAACCCCTGGGATAAATGTCCCGATGTAGCAATTGTCGATGTGAATCCAACAACTATCCAGCAAGAGAAGAGCCTATTTTTCACGGGGGAACCCCAGAAAGTTTAATAGACACTGCATGCTATTGTTTACCCTTCGCTACCCCTCAGAGGGGATGATGCCCGCGACGGAGTGTTCTTTGCGGGGCACAGCCCCGGACGCCAGGATATCTGGGGACACAGTTCCGGTTTAACTCACCTACCCTCGGAACTCTTGGAACTACAACAAGTTCCGGGGAGACCAGCAACATCGGCGCCTAGGCCAACCTGCGATCCTCAAACTGCAAAACCTAGTTGTCCTAATCGCGTACTGTATGTACAGGTACTGTACACAAGCCCAGTACATGCATCCCCTGCAGACAACTAACCAAAGTCAACTATCTCTTCCTCCATCAACATGTCCCGTCGTTCCGGCAGATCCAAGGCCTATGCCGATGCCAACGAGTCCCACGAGTACCAGGAAGACGATGAGGCCAACAATTACGAAGCAGAGCCCGAAGATGAGCTCGAAGATGAGCTCGAAGTCACCCGATGTGTATGTGCAGTGGATGAGCTTACCAACGCCATGGTGAACCCCCAATTGGCAGAGTTACTCCAGAAAGAGTACCACATCCGTATTGACCAGGGTCTCTTCATCCAGTGTGACAAGTGCTCCGTCTGGCAGCACGGATACTGTGTTGGTTTGTTCACCAACGATGAGGTTCCCGAGAAGTACTGGTGTGAGTTGTGCAAACCAGACCTCCACGTGTTTCTCTACGACAACAGTGTCAACAACAGGACGTTGTACCGTCCTGTCAACGATAAGCGCAAAAAACTTCTGCTTGAGGACTTAGCTGCCGGTCTGCTGACTTCCAAGTCTCGTTCCAGGGCCAAGCGGCTGGCAGCATCGTCGGCTTCTCCGCCCGCCAGTGAGGGCAAAGCCGGCCGCAAAGAACGTAGGCACTACGATGAGTCCTACGATGAGCAGTTGCAGAAGGCGTTGAGGGAAAGTGCTAAGGAATCTGGTATCTCTATTAGCACAGATATCAAGAAGTCCGAGAGCAACAACGACGTCAAATCCAACGGCTCCTCTCCCAGCTCTTCGTCGGCCCAATCAAGAGAGCGGTCTGAAAACTCCAAGAGAAGAAGCAGAAACGACACCCCAGAAGAGCCCTCCAAAAAGCTCAAGACAGAGGCGGACCAGCGAGAATCCGATACAAACGAGCTTAACCCCTCGACTATGGAAGATGACCGTGAGGACGACACAGATAGCAAGAAGCAGGAGGTGGTCAAGAAATCGAAGCCCAGAGTGGCTAGAACTAGCAAACCAAAGAAGAAATCGGAGTCTGATAATGACACCAAGACATCGGCAAAATCAAAAGCATCTACCGCTTCCAATTCAGCGCTCTTGAACAAGGACGAATTAGCCAACCAGGCTTCTAAACCACGCTACGTCAGCGATAAATCCACCATCTACGAATTACGCAAACGTACTGGTGCCATACTTGAATGGTTGGGCAGATCTCAAATAGAGTTAGAAGAAGAAAAGCTCAACAAAATTGAATTGTTCAACTACAAAGATTCCGAAACCGACTCTCAGATTGTGTTGGAGAGCGGAACGGTAATCAAAACTTTTGATGAAAATCTTACACTCATGGAGAAACTTACTGAAAACATTCTTAATTGGGAACAGAAGTTCGGCAAATACGCTCCCTAGATTTACGGACTTACTGGTTCAAGCTTTGTTCTTGTATCTTGATTCATCTTGTATATTAACGCATCTGTACTTATAATATATCTCTTAATTGAGCTCTTCTTTCAATTCTAGCTTCTCCTTGACCAACATCATGGTTCTCATTGATGTTATCATACAAGCTCTCGAGCCATTTGTTACTATTCAAGATCACATCTCCTCCGATGATTAAATTGACCTTTTCATTCAGAGCACTTAATTCATGAACTAGTCTGGCTTCTTCGTAGGTCACACCTCCTTTGACATATATAATGATGTCTTGTACATGCTCATTTTTGAGATCTGAGCCGTATTGCTTCTTAACCACGTCTGGTATCAAGGTAGAGAAATGAGTTGTGTGGCTATTTTCTGATTGGCTGGGAGGCATGATTAATTGCTCGAGAATTTCGTTTAATTTGGGAACATATTGCATGTAGATATTATCATTCTGGGGATTGGCATTTCCAATTCCGTTAAACAAGTTATTGATGTTAATTTTCTTGTTGAAAATGTTGCCGAGATTGTTAGTATTTCTGTTGGCTGCAGATCCACTCTTGATATTAGGACCTACCAAACTCTTGAATTTCTTGATCAAAGAATTTTGAGAGACTGTCAACACCGGGCTGGACTTGGAGGGGTCATTTAATTTAGCAACGAAGGTCAGGATTTCGTTGGCATTGGGGAATCTGATAGAGTACAAGATGATCAATTTCAATTTTTCGTCGGTGGGAATGTGTGGGTTGTCGAAAAGCTCCATCAATCGGGTTTTCAAGGCTTGCTGATTATCTAAATCGCAAATGATTGTTTGCTGAAGCTCACCAATATCCCACAAGCTTCTATTCGAGATTTCCTTATCTAATTCACTGATCAAGTTCAAATGCTTTAATATGTTTGCTGAGAGCTTTTTGTACTCAGGAAACTTTGTCAACATTTTCTTAAGTTCGGACAAGTTTTGACTGTTTAAGTTATCTCCCCACGATTGGTTCGTTTGTGATTTATACTGTTCCACGTATTTTTGAAACTTTTCCGTCAAGTCACCATAATTCAAGTACAACGATTCCTTGTAGAACTTATCCAGTGTTTCGGAGAGTGTGACTGATTCCTTGGAGTCCTTCAAGGTCACGATGTTTTTTTTTATTCCGATGAGTTCGTGAAGCATGGACTGGTAGGTCCATGGCGTTATCATGGGGGTAATAGGGTCACTTTTTCTATCGAGCAAAAGTAGTATTGGGGCGGTGTCGGACTTTTCGTTTAAATCGTCAAAGAGATTGTTATTGGAATTGGAATTGATGTTGTAGAGGATTTCGGAGCTCAACCGCTTGAGCCCTATGCTGTTCTGCTCGTATTTAATCACGGGACATTTTTTCAAAGACAAGAGCAAACTGGTGATGCTGTTGGACTCCTCCACAATAGGGTCGATAGACCTCTGAACTTCGGGCATTTGTTCTTCCTTCTGGGTGACGAAGAGGTTCAGATTGACAATCACGTAGTCCTGGAAGAGCTCAACCACGCTGGAAATCACTTCGTACTCGTCGGCTTCCGCGAGCCGCTCGAGCTGGCTCTTGTTGATGGTATTGTTTAAGAACACCTGGTAACTATTAAAGTGGGGGTTGCGCAATTCTTGAACCAAGTACTCAATCGACTCCTTGTTTGGCTTGACATACACAATACAATTCAAGTGCTTCATGGAGTTCAATTCGTGTTGCTTTTCGATCAATTCGATCAAGATAATGTCATTCAGGAGTAATTGGGATTGGGTGTAAGACATGGAAATGATGGGGGTTGTGTAGCGGTCAACCAACAATACTTTGGCCTTACTAGTGCCTGGCCCGCTGGAGGAGTCAAACAACTTGGAGAAGTAAACATCGCTGACTTTGGACAAGTTTAGCGTCATGGCAAGTGGTAGGTGGTTAGTTCTTGGAGGATCGAAGTTATACAGTGTGGTCACGTGACCACACTTACTGGATAGACCACAGTGAAGGTACCACTTCTAAGGGCAAAGTTGGAGCCTGGACTGGGTACCAATAGTGCTACACAATGGTGCGATCTGTTTATGTGATTTTCTAGCGTGGTTTTCTAGTTTATTCTAAGGGTTCTAAATGGTGAGCACTTCGACCCGTTAACGTGTCAGATCATAAGCTGCATCATAATCTGGAGTGTTCTTCGGGGTAGTAGAAGTTGGACCGTGGTTGGTATGGGGCTGGGATTCCACCCTTATCGAACTTGGCTCTGAACTCCTCGATGGTGTACAATTGGCCTGTGGGGTACTTCTCGGGGACTGGATGCAAAATTTCGTGTTTCACAGACTTGACCAAGTCGGCTTTGAAATGGGCATCGATCTGGTTAGACTCAGATTTCTTGAGTTCTACCTCGAGCTCCTCAGCAATGGCTTCAACATTATCCACATGATCAGCAATGATCTTATCCAAGATGTCGGAGCTGACTTTGAGATCATGTCTGGTCAAGTAATTCAACAAAGAGCTGTGAGTCAACTTGGTCTGCAGAACCTCGGGAACAGTTTGTGCCTTCAAATGAACCGCGATGGTTGAAGTCTTCTGTGCCTCGTTGAAAATGGTGTCGTCCACAAACTTCAAGAATTCTTGCTTTGTGATGGTGTCGAGAATTCCAACATGTCTTTCTTTGTCCTCGAAATCAATGAATCCCGAGGAAATCTCGTTCCAATACCTTGCAGTCTCCTCCGACAAGAATCTCAACTTAGTCAACTTAGTGTTTCTCAACGATTGTTTGAAGGAGTCGAATTCTTCGTCGTTTAAGCCGGTATTCAAGTAATTTCTGAACTTGACTAAAAATTCGTCGATTCTATACTCCAAATATTCTGTGGATCTTTCCGATTGGATCAAAATTCTGAAATAAGTCGAAGTTCTGCCCAACCTTGTACCTGAGAAAACGACATATCCCAATTGTTCCTTCGTACGTAATTGATCGAAAGAACGTTGTTTAATGATGGTGGAGAACAAGTCTGTAAGGACTCTTTGTCTATCGTCCTTGGAATCTGCGCTGATTTGGAGCAAATACTCGATACAAGAGTTGATATTCTTGGGGTCTGGAGTGTAAGTCACATATCTCAGTTGCGTATTCTCTGCAGCAACATAATTCTGCATCTTGACAATATTCTGAACCTCTTCGACATTTCCAGCAATACTCTTGTAGTCACTGGTATACTTGAGCAACAATTCTTTGACTGCGTTAGCATTTCCAATATCGAAATTGCCATGAACTAAAGACTCAATAAAGACACCTTCACTCCAAATTGTGTTGCTAACGAATTCAGTAAATTCTTCAAAGGTTGCTCCGTTTTTCAAAAATTCAGCTTTATCCTCTTTCTGATAGACTCCATCATTGATCAACACCAACAAGTGAGAGCCAATTTGCTGGAATGGATTTCCATAGCCTGCATTGTTGAGATCTTGAATTACCTTCATCTTCAATGTCTCATATCTATCCTTAGAGGGTTTGAACTTTACGAAGTTGGATAACACTTGCTCTAATAACACAGTCAATTTGTCGTTGTAGCCTGAAATTCTAATGTTGTAGCCATCTCTCAACAGAGAAATTCTAACCATCAAGCCGACAACAGAAGCATAATATGTGATTTGGTTCAAATGGTCATTGACAAGTTCGGCTAAGAGACTTGAGTATGCATTATTCTTGACATTGGAGATAGTTGGAGGTAAGTGTAATTGGATTTCAATATTTCCTTTTGGAACCTCGAATGTATCATCTTGCTTAAACCAGAGTTGCAACTTGTTAGTGTCTTCCAACAAATATGGATGCTTCAAGGGTTCCTCGGATTTATTCTTTAAGACGTCGAAATTCTCTGGAATGAATTCGTTAGGAGATGGTAAATGTAATGCATCGTTAAGCTGTACTTGCTCTAAATCTTCAAGAAGATCACGGGGCAAGTTCTCCAATTTATACTCAGTTCCGTACCATTTTTCTTTCTCTGAAAGGTCCTCAACTTGCTTGGAGACAAGGAAAACTCTAAAGTTCGAAGTATTGAAATATTTTCCAAAGTCTTGGATTAAGTCGGGTTTGAATTCATGGTGAGTTATAGCACTCAAAATATACTCCGCTGGAATATATCCATTGTCACCATATTTCAACAATTGGCCACTCAACTTGGACACCGTTGACGATGCTTCGCTCTTTTGTCTAAACTTGAAGTTGACCTTGGCAATGTCGTGGCCCTCTTTCCAGATCCACTCCTTAGGTTCGGTTGAACTGACCAATTTGATGTATTGGAACACCACATTGACTATCTCCTTCCAGTGCTTAACACCCTCTGGAGTGAGTTCAGCTTCAAACAAGAAGGAACTACTGCCCTTACAAGTTTTTTGGAGGCCTGAACTGACTTCGATGGCCCAGCCCTTTTCCTTGATGTAGTGGTAAATGGAGCCCTTACTCTCGTGGCCAAGTAAATGGGAGTAGTATCTGGAAGGGTCATAATTCCAGGTCTCCTCGAAGTCATCTGGAACCATGAAAGTCAATTCGAGTCTGTGAATGTCCTGCACTGGCTTAACTGAGATCAACTTACCCAATTCCTTGTCGGTGTAAACTAACTGGCCGCCGTAATCGGATCTGGCCAAGCTCTTGTCGATAACTGGGGAGAACTTCTCGATGGCCCATGCAGATAACGTATCCAAATCTTCCTTACCAAGAATGGTCAATCCCATTCTGTTGGCAGAGTAAGTGTTCTTGTGAAACTCGATGAGGATGTCTCTAACGTTTCTTCCCGAACTGATGGGGTCATCGTGCAAGGTCTGGTGGTTTCCTGTGGAGAAGCCGTTGTAAGGATGGAGGGGGTTACTGGTGGCCTTGTCCAACTGGTACAACCGCCACAAGTCCGACTGGAGATTCTTCTTGTTTTCTGAGTCCACGGCGTTGATTTCACGGTCTTTGCAGCTGTTGCTGAACAAAGGCCCGATGAAGAACTGAGCAAACCTGTCGAGGGCTCCTTCCAAGTAGTCCGAGCCCACCTGGAAGAAATAGTTGGTGTGTTCCAAAGCCGTGAAGGCGTTGGAGTTCCCTGAGTGCTTGGCCAAGTACGAGGCATATTCGTCTTCTTCGGGGTACTTTTCTGTGCCCATGAAGAGAAGATGTTCACAGAAATGGGCCAAACCGTGAACATCGTAGTCGAAGTCGCCGAAAGAGCCCACGTTGACGTCCAACGCAGCCGCAGCCTTGTCGGCGTTGGGATCATGGATCAACAACACCTTCAAGTTGTTGTCGAGCTTGATGAACCGGTAGTTTCTGTCATCGATCAACGGCTTCTCGATCACCGGGTCATCGGCCAATATGGAGTATCCCGACATCTTAGCTAGCGGGTTGACGGGGGAAGTGTGGGAGGTTCGAAAGGGGGATGAAACGCTTAGTTGGAGGGGCACCTTGGACTTTAAGTACTGGGACCGAAACAACATGGACGTTAGGAGGATGGCAAACCATGTGAAGGATGTTACACAATAATGTGGGGGCGACGCGGGGGTCCAGCGATACCGTTGTGGTTGTGGATGAGATTGTGGCCGAGACCGTGGCCAGACTGGGAACACCTTCAAAACGACTGTGGTGGTTGTGGGCGAAAGGCAGAGACGAAATGCCAATGATAAGGAATTCCATACAATAGAGAGATTGGGCTGAGGAAGTGTGCGATGGCATTGTGGTACTTGGGTGCCCTCGCGAAATGTGGGGGCCAGAGAGGAAGAAGAGGAAAGTATGGCCGGAGCGCAGATGTGCCCATTGCCCGTAAAGGTCACTGCCTAATCCAGTGTCATTGGCGTGGAAGCGGCTGCACTGACACAGGGTGAAATTTAGAAGAGTTTGGCCCATGAAGCGGTTCAACTTTCAGCTATTTTCAAGACCGAGGAAGATTTGGCCTTTGTTCCGAGCCACACTTCTGTAAGTGTTTCCAGGAAACAACCACCCCAAAGAGCCCCGATGTGACTTTCCAACCCCGTAGCGAGCATCGAGTCCCTTGGTGGTTGTGATTTGCATCTTGTTATGTCCTGATACGACGCAAGCTACTTTCTGAGTAATTTTTCATATTTTTCATAATTTTCACAATTTTGAAAACACAGCTTAACTTGATATCCCACTTTGTACCACAAAAGTGTTCTACGATTGGCTACATTATATGCTATGGAGTATTGAGATTGAGTTGGAGACTCTTTTCTGATACCTATCTATGACCTATTTTTTACGACTCCAATGTCTATTTCAACAACTGTTCGAGATTGACTAGAAAAGAGCTGATGAGGTATTCCACACTGTCCAATTTTGTAAATGCACTGACCAACACAGGGTCTGGAGACGACACCTCGATCTTCTTGTTGATCATCACCACCATATTATTGTAGGTGATGCATTTTGTGACGTAATCTATAGGTTCAAGCCTAGGCTTCAACAGCAAGTGGCTCATGACATTGGAGAACATTCGTGCGCCCTCGCTTGGCTTGTCAGAAGCCAGCGCCAATTGATTCAAGCGGTCTTCGATCTCCGAGGCATGCAATGGAGACTGTTCTCGAGGAGATGCGCTCATGGAAGCTGGAAATGGTGTTGCATGCGAGCTGGGAAGTTTCATTTCGTCTCTGATCTTGTCCACGTACGACACACCGGTGGGAGTGAACTCGCCCCAAGGCTTCTCTGTGACTCTATGGAGACTTTTGAGATCAACGCATACTTCTGCCTGGCTGATGTACAAGTCAATAGCCACTGTGGGGGGAAGCTCCGGCTCAAACAGGCCCGGGGTAGCCACGTTGACCGGAAACACTAGATCGGGGTCCGTAGGAAGCTGCAAGCAGTTCTTGGCTGTCTGGAGCTCGCGAAGCAAGGTGTTGAACGAGTCAATCAATTGCTGGTGGCCCAACTGTGAACACGCCACTTCGTCGGCCAAACTCCTGATTATGCCGATGGATGTATCAACGGACTCCTTTGCTGTGATGATCTGATGGAGCATGATGGGCTTCTTGAGGGTCAACCGGTGCAAATGCTTGAAGTGGGACTCACGAATGGCAACCGATAGTTGGGTGATGAACGGCCCGTCCCGCACAATGATGCCCTTCAAGGCTTCCAGTTTTGCAGTGGAGAACGGCAACTTGATCGAAGGGCCCTTTTCGATGTGATTGGCTTCATCTGGCTCCTGGGGAGAGTTGTGTAGAAGCAAATTGCAACAGATCTGGAGGGCTTCTATGATCTGCGGAAGTTCGGGCGTGACCACCGAGCTGATGAACCAGTGCAAGTCACGGTCCTCCTGCGTGTCTTGATGGCCCTTGAGGAACTCGACAAACCGGCTGTCAGAGTATATGGCTTGGAGGGTCATTAGTATAGTAGTGGTTCGAGATATTGAATCACGTGTGGATATGGTATCACCCCATCACGTGACACACCAGTGGACTTCCGCTTTGGACTTCTGCGGAATCGAGTCACCACTAATGTCGCGTTGGTGGTGATGTTGGAGGACAGCACCGGCCACCAAACCAGAAAAGCCCGCAGCAGCAGCAACAGCCACGGCAGCTCTAGAAGACCCAGCAACAAGCCAGCCAATCTGTACTCGCTGCAAGCCCTGCCACGGCTTTTTTCCGGAGTTCAAACCACTTGTAGGCAGATTAATGTGTACATCCCGCGTCACGTGACCCAAAGGTTCTGGAGATACAAAGGGCACCTTTGGCTGCATGATTCTTCTGCTCGTCTTGCATGCCATCATATGCTCCCAGAACTTACTACCTGCACTTTCCTAGCGACCCTAATGCGGCCAGCAACCACTTTGGGGGCCAGGTGCCCAGCCAATGTCGCGATGTCGCCCTCCCTTGCCATCACGTGAGCAACACATACCATCATCAACAACAAATCCTCCCTACGTGTGCAGGACAGGCTTATATCCACAACTGTAAACAACACACGTCTTCGATGCTGGGCCCTTCTACTTCAAGCGAAAGATCCACGGCTATCCCCGGCGACGCGGCCAGCCACGATTCCGTGGCCTCCAGACCTGATTTCGACAGCGTTACCGCCACTGCTGCCGCTGCGGTTTCTGCTTCTGGCTACTCCACCGGACTTCCAGAAGAAGCTAATCAGTTCCATCCGCATCACCAGAACAGTTATGCCAATGCTGAGTTCCAGCACAGAGCTGAGCTTCAAAGAAGACAGCAACAATTGCAACAACAGGAATTGCATCAACAACAACAAATGCAGTTCCAACAGCAACAACAAGCACAGCAGGTTCAGCAGATGCATCACCACCATCAATTGCAGCAACAGATGCCAGAAGAGTACGACAACGGAGGCATGCTAGGCTCCCGGTTCGGCGACAACGAGGTGATCAAGACTTTCAGCTCCAAGTCGTACTTGGTCAAGTACGTCAAGGATGTGCTTAGTGCGGAAGAGAGATGCAAGATTGTCATCAACTCGTCCAAGCCAAAGGCGGTGTACTTCCAATGCGAGAGATCCGGCTCGTTCAGAACTACCGTCAAGGACTCTGCCAAGAGACAGAGGGTCGCCTACACCAAGAGAAACAAGTGTGGTTACCGGTTGGTGGCCAACTTGTATCCTTCGGACAAGGACAAAAAGAAGGTCAAGAAGGAGGTCAAGGACGAGATCGAGTACCTGGACCTTTCTGGCGACATGTGGATCTTGCGTATGATCAACCCCAACCACAACCATGCTCCTGAACCTCTCAGTGGCAAGAAAAAGCGCCTGAAGAGCGCAAGAACCTTGGTTGAGAAGCCTATTCACCGCAATATTCCTAGCTCGTTGGCTGCTGCCGCTGCTGCTGCAGGGCACTTTGGTCCAAATGAAGCCCAGCAATTAGCGCAAAATGGTCTTCACCACCATCTCCACCACGAAGAGGGCCACACACCATCCGTGCAAGATGCTGCTGTGATCGCTGCTATTGAGGCTACCCCTGCCGCAGCCGCCGCTGCTGCCGTTGCACTTCACAATCAAAATCCTCCTGTCGACCCAAATATTGACCCCAACGTCGACCCTAGTGTCCAAGCTCACGACCACGCTGCCATGAGGCAATTCCACCAGGGCTTGAGACGTTAACCCTTTATTTCTAAATTGTTTTATAATACATGTTTTGTAGTCTGATATGGTCAATTAGTTTGACTTGTATGAATTAATAGTACCGAATAAAAATATGATATGAAAAAGACTACTTTTAAAGCACAAATGGCGTTTTGGGCTCGGCAATGTATAAGACTATTTATTCCTGACTTAGTAAGGTACTAGCTTGTAAAGTTAAGAGGTAAGCACTCATTTCCTCGATTATTTCGATTTCGAATTAAGAACCTTCAGTATAATGGAAATTAAATCGAGAAACCTTTTATTTACTCAAAATGGCAGATAAACCAAACAAAAGAAGTTCAATTGGAGGCATTAGAATAATTTTATGGAACTACCAGTAAAAGGTCTTCTACGCTCTGAAACCACGTAGATTTAATTTCTGAAAATATCGTTCTAAGGGAAACTTACTATCACGACAGCCCGGCCAAAAATCATAAAACATCCACTGTCCAAATTGGTCAAACCTATAAATAAATCAGGGCACCAGATTGCTGATAAGTTGCAGCCGTGCTCTTTGTTAGTGTTTGGTTTGTGAGTAATGAACATGCAGGTAAACACCCCAAAACGTTCACAAGGTACCCGAAGAGTGGAAATTCTAGGGAAAAGCCCCTAACAAAATTCTTCACTGCTACAGAATCAATAATAGATACAACAGCAATTTTAAGGTACGAAAACTGGAAACTAGTGGCAATTGACAGCTGTGACTAATAAACTGAGACTTTTTCGCCAGTGATGGATACTCACTAACTAGTGAAAATTTACCTAGTGAGGAGCTCAGAGACCCAATTGTTATGCGATAAAATCCATGGTTTGGCTAAATCACTCGAGTTACCAATAGTCCTCATCGTGGCCGACAATCTGTGCCAATTTTCTGTGCTAGCTTTCTGTGCCAGCTTTCTGTGCCAGCTCCACAAACTCTTCCTACTATGACGCGTTCCGTACTTTTCACCTTCTCGGCCCACTTCACCTTTTTGGTGAGATCTGTCAACCTGTAAGATCCAGGAAAAAATATCCCTGGTCCCCAGTGAAAAAGCTACATCTCCAGTTCAGGTCTTCCATACCATCGAACCCGAGCTCCATACCCCCCACTCCCCTTCCACTCCCATCTCCTATCCCCAATCTGCAAACCTGCATCTTCCACCTCCCAAGCTCCATTTTTCCCGTTGTTCTACCTCCTCTATCGCAGCCCTAAAGCCTCTCCCCCACGTCCCTACTCTTCTCCTTTCTCCCGCGCACGACATCGGTGTTTTTTCATCACCAAAGTTAACGGTTACCTGAATGATAAGGAAGTTGATCCAGAAACGATTAATGTCTACGTCTCATAGCGATTGGTCGGCCTCCAAGGTCAGAACCACCTTCTTGGAATACTTCAAAACCAAAAAGAACCACACCTACGTCCCATCATCCTCGGTTGTTCCCCACAATGATCCTACTCTCTTGTTCGCCAACGCCGGTATGAACCAGTACAAGCCCATTTTCTTGGGAACCGTCGACCCTCTGTCGGACTTCGCCAGCTTGAAGCGTGCTGTCAACTCGCAAAAGTGTATCCGTGCTGGTGGTAAGCACAACGATTTGGAAGATGTTGGTCGTGACTCATACCATCACACCTTCTTCGAGATGTTGGGTAACTGGTCCTTCGGTGACTACTTCAAGAAGGAGGCCATCGCCTGGTCCTGGGAGTTGTTGACCGAGGTCTACAAGTTGGACAAGGACCGTTTGTACGTGACTTACTTCGGCGGAGACGAGAAGCAAGGCTTGGAGCCAGACTTGGAGGCTAAGAACTTCTGGTCTGCTGTCGGTGTTGCTGACGACCACATCTTGCCTGGTGATGCCAAAGACAACTTCTGGGAGATGGGTGACCAAGGACCTTGTGGTCCTTGTTCCGAAATCCACTACGACAGAATCGGTGGTAGAAACGCTGCCCATTTGGTCAACATGGACGATCCAAACGTGTTGGAAGTGTGGAACGTGGTGTTCATTCAGTACAACAGAGAAGCTGACTCCAGCTTGAGAAGCTTGCCAGCTAAGCATATCGACACCGGTATGGGTTTCGAAAGATTGGTCTCCATCTTGCAAAACAAGTACTCCAACTACGACACCGACGTTTTCTTCCCAATCTTCGAGAAAATCAGAGAAATCACCGGTGTTAGACCATACACTGGTAAGTTCGGTGCCGAGGATGTTGACGGTATCGACACTGCCTACAGAGTCATTGCTGACCACGTCAGAACCTTGACTTTCGCTATTTGCGATGGTGGTGTTCCAAACAATGAAGGTAGAGGTTACGTCTTGAGAAGAATCTTGAGAAGAGGTTCCCGTTACGTTCGTAAATACATGAACTACCCAATCGGTTCGTTCTTCCAACAATTGGTCGATGTTGTCATCGAGCAAAACAAGGAAATCTTCCCAGAAATTGTCAAGGGTGCCCAAGACTTGAAGGAGATCTTGAACGAAGAAGAATTGTCGTTCGCCAAGACCTTGGACAGAGGTGAGAAGTTGTTTGAACAATACGCCATCATTGCTTCCAAGACCCCCGAGCAAACTTTGTCAGGTAAGGATGTGTGGAGATTGTACGACACTTACGGTTTCCCAGTTGATTTGACTAGATTGATGGCTGAAGAAGCTGGCTTGAAGATCGACGAACCTGGTTTCGAAAAGGCTAAGGAAGAATCTAGAGAAGCATCTAAGGCCACTGGTAACAAGGATACTGCTACCTTGGTCAAGTTGGACGTCCACTCATTATCCGAATTGGACTCCAACGATTCAGTCCCAAAGACTGACGACTCTTTCAAGTATGGTCTCGAGAACATCAAGGCTAACATCGTTGCAGTTTACGATGGTTCTGCTTTTGTTGACACTATTTCCGACTCCACCAAGCAATATGGTATCTTGTTAAACAAGACCCCATTCTATGCTGAACAAGGTGGTCAAGAATACGATACAGGTAAGTTGGTCATTGATGGCAAGGCTGAATTTAACGTCACCAACGTCCAAGTTTACGGTGGTTACGTGTTACACACTGGTTCCCTCGTTGAAGGTTCCCTTAGTGTCAATGATGAGATCATTGCTACTTATGACGAATTGAGAAGATGGCCTATCAGAAACAACCACACTGGTACTCACGTCTTGAACTACGCTTTAAGAGAGGTCTTGGGAGATTCTGTTGACCAAAAGGGTTCCTTGGTTGCTTCAGAGAAGTTGAGATTCGATTTCAGTCACAAGCAAGCCTTGAAGCCAGAAGAATTGTCCAAGGTCGAACAAATTTCTAATGAATACATCAAGGACAACAAGTCTGTCTATTCCAAGGAAGTTTCTTTGGCTACTGCTAAGGAAATCTATGGTTTGAGAGCTGTTTTCGGTGAAACTTACCCAGACCCAGTCAGAGTTGTTTCCATTGGTGCTCCAGTTGAAGAATTGATCTCCAACCCAAAGAACGAAGAATGGAACAAGCTCTCCATTGAGTTCTGTGGTGGTACTCACGTTGCTAAGACTGGTGAAATCAAGGACTTGGTTGTCATTGAAGAATCTGGTATTGCCAAGGGTATCAGAAGAATTGTCGCTGTTACTGGTAACGAAGCTCACGAAGTTCAAAGAATCGCCAGAGAATTTGATGCTGAATTGGAGCATGCTAACAACTTGCCATTTGGTCCAATCAAGGAAGCCAAGTCTAAGGAATTGGGTGTTGCATTGAAGAAATTATCTATTTCCGTTTTGGACAAGCAAAAGTTGACCGATAAGTTCAACAAGTTGGACAAGGCTATCAAGGATGAATTGAAGGCCAAGCAAAAGGAAGAGTCCAAGAAGACTTTGGAAGTTGTTAACGAATGGTTAGCTAAGGAAGATGCCGGCGAATATTTGGTCAGCCACGTTCCTATCAATGCTAATGCTAAGGCTATTACCGAGGCCATTAACTTGATCAAGAAGTCTCACAAGACCAAGTCTATTTACTTGATCACTGGTTCAAATGACAAGGTTGCCCATGGTTGTTACGTTTCTGACGAGGCCATCGCAAAGGGTATTGACACCACTGCATTGGGACAAGCTGTTTCTGCCAAGATTGGCGGAAAGGCTGGTGGAAAGGGTAACATTGTTCAAGGTATGGGTGACAAGCCAGAAGGTATCAACTCTGCTATTGAAGAAGTTACCAAAGTCTTTCAAGAGAAGTTGTAATTAGAAGTGACCTGGTCATAGGCAAATACAATATATATAGTAATAATGGACATGTCTAATATTTATACCGGTTTGTAGAGTGTGCTGATTGTGTTATTAATGTATTTCTATGTTGAAATATAAATCTAGACCAATTTACCTGGTAAATATTGGTGGTACTATGAGGAACCTGTCCTCCTATTAATTTCGGATATTTGGAACCGACCAAACTGACTCCATTGAAATTCAAGCTCTAATTTGGAGGCTCTTCATTGGTGAGTTTGTCTTCTTCTATTTGATCGATTTGGGTGGGATTACCCTGGACGTTTGACAAGACTTTACGAACTATGTCATCCAAAGCATCTTTTGAAACCCGAGGAACCTTTCCAATAATGCTGATAGTATTGATTTTCCAATTGAGATGGGGGTAACTGCCAATTTTCACCGTGCTTTCACCATAAGCAGTATCCACTTCGTTCTGTAAGTTGGTCAAAAACGGAGCGAATTCACTTTCACTTGAGGTTGTTTTAACGTATAGTCTGGTCAATTCAGTACCATCTGTCTGGACCCTGCTTTTAAGATATGGTGCCATTGCCAGAATCAACTTGGTGAACAAGTGGGGAACGCCTGGCAATACGTACACTTGATGGTCGAGGCCGACGATAGGGAACCACAACGAGTCCTCCACAAAGATCTTGTCCACGGAGGTATTACTGCCGGCAGTTGGTGAAGGTAACGTGGCCATTTTGTAGAATGCATCCAATTGGTCTTTGGGTAACTTGTTGAGGTACGAGCTTCTGATGCTGTTCATTCTCTGGACCACCTCTTGGTCCAATTTATATTCTAAGCCGTAGTATTCACTAAGAACCGGGTATGTGATGTCATCGTGGGTCGATCCCAAGCCCCCAGACGTGATGATAAGGTCAACTTTGTCCTGGTTTCTCAAGATATTGAGGGAGTTGATGATATCTTGTTTGTCGTCGCCACAAACGATGGTTCTCTTGAGTGGAATGGACAATTCGTTGAAGCAGAATCTAGCAAAGTTGTAGGAGTTTGTGTCCAAGATTTTACCGTTAAGCACCTCGTCCCCGATGATAAGACATCCTGCCGATCTAATGGGTTTAGTGGAACTCATCAGTGCCAAAGAAGAAAAGAGTCTATAACGTAACATCTAGCGGTGCGAGAGTTGCATTTGTCGCTCAAGAATAGCGAGACCTGGAGAGCTTGACGTGTACTAGAGCTACGAATATGGTCATTAACGCCACTGAGAAGCATCTACGTCTTCCTAACGAAGGAAGTAACTAGTTATCTTCTCTATATGAAGCGGTTTGCAAAAATACACAGTGTGGCGTGAATAGTTGGGTAGTTGGGCTGTCCGTAGGCGGCCAAGCTACCGAGAGAAAAGTGCGCCTAGCTGACACTGATTAGCGAGAAATTGCAGCCTGGCGAGAGCTCTGTACCACCAGGTGGAATAGCTCAGGTATCCGCATACCACAACTACTTTAGTATAGCTATTACAAGTATTGATCTAGCGATACTTTCAATTCCATGTAATAGGTGTTGATATTGATATTGATCCCTACTCAGTACCACCCCACCCTTTACCAACTTAAAGTGCCATTTCTTGAGGCACATTCAATCCAACTCACTCTATAGTTGATTGCCATTCATGCCACGATAAACAGTTGTTTGTTGGACAATTAGGTTTATAACTCGATCTCCTATGGTTTTAATTTGATGAAATTAGCGGTAGGGTAGTGAAATATATAGATCAATTCTAATCATGAAATTTCTTGCCATCCAACAAAGTGGCTGGTCCATTTGATCTTGAAAATATATGTTGATCTAAAGATCACTGGAAAAGAAAAAAGCAAGGATTTGGAGACCTACACAGATTCACCGGTAGACGAAGTTGAGCCACAAAAGAGCTCCTTAGGAAGTGACATTAATTGAATTAATATTGGAATTTTATGGAAGTGGTGGTAGGATTCTACGACCACACCTTCAAATCAACGCCTTCACTTCGCTGTACCAAAAGGACCACAATAGCCGATGGGAAAGCCATCAAGCAGTGGTTTTTTGCGGAACTTCAATTAAGTAGCTTAAATTTAATTGCTTGAAGGGTTTAAGAAAGAGTGCATTTATCACCAAAACTAATCAGAGGTCCAGAATGTGGAGGCACAAATCGTCCTGCATTGAGTTGTCTGAACTCCGTAGTCAGGCTAGACCGATCCTGGCAGCTAATTCATCTAAACTATATCAATCGATTTCAATTGGTCTCAAATGGTCATACTAGATCATAATTGGTCATACTAGATCATAATCGACAGGGACTACAGATACAATCAACCAGCCGATAAACCAATTCCCGAATTATAACGTGTTTTCTCCACAACCTTAATTGCTTAACCAACCTTAATTAATTGACCCTAATTACCGACGTTGCATGTGTCACTCTGGAACCAAGTGGGAGTTATTAGACCCGTGTGCAGTTGTCAGCTTATCCTTGCCAGTTACCACTAGCAGCAGTATTTTGCACAAGGATCCGCTATTATACCACCCTGTTCCCAAGACAATCGGCTTGGGTTCGATTCTACGGATCTTGGCCGACTACATGGCCATTATTGTCTAACCAAGACATTTTCACCACAAGTGAAAATCCACTGCGATAAGGCATAAGGGTTGGGCGAAGCATTTGCTTGTTCCCATAGCCTGCGCGGAAGGAAAGACTGCCATCCAGCTATTGTGGCCCCCGTGGTACTACTCCCGTGCCCAAGGAACCTCTCCTACTTTCCACTGTCGTCTTCCCTACTCTCCCCCAGTCTGCTAAACACTGTGCTGGACCCTGGTGCCTAATTTTCACTGTACCTTACGCACCTTCTCCCTAACCAACCTCGAACATTCGCCCAAACCTTGCCCTACATTCTCCGCAACCATCCCTAGCGTTCTATGCATTAGTAGCTCCTCCCTAACCTCTGCGAACCTGCTAGCTATGTCCCCAAAACAGTCGCCAATCTTCCCTATTTCCCCAATTCTCCCTGTTGCCCCACAATCCCGGCCATGGCACTGCCTTCGTGGCAAGAGATCCCGCGCATCCCTCCCTATTCTCCCCGAATGGTGCCAATGTTCCCCCAATCGGCCCTGTTGGCATCCCGCTTAGGCCCCTCCCTCGCCCTAACTTCGCACTCTTCTCGCGCTCTCCGCCAATCACAGCCACTGTGGCTCCGGCACCGGTGCGGAGCTCCTTTCTTTTCTCGCTATTTTCTATTTTCTTCCCTACCACGTTTTCTCCCATTTGTCATCTGTCACAGTCATAGCCACAGAGCCCGCGAAAAATAAAACCACATCGTCAAATCCCTTTTACTCCTCTTGTGACTTATCACTATCCACCAGGGTCGTATTTAAACCTTCAAATCCAGTCTTCGTTCCTTTGATTGCTTAAAGCTTCGACCCATCCCCCGTCCCTGCACCCCGTCCTTCACTTGGTTGTTTAGCTTGATCGATACCGCTGGCTTATCCATCAACTACCATCCCTTTTTCAGTCAGTTTCCTCCCGTCCACAGTTCTTCATCCTCCCACTAGCCCCTGCAACCCGAACATGGGAAACAGCCCGTCCAAGAATGATCCCCTGCCGAATATCCAATCCAACTCAGCAACCACCGGCATTGTCGGTGGCGAACTAGAGGCCGAAGAGTCGGCGCCGGCGCTATCGCAGCTATCGTCCCTTAGTTTAACCTCTGGCGGCTCCGCCAGATCCCCTGCCATCAACATTGGCACCCAGAATGCCAGCGCTTATTCTTCCAATTATAACAAGAACAAATCGTCCGAATCCACCGCTCGTAACAAGCAAAAATCCATCTCTGAGTCTCCACGCCGTGCTCGTAAACCAACCATCCAAGACTTGGACTTGGACCTCGAAATCGGCGCCTCCATGGCCCAGCTCTTGAAGACTTCCTCCCAGGGCGTTTATGGCTCTTCCTTAGACAGCGTCAAATCCGATGCTTCCACTGTGTCTCCTGTGTTCACCACCATGGGTGAATCCAAAGACTCGGATCTGCTCCTGTCCCTGGCCCTGACCTCTCCCTTTGTGAAGACTTATTACTACAAGAACGACTCCAAGGATACCGATTCAAACGCTCCTACTGCTCCCATGCTGTCCAAAAGACTCGATTCCATCGCAGAGACTGAACGCTCGTTGGAACCCAAAAGTGTCAAGCCATTATCTTTATCGAATCTCAAGAAGCACGACTTGAAAAGTGCTGCAGTTCTCGGAGAGGCATTAACAAAAAATGTGTCTTCCAGCTCTTCAAACTTATCAAACTCGCCTCCTTTGCTTCCAACAAATAATCTGCTGGAAATAGATCTTGATGCTGTAATCGATCGTTTGTTGGCCATTGGCATGACGAAGAAACCTTCTTCTCGTCGTGCTATGAAGGACAAACTTCCTTTGACAAACACAGAACTCAAGTATATTCTCCATAAGGCAAGGTCGATCTTCTTGGAGCAACCTACGCTCCTTAGATTGTCCCCTCCTGTCAAGATTATTGGTGATATTCACGGTCAATTCCATGATTTAATTAGAATCTTCAACAGTTGTGGTTACCCACCATACTCTAACTATTTGTTTTTGGGTGACTACGTTGACAGAGGCTATAAATCATTGGAAACCATCTTACTTTTGTTGTGTTACAAGATTAAGTATCCTGAAAACTTCTTTATGTTGAGAGGAAACCATGAATGTGCAAATATCACGAAGATTTACGGCTTCTATGATGAATGCAAGCGTCGTTTACCTTCAATTTCTGGTAACCACAAAATGTGGAAACTGTTCATCGATGTTTTCAATACTTTGCCTCTTGCTGCTACAATCAACGATAAGATCTTTTGTATCCATGGTGGTTTGTCTCCAGACTTGCACAGCTTAAATCAAATTGAAAATATCAAGAGACCCACGGACATTCCAGACAAAGGTCTTTTGGCTGATTTATTATGGTCTGATCCAGACCCCCTGGTAAAGACATTTTCCATATCAAATTGGCCAAAAAATGATCGTGGTGTTTCTTACTGCTTCGGAAAGAAACATGTGGATTACTTCTGTAATAAATTCAAAATGGACTTGATAGTTAGAGGCCATATGGTTGTTGAAGATGGATATGAATTTTTCAATAAAAGAAAATTGGTGACGGTTTTCTCGGCCCCCAACTATTGCGGAGAATTTAATAACTTTGGTGCAGTTATGAGTGTCGACAAGAGCTTATATTGTTCCTTTGAGCTTATTAAACCTCAATGAAAAAATTATAATTGGACTTTTTAGGTGTTGGTATTATGGTATATTTTAAATCCATGATACACACGAATTTTATTTCTCAAGTTTGCCTTTAAATATATATATTTTAAATAATGTTTTACGAATGTTACATAGTTGTAAATCTTAACTGAATAACTTAACCTGTAGATTCTATAAATTCTACCCTATTAACCGATGACACGATGTGTCATAAAACCCAAGTAAATGACGAAGTTGTCATAATGAAATGAACTTGACTATGTGCTGAATCTTTTTCTCTTGAGGTGTGAAGATGACGTTCCGTCAGCATTATACCTTTTTGAATTGTACCTGTTTAAAGAAGACTTGGATTCAGTGTGATATGGTGATACCTCATCCACTTCGTCCACTTCTATTTCGTCATCATCTTCTTCGTCGACTCCATAGTAGTCATCATCGTCTTCTTCATTAGAATCATAATCTGAATTATCTATACTTATATCATCATCATGCCTGCTTTGCTCTGACTTCATAGAAATGTCGACATCTGGTGACAGTTTAGCAGGAGCCAAAGGCGATAATGAGCCCGCGAAGTAATGAATATGCTTGTTTCCTTCAGATCTTGAAGCAGAAGCTAGATTCTTTCCCATAAGATCAATTAACTGTGTATAGTACAAATTGAGCACATCTTTTGCATACTTTATAGAACTTTCACCTTTTGTTTGGAGTTGTTTTCCAGGCATACATCTCCAATCAACACGTTCGAGAAAATCAAGCTCTAAACAGTTGAGTTCGGAGACAGCAACACCACCAACCTTGGCATAGTGATCATTGGTGTAGAAGAAGTCTTCCATGGCTTTTTGGGCAAGCATGGTGCCGACCAAAAGAAATCTATGCACGGTCCAGGAGTTAAGGGTAAAAAATGGTTGGTACTGATGGGACAAGAGATCAATATAATAAATCGTTGTCAAAAGAGTTGCTGGATTAAAGTTGTTGAATTTTGTGAGTCTGGTTAGGTATGTGTGGGTCGATATTTGTGGTGGTGTACGTGAATGATAACGAGTTAGCAAACTGTTCGAGGATGTGGAGGAAGACACCGGCTTTGAGATGGAAGCGGGAACGGATTTGTCGTTGAGGGAGATGAGTGACAGCATCATCCGGGTGATGAGGTTGATCAAGTCGTCGATAGCGCAGTCCATGAACTCCCGAGGCAAATACTTCTTGATGATCTGCGGTGGAGATTGGGGTTTGACTGACACTGGGGCGAGTTGATGGAGGGATGGCTTCTTTTTGGGCAGCAACGACTGCTTGGTGGTACGGGGTACCACAGGGGCAGTGGAAGGAGCTGGACTCTTGTGTTTGAAGTGAGGTACGGCTATGGGAGAAGAATGCACCAAGTACTGTTGGTACACTTCAAGCAGCTTGTCATGGCGCAGCTTGTTGATGAGATTGAAGAAAAGCCTGTGATTCGAGGCGCTGGAGTCTGCGCTGGGCTTTTTGATGTACTGGGCCAAAAACGGGTCTGACGGTGTCTTGATCACCCAGCTCTGCGCCCGAGGCCTGCCGGTGGAGGTGGCCGACGTGGTGGTGTAGCTGGTGGCCATTTTGGGCGAGATGGTATTGATCACGGTATCGTTAGGAGAGGGAAACGGAGACGATCTAGTTAGTAGACTCATAGTGTGCTGTGGCACTGTCAACCATTATAAGATTGTGGAGGGAAAAGAATCAGGTAACAGATTCTGTAGGATGGATGGAGTGCACGGAAACGAGCACCACTAAGATCAGTAATTACTGCAAGAAAAGTGCGACACCACGACCTTCTGCCACAATTGCGACCACGAGGTGGCGGGGGAAGAGTCAGGCGTGGGATGCGTCAACGACGGTGTGAAGGCTTCTGATGACGGCCGATTGTCCACTGGTTACGGAACAGGAAGTTCCGGACGGTGGGAGCTGGGAGCTGGGAGGAGGAGGGCGACGATGGTAGCTAGTGGCCCGAGGCTCGGAACACGCTGGATGTCTGGCAACGGAGATTACTGCTGGAGGGCGAGGGTAATTCGCGGTGGTAGCGGCAGCAGCTGATGGCCGTAGGTGGAGGGCGCAAGTGGAGGGCGCAAGCGGAGGGCGCGGACGTTGCAAATCACAGAGGATTGAAGATAACAATCGCCAACAGACGGCAGCGTCACCAACGAAACAGGAGTAGGAACACCGGAACAACAGCGGTGGCTACGGCGACAACAGCAGGACAATATCGGTCGCAACGGGGAAGCAGCGATAACAACAGCTGATAGTGTGCAACGATGGCCTGGAGTGCAGGGTGAGGATGTCAATGACCAGAGATCGCGGTGGGTGTAGCGGCCAACAAGTGAGAAAGGCACGGGTCTGGGGAAAGGAGGCAGCGGTGCAATTATCGCTATCAACGATCAGTTATCAATAATCACAATCAGGCCAATAATCAAGTGCCAATTACCTCCACAATAACGTGCTTACCTGCCAGTTACCATGTAACCTGGAGGCGCTAAGGCATATATAAGTGGGCCGGGCCCCATGAAGTCCGCACACACGTGTGGACCACCACGTGTGCTCATGCATGAGAAGAATAAGAAATAATACTGGAATAGTGATGGCCCAAACCACGACCGCCAGGGCCGTCTATGTTCGGGGGCTTCGGAGCAACAGGAGGCTCGGGGTGCAGGTTACACGAGACGCATGGTGGAGGCGTATTCCACAATAGGCGTAGAACCCTACAGGAACGGGGCTATTAAGCCCAGGGGCAGTCGGAGTGCTGGAGTGCTGGGCCTTTGGGCTGGGTTATTTGTGGCCTTTGTGGCCCTTGTGGCCTTTGTGGCTATTCATGTCTTTGTGGCTTATCTTCCAACCAGGAATGTGTGGAACGGCGGGGCGATATGGGGTACCCTGTGCCAGCACAAGGAAGGTGAAGCGAGATGAGCAACTGGAGGGCACCACAGAATGCGGCAATCTCCGAGGCGATGGGACCGGCTTGGCTGCGCACGTGCCGCTGTAGACATAGCAGCCAAGCCAAACGTCTGGCCAAGATGACCACTCAGCAGTCAAGGCAAACGCATCGCCCGTTTCGATTGTCCTGAATGCTGGGCTTCTGCGACATATGCACCCTGCACGGAATCGCTAGACCACTGGCAGAAAATGTCGCGCGGAAACTTCACGTGCCAGCGGGCACGTGATAGTATCTGACTGGCGAGAAATTGATGATGTTTACCTCACGTGACCCAAATGTCGCATGTCGCGGGTGTCGCACCCCAACATAAACAAACAAACAAACACCCTGCAAATTTTAAGTGGCAACTATCATGGCTGATAAACAGTACCTACAGGACGGTAAGTAACTCTACATTGCTCGCGACTTTTAGAGCTGTCCCCCAACCCATACTAACGCCAGGTTTTGATCCCCATGATCTCAAGGTCACCGAGCTTCGGTCGATTCTCAGTCGGCACAAAGTCCGAGTTCCCTCCAATTCAAAGAAAGCGAAGTTAATCGAACTTTTTGAGAAGGAAATCACCCCAAACGCTGTGGAACTCAAGAATGAAAGTTCCGCACAGGGTGAGTCGTCTCAGCTGAGTGATTCCGAGAACGAATCTGCGGACACCAGTGATGCCGAAGTCGAACCAGTATCCATCACCTCCAGAAAAAGAAGAATTGTCTCTGAAAATACGAAGAAAAAGCGGGTCAAATCGGAAACTAAGAACAAATCGTCGAAGTCGAAGACTTCGGCAAAGTCAGATGAATCTGATCCTGAGATTAAAGATGAAGAAATGACTGACTCGATTACGGAACTGAGAACTAATTCTGAGACCGATGAAGCAAATGTGAAATCTGCCAAGATTGAAGAGAGCAGTATTGATAAAGAAGTTGAGAAAATTACACAATCCGAATCGAACGCCGCAGAATCTCCCAAATCTACTAGATCTCTTAGATCTCCTAGATCTCCCAGATCTCCAAGATCACCTAAGACACATGCTTCTCAAAAATCTCCAAACTCCAATGAATCCGCAGTTGAGTCTGATAACTCCGTAGTCTATACTAAGTTATCACCAAAGGTCAAATCACCAACAGTCAAATCGCCCAAAGTTAAATCACCAAAGACCAATCAAATTCTTGAAAAGTTAGGTAAGGAGCCAACATTATCCTCCCCAAAACTGGCTTCCAAGATCAAACCCCAAAAGAAAACCATCTTCTCGGAAGATGAAAGTAGCGAACTTGAGGGAAATAAGACTCCTTCCAAGCAAACTTCATTAAGAAGCCCCGCTAGTTCTAAGATCCACAAAAAGTCGAAATCTAAGCAATCAACCCCCAGAAAATTAGTGAGTTCAGATCCAAAGAAGGAATCGGAAACTTCTTTTGCATCTGTTTATGATGAAACACAAGATTTTGATAAAATTGTCACTCGAATCAAGAAAGAAGAACAGCATCTTAATCATCCAACTATAGATTTCAACATACCTTCGCAATTAGGTGTTTCACTTCAACCTCAGTATATGGGTGATCTTCATACAAATACCCCTAACCGCATTAGAACGAATCCCCAAGACACCCCTAGGAGAACACCTGCGAGAACTCCAATGGCGCTTCATACACATACCCCCAAACCAAGATTGACTCCGATCAATACATTCCAAAGTGAATTATCAGATGATGAATTATCCGATGATGACTTTCAAGTTGACAAGGGCGGTGCATCCAAATCAGTTCTCGATAGAATCAATGAAGAGACCTCTCTAATAGAAGAAACTGCACCACACCACACAAAGTCCACCCTCGCAGTGTCTCTCACCATAATTGGGTGGTTCTTGATTGTATCCTTAGGATTATTTGGGTATTGGTACAGAGAACAGGTCATATTGGTAGGATATTGTGGACAGGAAATTTCGAAACCAACATTTTCACAGAACGACCATCCTTATCTTCAGCAATTAGGTAATTATTTGGATACAAACTTTAAACCAAAGTGTCTTCCATGCCCAAATCATGCAAGATGTTTTCCAAAATTAGAGCTTGGATGTTATGAAGATTTTGTCGAGTTTAAGCCTTGGAACAACTTTTTGTTTCCAGGTAACAAGAAATGTATCTCTGATACAATGAAAGCAGAAAAATTAGAAATCATGATTGATGTCGCTTTAGACTTATTACGCACTAAAAATGCTGTTAACAAGTGTGGTCAGAGTGAAGACATCGAAGAAGCTGGTATCAAGCTAGAAGACCTTCATGAGCTCTTATTGTCCATGAAAGCTCCATACATCACAGTCGAAGAATTTGAAGAATTATGGCAGCGCTCTATTATTGAGCTTGAAAACGAACCAGAAATAATTGTAAGGCAAGTTTTATCTACGGAAAGCACTTTGGTCACTAATGAAGTTTCTTCATCTGTACAATGTGTTGCTAATGATGCAAATACTAACATTCAGACACGATCTACAAGTGTATCATCCAAAGCATTCGTTACTAACCTTAACGACACTGAAAGCGAGGTACCCACACAGAACAAGATTTTTCGATCAACGTCCTTATCGCACCTCAGCTTACAATGCCAGTTGAAAAACAGCATTGTTGGCTCTATTGTACAATATAAATTCAAGATGATAATTATGGTCTTAATTTTTTCCATTATCAAGTATATCCAACACAAATACAACCAATACAAGGTGGAATTGATCAAAACCGATATTATCTACAAAGATGTTTTGACAAAATTACAGTATCAATATAAATTGTCCATGAACAATCGTAACATTAATCCGTTCATAGGATCAAATCAACTACGTGATCTCATTTTGGCGAATGAAAACAACTTGAAGAAGAGAGTCAAAGTTTGGAATTCCATCATTTACAAAGTGGAGAGCAACACTAACGTTTCATGCAAGCTTGTTGAAAACCACGGAGAAATCATGAAAGTCTGGCAATGGATCACAGACGTTGATGAATAAATCTTGCATCCTTTGGTGCTTAAACCTTACTAAAGTATATAGTGCATTTAATAAATTAATCTAACCATTACTTAACGTAGCATGCTATCTTTCACTGTGATAAGCAACTAAATTAGGCATTCCCCAACACTTGTATTCAAGCCCCTTTGCCAAATAACATAGACCCTCGGTTTCTACTCCATCATAGCCTTCTTGTCGATCCCAGGTAGTACCCACTATGTAACTAGTCGGAAATATGATACCCTGCTTGTAAATAATAGATTTGGCGAAGAGAACTGCTCCGCCCACAGAATCTAACTCAACACTGTAGCTGTCAATTTTTCTGTTCTGCTGATAGACTTGTTCATTGCTAAGATAGTTCTCAAAATGATACATCTTATCAGGAACATCACGAGGTACGTAATTTGCTTCTGCCCATTTGTTGTTATCCATCTTTCTATATTGATCCTCGGATGGCTTGGTTCTCTGTCCCTTCCAAGAGTTCTTATCGTAGTCCTTGTCTGAACCCTTGACGATTCTGGGCACTATGATATCTAAATCAGAATCTATGAAGGTTGGCAATATAATTTCTGCATCCTTGAACTTATTGATATCAGCATCGATAAACAACGTGTACTTTTCGTCTGCCAACGCGGACGAAAGCAAGAAGTTTCTTGCCCGGGCAATTCCCTTTCTTCTCTGACGCTGAACCGAGTCCGCGTGTCTCTCCTCACCGTCTGGAATGACCGCTTGTTCCACTAGCGGAGCATTGATCAAGGTTATTTTAGAGATTCGTGGCATGGAGTGCTCGGCTGATCTTTCCCGAAGGTACTTCTCGATGTTGTTGAACTCGTCCTTGGACTTGACCAACAACCCCAAGCTTATCTGGTAGTTGTTACCCAGGTAGAGCGACTCGATCGTGCCAAAAAAGTCGCCAAACAGCTTCTCGGGGCCGTAGGCTTCGGCACCGGTGATGCTGGAGAGAATCAACACGCTCTTCTGCTGAGTTTCCGTCAATGTGGGCATGATGGCAGGGCGCGTGGTGGTGAGCACCAACTTGGTGTAATCATCATCGGAGTGGAGGAACTCGGTCAATCGGGTGCCGAAGTAGACTGTCCGCGAAGACCACAACAAGGTAGTCACGAAAGCCCCTAAAACCAAGCATAGTAGCACATTTGTTCTTTTCAAGACCATCATGGGATCATGTTCTTTTGCGGTAAGTGTGGAAGTTGATGATAGTAGATTAAGTGCAGTCTAAAATAAAAGGGTTTCTGACTGCATGTCCTGCACACCAGTGTAATCAAAGGTGTCATAACTGTGCCCCATTGGGAGATACTTCCTGTTTCGGAAGGCCCAGACCACCTGATCAAGGATGATGGCAAAGCCTTAACAACTTCTCTTTATCAATAGTGCTCCAATCATTCGTCATTGACACAGCAATCGCCACCCAATAGCCGCTCGCAGCACGTACTTATCCCATTCCCCATACAGATCGATCCATTCGACGCAATCCTCTTTCAAGTCTCAGGAACCGACCCCTAAAACCCCGTTGGATCACCATCTTTCCAAGTGACAATCTGACACCAGCACTCCAATTCCGGTCCTCTTTTGCAAAGAACTACACATACATCCAGAAGGAGCTATTTCTGGCGTTACTGACCCATTTCGAATAAACTACAGACTCTGGGGTTAATCATCGCTAACGCTCCCAAAAGAATATCAAGCGGCTTAGAATAGATATTTATAGCACAGCTCTGACTACAATATCCTTTGGTGGCAATTTTTGCATTAACAGGATACTCAACAGACAGTCACCCCTTTTTGAGCTTCTTACAGACGTTTTTCTCCTAGCGTTCTGGCCCTCCAAGAAAATCTAGGTGATCTGGGATCGGTGGACTCAAGCATGAACTCCACTATATTGGATTTGGGATACGACATCCTTATCACACAAATCCCGCAGTACCTTCTGCCCGAGGATATCTTCAACTTCTCCATCATCAACAAGGCAACCTACGAGGCATTCCACCAATCCTCCTTGACCACTGCGTTGTACAAAATCTTGTACAACAAGAAATTCACCAACCATGAGTACAATTTCACCATCGATAGCTCCGACTCTCTCAATTGGACCCAGCTCTTCAAGTTCAGAGTGCTGCTTAAGCAAAAGGTATACACCTGGGGTGCCTCAAGCATGGCTCGGTTGGGATACTTAACTAGGTCCATTCCAGTATCCCACTTGACTACGAACGGTATAGGAATGAAGCATGTCCACACTCCCACCAACATTCCCGAGTTCAATGGCCATATTATTATTGATGTGATTGCAAACGGGTACAGTTTCTTGATTTTGACAAACAGCGGAGAGATCTTTTATACTGGCCTGACCTGGAACCGTGGGTTATCTGGATCTTCTACTCCAGGTCCTCTTGGTGGACTGGATGCCGGTACTCACTTATCCTCGGCGTTGGCTGCTTTGGGCAGCACCCCAACCCTCATGTCAAGAAGATCGATTCGGAGTGGTGCTGGATTCGTCTCTGTGCCGTTCACCGTCCACCGCAGGTACGAGAACGACGAGCAGCCCTCTACTGACCCTCCACAATCGAGACGAATGCTTCAACCAAGTCCAAGTCTCACCAGACCTCCCGAAGAATTGAACGTTACGGCACCATTCCCGGGAATCCGGCCACAACCGGCACCAGAATCCACTTCTGAACATGGGCAAAATGATCATCACACCGACTCCCAACCCAGTTCTTCGAAATACATCAAGGAAACCAATCTCTTGACCAAGTTGCATTTACCGAATTTTTCAACCAACGATGGGAAGAAGAAGCCTCATATCATTTCGCTAGCCAGCGGCAGAGAGCACATTGTGGCCTTGGATGATTGCAACAATATCTATACTTGGGATACCGGCACCACCAGCAACGACGGGGTGTCGTTGAAATTCCCCGGATTGGACCTTGCCCACTTATCAATTGTCAAGATTTGTGCCGGATGGAATATCTCAGGGTCCTACATCTACGAGGTTGGCCTTGTTATCTGGTACACCAGGAAACCCATCACCAAGGAGCAGGCGGAGGCTGGGGATAAGACCTCGGAGGCCAGCTATTTTGTGATTCCTGGCACGAAGGCCAACGTGGTGGATTTCACCGTGGGCTACGACTACGTGCTTTTCATCACCAAAGACTCCGGCAAGCTTTACAAGTACCAGTTCAGCGCGCTTGAGTATGCGGGCAAAACCGAGCCCTTGGGCAATGATGAGCTCAGCGCCTGTATCCGGCCCATGGACAACTTCAACAACTGGCTCCAGAACTTCAACATTGCCGAGGGCAAGTTTGGCCGGTTCCAGAGGGTCAAGTGCTGCTTCACGAATTTCGCTGTGCTCACTGATGAGGGCAACATCGTCATAGGCCATCAGGAGCATTTGGAGCACAACAGCTTGGACCCGGAGTCGCCCGGGGCCCAGCCCAGCTACATTCCCGAACTCCAGAACCACCAGATCAAGACGGTGGATATCGGGGACCATCACTACATGGCGTTGACCAATAAGGGCACCATCTTGAGCTGGGGCCTCGAGCTCGATAACTGCGGGTGCTTGGGGTTGGGCGAGAAGTACGCGTTTCTCGAGGCCCACGACGCCAGCGAGGTCAAGGACGAGGGCCGAGGCAAGGGAATGCGGGTGTACAAGCCGTTCCAGGTGATCAACCCACCGGAGGCCGGCAAGTGGGTGTCGGTGACCGCCAGTGGGTGGCACTCCGGAGGCATCTACGTCCCCGAAGGCTAGTCACGTGTGCCGGGCGGGCGTGACCTGCCCTGTCCCACGGCGGCATCTGATTGGTTGCAGCCGCAGGTCCGTGGCCTCGGCCGCGTGCCGATCGCGACCGCCTCCCTGTCAGTTGCCACCACCCCGGTTGCACCATCGCGGCAGTGTCGGGAACGAGTCCAGCCCTGCGACATTGTCGCACAGCTGTGTCTCGGGCCAAGTGCCTAGTGGCCGCTTCAGGTCACTCGACACGGTGGCGGTCCACGTCTTGGCCAATTCGCTCCTTGGAGGCACCCCCGGCTGCTTTTGGTTCACGCCGGTGGTGCGAAGTCGCCACCGTGCCCAAGATTAGTTGTTTCAAACCATCGCCTCCCATTTCATTTTCCACCTTAGGCTCGGTTGTTTGTGTCGCACTCATTTGCCTTATAAATAACTGACGGTTTAAACGAGCACACCCTTACTGTTTTCTTGTCTTTGCCTTCACTTGAACACCATACGTCAGTTGCATAACTAATCGGCAACCTGGGGCCCCCTAATTAACCCGAGTCCAAAGTTTGTTTAATATATCGCTACTGCCGATTTTCCCCGTTCGTCGTCGACATTTCTAGGTTGCTTAGCTCAAGCTCCTGTGATCATCCCCATTCATCCAGTTCTCTTCAGAACTTCTAGTCCTTGCATCATGGCTACTCTTAGTCCCAACATCCCCAACAGACACCAGCACTCCAACAGCATAGGCAGCTTGACCGGCGGTATAGACGGAAAAGGCCAACGCCCTGTGTTGACCCCAAGTCTCTCCCATCAAGCCGTGCACACCAGACAAAGACGGTCGTCTTCCATCATCCAGCACTTGGAACCTGACAACTTGGAAACCAGAATCGACCAGTCATTGAACCCCAACCTCAACGCCAACTGGGTCCACTTCAAGGGCGCCTGGATTATCCACATTGTCTTGATCGTGTTGATCAAGGTGTTCCTCAACTTCATCAACGTGTTGGACAACGATTGGAACTGGACCCTCACTAACTTGACCTACAACATAGGCTCCTACATCATGTTCCACCAAGTCAAGGGAACTCCGTTTGAATTCAACTCCGGTGCCTACGACAACCTCACCATGTGGGAGCAGATTGACAACGGGGACCAATACACCCCAACCAAGAAGTTTTTGATGCTGGTTCCTATCGCATTGTTCTTGATCAGTACCCACTACTCCAGTTACGACTTGAACTTGTTCATCTTGAACGGTGTCAGTTGCTTGTGTGTGGTTGTGCCCAAAATGGGTTTTGCTCACAGATTAAGAGTCACCTTATATTAACCAGCTTTGCAATGAACGATCATTATGTCTTAGCCGTGTGTAGAGCTCATCAGCGACGATATAAACAGATGGACTGGTTGCAGAATATGATATTTATTAATTGAATTGAATACTTTCCGGTAAAAAAGTGTAGACCAACTCGAGGGACCTTTGGACTGAGAAGTACCAAATGAACCATTTTGACCAATTGAATCATGTCTTTAGGAGATTGTCACGGAGCAAACAACCCGGTAAGCCGAGATTGGGCTGTTTAGTTCCATTATTTGGCTCGTGTGACAGCTACAGAAACAGAACGATGGGCAAAGCCCCATAGAGATCTTAAGGGGAACCCAGGATCTTTGGGTTTCGCCTTGACTACGTTATTATTGGTCCTTGTTTGTTTCAGGGCTCAACAAAAGAGCGAAGTGAATGGAATTCCACCGTTTTGGCGTGATTATTGTGACTCTCGCTGAAAATGTTGAAATCTCTACAGACTCACCAGACTTTGTGATCCATGTGGGTGACTATGTGCATGTGAAGTATGTGAGGGATGTGTCACCGCACAGTAGATGCGACTAGTAGTCATTCAAGGCCCTATGGACGGTATCAAGCTCTGTGAATGTGGACTATATTACTGGACAGTAAATTAATGCTTCTGAGCACTCTCGGTTCATAAATACAAGTAGAAGAGACCACTATCTGCTTATAGTTAGCCATTAACAATTCCACTGACGCCAGATGTGTACCAATTCATATTCTGGCTTATTTCCTTGAAAAACTTCCTTTTTGGCACAAGTTCATCGCCTTGTGATAAATGTGAAAAAAGTGAAAAATCCTACCAATACGCTTGGGCCTCCCAGAACCACATCGCAAACGCAGAGCAACTGCCAGAGGGCCCAATTGCAACCAGAGGACGCTCCAGAGCTCGCTTCAATCAATTTCGGGTGATCTTCAGTGCATATTCGACTCCGTTATCCCATTCCCCAATACTCCACTATCGCACTGGAATATTCCACAAACCCGCAAACCCGATCGAGGATACTCCAACCCCGGACATTTACCATCAGCAAAATCACCCTTGAATTCAATGGCACCTGCCAACCACTGCCCTACCATTGGCCTATTGGCCATTACAATCCAGGCCCGAAACCGCTCCTCATTCGTGTTCATGGCCGCTATATTGCCTTACCCCATCTCTTCTCAGAACTGGTATCTTCCCATAACACGTGAACTGACTCCGGCCTATCGCACCCCCATTGCCCGACTCCTCCTAATTTCTGCGGTGACTCCGAAAATTACCTGTCCCTATATAAAGGTCACATCTTCCCCGTGGTTCAGATGCCATCCTACTCCTCAATCAATTCCCAAACCACCATGCCTTACGCGTTATCCGAAGCTCACAAGAAGTTAGTCGAAGGACACCTTCAAGAGACCGACCCTGAAGTCGACCAAATCATCAAGGATGAGATCCACAGACAAAAGCACTCCATCGTGTTGATTGCCTCTGAAAACTTCACCACCACCGCCGTTTTCGACGCCTTGGGAACCCCCATGTGTAACAAGTACTCCGAGGGTTACCCTGGAGCCCGTTACTACGGTGGTAACGAGCACATCGACCGTATCGAGTTGTTGTGTCAAGACAGAGCCCTCAAGGCCTTCAACTTGACCCCAGACCGTTGGGGTGTCAATGTGCAAACATTGAGTGGTTCTCCTGCCAACTTGCAAGTTTACCAAGCCATCATGAAGCCACACGAGCGTTTGATGGGTTTGGACTTGCCTCACGGTGGTCACTTGTCCCACGGTTACCAAACCGACTCCAGAAAGATCTCTGCTGTCTCTACCTACTTTGAGACCATGCCTTACAGAGTCGACTTGGAGACCGGCTTGATCGACTACGACATGTTGGAGAAGACCGCCATCTTGTACAGACCAAAGGTCTTGGTTGCCGGTACCTCTGCTTACTGTCGTTTGATTGACTACAAGAGAATGAGAGAAATCGCCGACAAGGTCGGTGCTTACTTGGTTGTCGACATGGCCCACATCTCCGGTTTGATCGCTGCCGGTGTCATCCCATCCCCATTCGAATTCGCCGACATTGTCACCACCACCACCCACAAGTCCTTGAGAGGTCCAAGAGGTGCCATGATCTTCTTCAGAAGAGGTGTCAGATCCGTCAACCCAAAGACTGGCCAAGAAATCCTTTACGATTTGGAAAACCCAATCAACTTCTCTGTTTTCCCAGGTCACCAAGGTGGTCCACACAACCACACCATCGCCGCTTTGGCCACTGCTTTGAAGCAAGCTGCTACCCCAGAATTCAAGCAATACCAGGAACAAGTGTTGAAGAACGCCAAGATCTTGGAGCAAGAATTCAACAGCAAGGGTTACAAGTTGGTTTCTGATGGTACTGACTCCCACATGGTTTTGGTTTCCTTGAAGGACAAGCAAATTGATGGTGCCAGAGTTGAAACTGTCTGTGAGAAGATTAACATCGCTTTGAACAAGAACTCTATCCCAGGTGACAAGTCTGCTTTGGTTCCAGGTGGTGTCAGAATTGGTGCTCCAGCCATGACCTCTAGAGGTTTGGGTGAGGAAGACTTCAAGAAGATCGTTGAGTACATTGACTTTGCTGTCAACTACGCTAAGGAAATTCAAGCCAACTTGCCAAAGGATGCCAACAAGTTGAAGGACTTCAAGAACAAGGTCTTGAACGGAGAAGACGACAAGTTGAAGGCTGCTAAGGAAGAGATCTCCCAATGGGCTGGTGAATTCCCATTGTCTGTCTAAACAAAAAAAAACATAATTTCATTTCTAAGTTCAAGACTCAATATGAGGAGCTCAACCCTTCATACTAATCTTTATTTGGGTATATTATTTTCAACAATATATTTTAGTAATCAATCAACATGTAAGTCAATGCAAACTTTGATGTAGAACTCGATATACATTGGATGATCTGGTATAGTTTTCATGAATCATATACTCCAACAAGATTTTTAGTACATTTTATCGAATGCACGTCAATTTACCATGGTTCTTGGCTGACATGACTATGAAGAGCTTATGCCCAACTCGAATCTGGGGTAGAATGACTTTTCATTCGACAATTGCTACTGCTACCTTAAGACGTGTTGTCCAGGGAAGTGGGTAAGTTTCAGAAAATATCCCAGACATCTTCATACCTTAAAATAACGTCATCTGCTCCGTTCAATGACGAACTGAAGAGGAACTGCGCTCGAGGCCACTAGGCATGTGTTTTTGGCCAGATTACATTCAACACTCGTGAAAAGTCACCGAATCATAACCAGAACACACAGGACATTTGGCCTCCATCGCTAGAGTCATATCTGCCTCTCGAGCTAAATTCAAGCTGTCAAACAAGTTTACCGGCTCACCACAGTAGATGGCACATAGCAGATACGTGAAACCAGATAGTTGATAGCTGACGGCGAAGTTCTAGCGATCTCGTTTGCGGATCATAACCACCGTTCCCCAGTATTTCACAGTTTTCCATCTACTTACTTGCCACATCCCACCTACACGGTTTGGTACCTTCAACGATGATCTGAATTTCTCTTAACCACTCATGCAGACCACTCCAATAGATCGATGTTGGGCATCACGAGGGCTCCGTGGAATTATGTGGCTGTTACAATCATGCTTGCTACAGGCTATGGCAATTGTTGATGCAGAAGCTGCGCCAATCCCGGGTACAGTAGTGGGCTATTGTTGGATGGGAGAGGTGGACTTTCAAACCCCCACCCAAAGAGCTATTGTGATGCTCGGGGTGGAGCAACCATGGATCCAGGAACAATCCTCGGCCATGGGATTGTGCATCGACCCAAGGATTGTGATCTGCTTTTGGGATCGTGTATGGACCTACGGATGGTATACGGCCTTTGGTCCATGGTCTTTGACCCAGCAGATAGTAGCACTGTTGCATGTTTTGCCCTTAGCTATGTAGCTGATCAGCGATGTAATTACCAGCCTTGTACCGGTTCTGGCCCCATCACCTACCACCACCACCAATTACCCAATTTCCCCAACTTCCCCATAAACACTAACTCTATCGGTAGCTTTGTGACAGGTGGCCCTTGCTGTTGTTTGCCAAGACCAACCACTGTTGCTGGAATCTGGCCTGGTGGTGGAAAGTCCGAGTTCCACCTGGTTCTCCAAACAGGCGGCCAAATCCAGCTTCTCGTATCAAGTCTGCCTGATTGCCCGGCTCGGGGTAATTCTAACCGTGCCCCACAGTCTGGGGAACGCAAGTATTCACCCTGGACACTGGCAGGTGAGACTCGGAGAAATGCCAATCGGGCTCATTAAACCTTATTCGCTGCACCTGTCATCAGCGCAGGAGAGTGCAGTATTGAGGGGACTCTCGGAGATCCGCGTTCTGCGGGAAGAAAAGCTTAACTGGTGGTGGAAAAGTGCCAGGGCTGAAAGGCTAAGTGCCAAAGGCCAAAGGCGAAAGCCAAATTTCCCCATACCTAAAAGTCAAACCATGCCCATGCCACCAGACGCCATGCCGTAGGGCTAAAGAGTTAACGGGTCAAACAGCCCAATACGAAAAGTGCTTGGAATTGGTGGAGAACACTGAAATTCGCCGGGGAAATTTATTGGACAATCCTCCTGAATCGTTATCATGGCACAATTGTTCAACCCTGTGGTTTTAGCGGAGCCACGTCGAACACACGGCGTAAAGGAAACTACCACTTACATCTACAAACGTGCTCAGCAGCAAATGAAGTGGTCCAGAATGTGGTCAAGCATATGACCAGGCATAGCAATTGGATTGCTGACTGGTATGAAGTGATATACTCATCACCTACTGACAAATATTTTCCCGAGGCCAAATAATTTCTTCCCTGCGTAATAGAGGTCCAGGTGCTGCGATGTACATAATAATATTTTATTCTTCGATTAGGGTATGTATTATAATTAAACTCTACTGCGGGATGGAAGTGACGCAGGCATCAAGCTTGCTATTGAATCACATTATTAGACTTCGGTTGGCTTGGAGTTGTTGTTGTTGCTGTCGGTGTCACCAATCAATGGTCCTTCGTTGGATTCCTTAGCACTGTTGCCGGAACTGGTGGAGGCGTTGTCTTTGGTTTCGAAGTTCTCCTTCTCAAAGTCTTCGTCGTAGATACCCAATTGGTTACCTTGGTCCTCGATTTCCTTGTTGGAAAGCTTAGGCATGGTGGCAGCCACTCTCCATGGTTGTCTACCGTCAACGTAGGCCTTGGCGAAGATGATATCGATTTCTTCCAAGGATCTTCCTGCGGTCTCTGGGTAGAAGAAGAAAATCACTGGAATGAAGGCGTAGTTGACAGCAGCAAAGAACAAGTAACAACCCCATCTGGCGTTGGCAATAAACACTGGAGTAAACATAACAACAGCGAAGTTACAGATCCAGTTGGTACAGGTGGAGATGGCAGAAGCAACGGTTCTGGTTCTCAATGGGTTGATTTCAGGTGGGTAGATCCATGGCAATGGCAAGATGGTGAAAGCGAAGAAGACAATAAACAAGAAGATACCAACGGCGGCACCCTTAGCGTTGTTCTTGGTGTTGTCGATCAAACAGGCGAAAGTAATGGTGAAGGAGATGGCTTGACCAGCAGCACCGATCAAGAACAAGTTTCTTCTACCCAAGGTATCGATCAAGAAGAAAGATGGGATGGTGGAGAGAGCGTAGATGGTGGCGAAAACACCTCCCAAAATCAAAGACAATCTTCTCTCCAAACCAATGGTCTCTTCGAACAAAACAGTGGAGTAGTAAATGGCGGCGTTACAACCGGTGAATTGTTGGAAGAATTGCGAAGAAGCACCAATAAGAATTCTTTGGAAGTGTTGGGTCTTGCCTCCGGAAAAGACATCCTTAACACTAACTTGACTTCTGGAGAATCTGTTGACGGCATCTTGGATAACGGTGGCCTCGGCGAGAATCTCGTCATCTTCAGGGTTCAAGTCCTTCAAGGCACCCAAGATCAAGAAAGCTTCGGGCTTTCTGTCGTGGGCAATCAACCATCTTGGTGATTCTGGCAACTTCATAATACCTCCGAACAAGAAGGCTGCGAAAATGATTTGACAAGCAACTGGCAATCTCCAGGAAACGGAGCTGTCGACGTACGACAAACCGAAGTCCAACCAGTAGGCAATAAGGGTACCGACAGCGACGACGGCACCTTCCATATTGACCAATCTACCTCTGTTTTCAGCTCTGGACATTTCTGATTGCCACACTGGGATGGTAGCGGTGTTCAAACCGTTACCAACACCGGTGATGACTCTTCCGACGACGAATTGTCCCAATGGCCAGTGAGGCTTGACTGGAGCGGTGGAGATGATGGTACCAAGGATAATAATCAAGGATCCCATGATGATCAAGGGTCTTCTACCAGTGCTGTCACCTCTGAACAAGGCGAACAAAGCACCGAAGAAACAACCCAATTCGTAACAAGAGGTGACGGCACCTTGGACGGTGGAGTTACCCTTGGTGGCAGGGAACTCACTGTTGAACTGTGGAGCGGTGATCAAACCGGACATCAAACCTTGATCGTAACCGAACAAGGAGAAACCGGTGACGGCAGTGATGGTGATGAAAGCTCTTAATTTTCTACCCCTAAGACCAGCGGTCTGGGTTCTGTCTGTAAGCCAGCCGAAACCTGCCATGATGTGTGATGTGTAGTAGTATGGAAGGGTAAGCTAGATGGTCTGGAACAGCAGGAAGGGCCCGCTTATTTATAGTTTTGCATCTATATTGCAGCACCCCCAAACCCAGGTCTAATCCATCAGAGTACCACAAACCGGCAGCATGCAGGTGCATGCAGGTGCAGCCTTATGCACTGTCCCAAACCGGTAGAGGAAAATACCCGTCTGTGTGCAGTGCTCATGCACCATTGCAAACGGACTGCAGATGTAAATCGCTGGAAGCTTAAATGGAGCGGTGGGGGTAGTGCCGACTTCCTACAATTCCTGGTTGTGGGGCCCGGGTGAGCGGTGTCTGTTGTCCTCCCTCCACCATAACAATCCCTGCACTGTTACGTAAGGTTTCGAGCCTGAGGACCTTGGCTCATGCCCTATGGGGCATCGCCAGGCTCACGCCAGACCCACTAGTCTGGGCATGCCTGTACAAACGGCAGTAGCAAACACGGCTGCAGGAGATGACATCGGGATGCATAGATGTTCCGGGGAAGTTGCGGTCACCATCGGGTCCCCCACCCTAGGGTAGGCCTCGGCTGCGCAACACACGGCAGTAGGTGCACACTGCCGTGTACCCCACAGCCAGGAGCCTCGATATATCGGGTGTTCTCCAGAGGTGATACGAGGACGAGGCTCAGACACTTCAAGGCTCCTGTGTCATAAGGGTCCGTGGTCCGAGGCACGTCCTCGGGAGAACTTTGGTTGCGAGCCCGTGGCGCGCATGCCCACTGTTCACGGAGGAGCCCCAGTGCGACCCCCAGCTGGTGCCTGTGGTGCTCTGGTGCCATTCCAAGGCCATGGCTCGTGGTGCCAGAAACCGCGTCGTGAGTGCTGCCCCAGCCAGCTTGATGGTCGAGGTGGTCTTGTGCCGTGCTGGCACGCCTCCCAGCCATTTTCAACCTGATTTTTCCGGCCTCGGGCTCTGCTCCGCTCCCGTAGTGACTCTGGCTTTGGCTCTTTTCCAGCCTTCACCTGGCGCCCGGTACCAGGCAGCTGGATCCGACTCGCACCAGGTAGAAAATACGCCTAAATCCAACCTTATTGCGGGTGTTTGTGTCACAGGCCGAGGGTAAAGGAAAGGTGGCTTTCCCCAAGGAAGGCTAGATATTCCGAAACAACACCCTTCAAATAGCTCAACTTGACACCCTGCCTAACAATCGGCCAAGATGGTGGCTAGTTGCCACCATGGCGATCCCCGAACACGTTTTTCTTGGAAACCTGTCTCCAGTGTGTCTACCAGCCTTCTGCGACATCTAGAGCAAGGGCCACAGGAACCATCCGAGCCCGCGGAAACGAATACGCCCCACATCAGGCGAGTCCCGGCATGTTTGTGCTATTGCCGGCCGTTTCGCTAGGTTGGAGCTCACTCGGCTCATGGCTGGTGAGTCCCGAGAAGGCCCCCGCATCGGCCTGTCCCAGCATGTGAACCTCCCTTGCCCCTCGACCTTGTGGCCTCAGCGACCGAGGGGCAGTGGTTGTCGTCCCGATGGTATCCCGGTGGGTTCAGGGAGGCCACCCGGTGGCCTGTTTGGGACTAATTCCACATTCTGGGCCCCTACTCCGGCCCTTGAGGACGTGGTGGGGTACCAGCTCAGGGTTTTTGACCGGATGCGCATCTGGTGAAAGAATGTGTCCTTCACCACCACCAACGCACGGCGTAACACGAGGACGGCGCCGGCGTTGGTTCATAACCTTCGTCTAGACTGTCCCGGCCAGCCAAGACCAGGATGGGACCCTTGGGCAAAACAGTATAGTGTGCCGGGGTGTCAAAAAGCACCTGTATGCAAGGAGCGGGCTTAGGAAGATTATCTGTCCTTTCGAGCCCCACCTGCTGTCACTGTCAAGTTTTTGGGGTTAAACCCGAGCAGGTGCATATGGTGCAGGGGTGGGGTCCAGGGGGGCCAGAAAGCTCTGGCCCCGGCTGGGGAGACCAGGTTCTCCACGATTGTTCGCCTGGACAGCAGCACCTTCGTCAATCGCTATTATTAGCCCCGTTCCATTCACATGGTCTATGCTCTGACCTCTAGCACCCTCACGAACCCTGCCCTGTAAATCCGCGCCAAGACACAATAGTCCGGTGTGCAGCAAGCGCTCCTGTGTGCGGCCGGCTCATGCACCTCGGAGCACCCACTTCCTGTTCAAGGTAATTGTACTAATAGGGAAAAATAGTCTAGCCAAACAAAGAGCGTGAGCTAAACGATGTAGTGGAAGTGGGGCGTTCGGCCGGACTGCGACCGTCGGTTCCCCTCCGCGGTAGAGGCAGTGGCGGATGTTGTCTGACCAATTCTCCACCCTGCAAAGCTTTCTGTGTGCTGTCTGCATTCCAAAACGTCGCACATCTTTGTCGTCACCTCCTCCTGCATGTAGTCGTGGTGTATGTAATTAAGGCCCTCTGACATCATAGCACAGATGGTTGCATTTCCGCACTACCAGATAATTACTCTCTGGGAGATGAGGTCATAAACTCCGTTCCTACTACTCTAGTTGAGTGTGCTTGGCTGGGCATCCGCATGATGTCATCAGAGGGGAAACGGCGATGAGCATCTCATTCCACACCTCTTTCCTCTTTGGTGCCAGCAACGTTGCAAGCAACTACCTACGGTATTACAGTGTTCTTTAGTAAGCAGTGCTGTTACATAGTGTCTGGTCATTCGGGAATTACAGTGCAAGCAGATGGAACTTGCCAACCGTTTTGCCACCAACAGGTTGCAGGAAAGTGCTCCAGATCTGGCGCAGATACCCTGCCCTGAATATCTCCGTGTTATTGATAAGATCACCTGACTCGACCCCAGATATTCCACCGCCCAACGATGTCAACAATAACAGCCCGCCTATCTGGTTACACAATAGCTTCGGCAATTGTAGACTGGTGTGGTAGTTGCCATAACCCTCGGGGTTCGGCGCATGTGGTTGTTTTGGTTGCTTTGGTTGTCTGGTTTGGTTATTTGGTGGATGTCGTGGTTTTCGAGGTTTTCGAGGTTTTCGTGGTTTGAATTCTTGAGATCAATCCGACCAGCGTGGGGTTCATGGTTAGCGTGGTGGTTTGGTATGTTGGTCTCTTGTTCTTGTGTGTTTGTCTCTTGTGCTTCGGTCTGTTAACAATATCTGGCGAAGAAAATACCTCTTCCTGGTGCAGATTTTAAGACTCAATGCTACAATGCTACAAATGCAAATGTCCCGAAATTAATCCTTTTATTCCGTTCCGTCTGGTTGTCTCTAAAAGATCCTCGTTACAAAACCGTCTGATCGTCTCGTTATCTCGTATTATTCATGTCATCATTAATTTAGCTTCATCGAAGGATCGATCTCGCATTATCCTCTCATGGCCTTGTACATGTCCAAAAGACTGAAATAGTGTCCCACAATTCCTCCGACAACGCACATGTGCCAGATGTTATGACTGGCCAAGAAATAGTCAACCCACCACAACGACAAGAAGTCGCGGCTGTATGGAGTGTAGGTTGGTTTCTCGGGGAAATGCTTCTTGATGACATTGTTCAATCTATCCTCCTCAGAGATCGAGGACTGTTCCTCTAACTCATGCTCAATATCCTCAATTTCTTCTTCTCCACTTGGTTCGACCTTATCCAAAAGGACATCAGTGGCACTGAAATCGTGACAGTGAGATGCGTTCTCCTCGATAATTACATCGTATCTCCATCTTTCTGGGATCAATCCACCGTAGAACACAACACCCAACCAATACCACAGGAAACTCTTGTAAGTCATTGGCAAGAAGAACATAAGTGTGGTGAAGAATCCTTCGTAGAACCACATACAGAAGGAGGTGGTCACTCCCATAAAGGCTAAACCCATGAAGAAACCGATACGAAGCGAACGACATTCTGGACGATCAAAGTATGGGGACCAGTTGAAAAGGAACCCAGTAGATCCACACAACGCAGAGAACAAAATGTAGAAGTTCAACAATTTTTGGTGCTTGTAAAGGGAGCAGTATTCAGCAGATATCACCGAGAAAGTAATTAAAACCGTAATACCGGTGTAATCCACACATGCACATCGGGCACGGGTGGTGATATTTGCAAAGCATGAGTATGTGTGCCACACCACCGAGCTACATAAACAATTTGCAGCCGCAGCGAAGAAGGCGTAGATCGCCAAGTTATCCTTGGTGGTGTTAACGGCATAAACTTGAGTACTTGGAAAATGGACAAAGCAAAGGTATGCAAGAAGAAATAAACCTGCGATATGGGTCCAGATGTTCATCGACTCATTATGGTTGAAGTGAAATACAGAACGGAACATGCTAGAATGCTTCAAGGAGAAACGGTATCCTTGAATGATGTACTTGTTTTCTCTCCAGCTAAGGGGAAGCTCGTAGTAGTGAAGGTAGGAGGACTCTGCGTTCTTCAAAGCTTTGTTGAAATTGTAAAAGCTCAACTGGTTAAACACGGCATCGTGGTCATAGTCATAGTCCACCTTGGCGTCTGGCTTGTTGGCCTTGATGAAGTCGTCGATCTGGAGTAATTTCTCGTCGAAGTACTGGATGGTGGTGATGATCTTTTTGGATAGCACCTCTTCCTCGGCGGAATCACCCGAGTCCTCGGAGTCCTCCACTGGACTGTTGAACAAGTAGTTGTACTGGTCGTCGAGGGTCTTGTAGAGGAAGTCCAAGTTGGTGAAAGAGGTCTGCAACACGGAGTTTTTCACCACATTTAGTCTCTGGTGGATCTGGTTAAGATAGTTGGTGGAGAATGTTTTGATTGAGGTCAAGCTGGCGGTACTGCTGCTACGGGACCGCAGCGTCGATTCAGCCAAGCTGTGGCCCGCCTTTTGCGGCACGTCGTTGGAGCTGAGCTTGAAGAACTGCTCGAAGTTGTCGAGTCTGGACTCGATGGACGAAAGAAAGTGATCCAACTTTTCCACCAAGAGCTCTTCTGTGGACATCTGGGAGGACGACGTGCGCCGCACCCTCTGCCTCAAACCGGAGGCAGTCCTGGTGGTTTCAGGTGCCTCTTGGCTCATGGTCTGTGTACTGGTGGTCATAGAAGACATGATTACTGCGATGGAGGACGGCTCGGGCCCGAGTTATATACTCTGCCCATAATAGGGGTACGAGGACACGACCGCACGTGAGGAGTCCGGGACCGAACGGATGAGGGGCCATACAATGCCATACAATAGTCATGACAGAAAACGGAAAGAGCGAAGAATAGCGCCAGCTCCAGCCCCGAATGTGGACACAGGCCCGAAACAAGGCGGGTAATAGGTGCTTTTCCAGGCGGAAATGACGGGACTGTGGTAGTAGGGGAGCTTAGGGGTGTCCAATCTCACCATTAGGGCATCCCCGGAGGTGCCCTCGGTCGCAGCGAATAGCACCGAGCACAACGTGGGAAGGGTCCGAAGCCTACTTGGCCCGCTTAGGGGTGGTGCCAGCGCTATTGTCCGGGGACTATAGGCGGGAGAAGAGCATTCACCTCCAGCAACAATCACAAAGCCACGCCGAGTGTGGGGTCGGACCTCCAAGCACGCCAGCCTGTGTCTGGCCTTGTTCAGACATCTGTTCGGTCGCCCCGGTGATGTTTGGCACAGAATATCCGAGGTAGAGATCACAAAGTATGGGGTACGATAAGTGGCCATGTGGATGTCTATTCCGCCACAAAATGGGGTTCCGTGCATTGAAGGGTTCCAATTCGTTCAGGCTGGTGTGCCACCCTTACTGGGCCCCTTTGTGTGATTTCGGCCATGGAGACCAGGCAATGGAGCCCTCCCACGGGGCCCTCGTTTCTTTTGGTGAGGGCTTTGCTTAAGGGGTCGGAACTTGAAGTGACCGAGCTCTGTTCGCTTATCTGATCAAAACCCATTTTGCAGGTTGGCATTCGGGATGGTTAGTTGAAGTATTTTTAGATATCGCTCTAGAGGCTTATGGCACTATACGAGTGGTGTAGTAGAAGCGGTCAGGAACGTCAAACTTGGTGTAGCGTGTGGGGCTGCTTGGTCTGTTTCGTGGTAGTTTTTTAGCTTTTTTGGCCTCTTCAAGAGATTTTTATGGTTGGGGGGAATGGCCTAATTCAGTGTGGAAAGAGGCGAAAACCCCCAGAAGAAGTGTTCATTGAGCATGGCTGTTTGCCCTAAATATAAAACCCATACTGCAATATCCCGATTTCTGCGATATTATTATACACCAGAGAATAATTTTCATAGACCATAACGATTAAGATAATTTTACGATCAATCTATTTTTTATCTTCATAAAAATAGCTCTAAACCTTCAAATATCGCCTCGATCATAATGCCCTTGCAATTGGAAGTTTATTTCGAATTGATGCTTTTTGATTCTTTTCTCAAACTTACATTTATTATACAAAATCGTGATTTATAACATTAACTATGGGTGGTTCAATCCTTGTGATGCTTGGGTCTCTCAAGAACTTCGTATTGATACAATGCCTTTCTAATTGGGGTAGTCATCTTCACTTTCGAGGTGAGAATGTTGTATTGATCACTAAGACTGTTGTTGAAGGCGAGCTCGGTATTATCCTTACCTAATCCATCGAACAAGTAGTTACGTTCCTTTTCATGGAACTCTGTGTATTGTCTTGTGAGGTAGTATTCAGTCAAGATCTCGTCGATTTCCAATAATTTCAACGTCTCTTCATCGGTAATACTTCTCAATCTCGATACAATCAACTCGGTATCAAACTCATCCTTTTCGTCCTTGATCTCCTCCTCGTTAAATGCCTTGACCACGTTATTCTTGTGGATCCACAAGTTTAATCTGGTGACGTAGAACCAGCCCTTGTACTCATAAGCTGACAATCCCTTTTCGTATTCGAAAATAAGTCTATTGGTGATGGTGGATGGAATGAATACTGGAACACCACTCAAGAAAGTGTATCTTAATGGAGATAATTGCTCGAACTTGTAGAAATGCTTACGACGATCGTTGTAAATTTCAATTTCCTTGTCCTTTCCCTCTTTGTGGATATCAACCAAGGAGTTGTCGTTGTACTCCGAAGGTGTCTCTGCTTCGGAACGACTCAATCCGGTTATATCAATGTAAATGCCTGAATCAACATCGATGAATCTAGCATCGATGTGGTTGGAGTTTTGAGAAATTCCACGGTTGTGGATATAAGTTCCCACATCCATTAAGAACTTTCCATAGCCTTCGGATGGATCTTCCACAATAAGCGTCTGGTTGTACTCTCTGGCCAATCTCGATAATTCTGAAGTTGGCATCTGAATATCGATATCCACGTCGAATGGGAACATAAGCCCGTCCCAGTACCAAGACAAAAGAGGACCATGCATGATCCAAGAAACAATTCCCTTTTCTTCGGCAAATCTGTTCCAGTTACGCAAAAGTCTATCCAAAATACTGTTGGTACGGAGTACCATTTCTTCCTCAGACCAACCTTCACGGTCGTAGTTGAGTGCACCTGCAAAAAATCTCCAGTCATAATGCCATCCCCATTCACGGTCTCTATTTCTATCATCGTCGACTCTGATGGTGGCCATCTTGAAGTATGTAGGTTCGTTGGAGTCATCGTGCTGAGCACAATCTTTCAACCCATTGTAGTATTCTCTTTCAATTCTGGGAAGCTTTGAAATCTCTCCCTTTTCAAATTCTTCAATTTCTCCCTTGATATCTGGTGGAGCGAATAATTCCTTGCTAAGATCGAGTTCTCTAGACTGTTTGGGATCCTTTTGCTGGCGCAAGGTCCTGTACATTCCAAGGGCATCTTTTTCGTCTTCTAAAAACCTTGGAGTAACATCCTGCTTCAATCTTTCGAATTCTGAGGTGTGACTCAACTTGATGATAGCATTTTCTTTGAGTTGTTCCTCGGTAATACCAGCAGACTCAACATAGTTGTAGATAAGATTGGTCTGGATCATTCTTTTTCTGTTGGAGAAGTCCACGTCAAACTCGTAAGTTCCGCCGGTTTTATCTCCGTTGAGTATGATCACACGATATGGAAGTGGTAAGTGAGTCATGGCATATGACTTGGCCTCCAACACTCTGATGTCGTTGTAAGGCCTGTCCTCGTGACTGGAATGGCCGTGGATAATAAACCCTGGAAGCTGATCCTTGGAGGAGTAACCTAACTCTTCGTATTTCAACTTTGGGAAAGCATCGTTGCTCTTACAGAAATATGATGGGTCTGGATTGTTGTTGGTGACTTCCTTGATCTTGTCGCAGGTCATTCTTTCGCCCATGGGCTTTCCGAAATCTTCATTCAAAGCAGTCAAGTCCATCCAGTCTGCCCAGTTGAAGGAGATCTCCGGACGAGCGACCAGACCTTGGTCAACGGGCTCGTTGTTGTTATTGATTTCGAGATACTTCCTACGGAGTTCATTGAGATACACCGAAATAGTCAATCTGGGGTCGTAGAAGAGCTTGTTCTGATTGACCCACGAATCACTCTCCGAATTACGCAAGAAACGACGGATCTGAACGTGCAATTCGAGGTCCGATAATCCGGTGTGAGCAAGCCAGTACCTCTCCTTGTCCTCCCTGACGTTTTTGAAAAGGTTTTGGACTTGCTTATCAAAAGGAATCACTTTTTCTTCCTTGATCTTTTCTTTAAACGGGGAAACCGTGGTATCTCTGGCGAAGTATAATGTAAAATATCCGGTGTTGATGATGAACACCAAGAGGAGGGCCACCCTAAATGTTCTGGTGGGGATTCTATTAAATATGCCCATTTTGTATGGGGATGGAAGTTGGTGCAGAAAGTGGAAAATGCTCTGGAAAACTGGGTCGCTTCCGGGGTACTAATGCAAAATCGATAAATAACCTATCGACACGGTTTTGAGGGTATTTAGGATGGAAATAAGCCTCGATAAGCTAATGAGCGTTGGAGGCTTCGCTAATTAGTGGGTGAACAACGATCCTATCTGGAATAAATCGATCAGGAGTTGGCGTCTGAGTCAGTTCAAAGCGATAGGGAACAGTGAAACTAGCTAGATTAACGACACAGGAGGAAATCGATGGTTCGGGGAATGCTGGCAATGTAACGCAATATCGAGATTCCTGTTCGAGGTTCGAGGTTCAAAGTTCCAGGTTCGAGGTGGTGGGATCCGACTCGTAGTTATATCCTTGGCTGGAAAACGGTGGAGCTGGGATGAGGTGAAACAGTCTATGAGGTGAAATTGTCCATGAAACACCAGGAATGTGGAGTTGACTAAGCTAGTGGTGGTCAACGAATAGGGCCAGGCTGCAGTGACGGGTGCGATAGGCAATAGAGTACACGAAGCACTGGGTGAATGTGAAGTAGAAAGAAGGTGTGATAAATCCCTGTTCCTTAGCCGGCTTCGACAAGAAGTTCCACCCTATATATAAGGTCTTGGTACAGACATGCAATGCTTGGGATCATAATCGTGGCAAGGATTATGGTGCATATGCATGAGCTAACAAGTGCGCGAGAGTCGCCAGGAGTCGGCCAGGGCAGGACGGCGGAGCCGGCGGTTGCTGAGGGGTTGGCGGGCTGCTGGCACTGGACCGGCGGTCTGGACACCTGTCGTGCTGCCAGCCGTCGCCGTGACACTGCCACCACTGGGACCAAAACCCATGTCATCGAGCCGAAACACCGGTCACGTGACCGGTGGTAATAAGTAATGCGGCACAAATGCCGGATTCTTCGAAGTGTGTCAGACATGCACCACCGCCGTTGTTGCACTAGTACAGGTTAGGCCGCATGAGCAGTTCCGAGGGGGACCACTGCCACACTGGCAGGGCCAGTGGGGTCCACGGTTCAGCTCTCAGTTCTAAGGGCACTTCTGGGGGTATCCGGGCGGTCCTGGAATTCGCCCGCTCTGGCCGAAACCTCAAACTGCATGCGGTTGTCTACATCCTTTATTGAATGTGAGCCCAGTGGATGAATGCGTATTCGTGATGGAGGTTGCTAAGATCGTGGTGCGTGTCCCCTGCATACATAATTAACAGAAACAATACCCTGTTGCTCGCGCGAGGATCGGCCCAATCGGGGATGTGGAAGCCAAGACGCCATTCCCCAAGGCGAGAAAAGGGGCAGAGTTCCCTCAAGCTGGATGACTTCGGCCTGGCGGAGAATGCTCGGTGTTGGTGCTGCCAGGTAGCAGCAGGAAGGCCAGCAGGAAGGCCGAACGTCTACGGGTGGAGGTTGAGAAAAAGGCGGTGTGTCCGGGCTCGTAACCGGGCTGTTTTAGTGGGAGATTCGGTAGCATCAGCTTGCACTTGCATATCTATGCTAGGCATTCCCGAAACGGCCAAATTCTCCCCGTCGTACGATATGAGCACACGACCACAGGCTGTTTAGGGAACCACTGGGTATCTGACACGTCAGCCGGCGCATCTGAGCTAATCTGCGGTTTAGCTCACCGGCAGATTAATAGCCCCGCCAGCAACGGTGATGGGACGGTTGAGCCCTCGAGTATCGAGATCGGTGGTAAGCCATGTTATGCGGCTTTGCCCGCATGTAGCGAGTCTCCGCTAATTATCAGAATTCTTCATGCATGAAATGCATCTTGCGCAACCTACTACTCTGAGGTTTGGGAAATTTCACTTTTCGCAACCTGCAAACCCCATCCACCACATAGTGTTGAGAACCCGGCCATCGTCTCCCATAGCCTCGATTTGAGGTACCCGAGATCCGCAGTGCCAAGGGCCCTCACCGCAGTGCCGGAGCACTGCCCGTGTCCGACGGGAGAATTTTTGACGTGGATGTGACGTGTGGAGCCGTCACTGTAGTGGAAGTGGAAGCGGGCGTGGGAGTGGTTTCTCGAACCTAGCAAATGCACTTTGACTCAACCTGCACTTTTCCCACGGCATCCCACCCACTGCCCCCTCGGAAATGTCCTCGGAACTGCCCTGCACCTCCCGGTCGGATCTCGCCTAAAACCTCTAGCCTTACTATTGGACACAAGAAGCCTATGTCTAGGGTTTGTTGAGCCATACCAACTTTCCCAAAGAATTATTCTGCTGCGGGACGTCGGCAAAATATTCTGGTTCAATTAAACCGCCTCCGGCAAGATGCCCATCGCACCCTCTCCGCATTGGTCACCTCGGCACCAATGCTAAGGACTGCCATTCCCAGGGCACCCTGCCACTGCCACTGCCATCTGTGGCCCCCACCTAGCACCTCCAAGGCCATCTGCTCCGTACCAACAACTTGGCCGTATCAACAACTTGGCCACTTGTAGTCACTCCGGTGGGACTTTTCAGACAAATAGGTTCATGCTGAGGTGTCACAATATCACCTCACTTCTGACATATTTGTTCGTCTTCTACACATTGTGGGCTGCTCCGGAATGGGCGATGGCATTGTGACCACAGGCCCCATGGTAGCGGTTCTGGCCCCACCAAGCAATTTCCAGCCCTCATTTGGAGCACAAGTGCTTAAGTCACGGCGATTTCCGGTGGCATCGCTCGATTATTTTGGACCACCTCAACTACGAATATTTTTGGCTGGATCTCCACCTCGTCAAGTGGTAATAATTCTGACGTGGTAGAATAGAACAATTGGTGGAGATGAACTCTTGGCTTGAAGGGCCGGCACTGTGGGGCCGGGTGAGACCACTTTTGACAGCAGTGTCTCATAACTATGGGCGTGTGGCGTAGTTGGTAGCGCGTTTGCCTTGCAAGCAAAAGGTCACTGGTTCGATTCCTGTCTCGTCCAATTGGTTTATATTTTTGAATATGGTACAGTTGTTATGTTGTTCGGCACTAAAGTGGCTACAATGGAATTTACTGTTTCTTTCTTTCTTTTTAGGGAGCCAAGAAGCCGTTAGAGTGTGTTTGCATACAAATGGTAGTCCCTTCTGGAATGAGTGTATCTACTGTTCAGGATCGCAGCAATTGGTCAATATCAACAATAATGATGCTGATTTTCTGTTTCTGCCGTTACTAAAAGGTCTGTGGCATTTTGGGAATTAAAAACCCGTCCTTGCTTTATTTCACCGTTCTTCTTCATGCTTCTTCTCCGATAATTCGTATCGCCTTGTATTAGTCCATGTGGTGAACAAGAGAGGCTCCAATATACAGTTGAGCAACTTTGCCAACACCGATATTTTTCCTGGTGTCTGAATGAAGCTCTTGTGTGACGAACTCTGGCCACTTGCCGTTTCAATTACTAAAATTATTGAAATTTGTGCTTTAGAAAGAAATTTGTGAAAAATATGAAAACCTACACAAATCGAGCAACTCACTCAATCGAAGGTTATCCAATGAGCTTGTCGATTTTATTACATAGCAGCACCGATTTTGAGTCTCGTATATTTTTTATGATGCCAAATCTATAATATATATATATATCAATGTTCAATTTTATCTTCTTCTGAGAGCAAATTCACAGGAATCCTCTTCAACAAATTGGCCAACTGTGGTCTCGTTGCCTGGTCGAGCTTATCAAGCTCAGAAGTTCCCCAATTATCGGCGCTTTGCTCCAATTCAAGAATCTTTCTTCTCAACTCTCTCTCCAAGGTCTCTCCACTATCATTGAATTCATCTTCAACATACATGTAGTTGAAATCTTCTATGTCCGCACTACCCACTCCAAATTGTGTAACATCAACATCATCGAATAGTTCTCCATTGACACTTTCCCACTTCTGATCCAATTTACCTTGCTTGGATTCAAGCGTAACATTGGATTTTTTCTCCATGTATTCTTTGAAAAGTTTTCTCTTTTGAACCACCTTAACAGCTCTGCTATTCAATTGCTTCATAAATAACTCTTCATTGATATCAAGACCACGCGAACTCAAATGTAACTTTACCTTTTCTCCATCAACAAATTTCAATCTAATTAGCAACAAGAATTCTTCAACCCACTTTAATAATTTAAGGAATATATGCTGGTCGTCATTCAGGTACACATTATGTATGAATTCCCATAACACGGCATCATGCTTGTCCAACAATGCTTTCAATCGATCAAAAATTTCAATCGAACTGGTAAAGTACATCTCTTCCTTACTAAGTTGGGTCAATTCTTTCATGAGATCATCCATAAAATATTGGAAGCTCCTGAACACTAAATGCATATCACTCTTGACAAAAACTCTCATAAGTGGTTGATAAAAGATTGTCAAAAAGTTCTTAATGAGCTTTGTCAATTCTGGTTCCAGCCACAATTGTTTGAACAATTCTTTATCTTTTCTTCTGATTAAGATTTGCCAGTACTGCTTTAAGTTCAAATATAATTCTGATCTTTTTAAATCTTTTTCTTTTTCCAAAGAGTCGTACGCACGATGTGACTCTTTTATGATGGATAAAAGCTCGAGATCATTTTCTGTGAGATTGGGTTTGATATGATCAGTAGTCAAAATAGAAATCAAGTAGTCATCACCTTTTTCCAAAGCCTCACCTTTAATCTCTGATGTTATTTCATATGAAGAACCAACAAAGTTTTCAATTCTTTTCAAAAAGTTAGAAAACGCCGGGTCGATCTTTTCGCATTTGAGAATCCCAATTTCTTTGTCGAATCCACTTAAATCTTCATTCAAAAGCATAATAAATATCATTGACAATAAGTTTCGAGCACCACCAGAATTGGCTTTGACCTCAGGCTGGCTGCTACCCCAGCTTGGAAATGAAAATTTCGGGAAATTCAATAAAAGTAGATCCACAACTCTAGACACAATCTTAACGGGATTTGTAAATCTCAAGATACCATAAACAACAGAATAAGGAAAAATGAAATGAAATCTTTTACATTTCTTCAACCATTCACTGGAGTTGTCTTGACCCAAAAAAAGTTGGTAGAGAGTAGCTGCAACTTCTAATTTACACCACTCATTGAAGGTTTTCAACAATGGAGACATCTTGTTGATATCGCTTGATCTACCAATATCATTGAATATTTCTATGATCGTTCCTGGCTTTTGGATAAGATCTTGCTTAAATTGGTCAAAGTCCTTGCTCAATTGAACGATAACTTTTGTCGTTTGTTTTTGGAATTCAAGCTGGGTTTTCAAAATCATCTGTTCATGTTCAAGTCTGATATGAAAATCAGCATAATCCTCGGATGGAAGTTGGTCAAAAGATTTTGCTGGGTCACTTATAAAAGTCTTGAATACAGATGAATGAATAATCTCCGGGAATTTACACAAGGCAATTAGGTAACCTCTTAATGCCAATCGTGACTTTTCTCTGGCCAAGACAGAATTCGAATGGTTACTTAAATCGGAAATATCGGATTTGTCGGAATCAAATGATGATCTTGAATCCTGGAGACTTTCCTCCATGAGACCCTGATCATGCTTAGCTTTATGGGGTAATTCAAGGCCCTCTGTTGTCATCACTCCCGGAAGTGCTTTCTTCAAACTTGATTCCAACTTCTTGAATTCCGAATATGACCGATTAATGAAATGACTCAGATACTTGTAGCTCTTCTCATGTTTCTCTCTGGTTGTGGTTTGAATGACAAATTCAAAGTTGTGGCGAGGTTGGTGTGGAGAAGAACCCAATAATTTCCTCAAAGGATTCCATGATCTGTGACCAGCGGAAGCACTGGCTGCCTCTTCCAGGTCAAGGGATTTATCTATTTTTCTAACGGCAACAATGTTGATGGCAGTGTCATTCAAGAACGACATGTTCTTGTAGTCATCGATTGCAAGAGGAATAATTGCGCCGGGATCATTTTTGGCGGTTATCTTGTCCAATTTACCCGTATCCGAGGCTTTCAAGTGGCTCTCCGTCAAGTAGGTCATATCGTTATCGGTGATGATAACCGAATTGTAAAAGAGTAACAACCCGGAAAGCAACTTCTTGTTGACCTGGCGCCGTTTGGTGACGTTTTCCTGCCTCTCATCGGCACTGCTGATGTGTTTTTGGTTGAAACTTTCCACAAACGGCTGTATGGTGTCTTGCCAGAACGATAACTGGTCTTCGGCTGAATTGTTGGTGATGAAGGGGAATGTAGTCAAGAAGTTGCGGAAGAAGAACTTCAATAACGGTAGCTCATCCCCGTCGCTCTTGCCGTCCTGGGACCGGAACGGGTGGCCCAAGTATTCACAGAAATCGGATCGATTGGCTTGGTGGAGTTCATCGGATAGCCTGTTCTCCAAAATGTACTTTTTCAAGAAATGCTCTTGCGTAGGAGATAACCTCGCGAGGAAATCCGACTGGGGCGGCGCTCCGTCGGTTGCCATTGTCTTTCTGGTGGATGTTGCAATTACTGGAGCTCCAGGGATTCAACGTTGCTACATGGTATTGGGATCTAACCTGCAAACGAACACCCCCAACCTGCACTACTCCTCCACTCCTTCTCCCACTATCTCCCCCGCCGCACGCTGGGGGAACGGGAGAAATCAGACGCTGCCGGTCACGTGGGCCCCTTTCTCAGTCCATCGCCTCGATGCTCTTCTCACAAAATTTTTACCATACAATTCTTTTCCTTAGCTACTCGTCTTCAAGGTCACAATGGGTACTCAAAAGAAAGAGAAGCAAAGAAGAGTCAGAGAAAATGACACCAGAGACGGTAACCTCCGTGTCAAGGGTGAAAACTTCTACCGTGATGCTAAGAAGGTCAAGCACTTGAACATGTACAAGCAGGGAAGAGCCATCCGTAACGCTAAGGGTGAAATCATCAAGGCGGCCGTGTTGCAAAGCACCGATGCTCCCACTGCCAGAGTGGATCCCAACAGAAAGTGGTTCGGAAACACCAGAGTTATTGCCCAAGATGCGCTTGCTCACTTCAGAACCGCCATGGGAGAGAAGAAGAACGACTCGTACCAGGTTTTGTTGAGAAGAAACAAGTTGCCTATGTCATTGTTGGACGAGAAGGACCACACAGAGTCGCCTACTGCCAAGATCACTGACATTGAGTCGTACTCGCTGACCTTTGGTCCTAAGCAGCAGCGTAAGAAGCCAAGAGTGGCCGCTTCCAACTTGGAAGAGTTGGCCCAGGCCACCGAAGCTGACTCCACCGCCTACGAAGAAAAGCAAGACTTGAACTCTACTTTGGGTTTGATGGGTGGCTCCTTCTTAGACAAGGAGGATTACACCCAAGAGGCCAAGGAGGCCATTTTCCACAAGGGTCAATCCAAGAGAATCTGGAACGAATTATACAAGGTCATCGACTCCTCCGATGTGGTCATCCATGTGTTGGATGCCAGAGATCCTTTAGGAACCAGATGTGAATCCGTTGAAAAATATATCAAAGATGAATGTCCACATAAGCACCTTATCTACGTCTTGAATAAGTGTGATTTAGTCCCTACTTGGGTTGCAGTACGTATTACTAACTTTACAGGTATTTGTGAATTCCTCCCTTTTTTTTCTCTACACCAAAGATCTTTGTCAGGGTGATACTATTGATTTTTCGAAAGAATGATTACTTCACATTATTGCCTGTTACTTCTTTGGAAGAATAACTCTACTCGCCCGCGTTCCTGACTTGTCAGTTCGTTAACCGTTTTGGTTAGTGATTTGTTCGCATCCGGTTGATAGTTTTTATCGACCATTTAGAGTAGTTCGGGATCTTCTTGAGTTGAAACTTTTTACTAAGGTTCGCCTTGGTCTCATAAAAAGTTTCGTAGTATAGAAACCGACATTCCCTCCTCTAAACTTAATTTTTTTTTCACTTTTCGTGAAGCACAAATATCTGTTAAACGTTACTTGGTTATCATTTGGATTTTACTAACATTATAGGCTGCTTGGGTCAAGCATTTGTCAAAATCATACCCTACTTTAGCATTCCACGCATCTATTACCAACTCATTTGGTAAAGGTTCATTAATTCAATTGTTAAGACAATTCTCTGCATTGCATTCTGATCGTCAACAGATTTCTGTTGGATTCATTGGTTATCCAAACACTGGTAAATCTTCCATTATCAATACTTTGAGAAGAAAGAAGGTTTGTCAAGTTGCTCCTATTCCAGGTGAGACAAAGGTTTGGCAATACATCACTTTGATGAAGAAGATTTTCTTGATCGATTGTCCAGGTATTGTTCCTCCTTCTTCTAAAGACACCGAGTCTGACATTTTGTTCAGAGGTGTTGTTAGAGTTGAGCATGTTTCTCACCCAGAACAGTATATTCCTGATATGTTACGTAAATGTGAAAGAAAGCATTTGGAAAGAACATACGAAGTTAAGGGATGGGCTTACTTCGAAGAGGACCCTGAATTACTCGAGAAAGCAAGTATTGAATTCATTGAGATCATTGCCAGAAAACAAGGTAGATTATTGAAAGGTGGTGAACCAGATGAAAGTGGTGTTTCCAAGCAAATTTTGAACGATTTTAATAGAGGTAAGATTCCTTGGTTCACTGCCCCACCAAAGGATGAAGAACAGAGAACTGGTGAAGACAAGAAGGCTGGATACAAGAGAAAGAGAGCCGAGAAGGAGGAGGCTAATGAAGCCAAGAGAGCCAAGCTTGAAGACGAGGTTCCACAAAGTTCCGAAGATCAAGAGGAAGCTTAATTTATAGTTCTTAGGTGTATAATTATTTATCAGTATTAGGTTATGGATCAAATCCTGTAGAAATACATAGATTGACGAATGAAAACTATCATTATACAAACTAGATCTAAAATACAATACGTTAAACAAAAACGAAGCTGCTAATGACTAAAGTGGTCTACCAAATATGACTGCTCCAGATTTATTACCTGGAGTGGAAGGAGTTGGTACACCTCCGTTGTGTTGACCTTCAGCACTACTTGCAAGTGAACCTTCTCCACTCAAATTACCCAAGCCCCAAATAAAACCTTTGAATCTGGTTAGTAAAGAAAAATCAAAAGAGGATTGTCTTAATAGTTCTTTAAAACATTCCATGGATAAATAAGCATGCAAAGTGGATGTCATTTGTTGTTGATGCTGGAATTGAGATGTAAAGTGTTGACGAATGGCAGGAGAAATTGGCAACAAGTGTAATTCTTCAGCTAAATATTCAATAGATGGCTTGTTAGAATTATTGTTTTCACCCGAATCGGTATTTTTGTTGAGTAACTTGTTACCAATATATTTCAAATCGAAGAAATTTGGAAAGTATTTCGAGCACCACCAAAAGAAGTCCTTTTCGTCAACAGGAAGACTGTCATTAGCAAGTAAACTAATGAAGAATCCCAAATCGTAACCTGCATGATAACTGATCCAGTTGATCGAATTATCCAAAAGTAAACCACTTTCGATAATTAACTCTGCGAATGAAAAATGTGGTATACCTTGAGTCATATGCATTTGGAAATTGATTTGTGAGGTTTGAGCCAACATGTTCAAATGTTCTTCGTTGTACATCTCGGTGGTTAAATCATACAAAAAGTTGAATTGCCAAACAAGACTGGAGCTGATCTCATTATTCTTGATCTTTGTCACACAGAATGAAAGCTGGATCAAGTTCAACAAATCAGAATTGGCTCTGAGAGTTTGGAAATGATAATCGGAGGACGACTTGAATGTCCCCACAGGTCTTGCCACTATTCCTGGGATTTCTTGATGGATCGCAATGAATATTTTTGATGTCTTGTCATTAATAAAGGTACGTAAGGTGTGGAATTCGTGTTCCAAGTTGTGGGCCCAAACCTCTTTGATTATTGGGACCTGAGTGTGAACATGAGATGATAATTGTGATTGCTGTTGTGCCTGTAATTGCTGAAAGTGAAGGTTTGGTTGTTGCAGGGCCTGCAGAGCCTGTCCAGGTTGTTGCGACTGTTGCAGGGATTGCTGCTGTTGTGCTTGCTGTGCTTGTGCTTGTTGTTGCAACTGCAATTGCAACACCGGGTTTCCTGCTGGGGTGCTGGTGCTTATTCCTCCATTGGCCCCGTTATTCTGCGCGGAGTTGGCGCCTCCATTCAAGGCTGCCAAGAGCGGATTGGTGGATTGGCCCCCAATGCTTCCCAATTGCTGTTGCTGTTGCGCTTGGAGATGTTGATTCATGAGATGTTGTCTTTGCAATTGCTGCTGCTGCAACTGCAATTGCGACACCTGGGGCGACTGACCAGACACGTTGATCTGTTGCAGCGCTTGCTGTTGCAAGTACTGAAGATGGGGATTGATGTTCATTGATACGGCGGATGTGTGGATGTTCTGTTGCTGATCGACCCGGGCTGGAGGAGATTGACGTGCAAACTTGGAAAAGTTAGAAACTTCCTTTCAAGGTGGGAGGCGGCTATTCTGTTTGGACGATAAGTGTTCAGTTCAACTCGGTACGAATGTCTGTTCCTTTCATCAAGCGTGAACTCTCACTATAAAATTTCGTTGGTCCTTTTTTGATCGACGCACACTGGGCGCGCACGACCGGTTGCAGCTAGCCACTGTCTACAGATGGGTCTAACTATAAGTGGAAGTGTGTATAGGGGGCTAAAGTTGGTCTCTGAAGGTGTTGGCGTTGTTGTCAGCCGACTGGAGGTAGGCGTGGTCGCCCACACGCTGGGGCTTGAACAAGTGCTGGATCAAGAATCCGAGTCCGAGGGCCAAACAGAGCGCAGCCACCACGATGTAGATGATCCCCAAGGCCATGTTGCGGCCACCGAAAATGCTGTTGGTGGTGAAAACCATACTCTTGGTGCCGCCGAACACCGACACGGGGTAGTTCAAACCGATCCGGACCTCGTAGGACCCGGACGACAAGGGTGCAGTGGTGTTCTTGCTGTAGAGCTTGTAGAAAGACGGCAAGCCTGCGGTCCTCATCCAGTTCTGAAGGTGCTCCCACTCAGACAAGTCGGGCATGTTGGACTCGTTGTAGCCATCGGGGAACATGGCGTCCCAGTTTGGAGGGGGTACCACCTCGTCGGGGCTGTACTTGGTCTTCTTGAACTTGTGCTTGCGGTCCGAGCCCCAGGAAATGTCCTTAGCGCTCATTTCGTATGTCTCGTTATTGTTACCGTTCTGCGCGTTTAACAAGACGGGGTTGGAGAAGGAATCGTTGAAAAGCGAGTTTGCAACGAGTCCGCAGGGGTAGATGAGCTTCTCTTCGTCACCTATGGTGCGGTGCAACAAAGGCTTGCAGTTGTCGGTGACCAGGTTGGCGCTGACAGCCTTTCCCATGAGCTGTCCCAAGTCGTAAGACTCCACGTACTTACGGTGGTTTTGGAAGAAGTTGGTCAACTTGTAGTACAAGTACACTGGCGGCTTGATTTCCACGGGCAAATTGAACCGCACCACACATGTCTGCTCACCTTCGGTACCATTGACCAACATCCACTGGAAGTCGGGGTCGGTGTTCTTACTTTGGAAGTGGTGGGTGGTGTACTTGCTGGGCACCTTCTCGAATTTGTCTGCCGTGAGCTGGTCACAGTGGGAATAGTCCACGGAAAAGTTCTCTGAGTTGTACGTGGTGAATAAGATGGCGATTCCCAACGGGGTGAAGATGATCACCAAAATGAAAAGTAGCGGGATCACTGATTTGGGTGTGAGAATCGGTTGCCATGCCTGCAATCTTTGTTGTCTGAAGGCGGTGTTTGGGGGTTTTCTGGACTTGTGGGTGGCCGAAGTGGCGCCATTGATCAGTTCGTCTTCGTCTTCGTCCTCTGAACGTCTTCTTCGCCGGAAAAAGTCCATCTTTGTTTGGAGAAGCCAGTAATGGTCATACGCTTAAATGCCACACGGTGCGAGTACGCCACGATTCACGTGCCTGGTGAAGAGATGCATCACGTGACAAAGGGCTACCAAGAGGGTCAAGGAGATGGGTACTCTAGTTTAGGTCAGAAGCGATAGGGCAAAGCAGATTTGGTTTTGGGTCCTAGATGGTACATGTGTATTTTTGTTTGGCCAATATTCAAACAAAAGAATTGACTTTTGGAGGTTTTACTAGAGCAAGCTATTTTTCAGCGAAACTGGAAACAAAGAGAGAAATTAGCGAAGAACCCAATTTTACCAAGAGTTCATGGATACTGGACTGCTTAGATCAAGCTACTGATTGAAAAAGGGACCTAGAACAACCAAAAATTCAACACACTTCCGGATATGACATATTATTAATCTCTATAAGACATCCTCAAAGGGACTCTATATACACTACTTGGAGGAGTCAGCAGATTTGGGGGCTGCTCTCTTGGTAGGGGTAGCTTTTTTATCGACCTTACGCTTGGTGTCGGCGGTGGTCTTGTCCTTCTGGTCCTTGAACTTCTTGCCGTTGTGGTTACCCAATTTGGACTCTCTAGGCTCTAAGTAAATAGTGACTCCATCAACCACAGTTTCCTTAGCATCCAAGGCCTTTCTTTGGGCTTCGGCAGAGACAAAGTCACACAAGGCAATGTTGGAGTTTGGCTTGAAGAACTTGAGGTCTCCGAACTTCTTGATGATATGTTCACGCAAGACCTTTTCGTCCACAGGCTTGGTTCCTTGCTTGATGCCACGGATATAGATAGGGAACCACTCCTCCTTCTTGAACCTGCCATTTTGTTGAGCAGCAGGGGCTGGAGTGGTCTTCTTTGCTGGGGCCACCTTGGTCATTCCTGGGGTAGGGACAGGCTTGGTTGGAGCCTTGGCTGCTGCTTGAGAAGCCAATGCAGCCCAGGACATTGGCTGGGAGGAGGTCTTGGAGTCTACAGTCTCGTCACCCTCAAAACCGAGGTCTTCCTTTTCTTCTTCTTCATCTTGGGGCTCTTCAGCAGCTGGTGCTTCCAATTCCTCAGATTCCGGTTCGTTTTCTTGAGGTTTCTCTTCCTTCACCTTGGCTTCTTTGAGTTCTGGCTTGGTTTCGGTTTTTGGTTCAGCCTTGGCTTCGACCTTAGGTTCGGTTTTTGGTTCGGCTTTTGGCTCCACCTTGGCCTCTGGCTTGGACTCGACCTTCACTGCAACCTTTTCTGGCTTGGACTCAGCTTTTGCTTCGCGAGCCACAGTCTGTTCAGGAACAGCTTGCTTTCCCTCGATTTGCTCTTTGACTTCCTTGACGGTGTCCTTGGCCACGGTCTTAGATGCTTCCTTCTGCTCCTTCACAGGTTCCTTGACCTCTTGCTTGGACTGGATGACCTCCTGCTTCTTGAAGGATCCATCGGAAAATCTCAACACATCATTGGCAACATCGAAGGTGTTCTCTTTCTTGCCTGGGACTAACACAAAGGTCTGGGTGAATTGATAGTAAGGCGAGTCTTCTCTGGACCATTCACCGAAAACAACAATTAAAATGTTCTTGCCGGAAGAGACCTGGAAATCAGCATCGGTGATGACAATTCTGTTGCTATTCTTCGGAGCCAACGAGTGCTTGAACCGGGCGCTGATTGCTTCGGTACCCTGGGCCTTGTGAACAGCGTCCTCATCTGGGGATCCTGGGAATGGTCCGTGACTGAGGGAAGCTTGAGGATGGTAGATCTTGTGGATGTTCTCGATCTTGGTATTGTAGAACTCGTAGTACGAGGTGATAAACAACCAACCGATCGAGGAAGTGCGGTCTTCCAGCAAAACGGGTTCGGCCTTGCCGGCGGTAGCAGGGGATTTGGTCATGGTAGCAGCTACAAGCAACCTGCTAGCACTAATATGGGGTAGTTTAGTGAAAAGTTGGGATCCTTGAAAAATTTTAGCCATGGCTGTATACAGGACGGGTCTATCAGGCACCAAAGTGATTGCAATCTATGAATGGGAACGTTATATTTAGAGCTATTAACGGCAATAGAGGAGGATGGGGAGGAGGCGCCGGCACCGGAATGGAGGTATGGCGTCCCTGATTATTGACATTCACGCAAGAGTTCCTCCAAGATTTTGTTTTCGGTGTCTGCCTTGTTGGAGACCCCGTTGAAGGACTTGATACCCATACGGCGCAAGACCTCGATGGTCTTGTCACGGGGAAAGCCCATGTTCTCGAACTGCACCACTATGGAGTCGTCGATGCCGTACAACGCCAGGTCGCTGAGCTCGGTTTTTTCGTCTTCACTGGCATAAATACGAGTCCAGTAGCTGGCGGTCTCGTCAAAGCCGCTTCTGTTGGTCAAGAAATGCTTTGCCACCTCGGCGTCCTGGGGATCGCTGGGTTCGGGCGACTGCAACAACGATTGCAACGAGATCAACGAGCTCTTCAACGTGAGGATTGGGGTCCAGGCGTCCTTCAAGATGTCCAAGCAGATGGCTCCGGTCACCGACGAGATGTTGGGGTGGTAGATCTTGGTGGAAAACTTCATCACTGGTGGCTTGAATGGGTATTCGTTGGGGATGTTGATGTCCACCTGAAATAACCCTCCTTCGTATGGTGTACCGGGTGGGCCCTTAAAGTACCCGGTCAATTTGGTCAAGTCGTTCTCGTTGTTGAGCTTCAATGACACACCCGACTGGGTGTCCTGGCGACACTCCTCCAATTCCTTGGCGATTCTTTTGACACGAGACATGAGTCCTCCGATTTGGTCAACAGTTGACGGTGAGTTGATGATATTGAAAAAGTGCGTGGCTCGCCACACTGAGTGCGATTCGGGCGTTGTGGGCCACTTGGTGGCGAAACTTTGTAGGGGTTCTGCCGGAATTATGCTAGATGGACACATGTACTTAGCACTAGTGATACGATAGCCAGAATGGAGGTGGAAGTGGTTTGGGACCAATCGGTGATTTTATGGTAGAGTTATTAATTTTATAGTGGAAAATTGCCATTGCGCAAGCCTATAATAGCTAATTTCTTGGGTTAAAGAAGTGGACTTCAATACCACTTTTTCTACTGCTCTAAAGCAGTATAACAAGGAGTGTATCCGCTTTTACCTTAGCTCTGCCATGGTGAAGAGCATCAGCTGAATCAATCCCAAGCTCCACCAAATCTTTTTCATGGAATATTTGATTCCGGATGGTTATGATCTTTGAAGCGAACAAAAGCGTCGGACACAATACACCTTGTTTATTCAACGCTTCCGGCAAGTCCATGAAGTTTCAAGTGTCACAAAACTCCGAGGTGCTATCCTGAAACTTCACCATATGGAGTGGGCCAATGTGTCCCGTTCCAAGCTACACTAGAATGCTAACTAAAATGTATCTATTGATAATACAATATATTTACTAATAACACACTAGAGCACAAAATATTCCTCAGTTTTGGCCCTCAGCAGCAGGACTTGAACCTTTAACGTTGACAGACAACGAGTCAAAGATTGCCCGAAGCTCGGGACTCGACTCCTTGACAAATGGCAACTCAAAGAAGCCAAAGTCATCATTCTTGACCAATTCAGTGAATACAATAGTAAGACCCCATGGGTGTGGCTTGCTAACAATTCTTCTCTCTAATAACACTCTGGTGATCAATTCTTGCACAACCAACTTGGCCTGAGGAGTGCCCCAAATAGTTCCGGAACTGAAGAAATGTAACATGATACCAATAAACCAATGTGTATGGCTGTTTGGATAACGCAATTGGTTTGCGATAGCATTGATCAAGTGGAACTTGAACTCCAGACTTCCGTGGTTCATCAAATCAACCAATAATGCCACTTGCGAAGACTTGGTATTGAAGCCCCGAACGTTGTTAGGCAACCTATCTGCAACAGCAGAAATACCAACGTGCAACACCAAGGCATTGATCAACTTGACGTTGTAATGAACAGTATCCGTTCCAAAGCCATTGACTTCCTTTGGATGATTCAATTTTATGCCAGCGTAAATTGATCTCATCAAGGCAGGTGCTGGAATTCTCAAGAAGTTATCCACTGGCTTCTTTAAACCAACCTTAACCAAGTCATCAACTGGCTTATAAGCAATAACTGGAGAGTCGTTGATTTCTGGAAGTCTTTCTACCTTCAATCCTTGCGTAAATGGATCAGGAACGGAAACATCTGTAGGAGTTGCAGATAAGATTAAGTTTCTCAATTGTACGTATCCTCTAGGAACAGCGGTAACTAGTTGATAGTGACACTCGACCAAGAATTGTGGATAATCATGCAATAATCCAGTGAAAATTCTGTTGACTGACTTGAAGATCACACTAATAACATCATGGTTGACATTTTTTGAGTAAACAGATTGGAACTTCAAAACTGCAGTCAATAACTTTACGACAGTAGCATAACCTTCTCCGTTTGGCAATTCAAGAAGCTTTGGCAAGAACATACGATGAGCGATCAACGATACCCAAGCAAAAGTGAAACCAGGATAAACAATAGGTTGAAGAGAGTTGAAAACATCACCAACAAAAATGTAGAACTCATTATCTAAACCATGAATTTGCTCCTTGATGGAATAATCACTCCAAGTAGCCAATAACGATGAAAAGAAACGGAAGTAAGCACGTTCGTTCCAGGTCTTGGAATTTTCGTGGTCATTGGTCAATGCTAACAAGACAATGCCGACAATATTCTTCAAATAATCGATGGCATCTTCTTTTCCATCAAACTTGGAAATAATTTTGACAATCAACATAGCTAAAGTATCAACAGCCAAGTATGTTTCATGTTGAGTTCTACTTCTCACTTCATGTTCAGCACCAAAAGAAATAACCGAAATTTCAATTGCTGCCTTAAAGAAAACTTGGAAGTACTCAGGGTTGGTTAAGATATCAGTGTCTAATAAGCCTTGAATAAATTGATCTTGCAAGTCTTCTGATTGCTCACCATGAGTTAATAATTTTATCCACTCGGAGAAGACATATCCCAATTGTACATAAAGTTGATTTGAAGCGGGTAATGAAGTGGTCTTTAACAATTCAAACAAGTTATCACGGGCAGCAATAGCCTGAGTTGCTTCGTCCGAAGTATCATCAGTTTGAAATTTAAACAAAGCATCAAGGGTCAATCCGAACTCTGATCTAAGTGCAATAGGACGCAAGTCTTCGCATGTGAACACATTCAATAACAATCCTGAAGCGAATTTAACTACCACAGGGTTGCTGGATTCATTGATGAGTTTACTGATTGAAGCATCTAACTTTGTAGATTGCACTAATTGCACCTTCAACAAAGAAAAGATAACAGGCATGTTGAACTTACGTTGATCTGAGGAATGCACGAGCCACCAAGTAACATCCTTGGCTGTGGAAGGAGAATATTCGCACAACTTGTCCAAAATCACAACATATATCTCATTGCTCATTGGATTCTCATGCGCCTGAGTGAAAAGACAGTTAACTGCATATTGTGCTGCCTTAAGTAATAATTCAGGATACTTCAAAGCATTTGATTGAGCGATGGACAAAACTTGTGTCATTGTTGTCATAATTGGATGAGATGGACTGAGGGACGAGAGCTTAGTTTCAGAAACTTCTGATAATAACAGTATGGCCTTCTCGCAACTTTGAGTGAATGAGGTGAAAAGTTGATCCAAAGGCACTGTTTCATCAGCAACCATAGGAACCTGAGGAGCTACTGGAGCAGCAACTTCAAGTGGAGCAGGTGGTTGTTCAATTTTCAATCCAGCTGCATTCGAACCAAAGTTTTCATAAATTCTGAGTTGATTAACATTCAATCCCTCGGCATTCAATCCAAGTGGCTCTGGCAATCTCAAAGCATACTCTGGTGTACCATCAGCAATAAAAGGCTCCTTGGAAGTGTATTGCTCCCTGATAACGACTTGACTTTGCATTTTTTCATCAATCAACTCACTAATGTTATCAGAAGCAATTCTATCGACTATATCCACACACAATCCAACGTTTGCTTGAATTGCTGCGTTCAATTCTGCAACAGGGAACTCGCTGTTGCCTAGCAACTGAAGCATAGTGGCTTCGATGGTTTCAGCCAATAACTTTCTACCACTCGAGAGAACCATAGTATGAGATAATTGTTGAGCCATGTTTTGGTAACTTTTGCGGAATTTAATAGCATCTCTCTCAGTAGCAAAATCCTTTTTGATAAGAGCTTCAGTAGTGGTGAGCACGGCTTCTGAAACTCTGGTCAAGATAGGAACTGCACATTCTCTAACTGCTCTAGTTAAAGAAGCTTGGAATGCTCTTCTTAAGTTTGCATGTTGTGTGAACACAGTGTTACCTAATAGAGTGCTGAATGAAGTATCAAGAGTAGGCTCACCTGGTTGACCTTGCACCTGGACTCTTTGCGCTTGGGCTTGTGCTTGGGCTTGTGCTTGGGCTTGTGCTTGCGCCTGTGCTTGAACTTGTGCTTGAACTTGTGCTGCTTGCGCCTGAGCTTGAGCTGCTTGAGCTTGGGCTTGAGCTTGAGCTTGAACCTGGACTTGCAAGGGCTCTTGGCCAAAGTGTTGTCTAGCAGAAATCACACGGCTTGAGTCCATAGGCTCTGAGGATTCAATAGCCAATCTTGAAATATCATTGGCTAAAGTAACTGTCTCTGGATGGATACCAAACATAGCAGCTAACGCAGTTGGGTTGGCATTGTGAGATCTAATCAATGTTGAAGATTCAATATCCTTAATCTTTAACGATAGACTATTCAATAAAACTTCGATTTCAAACTTTAAGTTAAGCTTCAAATCAGCGCATTCATATAGCTCAACTAAAACCTTGATAATACCAAGAACCCAAGGGTTAGGAGGTTTGAAGATTTTGGAATATTGCACTTGATCCAAAATCTTACAAACGAATGGAATAATCAAAGGCAAAGATTTGAAATCGAAAGCTTCCACTAACAAAAATTTCAAAGCAATCTGATCTCTTCTCAAGGGCTTGTCGTTTGCCAAAGTAATCTTACCGAGCCAAGCACCTAAATTCTTCAATTGATTTCTCTCTGTTGCTGAATCCTTGAAATTTCTAATCAAACGTTCAACTTCCCTTAACGAAACATTTAAAACGTATTCAAAGAAAATAGCATTGTCAAATTTCTTGACCAAATCCGAGTATAATCCATGGTTGTTTGGCTCGGCCTTGGCTCTGTCAGCCACAAGATAGTTTGCAAACCATGAATAGTATTTCTCTGACAACAATTCCTTGATCTCAGACATTTTCATGTTGTCGCTGGTCATATTATTGACAAAAAATAACAATTTATCTGATACTGCCTCTGTTGGTTCCTCTTGTTTGACAAAACCAATGGTTTTTTCAGTGAAACGAATAGATTGATATCTGGGGCCAACATCAGGGGTAGGTGTTGCAGCCTGACCAGAACAAGGTATTCCATTTGACGCATCCTTCACAATTTGGTACATTTTAGCATGAGCAGATAATGACCGACATTCAAGCAAGTGCTTACAATACATTGGGTACTCGTGCAATCTAGACTTGAAATTGTACAAGGATTGCACAGCAAACTTGAACAAATGTGAGTCTTGTGGTTGATTACAAGATTCCCAGATAAAATTCAAAGCGACAGTAAGAGTAGTTCCTTGAATTAAATCCTTCTCAAGCAATGCACCGAACAAAAGTGAAGTTGAGGCTAATGCCGATAAGGGATACTCTGCGAAAAATTTGTACTCATCTAGTAAAGAATGAATCATGCAAGCAAAGACATCTTGTTTGTGAGGATCGTCGCTGGCTTTCATGTTAATAAGCATTTCGACAATATCCTTAATTTCAACTTCCTTGTTATACATTTTGGAGTAGTAAGCTTTCATTTCCTGTTCCACATTTTGCGAGAAATAATTGGAAATTCTTGAGTTCACCAAAATTGCTTCGTCATGACCATTTCCGAAATTTATAAGTCTTGGATAAGTGGTCAACAACAATAATTGAAGATTCTTCAACTTCTCTGAGTCTACCAATCCCTTGCTTGATTTCAATTTTTCAAGCAAGTAATAAACATCAGGGATATTTAATGATCTTAAATCGTTAATTCCTGGCGCGGGAGCTGCCCCAGAAAGAGCCTGTTGACCCCTCTCATAGTCACGTTGAGCTCGTTCATCAAGAGTGTCTAATAATGCAGGATAGAAAATAGTCTTTTGCTGAGGATCCTTTATCTTTGAATCAACAACTGACTTATAATCATACTCAAAGAATGAAGTTTCAACTAAGAACTTAACAGCCACTTTTGGGTCTAAAGACCAAACTTTTGACATGATTGTACTAATCAAATCAATCTTAGAGGAATGGAACAAAATTTTGTTTATTGCCTCAATACTATGTCTGAGTGCATAGTAGTCAAGAAGCTTAGTTGTGACGAGTTGAATATCCAATTGCCTGAATATGTTAAGTACTTGAGGAAGCGAAGCATTATCACTATCCATAAGTAAAGTAAATAACGTATCAATTAAGTCACGAATAAATGGTGTTTTCTCTGGGAACGTTAATGCAGCAACTATCAAGTATTCTGGGAAAACGCGGTAATCGTGCTCAAAAATTTGAGTCAAGAAATGATTCAACTTTCTTTCTTGTTCATCTAGGGTCTGGTTTTGATCTTGTTGTTGTTTTTGGATATTTGTGAGAACCTGAAGTTCTAATTTTCCAACATTGATAAACTTCAAGATATTACGTCTTTGTGGAGTACCGGGTGGAGGGTTTGGTAATGCCTGTTCGTTGCTGAAACAATATCTCAAGTTTTTCGAATTTGAAATGTCATATCCACCTTGTTGGGTGTCCATAGTATGCAAAATATACAACAAAGTCTTGCTAAACCACCAATCGTAGTTCAAAAAGATATCAATTATTTCCACCCTGAAGTCCAAAGAAGATAAAAATTGAGTAATATTAGACATGCTTGGTTGATCATTTCTTTGGGAAGATTCGAACAAATTGTCGCGGACAATAGCAAATACTTGATACCAGGTGATGGTAGTCTTACCTTGCTGCTCTAAAGCACGGAAACATGCTTGCAACTGAGCACCCTTGGCGTTTGCTTCGGGTAAGTTATTAGTTACAGCCAAACCATTTAAACCTTGAGAGCCAGGAATCAAAATTTCTGACAAGATTAAAGCAATACTTTGATCTATCTCATTTGGCTTGATTTGTAACAAGCTTGGTAATATCTTTTCAGGCAATAAGTTTTGAGGGCCAATTTCAAGTAATAAATCTTTGAATGACATGTTTAAAACTTTCAAGTAAAAGGTGTTGATGTGATCGAGTTGTGAATTATGATCTGAAAAAGCAGATAATGAAAGGAGTTTGTAAAGAAATGGAACACTGGGGGTGTGTAGTATACTCCCAAAAAATAATGACCAGTTAAAGTGCTTTGAATGTTGGCGAGAATCTAAGATAGCAATGATTCTCAAGGAATATTGTTGGATTAAAGCTTTTGCTCTTTCGGGATCGGTACTCTCAAATCTAATGAGAATGATAAACTTGACAAGGGGGTCTAAATTGTATCTATCAACGAAGTCGATAACAGTGACTTTAGGATGTTTGGATTCGAAAAGGACTTTTAAGTGGTTTAAGATGAAATCAAGGAATCTGAGATCACTGGAGATGCTAGCAAGTTCCTTTTCAAAAAATTTCTCGACCGGGGTGAGTTGCTTTTGAGAATAATCCGCGAACTTTAAAAGATTGACTAACTTGGCGTAAAAGTTGTCAAATACAGTAGGATGGATAGTATATCTGATGAGGATGTATCTCGCTTGATTGTGGTGAGAGTCGATGTTCTGCTGATTTAATGTGGTCACAAGTATCGAGAGCTGTGTGAGGACTACTTTGATGAGTTCGGGGTCCTGTTCAAGGTCTGTGGGGGCGGACGATTTGGGCTCGGTGGTAGGGTTGGACAGGACTTCCGGTTCGTGTGAAATAGCGGGAAATTCTAATGCTTCAGTGCCCCTAGGGCTATTACTTGCTGATGAAGACACGATTTAAACAATTGAACGTTAGTTGGAGAATACCTGCTGGACAATTCAATTGGTGCAATTGTTAGCCGTGGAGGGAGCGAAGTGGCAATTGATCCCTGAGATGGAGGCTAAACTTGGTGCAAAGGAGATTGAAGTGCACGTGTTTCTATAAGGATGCAGAGGTGTATGATAGATCTAATCAGTAGTCTAAAATACGGTTAATGCTAGATGAATTTGCCAGTATAGTGGTGGTTGTATACAGAGCTTTAGTTTGGCCACCAACACGAAAATTTTTGAGGGAGGGGTTACCCGGATATGGCCGTTTACTATGTGATTTTTGGGTGAGGTACTAGGCCTTACTCTCAGCTAGTGCCAGGAAGATCACAGAAGAAACATCGTGAGAAGGTTCTTTTGACTGTGCTTTGCTTCTTGTAGTGTTCACTTCTATTTTTCCCTACCGTTTAAATTTTTGGGGTTTTTTTTTGTCTATAAGCAGGTGTCAGAGACTAAACTAATACCAGGGGAGCAATCTCCAATTAATCAATAGAATACCAGAAAGTCCCGTAGTTAAAGAGATGTACATACAGACTTTTTATAACTGACTATCTCTAGAATTTGCGTTTATGATTGTCCAACCCATTTTATAAAATTCATCCTCACAGAATTTGGCCATATGACAATTTATCTAGTACTTTTGACTATATGTTTTAGAAAAGCTTAGTATCCAAACCACTGTTGCTATTGCTTCCCTATGAAGTCCTCAAGAGGCCCGATATCGATGGTCAATCGATTCTAACTTTCTAAAAAATCGATAAATCAATTTTCTACAGATCATTAACCTAAAACCTAATAATTTCCCTAATATATACTATACATTCAACATTGTGCAACGTCAATAACCTTAGATATTTCATTTTTCAATGTAGTGGCTTCCATCAGCTCTTCATCTATCATTGCATATGCTTTTCTTAATAATACATTTAAGGTATGGTTCTCGATTACCAAATCGTCAGTATCATTGTGAGCTGTGGTATCATTTTCTTCAGAAGCACGCTTCGACAAATATGGCAACTTCAAGTAATCAGCAAAGGACTTTCCAGGCTCATTGCTACTCACTTCACTAATATCAGAATATATCGATTCCAATTCTGTGTTGTGATGTTGCGTCTGGCTGTTTCTCTGGTGTGAGAAGATAGACAAACTTGACTGATTGGTCTGACTTGCAGAATCGGAACTGTCTGATCTGTCTCTTGTGGAAACTTGCGATGAGGGCGTGGTATTGGAGCTTCCAGATAAGTTCATGGAAAACTGCTTGAATCTTCCTACCAACGAAGATGATTTGGCTTTAGATTCCAACTCGTTTTCCTGGATCACTGGATGCACATAGTCTTTTAAAAATAAAGATTCATCCCACTTCAACAACAAATCACCAAAGAATAAGTCGAGATCATTGATGACATTTCCCCACTTGGACTCATTTAACAAGTGTTGGTAGATAACTTCTTCATCACCCTTGTCAAGGGACATGATAATTGGTTTGTTGATAACCAACAACCCCAAAGAAATCTTGAATAATCCAGTTTTCCAACCTTCAATAATGCAGAAGTCCATGATTCTATTCACAATAGACAAATCTGGGGAATGACTGGAAATAAATGAAAGCCACCATTGGTAAAGGAATACTTGTGTTTCCACAAAAGATGCAAGGTGATCGTGTAGTTCTTTATCGGTGGCCTTCAAGATGTCCAAGAATTCGACGTACCATGAATTCAAAGTGTCAGACATTGTGGAAGCGGTAAAGATGTTGTGCAATTCAACCTCAGATTCCATGATGGTGACCAAGGAATGGAAAGTCAATTCACTGTTGCCATTTAAGTGGTAATACAAGACTCCGACCAAGAATAAGAGACCTTGGCAATACCCTAATTCGGCATCATAATTGGCATATACGTTTAAGATGGTAGACAAGTTCTTGATGGTTTCTTCTTTCTTGAAGAAGTTGACCGCAGGGAAAGTTCTGTTCAAATCTTTACTGATTTGCTCAGATATCTCCGAGTTGTATGAATGTTGGAAATTGTTGAACACCAACATGGAGGACTGAGGGATTTCACTGGTGTTGAGCAAAAACAACTTCAGCCATACCTTAGCTCTCAATTGGTTGGGGATACCTTGCTGCAAGCACAAAAGCTCTGTGTAGTGTGGCAAGGTGTTGATGGTTCTAGTTGGATTGTTGATCAAAGCTAACCAGTAGGACACTTCCAACTTGGAGGAGATGGAGGAACTGTTCTTGACAAAAGCCTTACAGCACGTCTTGTATGTGGACTCATCTTGCAATGAGCGGCCACAATTGGTGCAAGTAATGAATTCGTCATCGGCAATATTATATTGCTCGTACAAACGGTCCAAGTCGTGAGTGGAGAACTCGGGGAGTGTAGTGGGAGAAACTTCATCGGTGAAGGAGGCCAGACGGGCACATTCGATCTTCAACTCCAAGTTGTTCAAGAGAATCAGGCTGGTGGAGGGAGAGGTGGATCTGAGCGACTCCTCAAACTCAAGCAACGATTCGTAGTCAATCATGGTAGCTGGTGGTGGACGACGGACAAAGATGGTAAGGAATTCAAGACTGTGACAGCAGAGCGTTCACACGGAGGTGAGGTTGATGTGCTGAAGATCTGGGACGATTGAGCGTGGTGGGCTGTTCCAGCAGGTGGGTGGCTTGAATCGTGAGAATCGAGGCACTAGCAAGCTGCGGTACACTGCGATAAGGGCAATGTTCAGGGGATACGTGAACGGTGGATAGGCTGTGGCGAGGGCGACACAGACTGATGGCTAAGTGGCTGCCGTGTTCGGGGTACTAGCGCAGGCAACGGACTGTAGAAAAGGGCACTTTGGTATCAGTGCTGGGACGAGTTGTGGGTAGAACTCGATATATATCAGGGGCGGAAGAAGCACAGGCTAGCCGTGAGATGAAGGAATGACAACGGTGGGATAAGGAAGGACAAAGGAGTGTAGAAGTTGGAAGGATACCTGATAAGGAATGGCCCGGCTAGCTGATGTCTGAATAAAGGAATGTAATAGTGGGATAAATAGACAACTGGAGAAATCCAAAACTTTTATACAAATGCAGTAATTCTTGTGTAATGTGCAAGAATTGTATTTGGGTGCGCGTAAGGGGGACAACCAGCACTGCAAGAAAGCGAAATGGGTGTGTGCAGGAGGGTGGGTGCAGGATGTTTTGCTGGTTTGTCGAGGGACCATTCTGAAACAGTAGACGGAGATCGGAATGGGCTGATGGACGACCATTGCTAGGGCTACGAGATGGGCCGGCCGACTGGGACTGGGGTCTGGCGGACAGGCGAAGGGCACAGACGGCCTATCCTGTTCCCGCACGGGTCCCGGCCCCCACCTTGGTGGGTGTTGGGGTCTTGGGTGTAGTGGCCATGAGGTCTTGCCCAGCCCAGGGCTGTTGCACCAGGAGGCTGCCTACATATGGCTGGAACGGCCACTAGACGCGTGGGCCTCCAGAGACAAGGGGCACTGGGGGGTTCGGGGCTGGAAACGGTGGTGCTCCAAGAGATGCGCGGAGCAGTTCAGACTGAAAAGTGTGAAAAGTCGGGCTGGGTCGCCAGTTGCTGGCGCCGGAACCACCTGGGGTGGTTATCGGTGGCCCAGAGGGCCGTTCCAGCACCGTGGCCAAGCATCAGCAGCACAGAGGCAGCACCGGGCCTTGGTGTACACTGCATGGCAGCAGGTCGTGCGCGCGCGATTTTTCACTGAGTCCAAAACCTGGCACCGTATTCCATGCTGCGTTCAATGGGCGCTGAAACTAACGGCGGCGGGGCTGCACACCACGCCCACTCCCATGTCCACTCCCATGCCCACTCCCACGCCCACCACTTGCTGCCCCTGCTCCACCACTTGCGGACCTGTTGTTTGCATCACGTGCCCCAAACTGGTGGGTCGCGACGCTGCCACCTCCACCCCTCCACCCCTGCAATCGCCTGTGACACATCCCCATGCGGCCACAACAACAACATGTCAATCCCCGAACCACAGGCCTCGGCGGAGCGCAAGTGTCGTGGCCCGCTGGCTATTGTGGCCACCGCCAATGGGCGCCGCCGCCGATTGTCCCCAACCGCTGATGGCTGATTGTCTGGAGAACCGCTTTGTTCTGCCAGCACTCTGCGAGCGTAGTGACTTTTCCTCGCATTTTCCACTTGTCTATTTGTTCCAAGCGCACCTGCACTTCCATGCGCAGATCCCTGCGGGTGTGTTTTGGTGTAATTATTGCAGCCACTGCAAGAAACTCCACCCGTCTGTAAATAGGGCCACTGCGAAGCCACTGGGAGGTCGCTCAGAGGGGGAAGGTGCCGCAGTGGCATTATCGCACTGGCGTGGAAATTGGCTCACCTCATAGGCCCACCCGAAGCAAGTCTCAGAGTTCCACTTCCCTCACACTGGCGGTCTCATCAGCCCCCACACCCTCACTGGTGGGTATTGTGCTCGTGTCAGCGGCGCGCTTTGTGGCACAACCTGCTACATTTCTCCTACACTTCTGCTACACCAGGCAAAACCACACTCCTACTCTGCTGCCGTTCCTAGTCCACCGTCATGGGAATGATCTCGGGATCATCACCTCACGCCGTACTCGCGACTAATGGCCACCAAACCACCGGTGTTGTGGCCCCGCAGCCTCGTCAACTCGCCGGCCCACATGGCCTGTTTGCACCTTAGTCTCTGCCATACAATCGCACTGCGGGTACTCCCGAGGCTGATGGGGGTACAATTGGGCCATCACTGGTAAACAGCGCCGGCGCTGCCATTGGCCAGTGGGCCGGGGTGTGATCCTTCTCTGCCTCGTCACCCAGGCGGTTGTCAGGGAGATTTCCAACGGTTGTTGGAGGAGTTGTGGGACGTAACTCCGAGGCTGGAAAATAGCTGCGACATCAAATCAAGCCATGGGGCTCGTCAACAGCCCGTCAATAGCTCAATTGCGTCAATAGGGACAATAGGGGCCGATAGAACGTCATTGGCCGGTGATTCTCTGCTGGAGTTTCACTATTGCCATGATGGGTAGCACCAAAGTGTATTTTCTGGTACTTTGTTCCCGTCACTGTCATTATAGTTGTTCTTTTGGGTGCCATGGTGGTGACTGTGAGTAAGGCCACCTTTCTTTGGCAAACCGTGCAAAACTATAAGGCATTGTCCAGTATGCTCCAAGGCAGTGTTACAGGATATACAGGGTAATATTGGGTCCGTTGAAGTCTACATCTCCAACCTGTCTTGTGGTGACTTTGTTCAATGCAAGAACCCGAAGTGCGACATTGGCCTCACCAACCATTCACCAGCCTCGTTGCAGTGTGGACACTGACCTTCCAGGCCATCGAATGGATCCAGCACCAGGAATCAGGGGCCTGTCAATTTGCATATCTTATTGGATGGACCTGGAGTTGGGCTGAGGAGGTCCTCACCTGCCTTACTCTGCTCAACTGATCTTCTGACAGATAATGTCGCGGAATTTTTCAAATCACCTACATCGCTCCACCACCCCAAAGTCATCGCATACCTGGCCTCCTTAGCAGACTCTAGTTGTTCCGCCACCAGAATCCCATACCCCAGGCGCTTCCTGTTACTGCACTCGAATTGCATCCTCTCTCTTGATTTTCTGATTCCTTCAAACCCCTCTTCGATCATCTATTTCAGCCAAAATGGTGTACTACTTTACTGCTCCCATTAACGACTTCCGTGATGCCACCATCTACATGGGAAGAGACAAGGTGGAAAACGATCCCTTGATCAAGCACTCGCATCCAAAAAACATCTGGTTCCACGTTGACAACTACTCATCCGCACATCTCTATCTACAGCTCACAGAGGAAGAGTTGGCCACATTCAAATCCTTCGACACCTTCACCATCGATGCCAACTTGTTGGAGCAGTTGGCCCAGCTCACCAAAGCGAACTCCATCAAAGCCAGTAAGCTTAATAATATCACTGTGATCTATACTCCGGTGGAAAACCTCCACACCGATGGCTCCATGGACATAGGAACTGTCACCTTTAAAAACCCTAAACAGGTCAAGAGAATCAACGTGGCAAAGAAGGATAACATGATATTGAACCGCCTCAACAAAACCAAGACAGAAAGATCCACCGAAGACTTTATCCAGGAACAGCAGCAATTGGTCCGTGATATCCAGGCCCAACGTAAGAAGTTGGAGAGAGAATCCAACGAGCTTGAGAAGCAATATGCGGAAGCAAAAAAGAACAAGAAAGACCCATATGGTGATTTATTCACTGATGACCACATCAATGCCAGCTCCAATGAGTTCAGAAACGAAAATTGGGTGGAGGACGAATTCTGGTGAAATTCCACTACAACATGAAATGTCTGCTATGTATAATAGTAGGCTCCATGGCATCCCTGGTTCGATAGAGTGTGACTGGGTGATTAATCTAGAACGACTTACATGAAGCAATGCCCGCTTTTCACTCCTGGAGTCTATCGATAGCAACTGAAACTAATGCTCATCAGTATGCTAGAACTACATCACCAACCCCAGAGTCCGTCAAACCCCGAACTCGAACATTAAACGTTAGTTTCTACTTATTGGTGTAATAATTGCCCTCGAGAGCCTTCTCTGGAAGCACAGGGTCTTGTAGAAGAAATCTCTAGTCCATTGAATGAGCAATGAGCACATCGCACAGACTGGAACCAGCCTCCACCACTAAACATTGATATTCCCATAGAAGGAAGTGACCTTCGCCATCTACAGAGGCCATGTGTCCTGCAATATAGTCCACAGAACACTGTCCTAGTGGCCAATCGTGGCCAATGGGCTGGTGGTTCCACCTACGTGGTTCACTTGCACATGTATTGATGAGCTATGCTACTTAGGCGTCCATGTTGACTGGGAACTTGCCGGCGGCTCTTTGGTCGTCCCACTTCTCAACCCAGTCGAGTGGACACAATGAGGTGAAAGTCTTGAAGAAGACCTTGCATGGCTCGAAGTCCTCACCCTTGACACTGACACACTTGTGGTAGTCAATGTATGATTGGGCACAGTGCTTGGACTGGTTTTGGTGAGGGAATCTGGCGTCGAATTGAGGAGTTTCGAACTTGAAGTTTTCTGCGTCGATGGCCATTATGATGAATATGTTTTTGGACTTGGACTGACTGGTGTATATCAACCTCTATCTATCGATCTTACGACTTTCTCACACTTTTTTTCAAACTGTTTGGTGCGCTCTAATTGGTTGGGGCGTGCACGTGAGCTGCGCCTGTGTGCAGGCGGGTACATCAGGCGATTCTGGGGCCGGGTCATTACTGTCATGCTATTGGCTAAGTAGAAGGCTAGTGGAAGAAGCGTGGGGTGGGGATGGGGCAGGATGGACGGAGGATGGCTCTGCGCGAGAAGCCCAATCCGGTGGTGTTGCTCACGCCGTTTGCGTAGTCCATCCCTTCATATTGGTCTGTAGCTCGGACTTGGTCAAAAGGACGTACATGGTCTGGTACCGGAACACCTTGGGGCCCTTGACATACGCGAGGGCCTCCTGCTCGGGCGAGGCAGCCGCGGTTTTAGGGTGGTCCCGGCTGACGGCCGAATCGTAGTGGATCACCTTGTTGTACTGGACTAGCGGAGATGCGAACTGCTGCTTGACAATTTCCACCACAGACACCAATTTCGATATGCCTTTGGCCTTGGCCACCAACAATGTCTGGCCGTGTTCGAGGTTCTCGAGCGCCTGGCCGATTTTTCTCTTCATGGTGTCGTTTTTGCCCACCACCACGGGAGAAGCCAATTCGCTCATAGGGCCTGTTTGTGAAGTGAGTGAGCTGTGGACACTCAGCGTTTGGCTGTGGAAATCTTCCTCTTCCTTCAAGAACGCCTTAAGACGTCTTTCGTTCTCTTCTTCGGAACCAACACTGGGAACTGACACTTGTGACATCCTCATCCATCACTTTAAGTGGTTTTGAACTTTCTATAGTATGCGGGTCGTGCGCGGGCGGATGGCTGCAACTTGCCAGTTACTCTAAACCAGCCCATCAACAGGCTTTATTACTTACCTAACTAGAACTTTGGGGTTTTCCGGCATCTTATTGATATATTTCTGGTGTCTTGGAAAAAATTGGTTACAATATGATCAGGTTCTATTGACTCCACATTATCGAATGCGATGGGCCACTATTTAATTTCTGGATAGCATTGATGGATTGTAACCAAGAAGAGCCAGAGTTTTATCGAATTCTGAATACTGTACGATTTAGGAGTGCTTGGAGTTCTCGTTAAGAGCTAAATCTTTGTTTTTTTCGAGCTGGGTGGAGTACTTTAGCATCAGAGATTAAACTATTAGGATTCGATTTCTGACCAGGTGATTTCGTATTTCAACAAGAACTGATATTTTCTCAAGAGGACGGTCGTAATTTCATTTATTTGCTTTCACCAGGTTGGTTTCTATAACTTTCTACCTTTTTTGGATTTACGCTCTTGTTATGTCAGTTGAAAAGTGAGTAACATCCACCAAACGTTGATGTGAAAAAAAGGAAGACAATTGGAAAACATCAAAAGTACAGGGCTATTTTTCTTTAACCAGCTCCGGAACTCTGAGGTCAAAAGGTGTGACTAAATTCAGCAAACGGTAAAACTAATTTTGATGACATTAAGAAACCACTTGTAAAAAAGATCAAGTATAAACTAGCAAGAAGATCAGAATTGCCGTTGTCTAACTTGAATAATAATCTGTTGATAAGTATTTCCTTTTTGCTGTTCGTGTATCATGAATATTCTCAGTGTAGTCCCTAAAAATTTAGCAAATAATAAAAGTTTGCAAAAACTTAGAAAAATCTCAAAAATCACAACATCATTGTTAATATTGACATATATATTGATGTGAAAATTTCGATAAATACTTCCAGGCACACCAAACTTACAGCAGCACAATTGAATCCTTCTATGAACCACATTCGTGACATTTATGATTTTTCTCTTGCAATTTTGCTCACTTGATTTTGCACCCAGTTACTGTCCAACTATGCACGAGAGAGCACGCAGAAGATGCGTTCTTTTCACGGACATTCCAAAAACTGCTTTGGCCAAAGCAAAACAGTGACCCCAACATACTGGCCCATAAAGTCCACCGGCTACACAACCATTCCACCACATTGTACCATGACCTGTTACTGAGCATCCCGAGGATCTGGTGAATATGGAAACGCGACATCTATGTGACTCAACGCGACATTTACATAGATATGACTCGTGTGGGGGTACTTCCCACACCACGGAACATCCCGAGCTCCATCGGAACGATAGCGGAACGCCTCCGCCAGCAGTATGATCCTAGAGTTGTCAGCTAGTTTTCACAAGGGAAGCCACTTCCGTCTTGGGGCTCCAAATGGATCGTTGACAGAAAGTGAAATTCTCACGTTCTACCCCAGTTCTGCAAAACTGAAGACACCCCCAAGGGTCGGACAAGAATGTTCCCCAAACACCGACAAATTAGCCAATGTCTCCCGGTGTCCAAAAGGCCCATCGGGCCAACACCGGAAGATGCCCGTCCACCTTGTGATGTTCCGTCGGTGTTTGGTGGTAATCAGGCAACACACGTCCCAGGGTGCCCCACGTTTGATTGGCCGATCACATGACTGCTATCCGGGGCTTCGGATATCTCCATTATCGGGGTCAGCAATGAATTTCCTACCGTTCTTTTCAACCCTGTATGATCAGAACCCGCTTGTACGTCTCAATTCGTCCAGCACTCTTTAGAAACATCCCCAAAAGCTTTTCTGCTCAATTGCTCCACACATCCTCCACCATGTCCTCCTCTTACAAGCAACCCCCTCACAAATTGACCATGATTCCTGGTCCAATCGAGTTCTCTGACGAGGTCCTCGGGGCCATGGCCACGCCATCTCAGGCCCACACCTCGCCCGAGTTTGTCAGCACCTTCCAGTCGGTGTTGAAGAACTTGAGAAAGTTGTTCAAGTCCTCGGACCCTGCCACCCAGCCATATGTGTTGTCTGGTTCCGGAACCTTGGGCTGGGACGTTGCTGCCGCCAACTTGATCAACCCGGGCGACAAGGTGTTGGTGTTGGCCACCGGTTTCTTCTCCGACTCTTTCGCCGAGTGTTTGAAGGTGTACGGTGCCGACGTAGATGTGGTCACCGCCCCAGTGGGCGACGTTGTGCCATTGGACCAGGTTGTCGACAAGTTGAAGAGTGAAAAATACACCGCCATCACAATCACCCACGTCGACACCTCCACCTCCGTGGTCAGTGACGTCGAGGCCGTGTCGGCACTCGTCAAGAAGATCTCCCCCGAGACTTTGGTGATCGTTGACGGTGTGTGCTCCATTGGTGTTGAAAACTTGGAATTCGACAACTGGGGCGTTGATTTCGCCTTGACCGCCTCTCAGAAAGCCATTGGTGTTCCAGCAGGATTGGCCATCTTCTACGCTTCCGAGAGAGCTGTTTCCAAGGCATTGTCCAGAGAAAAGGACACCACCTTCTTCGCTTCCTTGAAGAGATGGACTCCTATCATGAAGGCCTACGAAAGCGGCAGCGGCGCCTACTTTGCCACTCCTGCCGTCCAAACCATCACCGCCTTGAAGGTTTCTTTGGACGAAATCATTGCTGAGTCCTTGGACAAGAGATTCGCCAAACACGAGCAAGTGTCTTCTCAATTCAAGTCCTCCGTGGAAAAGTTGGGCTTGAAGATCGTTCCTGTGGACCACAAGGTCGCTGCCCACGGGTTGACTGCCGTCTACTTCCCCGACTCCATCAACGGGCCAGACCTTCTTGCCTCTTTGGCCAAGAAGGGCTTCACCGTGGCCGGAGGTATTCACAAGCAATTGGTCGGTAAGTACTTCAGAGTTGGTCACATGGGCTTCTCTGTGTACGAGGGGCACGTTGATAAGCTCACCACTGCCATTGAAGAGGCATTGACCGAACTTGGCCACAAGTAGGCCGTTGGTTATACCTCTTCTAGAACTAGGATCGGCGCACTGCATATAGCCAGAACAATAACAGATCAGCACGTGATATGAGCCACACCTGTAACTATCATAGTAGGAAAGTCCCAGTAGCGATCAACGTCACTTCAACCAGTTTCTTTGTGCCGGTCTGAATCAACAACGTTTCCTTCAGCCTTCAGCATGTTCCCTGTTGCCACCAGAATGCTGTTTGGCCGTTCCTTGGCCATGCAGACAGGCCCACAATGGCGGTCTGGCATTGGCAGATCAGTGAACCTTATCAGAACCAAGTCGACTTTTGAGCGCCAGCCGCTTGGAAAAGCCAGATATCTGTTCAATTCGAGACTTGGTTTGGACTTATGCACCAGACGGTCATTCCAGCAGTCTTATATCAGAGCCACAAAGGATAGTTCCAAAGAAGGTTCCAAGGACAGTTCCAAAACCGACTCTTCTACCCAGTTATTGGGAAGGAAGATCTCCACTTCGGAAACCAAAATGATGAAATCGTTGCTAGTCACGATTTGGCCCAAGAACAACCCTAAATTCAAGATCAGGGTGTTGGTTGCCCTCGCATTGTTGATTGGATCCAAGCTCTTGAATGTGCAAGTGCCGTTCTTCTTCAAGCTGATTGTCGATGAAATGAACATCGACTGGACAAGTCAATTAGGAACCGTGGGCACCGTCATCGGATCATTGATATTGGCCTACGGAGGTGCCCGTTTCGGATCCGTTTTATTCGGCGAATTGAGAAACGCAGTGTTCGCCTCAGTAGCCCAGAGTGCCATCAAGAGAGTGGCCCAAAATACGTTTTTGCATTTGCTTAACATGGACCTTCAGTTCCATTTGTCCAGGCAAACTGGTGGATTGACTCGTGCTATCGATCGTGGTACCAAAGGTATCAGTTATGTGTTGAGTGCCATGGTGTTCCATATTATTCCCATCAGTTTCGAAATCTCGGTTGTCTGTGGTATCCTTACCTACAACTATGGATTTTCTTTTGCCGCCATGACATTCATGACCATGTTGGCGTACTCAGTGTTCACCATAAAAACAACTGCTTGGAGAACTGGTTTCAGAAGACAGGCAAATAACGCCGACAATCAAGCTGCATCGGTGGCATTGGACTCATTGATCAATTATGAATCCGTGAAGTATTTCAACAACGAATTATTCCAAGCATCCAAATACGAAAATGCCTTGACGAAGTACCAAAACGCTTCAATCAAAGTGGCAACTTCATTGGCATACTTGAATGCTGGTCAAAATCTTATTTTCACCAGTGCTTTGACGGCAATGATGTACATGGGATGTCAGGGTGTCGCCTCAGGAACATTGACGGTGGGTGATTTGGTTCTCATCAATCAATTAGTTTTTCAATTGAGTGTTCCATTGAATTTCTTGGGATCTGTATATCGTGAATTAAAGCAATCCTTATTGGATATGGAAAATTTGTTTCAATTGCAAAATTACGATGTCAAGATCAAGGATGCCCCAGGAGCCAAGCCTTTGGTGTTGAACAAAAACGGTATTCCAGGAGAAATCAGATTTGAAAACGTCACCTTTGGATACCACCCCGAGAGACCTATTTTGCAAAATGCCAGTTTCACCATTCCAGCAGGTCAAAAGGTGGCTATTGTTGGTCCATCGGGTAGCGGAAAATCGACTATTTTAAGATTAGTGTTCCGTTTCTTCGATGTAGATCTGGGAAGGATCTTGATCGATGGACAGGATGTCAGTAAGATCACTGTGGAATCTTTGAGGAGATCAATTGGAATTGTTCCTCAGGAGACTCCATTGTTCAACGAGACCATTCTCGAAAATATTCGCTACGGTAGGTTAGATGCTAGCGACGAAGAAATTAGAGAAATGGTCACCAAGGTGCACTTAGATAAGTTGGTGAATGACCTTCCAGAAGGCATGAATACAATAGTTGGTGAAAGAGGAATGATGATTTCAGGAGGAGAGAAACAGAGATTGGCGATTGCCAGGCTTTTGCTTAAAAAAGCCCCGATCACCTTCTTCGACGAAGCCACCTCTGCCTTAGATACACACACAGAACAGGCTCTCTTGAGAACCATCAGGCAAATATTCCGTGAGCAGCAAAACACCAATATCTCCATTGCACACAGATTAAGAACCATTGCGGATGCAGATAAGATCATTGTGTTGAACCAGGGTAAAGTTCAAGAAGAAGGAACCCACTATGGGTTACTCGAGAATAGCAATTCGTTGTACTCCCAACTTTGGAATATTCAAGAGAACTTGGATCTTGAGAAGCAGCTTCAAGAGGAAGAAGAGCATGCTAAGGAGAAGCATTGAATGGGTTTCATCTCAAAGCAATAAAAAGATTCCCATGGATAGCCACCAAGGAATTCCTGCTTAATTTTCGAATTTTTATGAATTGACGATTAAAAGGACCAAGTTTCTACTCGGATGAATAAAATTCCCACGCGATACAAACACAATAGTTTTAATTAATTGCATAATTGGGCAATGGAATACGTCACCCTTGGGGTGTTTTAGACAGAAGCTTCGGGAGAGAATCTACGGCTTTAACATATATCTGAGGCTTGGAGGTTAAGGGGGTGACAATGTGGCATGTATTCCGATTAATCTGATCTGAATATTGGGCCGAAGTCATTCCCAGCTGTTAAGGTGGTTTCACCGAGACGATATCTTTTCCGGTATTTCTCATGATGGGATAACTTCCCATGGGGGGTCCAGGCCCCTTCTCCAAGCAGTCCCTAGTCGGAATTCAGTGCCAGAGCTGTATCTCTCTCGTATATTACACGAAGCTGCGACCAAGCATTTATAGAAACGAAGAATGGATCGAGAACTACAGAGTTCTGACGGCATAACTGATTGTAGCCATTACAGATGCAGAATGATACGGCAATTTAAGGGACCATGTTAGACTTCGAGGCCGTCAACGGCAGAAACCCCAGAAACCCCAGACACCCCAGAAAGTTTAGATACTTCACAAAAATGACCAACCAGGGCCCTCGGCACCAATTAGCCCAAAACAGAATAGTAATTGTTTCCGAGTGCAAATTCCACCGTGTTCCACTATTGGCTACGAAGGATCACGATTCTAGAACGGAGGAACGATCCAGATCAAGTTTTAAGATTTGTAACAGATTCGGGTAACTAGGCCAACCATAGGGGTATTTGACTTGAATTACCAGGAGGGAATTACCACCAGCAAGTTCTGGGATGTAAACAGAGGAGAAATTAAATGACAGACCCAATGAGACAATATTACCGACACCAGAATTACCGAGAGAGCATGAGTGCCGATTCCCAAGTGGTCTACTACAGATAGCGCGATACCGATAACACAATGCCCCACCATCCCTATCAGCTCAGCCACCTCCAGCCACCTCTAGCCCCACCAACCGGACCCAAGGACATGATCCCACCACTACACCCCATGATGCCACTATTGAAACCTTAAAGGCATCGCTAGGAGATGTCGCACCGTGTGGTAGCGGTAATTGCCACTAGGGCCGCGGCGCAGTGGCTCCTACCGCTAGCCGTTGCACCATTTTAGGCCAACATTTGGTCTGCGTCTCCACAGTATTTCGTCATTTGTCCCATTTGTTCAGCTCTAGTTCACCGTTCGCACTAAAACAAATTGACTAATCAACCCTACTTCTCATCATACCACCATGTGTAGACCCACTTCTTGTCCCACATGCCGTAAGTAGGCCAGCACCCCGCCAGCCAATGAGCTCGACTAACCCCAGAAAACACCACCTGGATCGGTTGCGGATTGCACATTGCCCGTGCCATGGGGTCCGTTCCCAAGGACCAATGGTGCACCTGTGAGTCGGTGAGTGAAACCGACATTGGCGACTTCCCTCCCAAGGCCGGCGACGGCAAGGCCGCCGGCCCATGAGCGATGCCAGCGATGCCAGCGGGTCAGGCACCCCAGTAACTCCGCCCTCGAGTCCGCAGCGATGAAATCAGCGCCATTCCGTGATGAAGAGTCCAGAATGAAAGCCCAGAACCAATGGTGAACATGCATGGTGAAAATGGGAAATGCAGTGAAAAATGCACAATGCAAGATGGAAAATGGAAAATGGCATACGAAAAATGAAAAATGGAAAGTATCACAAATGAATACTACAACTGAACGTCTCAGTGCAATGGAATGCCAACCCAACAGCCGAATAATACATATCGAATAACTGATCGTAGGACCCGTAGCGATAAACGCACCACATGTGGCTGCAGTAACCGTGGGAATATCTCCATGGTTCACCACGGCTACCACCACAATCGCCGTGGTGCCAGTCGGTCGCCATAGACGTCCAATGGCCCCACCAGCTAACCCCGTGTATGGCCGTGGTACTGCAGGAGGCATCGGGCTGACACGTCGGCGGTAGCTAGGCACGGGAACCAGTGAGCTAACTGTAGCGAGGAAGCTCCCCAGGAGGGGAAAGGTCTCGGCAGGGAAGCGAGCCACCGAGGCCCATGGGACGTGTCGAGGGATGAAGGAGGGGCCGCCGTAGCCTTCACAACGGCTGGGGTGATGCGCCAGCAGGGATGTCACACATGCATGGCCTGCACTAGGGCCGGCTGGCGTTCCCTGGTGATGTTGATCTTGGCCTGCACTTGGTTTGGTGGGCCTGTGCTGGTCCAGTCGCGGTGCGAGTGTTTGTTGGTGTTGTGGGGTCGCGGTACAGTCGCGACTTCCTACCAACCCTACCACCACGACAACACCACCAACCACCCCTGGCATCCTGTGGCATCCTGAGGCCACAAAATATCCCGGTGGGATTGGGAACACCCACCGTAGCCCGAGATGCCAGCGTGGCAGCGCCAGAGCCAGCACCGTGGCATTTCTCGTGGCAGTTCTAGTGACAGTGCCCGCCGGCCATGTCTCGCTAGGGCCTCGCGGCCCTTGCCGGTTCCCGGACCACCAGCGGGTTGCACGGGCACCTTCCCGTGAGCCTTTAGTTCGGCATTCTAGACGATTGGTGGTGTTTGAGCCCGTTATGACAGGCCTAGACACCGGCCAGCGCCTCGTAACCCCGGCACTGTAGTGTGCTTTACCGGTTCTGCGCACGGCAAAGCACTAGTCCGAGCCCCTAATCGATCTATCACGCTATCGATGCCATGGTTATATATGCGGGACCAGAGACACATTTTCACCCAGCATCTTCACTGTCCCATTCACTGCCACCGTCTTGCATTAGCTTGCCATTGACTGCTACTGCTTGCCATTGCCTATCACAGAACCATCACATCCTAGCCATTGAGTTCGTAATCCCTTCCTTTTCTCCCCTCCTCTCTGCTACTGCTCACTACCTGAAAAATCACCATGGATGAGAATCGTGTCAAGAGATGGTTGAGTCTACACTGTGGAACCCACTACGGACCACAGTCACAGGTCAAGACGCCGCCTCACTTGCGCCTGTTCAGGCTTCGGGCCAATTCAATGCCTAGCTGCTCCAATGTGCCGATGGCCTCCCCCAGCAGCTTGCATCGCCATTCCTCCACCAGAAGCCGCAGAAACACCACCGAAAGGCCCCGGACCCCGTCGCTGGCGGCCCTGGCTCCTACCGTGCCCATGTACACCACCATCGACCAGAAGAGCTCGCGCAGCTCCTACGAAGAGGCCTACATTCCTCCACTCCCCTCGCCCGGGTCCAGCGACTCCGACTCCATCTCCCAGGTGGTGGCGGTGCCGGTGCCTCCCCACCACAACATGTCGATGGCCACCGACGATGTCGACAAACTCGCTACATCGATTCTTCACGTCATATCGGACCACGAAGTGGAGTGGGTCATGTGATGTACCAATGCATCAAATGTCTGTCCACCATGGTCCCCTGTCCACCTGCCGTCCAGGGCAACTAGCACTGGCCGCCAGCTCGAGGCCAATCAGCAATCCCCCCAACAATCTTCAATGGTCCGCCATTCTGCGCATGCTTCATTCTTTAAGTCCGTTAATTTCCAGTCCACTAATTTTTCACTCCCCCAAATTTTTCAGTCCTGAATTTTTCAGCCCCAAATTTTCACCAGCAATTTTTCACCACGCTAGGAAGAGGAATTACTCTAAACTGATCCCCCATCTCTGACCACCGTCCGCCATCATCTACCCCTTTGATATCCACGGGGGCACGGCACTGGTGCCTATTGACGAGATGCACCCCTAATGGCCTCATCCGCCCCATACTCCTAAACTATTCCTCACTAATAGTCCTCCGCATTTTAGTTCTACGCTCCTGGAAGGAGCTGCTCGTGGCGTTACCGTTAGATCGCCCGTGCGTCAATAGATTCTTTGTATTATAACAAAATAAATATATACATGCGATTCTGAGCCGAAACGGCGGGCAACGCACACAACCAAACCGAACCGAGCAAAGCCATGGGGTGAGTCCAGGGTGGTGTTAGATTGTAGTTACATGATAATCAAAACTGGAGATTTCTAATTTAATTGATTGAAGATCATTGGCAGTTTGCAGGAGGGCCAATCCATGGCAGGCCCCATATTTTCAAAACCTCCCGATAGGGGTTCCGCGATTCTCCGCACTGTAGAACGGCACCTGTTATCGCTTCGGCGATTAAGGTTTGGTAGGCAATTGTTCTGGGCCTTGCCTAGTCAATGCCTCCACAACCCTATTGTTGCTGTTTCTGCAGTTTATGGTATCAATCTGAGCCTCGGCTTGGACCCTAGTCCCTTTTGGAACAATCTCTCTCTTTATCATTCTCGGCCTCACCGTTCCTATTGCACTATTTATAAGCCCTTGGCCAATTCGGGATAGAAACTGCCGATTGTGAGCTTTTCGTAGTTTTCCGATTCAAGCTCTTCCACCAAGGCAATCAACTCATGTCCTGGCAAGCTAGCCTTCTGGGCCACAAACTTTTCACGGAGTGCAACAAGCTCTTTGTCATGTTGCATGATTTCTCCCAACACGATGGTTGAAATGTTACGGACAGTTGCAGCCATTTGTTTGGCCCAATCCGAACCTTTACGCAAAGACTTACGAACCCACTGGTCATAGTGTAAAGCGTACCAGTTGAAAAGCTTCAACTTATCTTGTTTGGAAGGCTTGTATTGGAATCCAATCAATCCAAGCTCAATCATCTTGGAATCTATGTTGGTCATAATGAAATTGAGAGTCTTGTTAAGAAGATCTTCATCCGTTGCGAAACCCAAAGATGAAAGTGCAATTGTTTGTAATTCGTGCTGAGTTGCGTTCGTGTTGACCAAAAGGGTGCTGCTAGTGTTCTTCACCAACTCTAACACTTTCTTATAGTCTTTTTGGTTGGCCTTATAGATGGTGATATTGAACATGGAGGACATCAATTCTTTAGGAGTGAATTGCTTCTTAGCACTAGGATTTAAAAAGTTTTTCAACAACTTTTTGGCAACATCTTGGGCATCTGGGTTCTTGATACAAAATTGCAATATCGAATTTCTAACTTGAACTTCTAGAACGGAGCTTTCTCTGGTCAATTCAAACAACGAGTTCCAGTTTCCAACTTTCTTGAATAATTTTTCAGAAAAGGAATCGAGCCATTGTTCGAATTTAGTATAGTCACTGAAGTGCATTAAAATATTATTGAATGTTTCCAAATAATTAAGTGCCAGTTTCAAAACTTGGTAGTCTGTTATCCATTTTGGATTTGATAAACTGTTTATGACTTCAATAAAATTGATTAAATGATCACTAGTAGAATTGCTGGTTCCTAGAATTCTACCATAATCATTTATGATAGAAATTATATCTTGACTGCATAACTTGTTATTGATAATCTGTGGAACTATGGTATCCTTGATCACATTACTGGAGTAAACTGTTCTATAGAAACCTCCTCTCTTCGAATTGATGGAAATGAATTGCTTCACAGGTATGTCCAAAGTCAAAGAACGATCAGTCATAATAACATTGATAACTTTTTCTGAACCATTAGAGTCGACAACTTTAACCAAAAGTGGTACATGATATGGGTGATTTTCTAATTTGAGTTGTTCAGAGGTGGTGTCGTAAAGATAAGTGTGTTGCTCTATTATGAGTGACTCCTTGTTTTCACTTGACTTGACAGTGATTAATGGGTATCCTGCATGTCTAGTCCAAGAGTGTACAAAACTTGGAATATCAATCGAGCTCAATTCATTGAGTGTATTCCAAATATCGAACGCCTTGATAGATTTAAACTGATATTTCTCAAGTACTTGTGTTAACCCTTTAAGCATATGAGTGTAGTCTTCTTTTTCTAAATTTTGAGATGCTGATCCGTCAACTTGCATAACATTTGCAATCATTCTAAGAAGTATAATACCCTTTTCGTATGATTTGGTCTCAAAAATAGTACCAGTGGTTGCATTCAAACCGGTATCAATCAGACTTGTGTAATCATTGATACTTGGGATAACATGTCCATTTTCATTAACTAAGCAGTCCTCATCAAGAAATGATTCATATCCTTCAATCTCTTGTATTTCAAAATTATAATCGACTGACTTTTCAAGGGCTGATTCCTTGATCGTATAGTTTCCCAACCAAGTAGCAAACGCTTCGTTTAACCAAAGGTTAGAGTAATCATCAAAAGAGACCAAATTTCCAATCCATTGATGAACAACTTCATGCGCCACCAATGATTGCATTTGGTTTCTTTGAGAATATGAGCCTTTACCTTCCATCATTATTTGGTTACAAATGACAGTGATCATTCCCCAATTCTCCATAGCACCATCACTCAAAAATGGCAAGCCGATTAAATCAAGCTTTTTCAAAGGGAATTTGAAATTAAGTAATTTTTCCAATGTAAGAACAGATTCTTTCATGACTTCTAATGCATAAGTTCCTTTTGTAGCTTCACCAATGGCGTTGTATACTCTGAGTCTAGTAGAGCCAGCGTAACTTTCAACGTAGCTGAAGTCACCTACAACGAAACCAAAAACCGATGGAGAAATTGGGGGAGTTGTCTCAAATTCGAAAGTAGTGGTGCGAGCTTCATCTTCTATAAGCATAGAGTTAGACATGACATGAAATTTCTCGGATGTCTCGATTGTTAATTTAATTGGAACTTTGAAGTGGATTTCATCTATCAATGGGAATAAGAGGCGAGCTCCATGAGGCTGGCAATGGGTTGCCAACACGAAATTATTTGATTTACCCGAGATAGAATCAAGGTAGTTTGTTTTGAACAAGCCATGGGTTACGTCCTTGTAAGTTTGAATCTTATTGATTTGACCAAAGTAGTTGATAGTCACATACTTTGGATTCTCTGACACGTTTTCTGTCTTGAGGATAACAACTTGATTAGGTCTATCATAAGAAACATTCAAAGATTGATCTCCCGAATCATCAGTTAAAGTAGCCTTTGTAACGATAAGCTTATTGGCATGCAAAGAAAGTTCAAACTGGGATGAATCAGTAGATTTGTCTGAGTTTTTTGTCAATTCGATGCGTGCAACACCATTGAAGTTTGCCTTAGTATGATCTATATTCAATTTTAAATCATACAAAGAAGGAACATAGGCGTTAGAGAGAGAAAGCAACAGTTGCAAGCTTGTAGAAGCCATTTTGTCGGATATGCTGCCCATTTTGTGATCTCCGACTTTTCAATCGTTTGGAAATTTTGCACCGACATAGATCCGATTACGTAACACAAGATGGAGACATGAGTCAAGGTCAAATTACAGTCAAATTACATCAAGAGGACAATCAAACCCCGGAGTACATGTTACCCATCTTTGTGGCCGATAGTGTCTTCTGCATTTGGATCTCCCTTTATCTGGTCCGATGGTTAATTTGACATAAGTGTGGGGTTCTGGGGTATCCACGGATCCTCCTCGTTTCGCAATCATCCTGTGAACCAGATTCGAGGCTGGGTAACTTCTGTTGGGCTTAAAGCTGCAAAGAACCAGTACTGAAGAGCGTGAATTTGACCTAGGAGTCTGTACTTTTGAACTTTATTAGATATATCCCTTTAAGCAATCTTTCGGGCCCTATATCCTTGTAAATGTTGTATTATGGAGGCCTCCATTTATCCGTTCTCACATGTCCCAAAACGAACACAAGAGGAAATGCCCTGAAGAATCCCTAAAAGGCAGAACTCAACGGCTGTGCATGTAACGAGTTTTGTTACTACCACATAATATTAGACCTGCTTTACTTTGATCACTGTTGCCCTATTCCGATGGATACTTCACTCTCTCCTTTAGTGTAGGCTAGTAGCTTGAGGATTAAAAAAATGTGAGGTAGTTGCAAAAAAAATTACAATAAACATTTACTTCTTTAGTAAAAACATTTTACTTTTCCCCCAAGCATATCTAATGGCAGTTTAATCCAGTGTAAGCCAGTTCATTTTTTGCTGGTATGATTGCAATATGCTAAAGATAAGTTAAAAAGTTTGGATGACTCAGGGGAAATCGAGGTACTGAAGGTTTGTTGTTTTAACGCCTTGGCAGGACGGAAGATCAAGGAAACCGCTACTCTGCTCTCTGGTACTATCTCTAAACTCCACTATTATAGAGAGCTCAGTTCCGATGGCCCTAAGAGCATTCTATGACTACACATTAAACCTTTAAATCACCAAAAGAAACGATTCCTCTGAAGATTGATTGCTAAGGGTTCTCCCGTGGCTGCAACACACCCAACATTTCACGCGTCACGTGTAATAACCGTCACAGGTTTCAACCAAAACAAGACGCGACGGAATCCACGGCAGATCTAGCAAATGGTGGGGTGGAAGCATATCCAGCAGATGGATCGCTACTCTGGTGCTAACTTCAGTGGATCAGGTTAGTTGAGAATAACTTGAATTGTGAATCTCTTCCAGGTAAAATTCAGCATAATAGCGAGATTCTCCCTATTACCTTCCCTTTGTGGTAATTAGTCGGCTCCCTTACTCATCCCGAGCCCGAGGATGCGGGTGGGTGGATTTTTTGGGGAAATTTACACAAAAAAACTTTCCAACACTCCGATAGAGACGATAAAAGAAGAAGAATCTGCAACTCCGTATTGTTCGAATTGAACACCAATTACCAAATTATTTATTAGACTCAACTTCAAAGGTCCGGGGGTATACCTTTCAACAGCGAACCAGTCGTACCCGCTCTTCTAGATAGCGGATTTCATCTAATACCACTATTGGTGCGACATTATACGAGAGTATCTGGCCCACTTCCAAAGCTGACAAAACAAGAGATGGGAAAACCTCAAAACAAGCTCCAGATGACTGAAGACATCAACTTGGAGGACGCATACCCAGGAACCATCAAGATAGAATGCTCTGGGGCATATATTGCCAATGATCATTTATTGAGAGCAGATCGTTCGGGGTCTGATTCGTCAACCACAAGAACATCCACTCCGGAAATGAGCTCGGAATCCGAGGAGGATGAAGAGTCAGCAACACCAAACACATCAAGCTCACATTCAGATTATGAACAAGATCATGACGACGAATTTGATCTTACTAAGCATATCACACTTCCACAGCATAATTCAGAAATAATTCATATGTCAGTAGACATTGGTGGTACATTGACCAAGCTAGTTTACTTCACCAAGAGTACCAGAAGCCAAAGTGGTGGTCGTTTGCACTTCAAAGATTTTCAAACTGAACTCTTTTCAACCGAAACACTTCATTTCATGATTAAACTTGTCCAAAAATCCATCAACAAAGCAAGCGAGCCACCAATAACATACATTATTGCAACTGGTGGAGGAGCCAGTAAGTTTTATCAGCTCATGACCAAAACATTTCGCAAGCACAAACTTCCCATGCAAATCGTTGCCAAAGATGAGATGGAATGCTTAATTAAAGGTTTAGATTGGTTAATCACAAAAATTCCTAATGAAATTTTCACTTACGATCTCGAAGCCAATCAAACTAAGGCATCTGATTCCATTCAACGTGTCGAAGAGTTATATCCATACTTGTTAGTAAACATTGGAAGTGGTGTCTCGATGATTAAAGTGACAGGACCAGGACCTAATGGATTTGAGCGTATTGGGGGTTCGTCACTAGGAGGAGGAACTTTGTGGGGTCTTTTATCACTATTAACAGATGCTAAAGACTACAATGAAATGTTGGAAATGGCCCAGCGAGGCAACAACGAAAATATTGATCTACTTGTGGGAGACATTTACGGTTCCAACTATAACAAAATCGGATTGAAATCCACCCATATCGCATCGTCATTTGCAAAAGTGTTCAAAAAGCTTAGATTCAAGTCTACTCCCATGACACCAGCAGAAAAATTAGCACAATTCAGACCTGAAGATATTGCCAGATCTTTACTTTATCTGGTTTCTAACAACATCGGTCAAATTTCCTACTTACAAGCCGTGCGATTCAACTTGAAGAGAATTTACTTCGGAGGAAGCTACATATCCGGCCATATGCAAACCATCCACACACTTAGTTATGCAGTGAATTTCTGGTCAAACGGTGACATGAAGTCGTATTTCTTGCGTCACGAGGGATACTTGGGAAGTGTAGGCGCATTTATGATGGGCCCCAACTCGGAGCTGGTTACTCCCCCCGAGAAAAATAACTGATGCTGCAACATTGAGCATCCAATGGCCATACATTAAACGGAATATGGAGATGTCACCGGTGTCATCAAAAGACCTTTGAGGAATTGCTAATTACTAACGCAATACCCTTGTGCTTGATAGTTGAAATCATACAGAAAACGATTCAATAGAACTTAAGCAATATAATCATTATTTATCATGGGATTCTGTACTGTAGAATGCAATGTAGGAGCTAACATTACAAACAATATTTCACGCTTGAATGCATTCCACCTGGTCACCGAACAAACATATCGGAAGAAGGAGCTAGTACTTCTACAGGAAGTCAGGTGGTTTTGTTGGTGATTGCCTAGGTGGTTGCGAAGGTTAGGTGTGACTAACACGCACCACGAGATGCTCATCACAGGCCACATGGCTGGTTACAGTTGATGTTACACTGCGTGCGACAGTAACACACCCGGAACCACGAGGTGCCCAAGTAACGGTTATGTGATGTAGAGCGTGAGATGGTCAGTAACAAGCGAGTCCAAACGAACCACTACGTAGCTGCATTAGTCTAATAGCCAGCAACTATTTATGGCACCAGTTAATTAACCACAATGCGGTAACTGCCAGCAGTTCTGCGGATGGGGGTAGAGGTGTGGTACAAATCGTTGGTGCTAGTTCGCGGTGGCAGTTCGCGGTGGCAGTTCGCGGTGGAAGCTTGGTGCTAGTGGCGAAGATGACGAGGTACTGGAGCTACAGCACTTGCCACATAACCGTGGAACCATCGAGCCCAGACGATGCACTGCAATCCCATCAAATTCTCGGCTGCGAACAAGTGCCCTTGGCATCTCCTGGGCAGTATGAGTCTCGGCGCGATGGTAGCGAGACAGGTGGTGGCTCGTCTCACTTCTGCCACTCACCTTAGGAGGCCCCACCACTAACCTCCATGGGACGCACCACGGCATTTCTCCACTACAACACCCCAGAACAGTTCGGCACGGTGTATATCTATGGGTCTATGGTCCCACCGTATTAATAATGTCCCCGTAGATGATGCAATACTCCACTGGTACGTCTAGTGAAGTACCACTAGGTCCACATTGGACCCACCACGACCGCGGTCTCTAGGTCTGTAGGTCCCTGTGTCCCGCTGGAACCCCACGCTCAACCCCGCAAAATTTTCACTGCTGACCACGGACCCACGGACTCATGGACCCACGGACCATGGACCCACCACCGCTTCGTCACCTAATGGGCCCCAGCCGGCCCTGCCGTCACACCGAAGGTTGAGTCTCCGCCAGTGCTCTCGGGCAATCAAGAGGGGATCGGGAGAATCGCCGGCAATGACGTCCCCAATTGTCCCAGTGGCCCCTACCGAATTGCCCTTGGCTTCCCCGGTTGCCCGTCATCCCGCACTGTATGCAAGCCCCAGATCTGTGGATACCAGCCAAAGGGCCGCGCACGACCCTCCAGCCAACGAGCTGGGCCAGCACCAGCAATGGCACGTTGACCACCACCAGCATGGTGTGGTGGCCACGAGCTTGATGGCGCAACCGCCGGGTGCTGGGGCCACCGTCAGTTGCGGCCGCAGGTTCCATCCAACTCCGAATCCACCGCACGTTTCGTTGCATCTGTAACGTTCCATCAATGTAACCTGCAGTCAGTGCGTGACACAAAGTCCCAATGGGACAGTCTCCCACTATTCAATCAATTGACCCTGGTTGTCTAACAACAGTTTAAAAGTTTTTAAAATTTCTACATGAGTCTCGATACAAGCGGATATCTAGCAAACCCCCTCGACCACTCTAGTGACCACAAACCCTACATATATCCCTCCTACGCTCGCCCCAGCAGTCCCCAGATCCACCCCCTCCATCACAACATTGACAAGGGCCCTCTCCACAAACGCATCCCCGACAGCCCCAAATACTACTCCGACGTGCTAGAAAGAACCCCTGGCACCCACATTCCATCCGGCTACGCAGACTCCCGAGATCACCAGCCGTTCGATTACTATCGTTCCCGTTCTAGGTACCCCTACCCTTACCAGAACCCCAGCCCTCTCCACACTTACCAATCAGAGTGGATAGATAGCCCCGAAATCTTGCCCGCCAAACCTTCCATATACACCGAACACATGACCACCATCCAGCTCCAACTGAAGATGGAAACCCCTTCCAAACTGAAGAATTTCACCTACATGACCCCTGTCAGCGAACAAAAGATCAACGACATCGTCATCAACGAAAAACACCTTGATGACGACACTTCTTCGGTATCGTCCGAAGAAATCCCCCATTCTGATGAGCTCACCACCCACCGTGTGTCTACCTGGGACATCATCTGGGACATGTTGAACGACCTCACCGGTAAGGACAAGATGGCCAAGACCGGCCAATACGTATTGAAACTTCTTCTTTTCTATGCAGAAAAATCCCAAACTTTCCTTAGTGATGAGCTGATCAATATCAAAGTCATTGATGCCAGATACAATAACAAGGAGAAGAAATTGAACTTGATACGTAATTTCATCAAGCACCCCCAAGACTTCATCAAAGTCATCGCCATTATGGTATTATCCTTATTTCAATCCAAGCTTTCTGGTATGGTTAATGGGTTGTCCACATATAGACAGTACTTGAGATTTGGTAAGAGTCCCTTCAGACTTAGAGGAGTGATCAAAAAGTTGAGAGCCAACATTGATTTCAAAAACGCCAATGTGAATATCAATTACAACACTTTGATGAGCAGAACCACCTTGGGTGAATTTTTCGGTCTCTACTATAGTATTTTCGATGAAACTAATTTGCTCTTGAAGTTGAACTTCTACAGCGACCCCAGAATCAAAACCTTCTCCGCCAGACATGAATCTTTGGCCTGGTACTATGATACATGGTTGAATTTATACAATGCCTACGAAAAATCCCTGGAATTAGCACAACAAGAAATGGACTTAAAAATTCAGATTCAGGTGAAAAGCAAGGCTAAGGCCTTGTCGAAACAAATACTAGGTGGCCATCAACTGATTGCTGGCAATAAAGCATCCCTTAAGGCCTCCAGAGAAGATCAAAGACTAATGGATGAGATCAAATTCAAGAAAACCAATGCCTACTTGGATATTTATAAGAATATTTCAGACTTGGTGTTCAATAGTTACACCGTTTTTGATTTGCGCCTTCCTTTCGATACCATTCAAATATGGTTGGGTATCAGCTCTGCCTTGTTGGGTACTGCAAAGGTCTTCCGTGAGACAAAGAAGAAATTGGTTGAAAATGAAATTAGAAAGAGAAAGTAACATTATGTACATTAGTTAGTCTTGAAGGTTAATTAGAATACAACGTGTAGTCTTCAGTATGGAAGACAATTAATACAAGCATATTATGGTTAGAAAATAAACATCCCATGGTTTATAAGAGCTTTCTTCAACCTTTTTATTCGTTATCATTAGTTCATTTTGCCTAGTTCAAGGACGCTGTGGTGGAAATTCCAAAAGCAACAGGTGAGTTCACTTCACAAAACAGTTAAGCTGCATTCGTGTTCATGATTTCATCAAGTGAAATGTCGTTGGGCAATTCCTCTGCCAACCTCCAGAATTTAGATAAATGTCTCGAACCAGAATCACAAGCAATCACAACTATACGTTGACCTGGTCCGTATTTGAGAGCGGTTTTGACTGCAGCTACACAGTTCACTGCAGCAGAGGCGCCCCAGAAGAAGCCATCGTTGAGATTCAAGTATTTGGCCATTTTCAACGCCTGGTCATCCGTCACCCGAATCGCTTCATCAATAAGCTCTTCTCCTTGCTTGAAGTTCCACGTGAGGCGGTTTAAACCAATACCTTCAACTAAGGTGTCGACCTGGTGTCTTCTTCTGGTCCCCTCCTTTTCCACCGAATCGTACATCACACCATAGTTAATCCGATTAGCAAGACCCGATCCTTGTGGGTCCGCCAAGACGATCTTGACGGCGGGATTTTTCTGCTTCAAGTACTGTGCCACCCCCGAAATGGTGCCTCCGGTTCCGGATCCATTGATGAAAACATCGATGGTTCCATCCATTTGCGTCCAAATTTCAGGCCCCGTGGTGGCATAGTGGATTCTCCAGTTGGCGTCGTTTTCGAACTGGTCGGCAAAAATGGCCTTTCTGCCGTCATTGGGGTCGTTGTTGATCCGAGCAGCGGCTGCTCTGGCGGCATTGGTGTACTGGTTGGGGTCCACGATAGACGCAGGCTTGACGGGCTCCACCTCAGCCCCCAAGGACCGGAGCAATTGGAGCTTTTCTGGCGACGTGTCGTCTGGAAGGCAGATATGGGCGGTGTAGCCCAACGCATTGGCCAACATGGCAAACGAAATGCCCGTAGACCCCGACGTGCCTTCAAAGATCACGTCGTCATGATTGGGACGCAAATGGCCCTTCTTCTCATTATCCCGAATCACCGCTAGCGCCACACGGTCTTTTGCACTGCCTCCGGGGTTGTTTAGCTCTAGTTTGGCGTAGATTTTGCACCCGGTCCACCGGGAAAGGGACTTGATCTCCACTAGCTGGGTGTTGCCTATCAAGGACTCTAAACCTCGGGTCCGCGGTCCAAGTTGGGTTAGGCGGGACCCTGAACCACAGTGTAGCCCGTACAAGCGCTGGAGCTCTCGGACCACAAGCACTGCCGACACCACGGACGCGGCCGCCGCCGCCCACTGCCTCCAGTCGCAATTCTCGTTCAAAAGTGCCATGGTAAAGTGTTGGGTATCTCACAGCTGTATTGCCGATCGCACTTTTCGATGGGTCCACAATATATACATCACCAAATAGTTGTGTGAAAATAACATCACACAACTTCCGGCTAGGGCATCACGATATATGGCCGTTGGAGCACTTTGTGTTAAGTCTTGTTGTGTACTATTGCTAGAGCCTTAAGTCGGGCTGAAGTCTGAAGCTGTTTGTTGATAGCCATGTCGTCCCACCCGCCACCACTCTCACACGTCCAGAGGCGCCAGCGAAGCTCCAGAGCGTGTCTGGTGTGCCGGGCCCGCAAGATCCGGTGTGATTCCGACAAGAAGTTTCCCTGTACCAACTGTGTGACCTTCAAGGCGGAATGCACGTTCCCCGAGCCCAAACGGGCCCGCAAGGTGCCTTCCCAGGCTCCGCTTTCAGTCACCACAATCATTCCTCCAACCGGGTCCATGCCCCAGCAGGGACATATGCTGCAGTACGGGCCCTATGTTGACCAGCAGCGCCGGTTTCCTGACTACGTGGACCAGCAGCAGTATCCCTATGGCCAACCGCAGAATGCCCAATACATGCCCTACTACGGTGCCCAGCACCATCCCTTGGGAGGACCCATGGGAACGCTGCCTTTGCCGCCTACAATCCACCAATCGAATCAGCCCATCACTCAAACTATGACCCTGGCGATGGCTTCGGCTCCCCAATCAACCGCACAGTTGGAACAACCACATCAGTCCCTTCCAGCCCAGCAGCAACTTCCATCCCAACAGCTTCCATCCCAACAACCACTTGCATCCCAGCAGTCCCTTCCATCCCAACAACAACTTCCATCCCAGCAGTCGCTTCCTTCCCAGCAGCCTCAGCAATCACAGCAATACGCCCCCCTTCAGTCGGTGCCTCAGTCCCACCAAGGTTACCAAACACATCAAACGCACCAGAATCATCAGAATGCACCACAACCCATCCATCATGTGGTAGGTGGACCCTCCATTGGCGCCCAAGGATTACCATTGTCAAAGCCGGCTTTCCCTATGAAGTCTCAAGCTCTAGGCCCTACCAACACTGCATCTCCCCAGCCGTTGCTGCATCCGTACCAAGAACCTCCACCGCAAATGGACGTTTCTAACTATAAGGAGAACGATTCACGGTTTACCATTTCATTCAGTTACAATCATTTAGTTCGTGGTCAACCTCTCAGTTACATTCCTCCAAATGTTAGTCTGTCTGGGCTTCTTCCGCCAATTAATGACAATGATCAGTCGTTTATTCCAGGAGACCCCATTCGCAATATTTCAGCAAGAGACCTCACACCAATCTTCGATATTGAACGTAATACTTTCCAACAAATCACCCAGAATGGGATCAAAATCTCACTCAACAGGAAGTATAGTGAATACTCATATTTTGGGGAAAGTTCTTGTTATACGTTTTTACAAGAAGATAAGGAGGAGAATAAATGGAATATTCCCGAAGTTGACAATGCTCAATATGGTCAACCTCTCAGGAAACCTCATGATATTCCTTCACAAGAAGTTTTGTGTGAGTTGACTGTTCTCAAATTGAAAAGAGCTTTTGAGCTTCCATCAAAATTCATTTGTTCGATTTTAATCGACTCCTTCTTCGATAATGTCTATGCGCAAATTCCTATCCTCAGCAAAGAAGCCTTTTTGCGCCATTTTAATGATCCCAATCCTAAAAAGCATCCACCAATTATGCTTTTACAGGCTGTATTATTAGTCGGGTCCAGAACATGCAAGCATCCTGCAATGCTTGATGACAATGGTAATTTATCAACCGTGTCTGAAGCATTATATCTTAGGGCAAGAGCATTCTGTGACACTACCTTGAAATTTGAATATGTTGGCGATCTGTTACTCGAAGATGATGGTCACCTTATTTTTAATTATCCTACCGTTTTAGTTCAAACACTTGCATTATTATCGTGGTACTGGGATGCACCCGAAGATGTCTCCAAGGGTCCATACTTTGTTGTGAAAAATGCAATAGCAGTTGCTGAAAGTTATGGTTTCCACAAAGATATGGAAAACTCCTTGATTATGAATTCTTTATACAAGAGGTATAAGTCCTCTAGCTTCGTTACTCCACACAAAATTAGTCAACAATGTTATTATTGGAAAAAGATTTGGTGGTTTTTGTTCACCAGAGATAGGTCACATTCAATCAGTTTTGGAAGGCCCTTATCCATCGATTTAAAAACATGCCAAACCAAAGTCATAACAGCACATGATTACGCTTTATACGAAAGTAGTTGGTCGAGTGATAATGAAAAGGATGTTATAGTTCGTGACTATTTTATTTGTTTGATTCAAATCTGGGAAATCATTGGTGTCATTCTTAATGAGCATTATGTGTTACAAGAGAACGTCTCTTCTCAAAGAAAATATAATGTCGTGAAGCAATGTAATTTTTTGATGGCCAATTTTTTGAGGCAATTACCTGCCACCCTCCAATTCTCCGTCCAAAATCCTGAGTCAATCAACGTGTTTTCGTACTCGATCGGTTCCATTTACTATGTGGGATTGTATCATATTAACCGGGTGATGTTGGTGTCTGTGCATAGTACTTCCTCCACTAATATTTATTGGGGTATTTGTTTCCAGTCCGCTTGCATATTTTCAACCATCGCCCAATATTATTTGTATCAAACCACAGAACAAGAAAAGTTAGCTGCTCCATTCCAAATGTTGTATACCACATCCATGTTTATGATTTTCCTTTCCTATCATACTCAGTCGGTTAATAAGATTGTGGCAAAAATGGCAACCAAACAAATGGATTATTGTATCAAGTTTTTGGAACATTGTAATTACTTGTGGCCAAGCATGACTTATCTTTTGACAAGTTTTTTTGAAGAGTACAATAAGGATGGTGAAAGTCAATTCCCCATCAGAGCAAAGCAATTAATTTTCAAGATTTGTGTTCAGTACCAGAGTGATATCAATACACTGAAGAGCAAAGCTCCAGATATTGATTTCTTACTTAATCAACAGAACAGCCGTGCGGGTCGTAATGATTTTGAGTTGGACGATTTGGACTTCAATGACCGGTACCTTCCAATTCATAGAATCCGTACTATGATGGTTCCAGCATTGAGTGCAGACCTGGATTTTTACAAGAACTTCACTGCTGCACAACTCTTTCCAACATGGAAGGAAAGAAAGGACAGATCTGATACGGACATTCAATCATCTTCAGAAAGCCCACAACGTTCGCCATCAAAAATTAAGAAAGAAGGTTTGGAATACGGCAGTCTGCCAAACATTGAGTCTCGCCCCACAAGTTCAGCTGGTGATGAGGTTTCACGTATAGGAGATGAGGAGTCGATTTTTTCGGATAAACGCAATGGAGGCGATGCCATGGTTGTTGACGACGAAGGGGTTGGAGGCAACCGAAATGGCGACACCGAAGGTATTGTTCCCGAAATCAATGGTGCAGGCACCACTCCCCACATTATGACACCCTCCGACTTTGACAACTTGTTCGATAATGACTATTTCTTGACTGCGCAAAGTGGTATCGATTGGTACGACATAAATTGATCCAATTGATCCACTTATTCCCATACCACGTAACCAACACATCAACCAAATCCAATTTATGAGGCCAAAGCCCACCAACGCCTTCTTGTTGTGCCTAATATCATTCAATCAACAAGTTGGAACATGTTTAGCGGAAGCAAAAATTAACACGACAATCTTGACAATGTAGTGGACGATTCGGAAACCAGCTGGCGTATGGGTCAAACGATGACCGGTTGATTAGCGTAAATCAAAACATGGAAGAATTTTTTTGTTATATACGTATCTCCAAGAAAATTCTAAGAATTATACGATCTATAAAAATAACGTCAGCTATAATGCTCTTACGGAAGTGATAACTCCGACAATGTAACATCGATCTTATTCTGCGACAGAGTGTACCGTATTTAGGGCAGAACACCGACCAAACCCACTATTCCACGCTTGGAACAGCCACTATTTTGTTCTAGAAGCATCTATAGGGAAGCAGAATCGTGCCTGGTACCTTTCCGTCAACAATAGCCATCAACGTCGCGGAGGTGCCACGTTGAAGGAAGTGACAATCTCAGTTTGGTGAAAAGTTCTCACTCTAGAATGTGAAGTGTTTCAGAAGTCCTGATCCGTCTCTGTGTACGGTGGCTCATGGGCCAAGGGTGGAATTGGTGGAACACAGAACTGCCCTTTTTCTACCGATAAGGACATTTCCAGCACCGCCCAACCTGTCAAGCAGTTTATTGTGGTTGGGGTTTCTACTCGTAAATTTGACGTATTCCATTTTGTGGCCATATTGTATAGTGGGGCGCAAATTGGATGCAAGAAAAGAGACGATAAAAGAGAGCAGGGGAAGTATTCCGGGGTTGAATTGAAAATGTACTGGTGCTGGTGCGAAAAGAGTAGATTTCTAAAGTGTCAGAAGGTGTAAGGCTTTTGAAGGAACCCAGAAGTGATCTTTTCGCTGTTGGTGAAATTTCGAGGTCATGGTAGGATCTCTGCCAGTGCCAAAATAAATAGATCTGTGAAATTCTGGAGTTTCCCATTCAACACCCTGGTGGCTTAATCATAGGCTAAGGTCATTTTATGGCGTAGCCACGATAGTGGAACTTCTTTCATGGAGAAAGGTGTGCTTTTCCTATTACAACGAGCCACTAGAATCGGGCACCAGGAAACTACAACCACCAGGGCCATACAATGTTATTTTACCGACCTGAAAGGGAAGAACCCCTAAAATCACACCCCACATTGATTACACGGGGCTGGGGGAAGGGCATATGTCCCTTCCCAACAATTCCAGGTCGCTAGTAGCACTTAATTAGCTATCTGGAAAACCCTCGGAGGAGTTATTCAGCTCTCACTGGTGTCAATAAACTGCAGTGTCCTCATAACCACCTACAATCGATCCAATTGGGGCCTAACATCCTAGGTAAGAGTCCGCAATTTGCATTTCTAAGCAACACACCCACTCCGTTGGGCTGGGCTTAGAATCTTACTGCTGAGTAATTTTCACCGCAATTTCACCGCCACCTCTTCTGGCAGATCTGGAAACCACTGAAAAACCCACCTTCCCACTTCAACACTCGGCCCAGGTGCTAGGGCGTAGACGGCATGCTCAACTCAGAAGAACGTAAGGCTACATCTTCTAGAATCTAACCAAAAAAAAGAAAGAAAAACAGACCCTTAGTGACACCACAAAGGGTCAATTGTAGGGGCCCTACTTTTCGCATTTTTGAGGAATCTGGCCGGTATAAGGTTTTGGTGGCCCAGTGCAATCAGGAGCGCTGGCGTCGTCAGGGACGGACGCAGGTCGCTGTGACTACCCAACGCCTCCAACTTCGTATCCCCCCACTTACCTAATTTGCCAGACAACCCCGGATTGTTATCGAGTAATTAATTTTTCACTGTTGGCTCCGACAATCCGATGGGGAGGGGCGTCCGAACAGGAGATCCCCACGGCTACAGCAGATCGCTGGGGTACACGAGAAACAGTCTCCGCCCGCGATGACATCCTGCGGTGGCCGCTGGATCAGCCGGGCTGCCACTTTCGCATCCCGATCATTGCATCGATCCTGTCCATCCTCTACCGTACGCTACTGGCTCTATTGTTCCAGCTCTACTGTGCTCCTTGGAGATGGCCTTGTACACCCACACTGACTGAACAACGTGCCTCACAGGTTGACCAGCTCGCTGTGGCGTCTCCTCTGCGCTGCTTCCTCTGTTTGGTCCGATGCCTGTTCTCTCTGTCCCCTATCCGCATACTGCAAGTCGCGTCCAGTCCCTAACCGAAGGGCCAGAAAATTTTTCGCTGGGTAGACGTGATTATGCGCAGGGTTCATCGATTACATGAGAAGAAGCTGTCAGCAAGAGATGCATGTTGAGCCGAATGCCGAAACACTTAGTAATGACAGCAGTGGGGGAGAGATCGTAGTGGGCAGGCCCGAGCTGGCCAGCCCCCACGCCGGTGGCCATGGCTGTGTAATACATGGGGTGGCCAAGAACTGGGGAGGACTCACGGGGTGAGGATGACTGGGCTCGGGGTTCGGGCGCAGAGCCAGGCGGGCCTGGCCTCCGACGCTTAGTGAGCAAGCATGCCGTCGCGCGGTGCATCCAACGCGCCGTAGCGAGAAGTTTAATAATAGCCACCACAATAGCGCCCAAATTAGGGACAGCAATCGCCGCCTTTTGGTGGTTTGGGCTGGCAGTGGGCCGGTGGTTGGCCGGTTGTAATTCGGCGCAAAGCGGTCCCCAGCAGAACTTCGGCGAAACACCTGCGGGTGCTGCCCTGGTGTCACCGGGCATGGGGCCCAACCCCGGCGCCCCCGCTCCGTTGCGGGAACCTCTACCCTCGTTGTGTAGGGTCCTGCGCCATTGGTTGATCGTCCCCGACTCCGTGGCCTCGCTGTTTGATCGCTCCCTGCACCCTCCGCATCCCTAGCTCGTCTGGTTCCCCTCCCAGCATACTCCGGTAGCACTACGCTCGCCGCCGCCGAACCCCGAACCCCGAGCCCACCACCCATCCACCTCCCTATCCACCTCCCACTAGCTGCTCCGGTACCTCTTCCCTATTTCTGTGCTGCCCAGCTTTCCCCGTACCTTGGTCGCCCAGGGACTCCTGGTGGAGCTCGTTTTTTCGCAGCAGCCCAGGCTTCCATTCTCATAACCGTCGCTAACTCATTCTGGCCGTTCCTACACTCCGCCGGTCCCAATTCCCTCTTGCTCTCACCCGCACTGCCTGCCTAAATAGGCAGAGAAAATCCACCCCAACTCGCCTTCCCCCAGCGGAAACCTCTCACTACGCTCTTTCGATTGTGAACAAAAACTCCTTGGTCATTTGCTCCATTCATCTGAGACCGTCGTCCAACTTTCCCTTCTTCTGCTCCTACACCCCCAAATCGTCCCCATGGTGTCTGTGAAGAACGAGCAAGGTGACAGGGATACGCCAGCGTCCCCCGAATCCCCCCATTCGTCCTCCGCAATGGCCACCTCCTTGTCCCCCAACGGAACCCGCTCCGAAAACATCACCGATGCTGAAGCAGTGGCACAAGGCATCAAGAAGTCGCTGCGTGTCCAGGATAAGCCCAAGTCGTTCACCATCAAGTACAAGCGCCCCAGAGGAAGCAGGGCCTGTACCGTTTGTCGATCCAGAAAGGTCCGTTGTGATGCAGAAATCCACATACCCTGCACCAACTGTATCACCTTTGGCTGTGACTGTGTGTTGCCTGAGGCCAAGAAGCGTGGCAACTCTGCCCAGGACCCCAAGGCCAAGCGTAAACAGCCCCACCCCGTCCACAAGAAGGACTTGGTGCCCGGCGAAGATGTTGGCATGGAACCGGTGGATACCACCCGTCATGACGACACCAACAGCGAAACCATCCTCAACATCTCCCAGATCAGCTTGCCCCCTTCTTTGACCTCCAACTACAAATCAAGACCATCCATCCACAAAAAGGAAATGCTTAATTCAAAGACCCCCACCGCAGCCCTCACCTTCTTGGGCTCGTCATCCATTGGGTCTATTGCCCAAAAAGTAGATGAAAATCATGTCCAGCTCACGGCAGACGTCTTCGACATCGATGACGACGCCTTGGATTCGGTGGAATTGGAGATCTTGAAATTGAGAGGTGCGTTCTTGCTTCCCTCCAAGGAATTGATGGCCGATATCATCGAGTCTTACTTTGAGCATGTTCATCCGTTGATGCCCGTGATAAACCGTACCGAATTTATGCGTAAGTTCAATGACCCTAGTGATAATCCATCGTTGATGCTTTTGCAATCGGTTTTGCTTTGTGGAAGCAGAGTGTCCAGAAATCCTGCTCTTCTTGACCACAATAATTCCACCAATTTGGCTTCTCTCACATTTTTCAGAAGAGCTAAGGCATTGTATGAAGCAAATTATGAAAGTGACCCAGTCTGCATGTTGCAAACCCTTCTTCTTATTGGTTCCTTCTGGGAAGGTCCTGAAGATGTCACCAAAAACTCATATTACTGGACGAAGGTTGCCATTGCTTTGGCTCAAGGTTATGGTTTCCAACGTGACATCAGCAATTCCAAAACGTTAAGTTTATCAGAAAAGAAAATATGGAGAAGAATATGGTGGTGTCTTTTCGAAAAAGACAGAAATGTGGCAATTGCATTTGGTAGACCTGCAGCCATCGATTTGAATGACTGTGATGTGCCAATGTTAACCATGGAAGATTTCGATGAAAGTGACCCAGAACTTAACATCCAGTCTCCTTATCCTGTAAATGAAACTCAAGCCCTTTACTTCATTCATCTTGTGAAACTTGCAGAAATCACCGGTATCATTATAAAACATCAATACTCAGTCAAATCGGAACAATTAAAAAGGAAAAATAAATTTTCAATCATCCAACACTGTGACATGCTTATGGGTATTTGGTTCACCAATTTACCAACCCAGTTGGTATTTTCAGTCAATAATCCTTCCACTCAAAACTTTTACTGTTGTCTTTTAAATGCTCAGTACTATAATAGATTATATTTAATTCATAGATCAAATTTAATCAGGATGGCAAAATCAAGTTCTACCAACCCAAACAATTACAAATATCCATCCTGGGGTATTTCGTTCCAAGCCGCAAGAATGATTTCCATGGTTTCCAAAATATTATACGAACGTGATCAATTGAAATACTGTCCAGTCATGTTGGTTTATATTTTGTTCAGTGCCTTGATGATGTTAATTTATCATGTGGACTCTTCGAACCAAGTTGTTGCAGTGACTGCATCTGATTCTTTGTTCGTTACCAGAAACGTTTTGCGTGAACTTTCAAAGTATTGGCCAGTTGCAAAGGTTTTAAACAAGCTCTTTGATAAATATGCCAATGATAAGATCAAAAGGGCTAAAGTTATTGAGAATGGAAGCAAGATTGCAGAGTATCAAGAACTTAATGCCAACATGAAGGCAATGAAGAGAGAAAACTCAATTAATGAATATTATGGTGAAGGCAAAGATTTGAATGGCCATGAAGATACAGATATGAAACCAGAATTCACAAACCACGTTAGCTTTAATAGAAATGCTGGTCACATCATGGGAAGAGATTCGCCTACTTCTGTCACATCGGGAATATCACCAGGTGGTGCCGTTTATGATTATTCAAAGCCATTAACTCCAAGCTCTAATCAAAACCGAAACATTAACACAAACGCAAACTTTGAGGAATTGGTCCAAAAGTTCAAGCAACCCAAGAAGCATAATGAGACAAATGAGAAATTGGAAGTTGGAAAAGCAACAAATGATACATCTCCCACCTCTTCTTCTCACTCTTTCCCTGATATTTCATTGGTAACAGAAACAATTCCATCCAATTCCAATTTCTTCGAAAACTTCGAACCTACTCAATTGTTCCCTGAAAACAGAAACAGTTTGCCACCAACTAGAGCACAATCACCTCTGTTAGGAGAGCAAATGAGCGGTGGCCATGATGTTGGAGTGGATTACAATGGTACACAGGATCTGTATGTTGGTGCAGACGATGCAAATCCACCAACTACACCAGGAGGCTCTTTATCCACCAATTTTATTGACAGTTCATTCATCAATATGAATTTACAGGCGGGTATTGAAAACAACTATTTGGGAGAAGATGTAAATTCATTGTTTTATTTCCCACATTAACCTATTTATTTCCCTATATGCAATTAATGAATGTATTTCTAGTTCTATTGAATATAACCATTCGATAAAATCACCATAATCTTTTGGATTTTTTGCCTTTGTGCTTGACTTTTTTCAAGTTCTCCAAAATTTCCTCCCTCCGTAGTTTTTGGCTGTAACCAATGAGGTTTTGCACCACCGACTCGTAAATCTGAAAGTTCTTTTGTAGTTCTTCGATGTGATTATTCCACACACTACTCAACTTGAGAAGTTCCTCATAGTTGGATTGGAACTGAGCCAATTTTGAATTTAGAGCATCATTATTGGAGGAGTGTTCCAAGTATTGCCTTGCAGAATTGCTTAAGTTATCTGTTTCTATTCTTGATAAGGTGTCATGTGTGGCTTGCAAAAGAATAGCTTTATCGTCATTCTCTATATTCAAAGCTTCGAATTCTGGAATGTCAAATCCGGTCCAATCTATTTGAGCAGCTGCTGCCGACTTGGTTCTGTGGTGAGTTTGGTGTGGTTCGAGCTTTGGTTCCTTTTCTTTCGAAAGTTCATCAAGATTAATAGGCACGCCTAATCGTATTAATAGGTTATGGCGTATGTTCATTTTTATCCAGCTTGTGGGCTTGAGGTGGGGAATTTCTGATAATTGTGTGAAGATCTCTTGTGATCGCTGCGATAGCAAGCTGTCTGGATTTATTGTAGTATGCTTGTTCTCAACGGGTTCAGGGAAGATTGTGTTCAACACTTGCTCTAACTTTTCGTTGAATAAAATAGGGTCCTGGAAAACCTGCTCACTGAATCCGTCTGAGTCGATGGCAGGGGTCACAGTCTCTGTATCTGCCTCGAAAGACACATCATCAAACGATCCGAAATCACTATCTGGATCATCGTTGGCTTCGTTAAAGTCGTCAAAATCGTCGTCCTCATCATTTTCCCCATCTTCCTCGTCTCCTCCAAGATTTATATCGCTTTCCTCCATGAAATCCTGCAATTCCTGTTGAATCTCGTCCAAACTGGTGTTGTTGTCCCTGGAAGCCTGCAGAACAAACGAACCTTCGATCACGTCGATTTCGCTGGAATTCATCTTGACGTCCAATTCTTCCTGGACGACAGGCTTATCGCTTCCAACTTCACTCGCTGTCGACATTGGGCCTGTCAATTCAATCGTGGGTTGCTGTGGATCCTGATGGGTGATCACTGTTCAGAAGTCTAGTACTAGTCAATAATCAATAAATCTGTCAAGTGCGGTGGGTCATGTGATCAAGTAGGTAGAGGTCACTAGTCTTCTGAGTCATTGGCATCGCTTCTAGGGTATAAATAGGAGTTTTCTGCTGCCAAGTCACGGAAAGGCCACAGAAAATGGATACGGTGGTGATTTTCTCTATAGGGAATCCGGGACCGGTGAATCGGCACTCAGCTGGTCATTTTATGCTCCAACAGCTCATGGACCACTATGGAGCATCTCCTTTGACCAAGGCCTCCAAGGGCAAATTCAGCATGTCCCTGATGGGGGAGGGGAGCATTCTCTTCGTCAAGTCCAACAGCTACATGAATGAATCGGGACAGGCGCTTAAGGAGTTCGCTAGTGCCGAAAGAATCAGTTCCCAGTCGCTTATTCTCATCCTCTACGATGATTTCGAGAACAAGTTGGGCAAGATAAAACTCTCGGCCTTCAAGAAGAATGAATCACACAACGGAATCAAGAGTGTTCAGAGGTTTGTCAACACCAGCAGGTACGAACATGTGCTCAAGTTGGGGGTTGGAATCGGGCCAAAACCAGCCAATGCCTCAAAAGACCAGATGGCTTCATGGGTGCTTTCCCCATTCAAGCCCGACGAAAAGCACCTTCTAGCATCGGACGTGTCCGAGTTGTTGGTGTTGTACATCCAGAAGTTTCTTGAAGTGGAGGGCCAAGTCGACGACTTCAACAAGTTCAATGCCCACATAACCAAGATCGCCTCAGCGTCTTGATTCTTGAAAAGCCTACAAATTCGAATTACAAACTTTAGATGCAAACTTGAATAGATTATTGTTGGACTAAATGATGGTGTTTCTCCTGTCCTTTTCAGCAACAATCGGCGAAGATTCTTCATCATCATCATCGTCATCGTCATCGTTGTCCTCGTGCAATGGAATTGGCTGGTCATATTCCTCGTTCGAAGAGCTGGAGTCTTCGTCATCGGGAGAAGGAACATAATCATCATCGGGCTCGTCGTCGATATCGTCTGCGCTTCCAACAGGAAATGTGTGTTTCGCCAACTGATCTTCCAATGGCCCTTTGAAGATGCTGGAATCGTACTCACTCAGATCAGAGTCGAACTCATCATCGTCCACGTACTCAACATTGCTGATTAGGATATCGTTAGTGGCTTCTGAGCCACCGTCTGAGAATATATTACCAACTCTATTTGAGAGCTTGGTCTGTTTTCTGCCCCGTTCTATCGCCCTCTCGATACTCAATCTATGCTTTATGAATAATAGTCTAGGAAACATGGATCTCTCACCTTTGAGAATCATCTCCTCTAATCTCTCCTCAGTGGGATCGCTCAATATATACCAAAAGTCCTTGAGACGAATCCGTGGCCAAATTGTAATAGTTCCTGAAAATCTTTGTAGCCAGATATTCAGCCAATCCTGCTCCATAAAGTGGGGCAAGAGATCCAAACTTTTGACAATTTTTAACCATTTAGTAATTTCTAACTTGAATAACTGCTCTAATGCTGTTGCAATAAAACCTCCTCTCAAGGAAGCAAACTTCTCTTTGTTGGTTTTACGTTGAGCAATGGCAACGGGCCTACCCACAGTTCCCTTTGGTGCAAAGAAAAACAAGGAAATGTGAGGGTTCACCTGCGAAACAATAGAGAAATTCACATTGTAATATGTGTTGAGTGCCTCAACTGGAATATCAGTCCTTAATGACCCATCTCTCCATTTACTTCCCAACGAAAATGGAACGACTTCATTATTATTTGGATTTTTCATCATTAATACCACTGGGTTCAAAATTCCTGGAACCGCCGATGAAGCCAATAATGATGACCATATGATACAATTGGGAGATGTGATATTGTTGCAAAGAATAACTGGAGAATGAGGATCACCCGGCACTGTTGAAATGTTGAGTCTTCTTCCGGTTCTTTTGAAAGCTTCTTCGAATGTTGTAGAGCCTCGAGTAAAGAAACTTGATTTTCTTGCCCAAGTCACGGCATCAAATCTAGCACCAGTTTTGATTAATCTAGGAAACCAAACATACCAAGGATCTTCACAGGCTGTGATCTTTCTGGCGAGTTGAGGAACCAATAATTCCTTCAATTCCTCGTCAGTTCTTGTACAAGTCAACGCAGCCACCAACCCTCCCCCTGATGTACCGGACACGATGGAAGGGAGTAAATTGTTATCCAAGAGGGCTTTGACCAACCCGAAATGTGTATAAGCGAAGCATGCACCACCGCTCAAACACAATGCGGTCTTTCCGTAATTCTTCAGAACACTTCTAAAGAATTTTCTTTTGGCTTCAAATGAAACCTTTTGTGATTGCGTGATCTTATCAACACACTTTTCCACTTCTTCCACATATTCCTCCACTAATTTCTTAGTTCCGTAGTATCTATGAGAGTAAAGTTGTCTATTTTCAATGCCAGCAAAATTCTTCTTGAGACATCCTTGCAAAAAAATCATTAAATCATTATCGTCATCCACCAAACGTAATTTCCGCAAACGGGAAATCGTTAAAGAAACAGTCTTGTAATCATAATAGGAGAATTTGGGATTGGTAGACCACTTATCCAAATTCAAAAATTCATCTAACGCCACAGCGTTTTTTATCCACTCCTCATAGGTCTTTGATTTACGCAATTGGTCTCGGTAAACCTTACGCTTTCCTGTCCAAGTGAAGAAGTACTCCAGAAGCGCCACGTAAAACCTGACACATATGTACAAGAAACATAGGAACATCACCCATGATATGATGCAAATGAGCACTGGCCATCTCAATAGCGAATAAGACGAACTGGACCGGAACTCGTTGGCCACCTTCTTGGAGCCGGACCTTTTGTCAATGCGGCTTCTCTTGCGAAAACGGCGACTGGAATTGGTCAATGGATACCAATCACTCTTGGAGCTGATCAAATGCGGTCTCTTGAGGGAGGTCATCCCTGGCCCCAATTCGGCACTTTTGAATGCCTTTGCTTCGTTCTTGGTAGACTTCAAACTCTCCACTGACTTTCTCTGCTTCAAAGACTTACCCGAAGACTCTGCTCGACTGGGAACCTCGGAGCTTTCCAACGATTCTTCCTGTTCTTCCCATATCAATGCCTTAGCAAACGATTCAATGTGGTCTTCCTCTATGAAGTCCAAGTCCTCTTCAAAGAGAGGAACTCGCTCGGCGGCGTGTGTGGGCGCCATTCTATACCTCTAAAGCTTTAACTAATTCTGGAACAGGTCTTTTTAATGGGTTTGGTTAAGGTCATGAAAACTCGGGCTGTTATCTTTTGTTGGGACCTTTTGCATTCTAGGAGTGGTTATGAGTGATGCTACACGTGCACAGGTGCAATGTGCGCTTCCTGCGGGTGATTATGGTCGCATTTTTCTCCTTGTTGAACAATCTTACGGTTGCGTAGTGTAGTGGTTATCACTTTCGGTTCTGATCCGAACAACCCCAGTTCGAATCCGGGCGTGACCTTCTTTTTTTGGACTTATTTTGAATTATCACACCAGATGTGATAGAAGTGGTGCTGACATTGAGAGACGGCCTTTGCTAACAGAATGGTTGACAGCCACTGGCTGAATGTTGAGGTGTATATTATGTGTGGTTCCGGGTTAAGTTGCCAATTAGTTACCTTTGAGTTGTGGGGATAATTGCACCCAATTGATGATGGACCAAATTGGCAGCTCTCCAAATTTTTGGCATTGCAGCCCAAAAAGCATTCCTCAATGGCAGCCGCTAGAGCACTAGATACTAATTGGTGTTTAGTTCTTGAACCGTTTGGATCTGGTGAAATTGCACTAATAATCGTACCAATTGGGTAATGAGACGATTTCGGCACATTTTGGTTCATTTTACTCAATTTGGCTTCTTCGAACAATTTGTCTCGCTTCCCAGGAATAATTCACATCTGAGCGTACCCGGAGTCACGTTGGGGTGGTCGGGCCTTCTAGCAGCATTTGCCAGGCGCCATTGATTTCATTGACTTCATTGGCTAGGACCATGTGGCTGTATTGTGGCACGTGACCTTCCCTCATAAGGGCCATTGATTTAGCAGAGGACCCTTCACCAACATGACCGTAAACACCCTAGTGTTGGATATCGAAGGCACGGTGTGTCCTATTACATTCGTCAAGGATGTCTTGTTTCCCTACTTTTTGAAACAGCTCCCAAACTATTTGGATTCGGTGTCTTTTCCGTTGGATTCCACCACAGAAGACCAAGTGCAAAAGATCCTCCTTGGTCTTCCCAAAGAAGCCCAGGTCAGTCGAGACGAGGCATTGAAGTACCTCCAAGGTCTTGTGGATGCCGATATCAAAGACCCGGTGTTGAAGGGCTTACAGGGCTACATTTGGAAGTCGGGCTACGAAAATGGAGAATTGAAGGCTCCAGTCTATCCAGACTCCATCTCCTTCATCAAACAGTATCCCAGTGACAACACTAGAATTTACATATATTCCTCAGGAAGCATCAAGGCCCAGATTCTCCTTTTCGGTTACGTCGATGAAAACGGCGCTTCTGTCGATTTAAATCCCTATTTGACAGGATACTTTGATATCACCACTGCAGGCTACAAGACCCAAAAATCGTCCTACGAAACCATTTTGAAGGAAGTTGATAGACCTTCTCGTCCAGAAGAAGTGTTGTTTTTGAGTGATAACGTTGCTGAGGTGAAAGCAGCACTTGAAAGTGGAATGCAAAGTTACATTGTCAGAAGAGATGGAAATGCTCCATTATCTAAGGAAGACACCGAGAATTATAAGGTGATTGATTCCCTTGAAGAATTAGATATCTGATGCAGAAATCACAACGTGGAAGAATGCCAATCTGCTCCAGATCTTTGGTTAAACAAGTCCTTCTACCTCTATAATTACATTACTTCAGTGTGCCTACTCCGTGAATTGATGAGATCATGACACAGGAAGGAGAGGCGTTGATATTAAAGCTAATGTACATACATTTACATATCTCTAAACAAGATATCAGCAGCAACCTCTTCATTCTTGTCGCATGCCAAGTAGACCTGAATAACAATATCCCTATCGAAACCCAATTCACAAAGTCTATCTATGGCATTTTGTTCTTGTTCGGTAAGAGGAATACGAATCTGACCTTCGGAAGCACCTTCTGCATCTTCACCTTCTATTTCGAAGCCCAAGTCATCTCCTCCTGCACCCAAAAAGGTTCTGATGAATCCCTCAGGATCTTGTTGGATCATGGCGCCGATCTGAGGGTTTGATTGAGCAATTCTTTCCAAAAGTGGTTGAATCAATTCAGGATCGGATTGCAATGCAGATCTTAAAAGGTTCATCTCATCTTCGTCACCCAAGCCAGTCTCTGCAGCAGGAGTTGGGTCTTGGCCCTGGGCTTGCGCGGCAGCAGCAGCTTCGAACAAGTTCTCACCGTGTCCACGGTCCTCGTCGTCATCACGAGAAACATCGGCATCATGGGTAGACTCGGCAACAGGTTCTGGGGCTGCTGGAGCTGCTGGGGCAGCTGAGGAGTGTAATGAGTCTGGAATACCAGTCAACAAGTATTCCACGGCACGGTGGGGGTTGTTGAAGGCTGCTCTCAATGCGGCCTCGACTTGCTCTCTATCGTAACCCATCTCCATGATGTTCAGAATGGTGGCCTCTCTTTCAGATCCCTGTGCAAAGGCAGAGCCTGGCTCGGTTGATGAGCTATTGGAGGTGCCAGCGTCAGTCGAAGGGGTGGCTTCGGTGGATGCTGCGGCCTCGGGGGCTGCGGCAGCAGCTGGGGCTGGCTGGCTGGCTGGTGCTGGGGTGGCCTTCTTGGCCTTGGAAATCATGAAGATGATCGAGTCACCTTCCTTGATCTTGGTGGACTCGAAAGTGTGGTCGTCTTGTAAAACTTTGCCGGAGTAGACAAACTTGAGCTGGGAAGCTTCACATCCCTTTTCGGCACCCAATCTCTCCTTCACCGCCAACACACTATCGGACAATTCTATGTCAATAGGTATCTTTTGTTTCTTGAAGTCTTTAAAAATAATCTGCATTTTGAGGAAATTTGGGGTAGGTCTGTTGTCTTTTCAATGCCAGAACTGTTGAAGATGTCTGGATTCACGCTTGGAAGATCTTCAGGGTAAATTTCAAAACAGTTCCCTCTCAACGCCTAATGTTAACGCTGGAGGTGCTCATTACTGGAGACGGTCCGTAGTGGCGAGGGTCGTGCGCAGACCCGATATAGAGGGCTGCACTAGATAGCGATGATGGCAAATTACCTACGGCTAGTCAAGTCCCACCACGCCGTAATGTCCAGAAACAGAAAGGTGTCCGGGGTCCGAGGCCCCAACTCTGCATTAACGGAGTTTTTGAGAAACGAAGGTATTACCGAGGGGTTCAGGCGGAGAAGAGAGACCCAGGCCAATGAGACCGCAGAACAGGAATCGGAAAGTGAAGTTTCGGTTGAATTGGCCAGCTCCGCTTCATCGCCGGCTAGGCGAAGAAATCGCGTTGTTTCGGAGCCGGATGAGGAAGAAGAGGCCATTCGAGCTGCCGGAAGGGCCAAAAGAAGAGACGCATCTGATTCCGATCCAGATTTCAGCGATGAAGAATTGGCAACCAATGGTTTCAAGAAGTTTGGGGAGGAAGATCACTGCGTAAATTGTGGCAAGGTATTCAACTTGACGGTGTACTCCCGCTTCTTGAAGGACAAGAAGGGGTACGCGTGTGAAGCTTGCAACGAAGTGATTAAAGCCAAAGAACGAAACGCGAGGAAAAACCAGGTAAATGCTAGAAAGAAGAGAAAGAAGATTGCGCTGGCGTTGCTCGACAAGCAGGTGGTCCGGATCCCCAAACTTCAGGATATTTGCATCAAGAAAATCACACAAAATATCAACGACGTGGACGTGTTGGGAGATATCGGTCAAATGAACATGAATAAGATATCTCGAATTCTTTCAAAGAATAGATCGCTTAATGACTCCACTATCTCGCTTTTTTTGAACCCCAGCTTGAAGTCCTTGGAATTTTGGGACTGTTCTAATGTTGATTCGGATTCTTTAAATAAAATTGCATCTTTTTGTCCACATCTTGAATCTTTAACTCTATTCATGTGTGGGCAGTTTCACAATGACAATCTCAATTATTTTAAAACAAATTTGAAAAGTTTGGCAGAGCTTTCCTTGAATGGTCCTTTTTTGATTAATGGTGCTACCTGGCAAAGTTATTTCGAAGAAAACGGATCTGTTCTCACAAAATTTGAAGTGAGAAATACCCATCGGTTCACAAATGAATCATTCATAAGTCTTTTGGAGAATTCTGGACGAAACCTCACATCACTCAAGTTATCAAGGTTGGATGGAATCAATTCAAAAGAAGTTTACGATTTACTTCCCCATTTCCTTGATACTTCAAAATTACAAGAATTAGAAATTTCATACCCACATAAAGATGAAATTATTACTGATGAATTACTTATTAATATATTGGCTGTTACTGGGGAATCTTTGGTCTCCTTAAACCTTGATGGTTGCTCCAACCTTACTGATACCTTCATCTCTGAAGGATTGGTGAGATTTTGTCCAAACTTGACTAGACTTTCATTACGAAATTTGGACCAGATATCTGACGAAGTTTTTGCTAATGCTATTGAGGAATACTCTATTGTCAATACCGGTGGTTTGATAACTATTGATCTCACAAAATGTGTCAACCTTGCTGACAAAGCGATTTACGCAATACTTAAGCACTCCAGCCATACATTGGTGGAATTAAGTATCAACTCCATTCATAAGATTTCTAAGGAATTTTTATTACAGTTATTTACTGAAGATCATCACCCATACAAAAAATCCTTGAAAGAAAAGTTAGAGAACGAAGAATCGGATAGCGAGATAGCATACTATAGTCAACTCACGTTTCCTTTTTTAACTACCGCAGATTTTGGATTTGTGAGGGCTGTTGATGATGAGATATTGGAATTGATTAGTGAATCTTGTCCCAAATTATCCATCCTTGAAGTATATGGTAACAACAGATGCACATTTAAGGCCAACTTTGGTGAAAAATTGATGGTAATTGGTCGTCAGGGTGACGAAATATAATAATACATTGTTGAACATGTCAGGTATGCAATAATTTAGCATCATTGGTTGGGGTAATTGATAGGTAAACCTGCTTTCTCGACATTCCTGAAGGAAGGAAAGGGAGGTACTGCAACTTGGGAATTATTGAGCTTGATTCTATGAACATCAGAAACCGACTTATTACTTATTTCTGGTACGGCATCAATGAATATTCCAGGATTTGTGACGTGTTTTCTTAAAATTCTCAAAATTTCATCCTCTTTGTTGGCTGGGGATGCATTGTGTTTTGTAGATCTCAGATCACCAATTTGCTTAATTATATGGTTGTTTTCTGATAATCTCTTTCTGGCAGATTGATTTTCAGTTAATATATTGGACACATCGGAATCTTTCGTAATAAGTAGCGATTCAAGATTGGAATTTGAAGAAAATATGGTATTCAAGTTTGCACAAACAATATCGTAGGACAAGTCGATTAATGAATCCACCACATTCTTTGGTAATTGAGAATGAAATTTCATTTGTTCATAAACAATTTGAAAATTGCTCATGTTTCCCTGTACCATTCCTTCATATTCTATGTAGAAGTTCCAGAAAAATATTGATGATTTGTAAGCTGGATGCTTTCCAAACTCATTGAAGAACTTTCTTATTATGTCAGTATGCTCATCATGAAATCTCAGGCTTGTCAAGTAAGATTTAGTGACAACACAAATTCCGTCATCATTCAATTGGGCAAAGAATAAGTTAATTTCTTCTGGATCTATAGCCTTCTTTTCAATCTTGAACTCTTGATGTTGTTTCTTGGATTTGAGATCGTTCTCCAAGTATTTGGAAATCAATTCAAGACAAATTCTTTGAAAAGTCTCAGATGATATTTGCAGCTCCCAGAGTTTAAGTATCTTTTCGACACACTCGGTGTACTCTGATCTCATATTAACTCCCAAATTTTTGCTCTGGAAGAGTTTTAGCAAATCAAAGATGAGGTCTTTTGCGAGTTGATCTTTATTGTGTTTGATTAGAAATCTCGTGTAATTGTATCTGATAAAATTGTCGTTCAATGATACAAAGGAGTTGATTGCTCTTTCATATATATCGTTCATCCTGTCGAATTTTTTGCCAGTTTCCTCTTGATTCAAAAATGCAAGATATTTGAGCCATAACTTGGAATTGAAAGCATTTGGCACTAGGCATCTGTCGAACAATGTGGTTACTTGTTTATAAGAATCAGACAGCTCTGTGATCTTGGATTGTTGAATTTCGTGATCCAAGTATGCTATCCAGGATGAGACCTCCTTGGCATGAGACTCATCTGTCTCCAACAGAAAATCCTTTCGTAAGATAGACGATTCGAATGACCACTTAACGTTCACAGCTTGCTGTGTTTTCACGAACACATTATATGAAAAATCATCAATAATTTGATGTTTTTCTATGAGTGATAACTCCTTTATTGAGGACTTGTTAAACTTGGTTAAATAGCCGCTGATCTCCAGCTCATCCATCAAGTCTGAAATCTTGTAGTTTTTATTAATTTCGGTGAACTGCTTGTAGTATTGAGCGTATTGGTACAATGGAATATGAATGACTTGTTTGTAGATGGAAATAAGTTGTTGCGATGAGTCCTCGGTCTTGGATTCGATTTCTATGGCTTTATCCCACAATGGATGTGAAGAGAAATTGTAGCCATTCAACTCAAGTGCCCGGTTGTACTGCTTTCTCAACTCGGCGAGCTTCTCTTCCGATGGGCTGGCATCGTGTTGAGAGACCAAAGCACTGATCAAGTCACTCCATAACTCTATCGAATGGGGGTGTTTCTTCACAGACTTCTTCAAAACCTCAATGGAGGCGTCAGTTCCGTTCAACTTGAATTCCATCACCAGCCATAGCCGCCAATGGTCACTCAAGTATGGAAACCTTGCGAATAACGATTCGAAGGTATGTTGTAGGGATTCTTTGAATTCTTCATTTATTGTTTCCGAATTTTGAACGTCAGACTCCTGGTCCAACTTCTCTTGGTGGGCCCTTATCAAAGCATCCCATTTTCTGATGTTTATCTCATCTGCTGCCACCTCTTCCTTCAAGTTGGAGAACGGACTAGCCACTCGTATTGGGCATTTTACGAAAGCTGGAAGGATGATGGGTGACATTTCCAGAGCTTCTTTGTTTATATAGGCTCTAGGTTTGCCAAGCTGAACTTTTGGACTGGTCACTTGCCAATGGGGCCTCAATTCTGTCACTATTAAGCTCAGGACAAAGTGAAAATAGTGAGAAGTTTCTTAAGTCCAGGAAAAATAAGTAAGTTTTCGCAATTAATCTTAAACAACATCAGAATTCAAGGAGTTTCTTGTACATTGGGTTCTAATACGGTGGGAAATATATTCTTCTGTGCAGCTTTCGTCATTCTCAGGTCGTTTCATCTGCTACGCATCCACCGGTGTCCAATTTTCACTGTTTTGAAGGCTAAATCAGGAGCTCATCTTGACATATACTCGAACCCACAGACGCCAAAATATCTGTTTACTGTGTGCCCACGTCATCCAGCCAGTTACCTTAGCATCCAACGCGGTAAAAAACTTGAATCTTCATCCAGGTATCGCCTTTTGTCAACATTTTGTCTTCCTATTTACTCATATTCGCATTCACGCTAGTTTCCACTTATAATAATCACATCAACTTCCCCAATGAAAATTAACAGTGTGGCACCATACTCGATCCCAGAGAGCTCTCTGAAGCTTCTTGGGCTTCTTAAACCAGTTCCAAGAATAAAACAGGCTGAAACCGTGCAATTCGCCGTCAAAGAGGTGATTCCTACCTTTAGCAGTATCGACGTTAGTCAAATCATAAACTCGAACACCCAAAAAATCTTGACGAAAAAGTCACTTGAAACTATAAAAGCAACCACAGAGGACGATATAATCGAGGACGAAAGTCAGGGAAACGAACAACCAGAGAAGTTTGTGGAAATGACGGATTTAATACCTGATACAAAGAAGGACCAATTGAGCATCTTGGTGATCCAAAACTTTCCCAACATCAAGAGAATTGGGATCGAAAAAATTCTCAATATACTTATTCATCATAACTATACATGGTCCCATGTGAACTACGATTTTATCGACAATAAGATGGTGTTCATAAAATTCGAACACCTTGGGGCATTGAAAAAGTTCAATGCGATCAAGGAAGTGCTTCCATCCTTGCTATCTTCGGAGACTGAAGTTCATATCGATCCAGGAATCACCGAAATCAAGCTTTCCGAGGATGATCAGCAAACTTCGGAAGAGGTATCGAAAACCCAAAGAACCAAAATAAGTCAAATCCTCAACAGTAGCATGGGCAAGACCTTGGTAGCAGAAACAGATGACTTAAATGCGGTACTCAACTATTACAGTAAGTATAAGGTGGATAGCGAAGAATTGATAGATGTTCCAAATAATATGAAAGATGCTATAGTCAAGGATATTATCAAATTCAGGTCAAAAGTCTTAATCATTGAAAGAGAAAATAGGAAAAAAGAAATAGAAAAGGAAAGAATCAAAGCGAAGAAAAGACTCAAAAACATTTTTGAGGGAGTTCAAGATGGTGACCATATAATGGCTGATCTGTCCACCACAGCTCCCAGCGCTCAACTCGAAGATGAACACGAAGAAATGGACGAAGCAGAGTATGAGCAGTATATCAAAAGTAAAGAAAGTGAAAAGTTGGAAGGATTATATAAAGAAAAAATGAATCAAATGAACAAGTTACAGAGTGAAAAGGAATCTTTGACAACCAAGCTAGACCGTTTGAGTAACTATGAAAGTGATTTGATTGACAATAAATTCAATTTCATCGAAGACATGATAGCTCTCTCTCAGAGTGATTTCGTTGATTTGAGGTCGATCAATGATAGCAACATTTCAAGAATAGTGAAGTTATACACTTCGGACCATTCGCAGTACTTGAAAATAAGAACGCTGAAGAGATCTCACGAAGAAGCACAGGATGCAAAGGATATCTCGGAGGAAGTTAAAGAGTCAACCTCTACGAAGGAAGCAGAAGATTTCATGGCTACTTTAAAGAAACCTAAGTTAGAAACATCTGAAGAGATCAAGAAACCAGCAGAATCAACTAACAAAATTCTTGTCAATAACCTCAAGCCAGATTCAAAGAAGAAGTTAGACTCTAAAATCATTGAGTTAGTTGAAGAATATTTGGGTATTAAGGATAACTTTTTGATCGAAGTTATTAATGATAACTTGAAATCAAAGAACTTATCAGGTAAGCAAGACTTGATCAATGATCTTACTGAAGTCTTGGATGATGATGCTGCTAACTTGGTTAATGATTTATGGAAGTTTTTAGAAACCTTAGAATAAGATGAATGAGTTCTACACTGTTAATTCAAAAGAAGCATCTTTAATTCGTAAAAACTAATATATAAAGGAAATAAATGTGTGAACCAGGCTTGGCTCTTCGAAGTGGACATTGATACCAACAATTATGAGAACTCATGGTCGAAGTGAATCAATATACCGAATTAAACTCAAAAATTCTAACAATACCAATACTTGGATCGTGCGTTAAGATTGGCCGTTCCTTCTTCTCAGGTTCCATTGGTCAATGTCAGTTGTAGAATTCCACTTTTAGTAAAGCTGGAAATGTGTCATATAATCGTGAGACCAAAAGTATCAGTTCCAGCCTAAAGAATTCGAAGCTTGCACTGGCTGAGATATTTGGACAGTTCTAGTAGGAGAATTATCTCCCCCATTATTCTCATAGTTGTTTAATCTATTGAAAATAGAAATGCCAGAGGTTTGTATTGTTGAATTGTTAGATTCAACGCCAACATTCGATTCTGAATCGGATGGTGGCAACTCAATGGCGCTCGAATTCTTTTTGTATCTCTTGAACAACATGAACATCAAAGTCATGTACAAACCACAACCAGCTGCAGCTCCGATAGTTATACCGGATATTCTGCCTTTGTCAGTAGCTCCATTGGCATTCTCATTCTTGTAATCAATTGATCCATTGTTAGCAGAACCATTGGATCCAGAGTTACCAGAACCATCGGAAGAAGAAGAGGTATCTAAACCTACCAATGGAATTCTATTGTCAATAAGACTTGCAACAGCATTCAAAGTAGCTTGTGGGTTTCTGTATAAGAGTGAATCTGAGTTTTGAATCAACTCACCCAAGGCTTTGACAGAATCGGCTGGAAAGTAAACCTCTGCAACTGTGATAGTGTATGGGATACCAGCAGCAGTAAAAGGGATTAATCTCTTGACTGAGACATCTTTGTAAGCCTCTCCATTACTGAAGGGATACACCAAGACTTGTGGCAAGTATTGGAAAATTTGTGCAGATGAAAGAGAGTGCAGAACAATCCATGGGTAGTTTAATTCAGACTTGAATCCAACATACACGATCTCATAGTTTGAGCCTGGAGTCGAAGTAGTTGCTGGAGTGATAGCCTTGGGTAATCCAGAGGTTTCGGTAGCTGTTGTCGTAGCTCTAGCAATACTTTCAGTGGCAGTTGCTGCACTGGAGGTTTGCTCAATAATCAAAGTACTAGGTAACCAATCATCATTGTTCGCAGTGCTACTTGATGAGGTTGCAGGAGGTGCTTGAGTTGGACTAGATGGACTGACAGGACTTGAAGCTTGTGTTGGAGAGGAAGTCACAGCAGGTTGTTGCGAAACAACTTCTGAAGAAATGCTATCTGATGCTTGCAGTGTGGCTGGTTCAGAAACTGTAGAAGTCTCCGAAGAAGCCTCACTTTGAGAAGACACTGCTGGTTCAATTTCACTTGAAGAAGAGATGGCAGGAAGTTCAGAGGTCAGAGGTGATACTGAACTTATCGATTCAGATGAAGCTTGAGCAGAAGAAATCGAGGTAAATTCAGAAGCTGGCAATTCAGAACTTGAAGATGGAACAGGTTCAATTGAAGATGATTCTGGAAGTTCACTTGTCGAAGGCACTGCCGAAGATGTGATAGGTGGAGCCGACGAAATAGTTGCCGTGGGGGTAGCTGATTCAATAGAAGATTCAACTGAAGAATAAGTAGAAGGTTCAGCTGAACTCACAGAACTTGGAATAGGTTCTGTTGAAGGCTCTACTGGAATGGATGTAACCTCAGAAGAAGATGGTACTGCAGAAGAAGTTGTAACTTCTGGAACGGAACTCGATGATACTGGAATTTCGCTCGAGGATGGAACAACAATTGAAGTACTTGGTTCTTCAGAACTATGTGGTTCAGATGATGGTTGACTAGATGGTGGAGCTGAAGTTGGGATTTCGGGTTGAGAAGAAGATGGAGCCTGACTCTGTTCACTTGATGAAGGCAATACGGATGTGGTTGGTTCAACAGTGAAAGAAGATGCAGGAGCCTCTGAAGTTGTTTGGGTGGTTGCTGAGGATGGAGTAGCAGGTGGGATAGATGAGGAAGGTTGCGAGGATGGTTCAACAGTTGATTCAGAAGGAATGACCAACGAGGTGCTTGAAGGAGTTGCTGATGGGATGATGGTAGATGCTTCTTGCGACTTTGTTGGGCTTTGTTCAGGTTCTGAATTGGTGTGTTGCGAAGTGGCGGAAGTTTCAGCTGAAGGTGTCTCTGAATTGATTACCGACGAAACGGAAGGTGTGTGGGTGGTTGGTGTGTTTTGTTCAGAAGATGGAGACTCTGGGGAGGTTGGGGTAAACACGTTGGTGGATTGAGGAGTCGAAGTAGGTGGCTGCGAGGTAGGAGATGGATCCTCGTGTGCAGATGATTCAGATGAAGGTGAATGCTCACTTGAAGGTGCTGGAACTGGTGGTCTTTCTGTCGAAGATTGTTCAGTGGTATGTTCAGAGGTTTGCTCGTCACCTGAGCTCACAGGAGTTTCAGAAGGCTGAGCAGTCTTTTGAGTAGATGTTGGAGGGGTATCGGAGGTAGACATCGTAGTAGTTCCTTCTTCAGGAGTAGATGGGAACAAATCACTGAAAATACTTGAGTCGAAAATACTTCTCTTCGTAGATGAAGGGAAGGAAGAAATTTGAGGTTGAAAGGTAGATACCTTTTCAGTTGGAGATGATGGTTCCTCAGGGGTATTGGTGTCTTCCTTGTTGGTTGTAGCATCAACTTTAGAGGTAGTGGTACGCTGGGAAGATGTGGTTGGTTGAGGAGAAGGAGCAGGCTCTTCGTGAGTGCTTGGGGTTTCGAAGATTTGGGATCTTGTGTTAGGGGAAGAAGTTGGTTCTTCATGAGTGGTTGGGGTCTGGGTTGGCTGAGTTCTGGTGTTAGCAGAAGAAGTTGGATCTTCGTGAGTGCTTGGAGTGTCAAAGACTTGAGTTCTGGTGTTAGCAGGTGAAGAGCTGGTTTGATCAAAAGGACCTCTGGATTGAGGAGTGTTGGTCTTTTGGCCATCAGTTGAAGGAGATTGGAAAACAGGACCTCTGGATTGAGGAGTGTTAGTATTTTGGCCATCAGTAGAAGGGGCTTGCTCCTGTGTTGAAGATTGATCTCTAGTCTGAACGGATGAGGTGGTTTGAGCGGCACTAGTTTGACTGGCAGGAGTGTTTGGCTCAAAAGGACCTCTTGGTTGGTCGTTGGAAGTCTGGTCCTTGATAGAAGAGAAGATTTGTCCCAAAGGATTTCTGGTCAGGGTAGAGTCTCCGGTATCTCTAGTTTCAACAGAGGTTGGAGAGTCGGTGGACTTTCCAGTGTCTCTGGTGTTGACAGAGGGTGGAGAGTTGGTGGACTTCCTGGTGTCTCTGGTATCAACAGAGGGAGGAAAGTCAGCGGACTTTCTTGTGTCTCTGGTTTCATTAGAGGAAGGAGCGTCTCTGGTTTCTCTGACATCAGAAGTGGCTTGAACGGAAGGAACTGGGTTGGACAGAGCAGGGGCCAGGATGTGGGTCTCCAGGGGCTCCACAAATGCCACCGAAGAGGTAGAGGCTGCTTGGGCCAAAGAGGCCACGTAAGACAACACAAGCACCGAGGTGGACCAGTTCATTTTGAAGGCTACCATGGTGAAAGGATTCTGGATGGGGAACACGAAGTAAAGGGTAAAGAAGGACTGTAGTTAGAACAAACGCAAACGGATGAATACACGGATATTGAGTGAGGGACTGGGACTGTTCACAAGTGACGAACGAGGAGGCTCACGGGGATCATAAACAACGGCCCTTAGCTGTTAAAACGAATGAAGTAGGGATGGGTATCAAAGTCCACGGGGCACAGTTACGGCGGGAAATTCTCGGTTCACTGCTGACCAGGGCAAGTCAAGGGCAGACGACGAGAGGGATGGAGACGGGACGGTGGAGACCGGCGGACGGTGAGGGGACTGGTCAAAGGTTAATGGAAGATGGTGAACCCGAAAAGAAGTAGGAGTGGCCTGAAGGTGATTGTTGCCGAAGAAGAGTAATATATACAAAGGAGGAATTTTAGTGGGACTTGTGGGTCGTGGGAAATCGCATGAGGCGTGACACAAAGCGCCTCAGTGGAATGGAAGCCGTGTTACGTAAGCAGGCGCGCGGGCTATTGTTGGAACATTTTGCTGTAAAACAGCGGGTGGGACGAGATGGGCAGAGAGCCAACAGACGAAGCAGACTCCGGCCGGACGTGGCATGGTGGGCCTTGGGGACACGTGTTGCCCTCGGGGACGGGAAGACGCTGTTCCTGTTGGCCAAAGCGCCGGCGAAAACCGCCAACCCCCCGGCCAATTGGATGCAAGAGAAACAATTGCACACCCAAAAGCGCCAAAACAGTCATGTGACGGGGACCCGGTAGTGGGTTTAACTATAAGGTTTCAAGTGTGCATGAATGCATACATCCACCCATGCATCTCGAGTAACACCACAAGTGGACAGACACTTTCTGGTGTGCGCCTTCTCTCTGTGCAACGTCTACACAATGGCCAGAGATTGGCAGTGGCTAGACCTACAACCCGCCGCTCCCAAAATAGGATGCGGATGTTGGGGATGCCGATAATAATTCAGGCACCAGTGAAAAGTGTCGTCTAGCAGCATCGTGTATAGTTGACCAGGTGAGAATACGAATAGTTTCACCTCTGCCCGATCTGGAGTTTGTGCGCGTTGGGCAGGAGGCACCGCAGGCACAATGCAGAAGAAATGCGGTGTCATGCAGACACTGTTTATCGTCTTTCCCGATGCAGCGGATTCTAGACCGCTTCGAGCGCCGATTCTGTGCAGGGGCGATGCCCTGGGCGGAATCACGCTGGACGTGCGCCAACCGCGTCGCTGCCTTGGAAGCCTGTTGGCTGGGCTTGCTGGGCTTGCTGGGCATGAGGTTCCCATTGGCCCAAGCCGGCGCTTCTGCCATGTTCCTGCCGATTGCCGTGGATTCGGCATAACCGCTGGGATCAATGCCGCTGTTGTATTGTGGAAACCACCGCCGCATGCGGTGCGGCGTGATCCTTGCATTGTCATCGGTGATGCGAATGTGCCTCGCCATTGAAGAAGAAATGTCGCCCACGACATGGTTCCCGTCCCCAAGATTGGCCCCAAAACGCGACATTCTACTGCTACTACCAGATGGTACCAGATGGTACCACTTGAGACCACCTAGGACCACCCTAGAGGTGCCTGACATGCGTGGATGTTGATCCAAGGGGCTAGGCCCGTGCGCCGGTGCCAATGCTACTGCACTCGGGGTTGCCGGCCTTTGGTTGGTCAATTTTTTCTCGAGATTCGGCTAATCATGCTATGGTTGATAGACGAAAGAGGTATCCCTGAAAGAGTGCAGTGAAAGTAGAGTTCGAAGTGAAAAATCCACCACGAGTGCTCGTGTGGTGTGGAATGGGGTGGTCGAGCCAGATTGGAGGAATTTCGACGGCCATACCACGGCGAAAGGCATTTATTACTATGGAAAGTGAGCTTATATTCGCAAATAGAACATGCACAAAGGTGTAATACGAAACAGGGTTTACCAACTTGGGAAGGGCCAATTATTGCAATTGCTGCTACGGAGCTGTAGAAAGCCCCGGAGGACGGTCAAGAGCGGCGAAAAGGTCGAAGAATAGTACGTAACTGGTAGGAAATGCTCGCAATGCAGACTATTGTTCCCATCCACTGACAATAGCGTACTAGCTTGCGTACGAATTCAGGGGCTTTTATCAGGGGCTCAATATTGTTGGAGTTGGACTGGACATTTTTCCGTAGTTTTGGTGACCTCAATAATGCAGCAACATATCATGATTTGGAGTTGGCAGTGGTCCAAAGAATTTTCATCGCAAATTCAAATTGGAAAGACCACCTCCAGAATAATATTCCAAATAATACAAATAGGCAATTCTACGCTGGATAATGAGATTCTAATGGGAACGTTGATGCAACGTGTTTTAAATGCCTTAAAACAGGCAACAACCCTTCGTTAAGGCAAAAGTGGCTAAAGATCCCACAGTGGTTGGAAACTATTAAAAGCCAGGAGGAGAAGCTGAATCTCCTTTTCTTTGGTGGAGCAAATTCATCTACTACAAAAACGTCGTACTAGTAGAAATTAATGAAATCTGCAGATAATTGGATGGTGGGTGGCCCAGAACCACAGCCTCTTCTTCTGCAAGAGGAGTCTTGGCCTTTTGAATCACTCTATTGGTGGGCAATAACCAGCAAAGCCTTTTGTCTGCATCTGTCAAGTGGCCCACAGACGTGAGTTAGATGACAGCATCCTCAAAAAAATTACTAAAAAATCACAAGATGTGGTCGCTGATGGTATTAATTGGTTCAGAAATTATCAAGTCCGTTTAGAGTAAAAAGGGTAAGGATAAGAGAGACAGTAAATTTAGAATCTTCAGTAGCATGAACGAGTGGACAAAATTGTCCCACAATATGCAGATGACCAGATTGATGGGGTATAATCAATGGAGCTGGAAAATATGCTCATGGAGGCGCAATAATAGGACCAAATCCCATCCACCTTGGGCGAACTCCGCCATATTCCAACTCTTGGTTATAGCCACAAGCTTTGGTGAGGAGAAATGGAATGTTCCTAGGATTTTATTGGATTTATAGGATATTTCCTTGGTTTCTGTCTTAATTGTTGAGATTCGTAGTCTAGACCAGGTAATATTCTATGGATTGGCTCCCCATCGGGAACCTTATAGTCGAACCAACAAATTCCAAAATGACATTTCTTAAACTTTCAGGTTGAGTGGACCTTTTTTCATCCATTGTTAGTTGATATCGAGTCCCTTTGGAAGGAAGCGACTGGCTCTTATGAGAGGTCGCTGGTTCATTATGGAGGGTTCTATTTTGCTACAGACAAGTTGAGAATCTTAAAATTCACCAGAGTTTGTTCAGTTCATGGGTTTTGGCAAATGCTACCCCCTCTAAGGTTTGCTATAACATGTGGTCTCATGGTTTACACTTGGTTCATCAATGACCTGAGACGAGAATGTAACTGTTGGCCAATGCATCCTCTACATACGGGCTCCAAAACGCTCTTGTAAAATTGGTTGGTGACTTTGAAAAAGCTGATGATACTGCAGGTGTATTCTTGGCTTATAGTCACCCAGGAGCAATGGTTCTGGAGCTTGGTATTTCTAAAAGGCCAGGTATTCAAGTGCACTTCCAATTCCAGACTGAATGGGTCTGCTAACACTAGCCCATTTCTGGGAGAGTTGGTAGGGCCACCATTGCATGGCTAAGCCTACAAAAATTGCCCCAAACAGCATCAGGACCGGTAAAGGCTCCCATACTCTCATGGAGTGGGACCATAAATTAGTGCACAGAGGTTAAATTCATAAACACATTCACATTATTCATTAATTATCCCTCTCGCCATCCAGTTGTTGCCCTTCATTTCTGTCTTCTCGCATTGACACCTGTAACCACCGTAGCCCCCCACAATTGGCGACTGGGCTTCTTCCAGGTAATCTGGCGCAAAGTCAAAATGTTGAACTTGAGCCGAGAACCCTAATAAACGTCATTGAGCCATGAATCTTATTCTGGAAACTTTTCCAACGTTAGTGAGAGGAAGCAAAGATCTACAAGCCTTCTTAACTGGCTAGGGAAGTCTGAATCCCAGAAAGCCCCAGTTGCATTAGAAGCATCCGGTCACGTGGTCTGAAGCCTGGGCTGTGATATGTTGGGTCTATTAGGTACCAGTTGTCCCTTTCTCGGTGATCTGCACGATTGGATTCTCCACTTTATTGGCTGCTACCGGGTGCCAGTGACGAAGTCTTTCTCGTGTGCCTGGCGGGCCTGGTGTACACCTTGTTCTCTTCAGGCACCAGACATGTAGAATGTCGCGATGTCGCATCGTCCAATGTCGGGGTCACATGAGCTAACATGATAATCACCTCTACTGTTGATGACCAGACTAAGGAAAGTTGACAAGCAAGTCCTCGAAACTTCCAGCGAGTTCCTCGACTACGATGATCAGACCAACCTAATTGACACGCTTTCTGTGGAAAACGCGCAGTCTTACTCCACTTACAAGAAGTACCTCTCGTGGGCACTCCTTATCCAGATCCCGGTGATGATGTTTCTCGAAATGCACTACAACACCAAACACGAGTTGAAATTCGTGCTCATCCTCCTCTCCAGTGTCCTCACGTTCGTGAACTTGCGTGAATTTGCTAGTGCAGTCAAATCCCCGTGGCCAGTCTCCATTACCAGCATCATCAACATGCTCAACGGACTCATGTGTTTCCAGCTCATGTGGACGTTTTGGAAGGCCGGTTGGCCGCTCGAGAAGCTCTACTACATGCTCCCGGCCATCAACCTTGCCAACCTCGTGCTATTCCAGTGGTGGTACACGAAAATATCGCATGATGTGAACCAATTGCACAATTTGAAGTACAAGTTCAAAACGGTGTGAATGACCACCACGGATTATCGCCTGACCTGCTCAAAATCAGCACCATAGGTTCATGTATAGAAGTTATAGCCACGAAATCACGGAATGAGGTGGAGACCCCCTGATTGTTACGCACCCTCTTGGTTCACATGTGTATTGCGATGCAAGGAAATCACCCCTTGCTCTCGGATCCAAAGGTTGTAGAGCCTCAAATCCCCCTGTGGTGGCTTCTACAATCTTCATATGAAGTTCCGCTACTCCCTGCATCCGAGTTGTGAACGATGAAGTCAAAGGACCTGAATGTGAAATATCACTGGCATGCGTGCAAGAAGAATTACTTCTGAAAATAGCACCAGAGCCCATCTCGGACTTCGAGTTGGGTCTTTATGTTAAAAATAACCGGCACCAGCTCCATGACGGTTCTGGAAAAGCACTCCGAAACTGGACTCATGTACATCGATGGTTCCGGTGAAAAATTGCACTGCACCCATTTCAGCAAGGTTCTAGAATTGTGGCCAGTGATTTCAGGTCCATGCATGTTTCGTTTCGTTTACATAGTTAACAAAAGGTACCCCTTTGCGCATGGCTATTTCACTACAGACCCTGTAATCAGCCGCAAACCGTCAGCAGAGGGCTCCATGGTTGACCATTATGGTACCAAATCTAAGGGCATCTGTAGTTCATCTTGCTGGAGGCGCCCGAGGATTAGCGCCATCACAATTGGTGACAGAGAAAGGAAGAGGGCCTGATGGGCCAGCTCCGGAACTCCATGAGCTAATGGCTCGGAACAATTGGAACGTCAAGCAACCTTCTCTGCAAAGGAACTTTGCGTGATAAGTTTCTCCTGCTCATTGCATGACGGCCAGGCCAGTTACCGTAAGATGTATCGGATTTTTCAAAATTTGAAAAAATTTTCAGAAACTAATTTCACTATGAAATGAAAAACTGAAGCGATGAGGTTGTAGGGAGCTACCCGAGATGAAGAGGTGGGCTAAACGAGCTAGGCAAGAAACACCATGCAGAATTAGTCGAAACTGACCGGCAAATCGACTGTTTGGCTCCATAGCAGCTCTCCGTTTCCCACCCCGTCTCCTAGAGACTACTACCCCAGATACTCTGGTAAGAGGCAGGTTTTGGATCCCCTTTGTTAACAGGATAAGTGGTCTTTCCGCATTAGGAAAGATCTGCAAGTGAACAATCGAAAATAAAAATCCAGAGATCTCAGGGTCTCGCAAATGGTTCAGGATACTGGCAGCCAAGCGCGCTGAAACCGTTTCAGGTGATTCCTGGAACGACAGCATCTGATTTGAACTATCACCAGATGAAGTAATAGCAAACACTCGGGTATTCCCAGCCGATGGAAGCAGACCCTGGCAGCAAAAGACCCCTGGTGATGGGTAGAATCCTGTTGGTCAATACGTAGTCAATGTGTTGGGTGCATATGCTGATTTTCGGAGATGCGCGTAATGTGTGGTGCAGCATTCTTTGAGAGCGGGCATATGTGGACTGATGTGAGTACAAAAATTACAGTTTGTGGGGTTGCTTCCCCCGCTTGCACCTTACCTCTGGTAAGTGGAATCCTCGCTAGAGTAGCGCGAGGCATTCACGGTAGCACCAGCTCTAGTCACTAATCACGGCATGTTTGTCGTTGCGGGAACAATCACCAACACTTTTGCGATCACGCGCAGGGCATTGTGGCCAGGCCTGTAGCGGGAGGGGTCAGGAGGGGTTGCGATAGGGGCCAACGGCACAAGAGGGGATACCGGGCCGGTGTGAGGGGTATGGAGGTGCAACCTATCACCCGCCCGAGAGTGGGGATAATAGCGACAGTCGTAGCGAGGGCAGTAGCGAACCTGTGGGGGCAGTTGCACCGGTACCGTTGTTAGACCCGGGAGCAGTGGACCTAGAGAATTGTGGTGTTTCCCGGGCGGAGGCCAGCCACTAACACCGAAGCTTGGCGGCCTCGGTACTTGGCAGTATGGTGACTCTGGTACGTGTCCTGATAATGGGAGTAGTTCTAGCGAGAGTTTCGCTGCCGCACACCACCGGGGTGATTGTGGGAGGTGCTCGCCGTAGAGCTCGTACTGCCCGAGGCACCTCGCGGTGTGTCTAGCGCTTCAGATTGTCCTACACAATCTTCACGGGAAAAAATACTGTAGTACTGCCAAATTGCTCATAATTGGGAGAATGTTCATAATACAGAACATTCTGGGTATATAATATTTACTGTTAACAAGAGTTTTGCTCCACATGATCAGATTCTGGTGGCATCAGGAGAACCTCAGGCCCGAGTGACTTTGGATTCTCACCTGCCTCCAATTCCCCAGAATAGGGGTCCAGGCACCGCTGCCCGCCAGGTGGATGTTCCATCAGCTGTCAAAACTATTCCCTCACTGTCACATTTCCCACACACCCTGGCAAAAGTGTCAGATATCCCTCAACCCCAACACTGTCACTAATGCCGCACACTAATCCCTCACTACCTCATACTTCTCCCCGTAATCCCTCACTGTACCGCACGCCTCGCACGAATCCCACCGCTCGCACCAATGCCACACTGAGTTCCCCCGGAGTGCTCCCCAGCACCATCGCGCTGCGAGGTTTCCAAACCACCGTCGTAGCACCATCTCACTATTGTTCCTCGGATCCAGGTCACCAATTCACGAGAAATGCCCTCACGTTCACAACCCTAAAGGTCCAGCCATGCCTGAGCAAGTCTGCCCATGCCCAACCGTGCCCACTCAGGCAAACCCAACACAAACCCAGGGTCCTAGTCTAGAACACCGCCATTGCGCTGCGCAATAGACCTTCAAGACCTCCTACCCCTGGAGTTCCCGGTACGGCCCGTTTTCTCTCGCCCACTATCACAAACTGCCACGGTATCTTCGGTGCCCCACGTGATGCGCAAGGTGCACTAGCAACCTTGAGGAGCAACACGGTGGGGCGTTGCTTGCGAGTCGCACTTTCGTCACTAATTTTCTGCGCTAGACTGGGAGCAACTCGGCACCTCTGGACACTGTAGTTTCTGGGTTGCCGCAACACGTGCAATCCAACAACCGCCACAAACCGCCACAAGCAGCCACAACAAGTCACTGGTCCTGTTTAGCACAGGGGCCGCAACTTAGCCGTCGTGCTGCAGCAAACGGTGTGCTCCGGCCGTTCCATCGTTGCATCTTCCGCACCGAACCGCCCCACCTCGCTTGCAGTGAAAAGTTTTTCTGCGCAATCCACCAGTCCATCTCCAGCGAGGGCGTGGCCAGGACAGCCGAGAGCCCAGGAAACAGACGACCACGGGCCCGTCTAGCTTTGGAGCTTGGAGTTGAAGGCTGAACCGTCTACATGACGAGCTGTGCCAGGCACAATGGTGGAAGCTGTGCATTGGGCGGAGGAGCAGTGCCCCTGGAATGGCTGTGCAGTGAAATGACAGCGCGGTGTTATGACAGTGCGGTGTTATGACAGTGCGGTGGAACGATGGAATCTGGGGTGCCAGCCTTGCGGGCTGCAAGGGACCTGGAATAGTGAGACACTGGGGCATGCTGCGACGCACCACGAGACACCACTAGGGACTTGGGTGCGCACTAGCGAGGGCACCGGCCTGGGCGGTGCTGCAAAGATGCCTGTGGCAGTAACTACAAGTCAAAGGGGCACTGGTTTGGCCAAGCATGTTGAAGGCGGTGTCTGTAGCACCAGAAGCTGCACCATCGATCAGAGGTGTATGCGTGTGTAGTTCTCGTGTGCTGTGGTGACCTTGTTGGGGGAGATACTGGAGACGGTTACTGCGAGAGTAGACGGTGGCAGCGCATTTCGCACTGGTGCGAGAAAGGTGATGGGCTAGTTCTGCCCATCAGCTCCACCACTGCCACCGTTGCAGCCATGATCCAGACCATGGTCCAATGGTTCTAGAAACATCAGAGACATGAGCAACTTCGGAAACATCAGAAACATCAACAAATAAAGGGCTCGGTTTCACAAACCCGAACACTGTCAGCATTGCCACCAAAGGCTTCTAGACTGTGTGCCTGTGCCTCCTCTACCGCATCCTGTGTGCGACCCAGTGTCGCTTTCACGATTTTACCGCTAGTCGCATACTTTCACCAGAGCCTCCGGAACACCACCACAGAACTGTGGCCGAACTCCCTGAGTAAGAATAAGCATATCCCTGTGGCCCCTGGGGGCATGGTGCTTCGCACGCTCCTGCTCTCTGTGGCAACACCGTTTGGTCAGGATGGTCGAGTGCTACAAATGTGTCTTGGATCTGCTTATCTGAGCCCTCGCTACTATCGGTTCACCTGGGCCTGGCGCCAGGCGCGACCAAGTGTTCCTAGCACGGCCTCCCTAGCTCCTTAGCGACCCGCTCCCTGTCCCACTAGGCCAGCGGCAGCGTCGACCTAAGCCTCACCTCCTCTGGCGCCAGCCAAGCACCACATCTACCCACGTTCTTCGTCAGGCCACCACGAGGCCCGCCACGAGGCCCCACACGTGTAGTCCCAGGCCGGCCCACGGTGGGAGCTGTAGGCGAATTACCTCCCGCCTGCACAAACAGGATAATCCCCTCCAGTGCAAACCCTTCCATGTGCGAATTATGCACCATGCACCCTTTAGGTGTGACGTAAATAACAAAAATAGCGTAACTAGCGTCAAATAGTGTGGAACCCAAAACGCCTCCAAATTCACTAACCCAAACACTGCAGCAACACACCCGCGTTATCGGGATCCAACGAGAAATTTTTTTCCCACTACAGATTGCTTATCCTGCAGGCAACCCCACGGGTATATTGCTGCAACTGCTATATAAACCTTGATCACCGCTGTTTCTGCCCATCAGACACTTCCAACTTCCTCCATCTACTCCAGGCCTTGATCTCTCCGATCCTTCTATCCAACTGTTCGCCTTCGTCACTCCGCACCTCGTGCTCCGCATCTCCTCCGCATTCTTCCTATCTTCCGTCATTGCTGGTCCCCATGTCTGACTTAGCCTTCAACAACTACTGCATTGCCTGTGACCAGTTGTGCACCCACAACTCCATCTACTGTTCAGAGAGCTGCAGAAGCATGGACGAGCAGCAGTCCAGCCGTCTTGTGGGCGGCCAGGCCGAGCCCGCCACCGCCAGCACCTCGTCTGAGCAGTTGGTGTCGCCGTTGTTGACGCCCAACGTGTACCACCAGTACGCCAGCCAAGCGGCCCACGACGTGTGCAAATCGCCCTTGTTGCTTCCCTCCAGCTACACCGCGGTCGAGGACCGCGGCTTGGACTACTTCGACTTGAACTACTCCGTCCAGTCCAACACAAACTACACCCTCCAGGCCAACCCCGGCTCGGACTTGTTGAGCTCCATACCCTCCACCAGCCACAACTATAGAAAGTGGTTGACGGCGTGCTTGTAGCGCCTGCTCCCGCTCCCGGGCTCCAGCGCCCCCAGCCGCTGGTCATGTGTCACGAATTTTGGGTTTAGCTATGGGTTTAGCTATCATATTGCTGTTTATAGAGGTTTACATAATACGTTCAGGTTATCTGCCGTAGTGTTGGTAGCTATTGTTGGCGCGTTTGCCCGAACAAGTGGAGATCAATGGCCACTGGCGCCAAAGTGGGGAACCGCAGTTATCGCTTAGTTCCGTGTGGTTGGCGCCGGTGCTGGTTACGGTTGGCAGGGTGAAGGCAGCGATGGAGGGCGGAGGGAGGATGTCAGTAAAGGGTAATTTGACTGGGGTAATCCGGTGGTGGAGGGTTCGCGTCACGTGACTTTTGACAATTTGCTCAGTACCGGGAGGCTATCTATGGCCCCTCCAGTTCCCGCCAGCGTTGCTACAGCCAGCGTTGCTTGCCGCTGGCTTCCCGTCGGTGTCCCGTCCTGGCCGGCCGGTTGCTCCCCACTTGCCGCTGGCTTCCCGTAGGCTCCCCATTTGCTGTGGGCCATTGGGTTCCATTGGGTTCCGGGCCGGTGCTCCGGGAGGGCCACTGGCACGTGCGGGCGAGTAGCATCCCCTGGTTGGGCTCTGGGGAAGCCCAACCACAATAGGAAACACCAGAGTGCAGCTGCGCTGGCATGATGTGGGAACAATCGGGCCCACCCACTTTGTTGTGGCGTCCTAGGCCATGCCGAAGTCCTGATCTCCCAGGTGCACTATATGCAATGAGAATCGGATATCGAACATTGGCTATTGTTACTCCACATTCCTGGGGACAAAGCCCAACTTTTAACTTTCAACTTTACACTGGATCGACCACATGTGTGGCTCTGTGATTGCCCATGCAACCTGGGCACCACGCCTCAGCGTCCACGGTGGTCCGCTTGATCCAATCTAATTAGACTACTGAGACATTCTTTGCTCTCTGGCAGGCCACTTCCGAGCCGGCCACTTGTCAGACCAGCAAGGGCAATTCCGGGGTCCCACCCAGTCGAATGTCCCATGCCCAGTGTCTAATGTCTAATGTCTCCGAGCCTTCTTCCTCGGGCCCACTGGCCCATGCCCAGAACAGTCAAGAGCCACCGAAGGGTGTGGTCCGAGACTCCACCCCCGCCATGGCGCCCCACCGCCATGGCTGCTCCAGCGCCCCGTCCTAGTCCCAGTCCCATGCTGGTCCCAGTGGTGCCAATGGATCACTGCGGTGTTACCGGATCAACCCAAATTCCTTTTTGCTCCCAATTTCCTTTCCTTTTTCCCCCCTCTTTCCTTTCGGTCCGCTTTTGCTCCCTTTTCCTTTCCTTTTTGCACTGGTTACCCTTTCCTTTTTGCTCTCTTTACCTGCTCGTTCCCGTTGTGGTTCCCTTTCCTGGATGCCGCAGGTGGGTCCCCGTGAGTTCCACTACTTCCGGCATTCAACTGGGGCCACCGGGTCTGAGACCGGTGCGGATCCCCGTGCTATTCGTATCCTCTCCAATAGTTACCCCATCCTGAGAAAGTCCCCTGATTCCCATGCGTTGAAATATCCCCTGATTGACGTCCACCGCATGTTCCTTTCCTTCACTTTCCCGATCCTATGCCTTCCCCTATCTCTTATTCATGCCTGATGCTGCTGGGCGTCCACTTCCCACAGGTTCGCTATTTCCGGGATTTACAATTCCGCATCGCGGTGCCACTTTGATTGAAGCTTAATTGTAATTAGACCGATTGTCCATTCGCATCAATCGAGGTGGGGTGGACCGTCCACACGGTTGCCAGGTAACACCGTGGTGGCTGCTCCCCTCTTGGTGGTTGGTGTATGGTTGGCTGGGTGGGGGCTGTCCAGGAACTCCCTGGTCCAGTCCCACTGGTGGCCAAAAAAATTCTCCTGGGGGTGAGTCGAACACCCGATCTCAAGATTACTTTGAGTTAACATTACAGTCTCGCGCCTTAGCCAGCTTGGCCACCAAGAGGAATCTGGAAGAGACTGCGGTACGTAGGGACTAGTGGTGTTTGGTGAGTACTACAGTTGGATAAAGCTGGTTGTAGCTGGTGGTATTTGGTGTTTATGGGGGCTGTTGCTGGGGAATGCAGTATTGGTCGTTCTAGGTGTGAATTTGAACTACCTGGACCGATGTTGGACCTGTGGGGATTTTTTTTGAATTTTTACAATTGTTTCAAAAAAATGCATGTTCTTAACAGCAATCTCAACTCCTCGGCACATACCGCCTGTTTCTACCACGAGTCAGTTACAAGAGGCTGCAGCAATGCACATAAGCTTCCAGGGGCATACCTACTTGCTGCAGATGTTAAGACCGCTTGTTCTTGAATAGCCCGTCCTGCATGCAGAAGGCCTACCCAGGATACCACACCACTATAGCACAGTATAGCAGCCGCCTCCCCCGTGGTCCAGCAGCATGTATCAGCTCATGCTGCATCTGAGCGCCCTGGACAACCCCACTGGCGCCTCCAGATTCATCCCCAGTCCCTCCGTGCCATTTCCATCACCGTCCTTACCTCCAGTTGCATCCAGAGGGCGGTCCGCGCACGACCAACTTTTCACCTAACAAATTTTCATTCTGAGACTAGACATCACCAACATGTTCGGAGCCTTCAAGTCGACCCAGGCCTTGAGCGGCGGTTACTTGTGGAAGTTCGCCCCAAGATTGTCTGTGCCCCAAAAGTACCGCTTGAGACAAAGAATGAAGACCGTCGACGCCAACATCGAGGTGTTATACAAGTCGTTGGTCCAGACCCAAGGCAAGGCCGAAGGTGAAAAGACCGGCTACGCCAAGATCGACTACTTGAAGTTCGATATGCCCAAGGAAGTGGAAATGAGTCCCAGAGACAAGTACACCACCTTCAGCAGAAACGAGAAGCATTACAGAAAAGACCTCCACAGAGTGCCCAAGTGGACCAAGAAGTCGTTCAGAGAAAACCCCAAGTACTTCTAGTCCCTACATTGCATTGATGTTGTTTTGCTCCTATGAGCTTTCCACCCTCCGGAAGGCGATTGCGCCAGCCAGCTGGCTTGTACATAGATAATAGATATTTAAAGAGTCCAGTGTAGATAGACCGGCGGTCCCAGGGCTTGCTAAGTGGCAACAATTGCCAAATTGGCGAGTTCTTAACCTTTAAACCCTTTCAAGACCGTGACAGGCACTGACACGGTGTTTGTATGTCTCAGGTTCACGTTTTGGTGTTTCCGATCCACTATTTGACCTGGATCTATCCCCATTTCCAGCACGCTGGCTTAGCGTGGAACGAGCCCCCGGCGATTCCACACTCTAGGGGTGTTTCTGATCTCCGTGTGATCCCCTTAGTGATTATATGAACCCGGTTCTGTCGTAGTGACATTAGGTAGTATTAAGGCACTGGCCAAATTAACTTCAGAAAGTTTGCTTGCATGCCAACCACACTAAATCAGTCACTTATGCGATCCCAGATATAGTTGGAGATGAAGAGATCACTGTACTTATCGTCGGCTTTGAGGACGCTGGATAAGTTCGTTTCCTTGTTGAACATCACGATTCTGTCCTCGGAGTCCTCCTGGAACGTCTCTATCCTGACACCCAAGTTTCTGTACAAGTTGATTTTCAAGATGTGGGAGTCCTGGTCAAGGAGCTCTTCATTGTGGCCCTCTTCTTGGAACGGGTTGTCGAAGAGCCGGCCCACCTTCTCTTTGATCTGCTCCAACTCGTTCGCCAAACTTCCCCGCGAGAGCTTGAGCGTGCTGAGCGTGCTCTCGAGGTCGTTCAACGACTTGGCAATACTGACCTTTAAATTGTCCAACTCAATGGACTTTTTATTCAACACCCGAAATATGTTCTCCTCCTTGTTGATCTCACTGACATTGTAGTCCTTGAAGCTGCTCAATCCGTGGATCAAGTCGTAGTTGTAGTCGCTGATTCTGTTCAAGAGGTTGATCTCGTTGGTGTAGTTGCTGACGAGCTGCTTAAGGTGGTTGTTCCTGGTGGTCAACTCCTCTACCTTGTTTTCTCGGAGCTGCTGAGTGGTTTTGATGGTATCCTCGATCCGCTCCAACGTGAGGAGTTCCGGCTCGATCTCGATGCTGTCTATGGACTGCTGGATGATGTCCTCCGGGGTGCCTTGGATCATGGCGGCTTTGGGACTGGAGGTGTTGTTGTTTTGATGTTTGTTTGCATCTTGCAGACCTATTCACAACATCACGTGATACCACACGTGACACAAAAATACCATAGATTTGGCAAGTCCTACTGGTTCTCAGACCACCAGCATGAGTTACGGTGGAATCAAGAAAAAGACCTTCGAGGAAGTGGAACTCCCCACCAACCCCAACCTTCCTGTGTGGGTGATCACCCCCAAGGAAGAAAAGCTCATTTTCGAGCGCTGGAGAAAGAAGGCGTTTGCCCGTTGCGATGACTTGATCAAGGCCTATGTTGAGTGTTCCAACAGCTACAAGAATCCCATGGAAGGAATGAAGATGTGTGATGCCGCAAACAAGGCCTCGTTGGCCTGTGTGGCCAAGTACCAAAAACAGGAGTATCTTGACGTGGAAAGGGACATCTTGATCGACGAGAAAATAGAGAAGAAGAAGAAGTACAAGGAGTTTTTGAAGAGCTTGGAGAACGAAAAGCAAGCATGACTGTAAATATTGGCTATGTATGGATGTATATACTTAAAACACGCGACACGATGTGAAAGGCGTAGAAGGACGGTATGGGGAAAGAAAGTTCCATGGAGGAAAGATGTACTAAATACGGAATAATCAGCAGCGCAAAAGCCTGGAAACTGCGTGTTCCGTCGCTTCTTGGCTTAGAAGAACCGATAGAGTTATGTTGGGTCGTTTGAATTTTAGAACTGGGTCACCGATTGAATCTAAGCCGTGTGGAAACAGAACCACAGAACCCACGAACTTCATCCTAGGCCATGCTAGGCCATGCCAGGACTCCCACAGGCACAAGACTTCGTTCTTGTACAATTCGAATCTATCAAAAACTGCCCCAAACCAAAGATTCGATCAACTACCAAACCCTCAAGGAATGTACGACCCAAAGCAAAGCACCAAGGCAAAGCACCGGAGCACCAGAGCAGAGACCAGACCCGCTGGCCGGCACTCCTCACGGCTCCTCGCCGCTGAAGTTGTCGTTTTCAAACACCGTGTGGCTGGCCATGAACATCGCTCCGTGGAGCTTGCCCAAGTTCTCTATCGACTGGTATTGGGTGCAGGTGGTGTGGATGAGCTCGTTGAAGTCCGAAAGGTTGGCGTGGAGCTGGGCCATCTGCGAGTTGAGGTGGCTCAACTGCCGCTGTCTGACGGAGGACGTTACCAGGCCGCTGGGTACACTCATGATGGGGTGAGATACCACGCCTGTGTTGGTTGTTATTGTTATGCCATGCCGCGTCACGTGACACACTATATCTGGGTGGACCAGGGTTTATGGCCAGCCCTGGCTGTTCCGCCGGCCACCAGTGGGATCAGTCATCTCCCATCACCAGCCGGCCATCTCTGGGGCCCAGTGGGCCCCATCCGGGCCCCGGCCGCCGGTGTCCCGGGCCTGGCATCGCACCATACCTCAGTCTCACCGGATCGCTCCCATCCCACAACCCCCACAAAAACCGTCCTAAACGGCCTTCCCTCCGCCGTTTCACCTTAACCCCGACACGTTCACCCTAAAACCCCCGACCCCAGACTACCCCTGGAATATCCATGCCATTTGTGCCATTTTGGCCCCTGGGGTGGGCCCCCTCCACTGGCCCCCCACACCCTCGCTTTTCCGATGTTCTCCTTGTTTCCGAAATTATGAAAAGTTTTAGAGCGGAACAAAACGGAACTCTTACCACTTGATTACTACGTCACTTACGCCTTCTCTTTGCTCTTTCCTCCTTCCATTTTCCCCTTCCACGTTGTCTAAAGTCTACAGTATTGATCAGGGGTTCTAGAGACGTGTCACTCCCAGTCAGACTACTTCAGGCTTGTGAAACGGGGCCTCACCTTCATTAGTCCGTCATACCATGTCGTCACCTCTCACCAAAGAGCCCGGTGATGCCATTCAATTGAAAGATGAACACGGCGACCAGCTGCGAATAAGAAACACTTCCTCCACATACCAGGCCATGGCGGCGTCCTCGGGCCCCATCAGATCGTCCAGCGTCCTCGGACCAACCAATCCCGCCACTCTCTACGCCAAACCACTTCGTCCATCAACAGCGCCAGCGCCAGCGCCTAACGCCAAATACGCCAAGATCCAGCCGGCCATTGCCCCCAAGCCCCTGGCGGCCACGGCGAAGCCCACCACGTTCTCGCCCACCGCCATTCTCAAGAACGGCAAGCCAGCACATGGCCAACAGGCAGAACTCAACTTGAACATCAACACCTCCAAGCGATGGGTGCTCCCACCACGGCCCCGGCCCGGGCGGAAGCCTACCGGCGTTTCGGAGGACGAATCCAAGAAGGCTCCAGCCAGGATCAACACGTCGGCGTCGGTCGTCACCATGGCAGACTCCAAGATCAGTCCCAAGAAACGGGCCAAAGTGTGCAAGAACGACGAAGATTTGAACTTCGGACTCACCATCGATGATTCCGGGGCCAGTGCGGTCGATATGGACCACATGGCACTGAGAAACTCCAGTATTTCGTCCCAAATCACCAGACAGCCGTCCTTAGACATTGATACCTCGTCTCCCCTCCAGCAAGTGCCACCACCGCCCCCTCCTACAAAGACAGCCACCGATCCAAAAGCGGAGATCAATGAATTGAAGGTGTCGTATTTGAACAAATTGAAAGAGCAAGAGCTTATCCGGAACTACATCGATGTGATTACCAACCAAATCAAGGAGTTGAGCTTCGTCCAAAATGGAGTAATTACCTTCGATGCATTGAAAACAAATATGAAGAAGCCAATCGAATCGCCGGCCCCTTCGGTTACTAAAGCAAAGAACTCAAATTATGAGCAGTTGGAATCTATAAACAACCTCAATGATTTGAATAAATTCCTCGGATACCTCACCAAATCGTCTAGTATCATCCACAGTGCGACCAAGCAATCCATACAAAATGAGGATACCGAGTCGGTGTTGAACCAGCAGATCCATCATTATTTGAATGTCAGGTCCAAATTCAAGTCCATCAAGAATGAAGAAGCAAAGAAGTTGAACACATTGAAGGAACAGCAATTGAAGAACATGGCCATGAATCCAGGAATAGACAAGTCGATTGGCGATAACAAGCCTTCATCAATACTAAACAACGGATCCTTGTCGTTTGGAGCGGATCTACTCGGATCCAAAACCACTTCTCTACTAGATGGCAACGATAACGATTTATTGATAGATTTGGTGAATGACGATTTCACCAGAGAAAATCACGACTTGATGTTAAACGAGTTTTTGCAAAATGGAAAGGTTGATCTGGATCAAAGCGGGCTTGAGATCGAGGAACAACTGTTGGGTAATGTTAAAATTTATGATAAGAATGAACCACCACCAAAGATAATTAAAAAGAAACTGAAGCTAAATTGCGGATTTTGCACAAATGATACTCCTTGTTTGTGCCTAGATGCAGAGATAGATATGGGATTTTTGAAGTAGAACTTGTATATAAATTATTGTTTCGAAAATTTGATATTTATTAGTTTATGGAACTTGAATTGTAATATGACAATTTGCATCATCACTTTGAATGTCTGTTCTACGGTATTTGAAAAGTTAATTCATTCATAAGTTAATAAATAGGTTGATGCATTTAGTAGAAGATGAGGTAGGAACCAACGGTAGCAGTAAGACCCAAGACAATGTAACCGGTTGTGTAAACACCCTTGATGGTTAATTGCTTACCGAAATCCCATACCAAGTGTCTAATACCATTGGCACCGTGGAAGACAAATGGGTAGGACATAAGAGCCTTGGAGAAGAATTGAATACCGACTGGCAAGGCGGTGAAGGCAGAAACCAAAGCAGCAGAGTCCAAGCCCAAGCCGAAAATGGAGGAGACGGCGTAACTGGTGGTCAAGGCGTAGAAACCACCGGCCATGGCCACACCAGTGATTCTGTGCAAACCAGACAACACCCAGGTGATTTGAGGCTTGTAGATGGCAAGATCTGGGGAAATTGGTCTGTTTCTACGTTGAGCAACCAAGATTTCTTGCTCTTGTTCGTGAGAGGCCTTGACGGAAGAAATACCACGGACACCCATGATGGCGGTCCTGGTTGGAACGAGGCGGACAGTTGCTATATTGTTAGTATGGTCTCTAGTTGGGAATACGGGGGAAGTCGAATGTCACAAACGCACGGGATTGGGGCATTGTAAAAGGCTGCATTCCAGAAAATCAGTGGAGAGTCCTAGCGTTGAGTTTGGGAGATGGAATACAACGGAATGGTGAAGAATCATATCATGACACCTGTGGTGAAGGTGAAACCAAAGCTATCGCCGCGATATGCTAATGAAAGAACACACCAGCCTGGATACCTAAGCTCGGCTCAAAAGGCTCCACTATATAGTCATGCTGACTGTTGTACCGTTCACTCATTGATGATCTGACGGTGCCTTTTTGAAGGGTGATATTCAAGGGTACTTCTGGACCCCATTTGGCGCTTCCAAACTGTGACAAGCCTGTGTAGGCTATGGAAACACGATCTGCGTTCAAAACTCCATCAAACTGAATCTAATTGCACCAATATTCACCGAAATTCACCAAACTTCAATTTAACTCGATCACTCATATGAACTTCATCAAACCTCATTCAAATTCACTCAAATTCAGACCACACGACACTCCAAGTCTGCCAAACACTCTCTGGCAACCCCTGCCACATGTTAGGACGTTTGTGCCCACAAACAGACCCTTTCACCGCAGCTTGCTGCTGGTGCTTGGTGGCCCGGCCAACCCCCAGGACCACCCCCAAACCGGCTGAAAACGGAACGGCACCACCTGGCCGTATGTCTGTTTCCAGAGCCTCCCTGTTCCTGCTACTTACGTCTCAATAATCCTAATCCTGAACGTAACATGTTTGGTGTCTTGTAACGCTTAACAAATTTTACTCCAGGTGAAGTAATCCCGGGGAATCTCGCCCAACTGTGGCCAATCACCGCTCGCGAATATAATGGTCACGTGCCGGATATGGCTGGGGGCTCACCCACCACCGGAGGGAGGCGACATCGGGTGCGATGTCGCATTTCGCCGGAATGCGCCCACACGCGCCAATGGTCTGGTCGCACGACATGTCGGCAGCCTTGTTGCGCGACATTCCTCGCTTACGGCCTGCACCTACGGGGCTGGCCCCTCCACACTACCCCGTGACTCCATCTGTATAAGCCGGCCCTTCTTACCAATCCTCCAATTCTGCAATCCCACACCTTCTGCTTTTACGCTGATGAGTAGTTCCACCGCCACAAGCACAACGCCCTCGCTCAGGAAGCCCACCACCTTCACCATCGCTGCCGACGGCGACGGCGGCTCCCCCGAGGACGGAGACCACCTAAGCATAACTCGGGAAGGCGATGGCCATCGCCTCCACCACCACAACAACTTGGGGGTGCTACGTCAGCCGGAGGCCGCTGTCAGCGGCCCAGGCTCTAGCGCCAGAGCCGCCGAGAACCCGCCTGCCGCCAGGCCCACCGACGTGGACGAAGCCCACCATGACCCCAGAGGTTGCCAGGAGCAACAGCAACACCAACAACAGCACCAACATCACCAACAGCAAGCCCAAGCCCAAGCCCAAGACCAACAGCATCAGCAGCAACATGACGACAGCAGCTTCCTAGAGCACCAGCACAAGGGCACCCACTTCAAGGAGCAAACAGGATCTCCAAAGCCCCTGCTGGTGGAGCGGGACTCGGACCCACACACGGATGACCACCACGACCACCACGACGAACACGCCACCCGTGACCACTCGGGCGACGAGACTAAGGACGACGACACCGAGGGCCAGGGGTCTTCTTCGGACCTCACCTTCAAGAAGAAGGACGTCAACCGGTCCCGGACGCAGTCGTTCCAATCGGTGCTCTCCACCGCGTCTTTGAAATCGCTCAAACAGCTTGCCGTCAACAACGGCAACACCTCGTCATCTTCCAACAGAAACAACAGTATCATCAGCAGCAACCAAAACAACACCACCAAGAACTTCCAGTCGTTTATTCAGGCGCCGGTGTTGTCCAGCGTTTCCAACCTCAAGAACGACGACGGGGTGGAGATTGGTCAGCAATTACCTTTCCACGACAACAAGTCCACCACCTCCAACTCTGGTTCCGAGAAGTCTGCTGGTAACATGAACGAGGACTCCCTTGCCAGCCCCTCTTCGTTGGGTGGCTCGTTGGACGACCAAGATACCATCATCCAGCAACAAAAATTGACTCTTAATGCATTGAAGAAATTGAGCTTATCACCCATCCTCATTTCCAACACAGACCAAAGCTTGGCCCAAAAGGTTGCTCGCAGACCGTCGCAGAAGAAATCAGAGCCTAAAACCAGAACACCTGAGCCATATCAGCCTGCAGAGGTGGACCTTTCTTCGTTTGCAAGTCTCACCAGACAACCGAAATTAAGTCAAGCGGTGGAAAAGAAGCAAGAACAACTACAATCTCCCCAGGAAAATGCTAAAAAGTCGTTACCAAAACTTGAAGAAGATCTTCAGGCCGAAGAAGCAAATAGGGCACAAAGGGAGTATCATCAAGAACTCAGAGAACAGCAAATAAATCATATCAAGCAGCAACAACAGCACCAGCAGCAACAGATCCAGCAGGTCCAACCAAAGATCCCTGCAGCAGTCATTCCACCTCAAAGCATGAACACCAGAAGGCAAACTACCACTTTACCAGGAAACACTTCTAATCAACTGTCTTACGTACTGAATTTCCAATTAAATGGCCAATTACCAAATAATGCATCAGCACCTTCTACTTTACAAAAACAACCAACTAATGCTCCTTATCCCCAACCAGTTACCCAACAAGGCAACCAACCAGTATCTCAGATTCAGCATCCACAACCAACCTCGACAGCTACTGCAGCTTTACAAGGTGTCCAAAACCAAACCCACACTTCGGGCCAAGTTAATTCAAATGCTAAAGGAAACAAGCAATTACAACAGATCAAAGGTCTCAGGAGTCCTATGTATGTTCCGGCGGTATTAAGAATGACATTTAATGGTATATCACCTTCTAGCTCAAATGTGTCCAGTGGAGTCAACTCAAACGCAAGTTCTCCAGGAGAACACGAAACCACTCCCATCAGAAACAGTGACTTGAGCTCCCCTACCTATCAAGGTAATGACTTGGAACCGGAATCTTCTAGAGCATCTATCAGATCGATGGATTCAGGAATATCTATTGAGTCTACGAAATCGAGTAAGATACCTGGGAAAGGTGGGTTTTTATCGTCTTCAAAGCATTATTATGAAGATTCGTTGAAGGCTCCACCTACAAGAAAGCATTGGGTTAAAGACGAGGTTGTTTTCAAGTGCAGCATACCTGCTTGTCCAAAGGTGTTCAATTTTTTTGAGAGAAGACATCACTGTCGTAAATGTGGAGGTATCTACTGTAAGGAACACACTTCACATTATCTTTACATAAATCATTTGGCACAATTCACCACGGGAGGCAGAGGAACCCTCTCAAGGGTATGTGACCATTGTATCTCCGAATACAACCAATTTATTCAGCACGAATTTGGATTGGGAAATTCCCAGCAGAAAACCACACCTAGAATGGAAGTGGAGGAGGAAGATCCTCTACCACCAATTCCTACGTTCAAGTTAGAGAAGAGACCGACGCAAAGTGAGCAGACCACCGTCCAGTTTGACAAAAAGGACAGGAACGAGCCCATAGTTGGCAGCGTTCCTGCCAATTGGAGTTGGAGTTCATTTTGATGCATTTTACTCTCCTGCTGAGAGTCTCGCATTTTGCATGATTATACTTTTGCGATATATACCACCCAGTGGTACCAAGAACCGGCATTCTGTGAAGGAAGCCGTCTTACCGGGAATGTACCGTCCATGGTGCATTCCAAGTAGTGTTAGCATGAAACGTTGGCCCCTAGCCATGGCATTTCCATGGCCGGCCTCCAGCATCTCATTGGTGTCAGTAATACCACTAATTAATTATTTATAAGTTTATGAACTCAATTGAACCCCCAAATCATACCTCACCACCACCAATGGCCATCCGTCCCAGCCATCGGTTCTACACCACCCTGTCCGTAGACCGTGGGCTCCAACTCTCATAGCCCCGTCTCTACCTATTATATAAAGGACCCGCGCTATGTGCAGGTTACCACCAATAATCAAGACACGGTGGATTTTTCACTTGAGGACTACCATTGGCCATTGACCACACTTTCTAGGCTCCATCATCATGTCGTCAGAAGTCGCCCCTCTCCGGATCGCCGGAGTCAAGGTCGATACCATTCGATTACTCTTGCGAGCAATCATCTTTATCTCTATTGCCGGAGCGGCCATACTGAGTCGGTTGTTTTCAGTTATCCGTTTCGAAAGCATTATCCACGAATTCGACCCCTGGTTCAACTTCAGAGCCACCAAGTACTTGGTCAGCCACTCCTACTACGAGTTCTTGAACTGGTTCGATGACAGAACCTGGTACCCCTTGGGTAGAGTCACCGGTGGTACTTTGTACCCAGGATTGATGGTGACTTCGGGAGCCATCTGGCACTTCTTGAGAGAATGGCTTGCATTGCCTGTGGACATCAGAAACATCTGTGTGCTCTTGGCCCCAGCATTCTCGGGATTGACCGCCATCTGTACCTATTTGCTCACCAAGGAAATGAAGGACTCCAACGCTGGGTTGTTGGCAGCTATTTTCATGGGCATTGCTCCAGGATACATCTCCAGATCGGTGGCAGGTTCATACGATAACGAAGCCATTGCCATCACCTTGTTGATGGCCACGTTCTACTTCTGGATCAAGGCCATGAAGTTGGGCTCGGTGTTCTACGGTACCATGACCGCCTTGTTCTACTTTTACATGGTTTCTGCCTGGGGTGGGTACGTTTTCATCACCAACTTGATTCCATTGCATGTGTTTGTATTGATCTTGATGGGCCGTTACACCCACAAGTTGTATACCGCCTACACCACCTGGTACGCCTTGGGAACCTTGGCCTCCATGCAAATCCCATTTGTGGGTTTCTTGCCTATCCGCTCCAACGACCACATGGCCGCTTTGGGTGTGTTTGGCTTGATTCAATTGGTCGCCTTCGGAGACTACGTCAAGTCCAAGGTTCCTTCAAAGCAGTTCAAGACCTTCTTGTTCATTTCCTTGGCCTTGGTCACCGTGTTGGGTATCTCGGGCTTGTTTGCCATGACTGCATTGGGCTGGATCGCACCATGGACTGGTCGTTTCTACTCCTTGTGGGACACCAACTACGCCAAGATCCACATTCCAATCATCGCTTCGGTCTCTGAACATCAACCTACCGCTTGGCCCGCATTCTTCTTCGACACCAACATGTTGATTTGGTTGTTCCCTGCTGGTCTTTACATGTGTTTCCAAGAGTTGAAGGATGAGCAAGTTTTCGTCATCATCTATGGTGTCTTGTGTTCATACTTCGCCGGTGTCATGGTTAGATTAATGTTGACTTTGACTCCTATTATTTGTGTTTCTGCAGCCATTGCCTTGTCAAAGTTGTTCGATGTTTATTTGAACATCGTGGATGTGTTCAAGTCGGAAAACTCCGAGAAGACCAAGTCCAAGAAGTCCTTGCCAATTTTCCAATTATTGTCTAAATTAATTGTTCTTTTGTCTTTCGGTTTCTACCTTTTCTACTTCGTTTTGCATTGTACTTGGGTTACTTCCAATGCTTATTCTTCTCCTTCCGTGGTGTTGGCTTCCACCAACCCTGATGGTTCTCAAAACATCATTGATGATTACAGAGAGGCATACTACTGGTTGAGAATGAATACTCCAGAAGACGCCAAGGTTATGGCCTGGTGGGACTATGGTTACCAAATCGGTGGAATGGCTGACCGTACCACCTTGGTCGATAACAACACCTGGAACAACACCCACATTGCTACCGTCGGTAAGGCCATGTGCTCCAACGAAGATGTTGCTTACAAGATCTTGAGACAACATGACGTGGACTATGTACTTGTTGTTTTTGGTGGTTTGTTAGGATATTCTGGTGATGATATCAATAAGTTCTTGTGGATGGTCAGAATTTCTGAAGGTATATGGCCAGATGAGGTCCATGAAAGAGATTTCTTCTCTGAAAGAGGTGAATATAAGATGGACCATGAAGCCTCTAAGACCATGCAAGATTCCTTGATGTATAAGATGTCTTACCATAGATTTACCGACTTGTTCAGCGGAAGAGATGGTGTGGATAGAGTCAGAGGACAAACCATTCCTATCGCACAAAGTCCTAAGTTGAATGTTGTGGAAGAAGCTTTCACATCTCAAAACTGGTTGATTAGAATTTACAAGGTCAAGGACTTAGACAATGTTGGTAGAGATTTAAAGCAAGCCACTGCTTTCGAAAATGATTCTGGAAAAACCGGAAAGAGAACAAGATCAATCAAAAAACCACATTTGGAATTAAGATTATAAACAAGTATAAAAACCAATTAACGTTAGTATTAGATTGATTGTAATTAGGAACTCGCTAGCAAGGGATCAATATCACCGCTATGTTACATTGACTCGATCAATCTGTCACAAAAGCATTTAGCAGGAAATAGTATTTTTGGTATTATACTCAATAGTCAGTATATTTCGGAATGTTTCCTAATATAGAACCTATCATACTAGGGGCAAATGCCGTTGCTAATCCTCGGGAAAAATAGCGTTGTCATTCTTATATGCAGACCAAAACTGCTTCCCCATCACCAATGCGGGAAATGCGGAGACTCGATCAAGTATATAATAAATCAAAACGCCAATTGTACACCAATCCATCGTAAAAATGACACACTTTTTAGATTTGGAGAACCATTTGGGATTTTACAAATCTTACCATATGAACAAGGTCAATGTGGCCATTCATACCGTTTGCATCCCAACAATTTTACTCACCTTTGTTACAGTTTTAAGTAATGTTCAAATATCCGGCAACCCCTTATTTAACCTCGGAACGTTGTTCACCTTGAGTTATGGTATTTATTACACCATGCTTGATGCTCCTGTCGGATTCGTCACCATGTCCGGTTTGGTTTACTTCAACAACGCGATCTCCAAGCATCTTATTTCATTGGACCCAGTGTCTCAAAGTGCCTTCGTTAAAAAGGCATTGTTGATCCATGGTCTTGCTTGGTTATCTCAATTCTATGGCCACGGTGTCCATGAAAAAAGAGCACCTGCGCTTTTGGACAATCTCTTGCAAGCAGTTGTCTTAGCTCCATATTTTGTGGTTTTTGAATTGTTGTTTGCTTTAGGGTTCAGAAAGGACTTAGAGAAGTCAATGTTCAACAAAGCTGGTGTTTTGAGACGCAACTTCGAAAAGAAGTAATACTCAATTCCTGCTGGGGTTGAATTTATATTTTAAATCGTGATCATGAATGTACGTCGAACTCAACTGATTTCCAATTGTTATCCATCCTGGACGCGTATTGTGAGTACGTCCAAAGATTTCTAGTTTCCTGGACTTCGTTCCCACCAACCGGTCAACAAGTTCATATATCTCATCTGGTTTTCTCAGTGTCTCCCTAGTATTACTAACAACTATGCTAGAATCGAGCTCTCGATTCATCCATGTTGGATTTCCTTTGAGACCAACTAATAAATGCTCCTTTGAATGATTTAGCCAATGTCCGGTTCTCCCGGTAACAATTGTTCGTTTCAACTGATTCAACTTGACCCAAATCAATTCGTCACAATTATTATACCCCCATTTTATTAAAGCCTTTCTACCAATTTCAATTGATCTTCCTGTTACCCAGAGAAAAATCACACCTTCATCCAGTAGACTAGAAATATCCAATGATAATAATTCTGTATCTTTACAAGTTCCATAAGGTAAAGACATATGTATATCCCAAGCTGGATCTGCAATGATAGCAGCAAATTTACCTATGGAGGAGAAATTGAGATTTCTGATATCACAGTTTATCCATTGGGGTGGCAGAATTTCCCTAAACTTTTCGGAGAAGCATTCTCCAACTGTATAATCATTCACAGGATTTACTTGATGAACTTCGCCAGCTGCCGGTTCAAGAGTATAGTAGTGTAGGTAGCGACACGTTTTCATCTTATGGCAAGTATCAAGGTATGAACAATCACCAAGGGCCAAATCAGTGTGCCGATTTATTATTGGTAGATAATGAATTTTAGTCAAAGTACAATTGTAGGTATCTTGCAGGAGGCCATTGCGTTTCTTTTTGAGTAATTTCTGGACTTCTCTAAATCTGATGTTACAGTTTTTATCAACAGAGATCTCTTTCGAATTGATGAATAATTTTGCAAGAACATCACAATGACTTCCTAGTGTGCAAACTTCGAAGAAAGGTTTTTTCTCTGTGGACGACATTGCTTTCTCTAGGGCTAACCCGTATGATCCTGGTGGATCGTTAAGTAAGCGTTCAAGGTTTCCGAAGGGGTTCTGTTGACTCCAACTGGACCGGGGGTCGGAGAATGGCTGTTCATCTAAAATTTCTAATAAGCTTAACTGGCATTCAAGGTAATTAGACTTCTTTTGGGTTTTGATATCTTGGACCTCTAGCTTGTTTCGCAACATACTCTGTAACAATACATTTCTGTGGTGGTCTATTTCGACCATGCTACCCGAATCGAATTTCAAAGAGCTGCAAATGCCATTATATAGCTTCAAGTTATCATCAAATGATTCCAAAGATATTCTATCGTTGTTTTCGTAATCCTTCTCGAACAATTGGTGTATCAATCTGATGTTACCACGAATTGGAGGCTCGGTCAAGAAGTTGCCATATTTAACAAAAAAGTCACAGATTTTAGTCAATTCATCCATTGATTCGAACATCAATAAAAGAAGGCATAAATGTTTTTGAATTAGTTTCTTTACTGCCCGTGGAGAAGGGAGATCTGTTCTTTTAAGTAGTGAAGTGGGCCTACAGATTGCTGCAAAAGTGTTACATTTGTGGTACACGCACGTCCCAATATCAGATCTTATTTGCAACATTTCAATTATAATGAACTGAAGAATCTACCCCTGTCCAAACTATCTGAGTTCTTGAAATTTGCGGGGGCTATCAGTTCTTGAGGAGCCCAAGAATTTCCTGCTTATTAACTTTTCAAGGAGGTTGGGCTGGAATATATTAAAATACAATCAACTTTGTATAAAGCACATGACTATGGGCATTCCTACAAGAACATCATCCGATATGCTGATATTCAGAGCTAGTGGCCAGTTAAAGCAACATACAGATTGTTCATACGAAACGAAGCGTGTAAAGTAACTAAAACAGAATCTAAATTTTTAGGACAAAAATATCTCTATATCAACAAATTAGAATCCAAAAGGATTGTCTGGAGTAGCGGCCAGAAGATTAGCTCTTCTACCTGTTGGTTGAGATTGTAAGGAAGATGGGGCATTTCCAAAACCAGCACCAGTTGGTTGAGATTGCAATGGCTGGAACGAATCTTGGCCGAATGTGGATCCTGGGAAAGGTTGCTGCTGAACTGGTTGTTGGTTGATGCTAGTATTTTGGAACATGTTTGATAAATCATTCATGTTTGGCTGGTTGAACTGGTTAGGTTGTTGGCCAAAGCTTTGTTGTGGCTGTCCGAAGGATTGTTGTGGTTGTCCAAAGGATTGTTGTGGTTGTCCAAAGGATTGTGGTTGTCCAAAGGATTGTTGTGGTTGTCCAAAGGATTGTTGTGGTTGTCCAAAGGATTGTTGTGGTTGTCCGAAGGATTGTTGTGGTTGTCCAAAGGATTGTTGTGGCTGCCCAAAAGATGGTTGTGGCTGCTGACCAAAGTTATTTTGGTTGAAACCGCCAGTCACTTGTTGACTAAACGAGGTCTGTGGGAAACCACCCGTTGGTTGCTGACTGAATGAAGTTTGGGGGAAACCACCAGTTGGTTGTTGACTAAATGAGGTTTGTGGGAAACCACCAGTTGGTTGTTGACTGAAAGAAGTCTGAGGTAAACCTCCGGTTTGTTGAGAACCAAAGTTATTGGTAGGTTGTCCAATAAATCCTCCAGTGATTTGTTGGCCGAAAGCAGACTGTGGAACAAAACCTCCAGTTCTTTGAGTTGGAACAAGGGGACCAGTTTGCTGCAATGACAATGGCTGGCCGTTTAATGCAGTTGGACCAGTTCTTTGCATAACAACAGGTGCTTGACCAAATGAGGTTTGTGGCATGGTTACACTACCAGTTTGCAAGGTTGGTTGCATAGGCACTTGACCAAAAGTATTCACAGGCATGACTCCTCCAGTCTGTTGACCTCCAGTTCTTTGAGCTACAAATGTAGTTGCTCCAGCTTGTAATGGTAAAATGTTCATGGTGATCTGAGGAATGATTCCAGTGGCTTGAATTGGAATAAATCCTGTTGGCTGAGCTGTAATAGGAACGAAACCAGTTGGTTGCGCAGGAATCAATCCTGTTGGTTGGACTGGAATCAAACCTCCAGTGTTAGCAGCTGTTAATCCAGTACGTTGAAGTGGAATAAGATTTGTATTTCCAGTCTTTTGTGCTTCGAAAGTTTGAGGAGTTTGGACATTTGAGCCAGTCTTGACTGGTGTCAATGCAGGAGCAGCTGGTGAATCGTTCTTTGGCAATGAGGGCATAGGCTTATTCATATTGGTAGAGGATGCAACATTGTTAGAGGACTCTAATGGCTTAATATTCACCAAGTCTTGTAAAGCTCCAGTATACTGTGGGTTCTGGGGTTTTGAAAGATCTTCATTGGATCTAGCAGCCGGTTTAACTGCCCATGCATCATCCTCAAACTTATTCGCAGGAGAAGGAGTACCGGTACCAGGAATCGTAAGAGGAGATTTTTGAGGAGTGGAAGATGGTAAAGCATCAGCATTGACCTTCAAGACTTCACTTGAAGAGTTGTTCTTCAATGCGCCTGTTGGCTCGGTAAACAAACCACCGGTTGGTGCAACATCTTCAGTTCCGGTCTTCTTTCTGTCAAACTTGGTATCCAAGAATTTCATGACACGCAATATGTCACCTTCCCTCAATCCCAAGGTACGCAACAATGATGGAGTTATATCTTCCAAAATGTTTTCATCCATTTGCTCTCTACCGAAATTCAAAGAGTATCTTTGACAATTACCAATATCGATACCACATTGAAGGAAGAACTCAAACCAATCATAATCTGGTTCTGTAACTGACAATTGGGTGGTTGCTTTTGGTCTTGATGGCTGAGGTGGTGGAATATCATTAATTGCAGCAGTAGCAGATTTGCTCTTAGAAACTCCACTACTCTTTGATTTGGATCTTTTGCTTGTTTGCTCGGCCACCTCTTTCTTGAAAGATTCCAAAGATGTTCCGGTAACCTTTTCCACATAATCCAAATCTTCGATAGATAATTTTGCAGCTGAAACGGCGATCTTCACTCCATTAGTCTTATGCAAGTGGATCTTACCTTCAACGCATCCCAAAAATTCTGCCTCAACTTTGAATGAGCCAGAGCTGTCGATCCAAGTTCTAACTCTATGGTAGTTTGGCATGGATTTGTCATTGCCATCATTCTTAGAAGCATGTTTATCTCTTTGAACTCTGTCTTTTTCTCTTATTCTGTCACGTTCGTCTCTACTACGGTGACGAGTATGTCTGTCCCCTTTACCATTGTCAACCACACGTCCTTTGGATGATCTGGACTTACTTCTTTGAGGAGCATCGGTGAGTCTATCCAAGTTGGAGGATCCAACAATTTCGATGTAGGATGAAGGAATCACACCTTGTCTTCTTGTATCAATATTTTCACACATCCACCACTCTCTTGACTTTGTTTCGTTAATAATGTAAACTTCGTCACCTTCCTTGCATCCAAGTTCATCATCACCTTGAGCTTCAAAATCATATAAGAGTTTTCCAATCTTTTTATTTCTGTCACCCGTTGAGGCAACTGAAGCTCTGGCGACCTCTTTCAAGCCTCTGGAAGATTCGGCACCCTTCAATTCACCAAGAATTGACATGATGGCTTCAGCAACATCTTTTGAGCCAGTATGAAGCTCGATAGATGCACTTGGATTACGAAGCTCCATGAACAAATGCTTTTTCTCGTTATTGAAGTTCAACAAATCTTTGACTCTCCATTGATTGTCAAGAGATGAAGCTGATTTGAGGTTCAATTTCTTTGGGTTGGTGGTGTTTGGCTTCATGATGATAAGGCCCTGGCCGATGGAAAGAATTACGGCACGCTTCTTACGGCCATCCACTTCGTCAATGTACCAGGTGAAAAATTCTCCATCGAAGGTGTGTTTCTTGGACGAGCTTGAGTCGTTCAAGATGCTTTCACGGCCGGGCGAGCTGAAAGAACGGGTTCTTGATCCGGAGGCTTTGACAGGAGATGGTTCGGCCGAAGGTCTGGCAGGCATGGGAGGCGCTTCTTCCTCTTCTTCGCTTTCCATGGCGACTTCCTTTTCTGGCACCGGGATGGATGATTCAGCGTTGTGCACTTGGCTGGGATGCATGGGGGGAGGTGCAATGTTCCGGAAGTCCTGTTGTTGTGGAGGAACGTAGTTGTTTTGGGGAGGAGCGTAGGCTGACTGTGCCTGGGAACCGTCGGACGATCCGATCTGGATGTAGTTGGCAGGCACAAACCCGAATTGCGTACCGGTTTGGGAGTCACCCACCAAGAGCCAGTCCGGGTCGTTCAAATCGTAGATGTTGAAGCCGTCGCCTTCCTTGAACGAGATCTCCTCCTCGGTTTGCTTGGTGTAGTCATATAACGCAGTGGCTGTCTTGAGCACCGGAGCCTATCAATTCAGTTAGTAACACGCCAACTTAAACAATTCGTTCAACATACCTGTTCGATGTAATTGGAGGGAACAAGACCCGTGGGCTCGTCCACCTCTTCGTCCCCCACTGGTAACACTCTCTTCTTTACTTTCCACCATTCATCGATGTCTGATTTCTCCAACAAGTACAATATATCATCCTGATTCAAGCTGAGTTCTTCATCGGCCTGTGCCGCGTATTCATATATTGCCTTGTAGACACCAATATAAATAGACAGCATTGTGGAGAAGCTTAAGTCAAGTGTTGGGAGTAGTTAATCGCCGTTAGGATGAACGATCCAGAAAGGAGTGATGAGGAGCGAATTTGGTGGGGGCACTAGCTCCGGCCTGTAGTGGTGGGAGGCCCGGCCTGGGGGTGGATGGACAGTAAGGCCATGGCGAGAGACGGAGGTGCCGGGAAATGGTTCTGGAGGTACCAGGAAGAGAACTGGGCGGTTTTTATGAGGGAATAGAGGGTCAATTGGTGTAGGTTTGCAGCTGTTCTTCGGTATCTGTTGCGCACTCTGGAGCAGGCCAGTGGAGCTAGTTTGCTACGGTGTGCGGGCCATTCTTTATGAGAATTCTGGGTCGAGCCGCTCATTTACCGATGCTGACGACTGTAGATACCTCATAGTGAAGTATCAGTCCCATTAACGTCGTTTCCGAAGCGTTTTTCTGCTAAACGTGGGGACAAAATAGGGTGAAAATTGAAAATTTCGGAAATTTCAACTTGTCACTTTCCATGGAACGAAACCTCCGGGAGAGAAATGCACAATTCGGAGGCTATTATCGCTCCATATGCACCAATTGCTTCAATATGGAGTAATTGATACCTGATATGGCCAGACGTTCTGTTTTACCCAACAGCACTTCTCGATCGTTGCGATCATTGCTGTGAAATCCCACCTACACTGGATTGGCTGAATAATATGGGGAAATTGGTGCGCATTAGGTAGAACAATCGATCCAAAGTTATGGCTATAAAGGACTATCCTTTAGGGATCATAAGAACCTCATGATAGTGATTTCCGCCAATTGCTCTAATCCGTTCTGATTTTCCCGTAAAAAAAGTTCTTAGAATGCTATACCTAAATGAATTGCCAGTTTCTTTTACAGAGTAGATAATTCCTGCCTTTTCATTTCACCTGAATTGGTGGTTTCGGTCCTGAAAAGTTTAATGTCCAGTCAATACAATTACACTTCGATTATTATTACTTAAATTCCATTACACATTACCCTAATTAACCCTGTTCTTGTAGCCGTTTGTTTCCTGTATCACTTCTCTGATATTTTCGAAACTCACCGAAACGGCATAGTCGATCAAGGTGGTGGTGGTGGAGCCAACATGTGGGGTCAACATCACGTCGTCTCTGCCAATTAATTCTTGGTGCACCGAAGGTTCTTCCTCGTAAACGTCTAAGCCGGCAAAAGCCACCTTTCCAGATTTGAGGCCCTTGACCAACGCGTTTTCATCCATGACAAAGCCCCTTCCAACGTTAATGATTCTGATCTGCTTTTCCATGCCACTTATCACTTCTTCGTTGATCATGTGCTTGGTGGCTGCATTTCCGGGACAGGCAATGACGATCAAGTCCGCGATCTCCTTGGTGTCCATGACGGACTTGTGGTAGGTCACTGGGTATCCAAGGGACTCTTCAAACTCCTTAGGAAGCTTGTTTCTGGTGACGTAGTGTATGTTCATGCCGATGGACGAAAGTCTCTGGCCCACAAGTTGGCCAATGCCTCCGAAACCCACCACCACTGCGTTGTGGCCGCGAGGCAACAAGCTCTTTCTGCCACAGATGGTGGAGGCAGCACTGAAGTTGCCCTTGGCGTGGAAGTTGGCCTTACCCAGCTCCTGGTCGAAGGTGCCGTCGTTCAAGCCCGCGCGCACCAACGACACCTTGGTGTTCTTGGTGTTGGTGAAGCGATCGAAGATCTTGAAGTTGCGGAACGCAGCCAACGTGTTGAACAACACCAAGTCTGCCACTCCCTCAAACGCCATGGGTGTGGGCAGGTTAGTTAAGATGATGCCTTTCTTTTCCATGCCAGCACAGTCAAACTCATCGTAACCAATTTGTGGAATAGCCACTATCTTCAACTTGGCCGGGGCGTTGTCCAACAAGTCGCCGCGGAACCCTCCCACCATGGCAAACATGCCGAAGTGGGCGTAGATGCCCTCCACGTACTTCAACGAGGTCTGGAAGTCTGAAATGAGCTGTTCCCTGGTGGTGAGGGTGTAGCGAATCAATTCGTACTCTGAAGCAAACTTAATATAAGCCTCGGTGGCTGGATCGATGCAGCCCAAGATCAAAATCTGCGCTTTAGTCATTTTGCTTGAAACTGGTGAAACTGTTTTTACTGACCGTGGTATTGGCGGGGAGTGGTGCCTTATTAAATAGTAGAACGATTTCGGCTGGTACCAGGCGTGGATGATACTTTGGTTGCAGACGTGGCCAAGGGCCGAAGCTTACCGCTGGTATCCGGTGCGGCGTCAAAGCCGTTATCTACCGATGGTGATGCATAGTGCAGGTGCAGATCGCGTGGATTATCCGAACTACTAATAGGCACATGGCCCCATCTCTGCTTACGGTACTAGTCCAGCATAGTACGATAGGCCCGTGTGAGGAGTAGCCTGTGAAGCTTGTGCCATGAAATCCTATGGCCATTAACTCCTATGGCCCTATTCGTCGTTGGCAGAGTTGGGGGTTTGTGCCGGAACCCCCCAACATCCAAGACCCTCAAATCATCGCGCCCACAATAGAACGCCACTGATCAGGGAGGCACAGGATCTACGGCGGTGATCGCTCGATTACACAATCAATAGTCACCATGGGCATTGTTCGGAAGCAGAGGTATCGGCCACGGGATGCCGTGGCTCTGGGGACCGCTTTTCTCCTTGAACAACCGCACCGGGGATGAGTGGTTGTTAGCCTCATAATCCTCGGTGTGGAGACTTTTGGGTGGTTATGTGGAGTCTCCAGGGGCTGAACTTGGGGCGTGGACCAAAGAAAATACTGCCAGTGCTTGCACTAGTGTCCTAGTGAGTGGCACTTGCTGAGGGGTGGAGCCAAAGGGGCCATTTTAATGTTTTGAGGCCATGGATAGGGCTGTTGTTTGGGGCCGCTTGATGCACTTGAAGCTCCACAGTAGCCACGATATGCAGAACCCGAAGATTGGCTGCATCTCGTCATGGAAGCCGGGTAGGCACGAGAGCAACTGCTACGGTTGCATGTGCCGTAGATCAAATCAACTCATCTCCACAGTAAATTATTGCGGCAAGCGAAGGGATTTGGCCGCAGCAAGTTGGTAAAACTTTAAAACAGTCTGCGATGGCATCAGGTATAGTTCGTGGAGCCATGCGGAGCCAAGTGGAGATTAGAGGGGTAGCGCCCTTAGAGACAAATATGGTCCGTCCATGCTGCTTATTGACTCTGTCAAGAATATCAAGTAGAGTACAGGGTTCGGTGGTATTTTTGGCGTTTTTTGGCACCTCTTGGCACTTTTTCGTGAGCTTATCAGAACCATCAGAGCCATCAGAATCAGACCATCACAGTCAACAGAACCAACAACACCCCAAACACAGAAAGATTCCACACAGCGGGCCTAGGGGTCTGGAATCTTATAAAAACCCCTTTGTGACCTATAATTGGCCCTCTGGCCGAGGTCTTCGCTCTTTTGGTCGTTCAGTCTCTTCCCAAGCATTTCTCACACAACTTTCCTACTGAATGTTTTGCACTGAAAAATGTGAAAAATGAGGTTCCATCTCCAATACCCCCTACTACACGTAAATAAACACCCTAAATCTGGAGGCAATGTTCACTACAAGCAGAGAATGGAAAATGATCCATTCGTTACCTTGGTAATGCACTTGGTACTTGTGGAATGCTCTTTCGTAGGATCATTGCACTTTCAACTCTTACTCACAACTGATCAAACCCCGAAACAGGTTCTACATCTATACTTTGTATCGATTATATTGACTTTATTGCAGTATTTATATTGCGAGGATGTCTTTTTGCAAGACCCTTAGTGGTGGGCCATGCCTGGTTCACCCAAGTACTTAGCAGTAAGGGTGGTACCACATTGCCAGCATCTAGCCAACTTACCTTCTTCGACCTTCATCCAGTATGGCTTGTGGTCTTCACCGTCCTTACCCTTGCAACCGACGTAACGGTGGCCAATGTAGGTTGGAACCAAGTATGGGTCTTGTGGGGTACCGGAACCCTCGGTGATTGGGTCTTCCAAGTCGAAGACATCGATACCTTCTCTCTTACCCAAGATTTCAAATCTTTCCAAACCGGTGGCTTGGTCCATGTCGGTGGGTATGGTACCTGCGGTGGCACCAGGACCGATCAAGGATCCATCTGGACCGGTGACTTCAGCCAAGTTGGTAGCGGTCTTGACATTGGTTGGGGCAGCCTTGTGGGCCAACACTCTGGAGTTGGACAAGAATCTGCTGGACTGTCTGGCGACACGGAATGTACGGGAAAGCATGACTAAACGTTAGTACTAATTCGGGGGATACTAGGCTCTCGGATGAGACAAACAAGACTGTGTGAAATATTGATAAGAAACCGCCTCCACCGCCATGTTATTGCAATTGATGGCTCTATAGGACTTCTTCCCGCTGCCTACCGCTGCAACACACATGCTAGAGCTTTTGAGAAGTGGGCCCACTTAGGAAACGGCCAAGGTGAAGCATTGTTCACCCCCACCAGCTTCAAAGGCCCTCGGCTACTCAAGCAGACCCCGAACCCTGTAAACGGGATAGAGCTGGTGAATACTGGTCGCAACAGGCCTGCCATGGCGTCGTGTCCTCTGCTGGGATGTATTGATGGCGGAGAGGGGGTTCGTTGAAGGTCATTGGAGGTCAAAGGCTCAGACCACCAGTGGGCGGTAGGTTCATCGGTCAAGGATTACTGTGCGGTAGGGGATGAATCCGAAGGATGGAGGGTCCAGTCATGTAGTTCGAGGTAGCCTGGGATGATATAACATACTGAATATGACTATGTGAATATATGCGATAAGATATTAAATCTGTATCTATTTAACCACCTGCTCTGAATGTGTTTTTCATAAAATCAGCTAACAATTTTTAGGCTCACTTAACTTCGATATCATTGGCTGCTCTAGGAATGGGACACACGTGAAACGCGACTGCAAAACGCGTGACATTCTGTCAGGTGCCTGGTGTCAGGTGACGCTGGGAGCGAGTATGCTCCAGGGCTGGAGCCCTCGATACTCACGTGCCAAACGCCATTCAGGGTGTGCGCACTACCCCGGCCCTGGCCTGCACATACCCGGCCACTAACTACGGGCTCGCTCCTAACAAAATCCTCACAGTGCAGATTCTTAAACGATTAAAAAAGTTTTTCATCTTTCTGATCAGACTTCTTTTACAGAACATTAATCGGTAAGTCCCCTCATCAACATCGAAGTGCCTGAGCATGGCCTGAATAGGCACCACCTCCACCAGCCACACCTCCACCGTCACCACAGGCTCGTGTATGCCAGGCATTGGCCAATTCTTCACCCATACTAACATCCAGCCAATATGCCAAAAAAGAGATCTTCCAACGGTAGAAACAAGAAGGGTAGAGGACACGTCAAGCCAGTCAGATGTTTGAACTGTGCTAGAATGGTCCCAAAGGACAAGGCCATCAAGAGAGTCACCATCAGAAACATGGTTGAGGCTGCTGCCGTCAGAGATTTGTCTGAGGCTTCCGTCTACTCTGAGTACGCTTTGCCAAAGTTATACAACAAGTTGCACTACTGTGTCTCTTGTGCCATTCACGCCAGAATCGTCAGAGTCAGATCCAGAACCGACAGAAGAATCAGAGCTCCACCTCAAAGAAAGAGATTCTCTGCCGAGAGAAAGGTTTCCCCTCAAGACGCTGCCAAGAAGGCTAACTAAGCTTGTTATTACAGGTAATGAGTCTATAGCAATATACTGTATTTTAAAGTAATACTTGATGTAGGACGAGGATAGGGCTGTTGGACAGTGCCAATTGAGTTGGACGTTCAGGTGGAAATTGCTCTGATGGAAGAAGATCCGCCGAAATGTCTAGGCTGGTGGTGCAGCGAGACGTCGAATTTGCGGAAAGCTCTGCGACGGTGCTACGTCCATTCCGCGTCCAACCACGTCCTTTCCAGGACCATTGCTGACATTCCGCCCCCAATCCACGCCCATTCCCGCGCAACTGCCACGCCCAAGCTCACCCCGAATCTCACTCACTCCCTCACCTCACCGCGCTCCCTACGCCTGGGCCTGAAACCATTTGCGGCGGTATCTACTATCAACTTGCCGTTATTGGCCTAATCACTGCGAAGCTCCAGGCCGTCGTACCTCCCCCTGCCCTGGAGCTCCACCTCCACCAGCCTATCAAGCTCACTGGAAGCTCGCCCTCTCTTCCTTTCTTTCTCGCACCGTTCCCTTGTCCTTATCGTCACACGTCCCTGTCATTGACTCCTCTCTTGCTCTCCTCTTGCTCTCCTCTCTCTTTTGCTCTCTTCTCACTATCGCACGGTCGCACTCTCGCTAATTCTCTTTTCTCGCTCATCCTTATTATTAGCACTAGCACTCAGTATCGTCAAGGTCGTTCATACCTAATTTTTTTCCTGACAGAGATTCCCACTCAGCAACACCAATCCACCCTTCTAGATCAATCAATTCATCGAGTACCAACACTTTTGGATCGCTCGATTGACCCCGTTTAACTGCATTGACATTCCCTCCGTGCAAAGTTTTCGATAGATTGATTATTTGCCGCATTTGGTACGCATTGACACCAGCGTTGTCGAGCCTTACAGTGACACCTAGTACCGTCAAAGACTCGTTAAGTATCGGTGATTTCATCGCTAGTTACCATCTCTGAGCTCTTGAACCCCCCACATCCGGTACTACACCTCAATTGTCGGCATTCCCCCACGTTTCCCTATCTAAGTTTATGACCACACCATGACAATGGACGAAAATTGGAAATTCTCTCAGTGTTTCGGTGACAAGGGTGATATCGAGAACATCACAGAGGCAGATATCATCTCCACCGTCGAGTTCGATCATTCCGGTGACTTTTTGGCCACCGGTGACAAGGGAGGCAGAGTTGTCTTGTTCGAACGCAATCAGGCCAAGAAGAAGCAAAGTTGTGAATACAAGTTCTTCACCGAGTTCCAGAGTCACGACGCCGAGTTTGACTACTTGAAGTCCTTAGAAATCGAAGAGAAGATCAATAAAATCAAATGGTTAAGAAGCTCGAATAACTCCTTATTCTTGTTATCTACCAATGACAAGACGATCAAGTTGTGGAAGATAATGGAAAGGCAGATCAAGTTGGTCAGTGAGAACAATTTGTCCTCTATACCTACCTCTTCTGCTTCAGCTTCCAATTTATCCTTATCATCATTAAAATTACCTAAACTCCAACTCCACGACAAATTGATATCAGCTCAACCAAAGAAGATCTACTCAAATGCTCACGCATACCATATCAACTCCATCTCCGTCAACTCGGATCAAGAAACCTACTTGTCTTCTGATGACTTGAGAATCAATTTGTGGAACTTAGGCATCTCCGATCAATCCTTCAATATTGTTGACATCAAACCTGTCAATATGGAAGAGTTAACTGAAGTCATCACATCCGCAGAATTCCATCCAAATCATTGTAATTTATTCATGTATTCGTCATCGAAAGGTACTATAAAGTTAAGTGATATGAGATCCAATTCCTTGTGTGATTCTCATTCCAAGATTTTTGAAGAATACTTGGATCCGGCATCTCACAATTTCTTCACTGAAATTACCTCGTCTATATCAGATGTTAAGTTCAGTCATGATGGAAGATATATCGTATCCAGAGATTACATGACTGTCAAGATATGGGATATGGCGATGGAATCAAAACCCATCAAGACTATTAATGTCCATGAACATTTAAGAGAAAGATTATGTGACACCTATGAGAACGATGCAATTTTTGATAAATTTGAAGTTCAATTTAGTGGTGACAACAAATCTATTATGACTGGATCTTACAATAATAATTTCATGATTTATCCAAATGCCGTCGGAAATGGAACTCCATCCAAGTTACCTTCATTCAATACTTCTTCATTCAAGAAGAAATCTGCAGATGATTCTGAAGAGGAGGAGGACAATGAATCGCCTCCATCAAACGATTATCCTCAGTCCCCATCAAACATCGATGATGATGACCAAGAAGAAATAATCTTGCAGGCTGACAAGTCAGCTTTCAAGTCCAAGAAGTCGGCTAACAATGGTACTATGAGACGTAGGATGATGAGCGGCGTTGGAACGGCTGGCAACAATAGAGACTTTGATGACATCGATTTCAAAAAGAGCATTTTGCACTTGTCATGGCACCCTAGAGAAAACTCTGTGGCCATAGCTGCTACCAATAACCTCTATATTTTCTCCACGTTATAGAGACGTTGATTCTTTTGTTTTCACTTCATTCATGATGATGATCTAATATATATATATAATTTTCACTTGTATTCTCCCTGTAGGTAGTTGTTTGACCCTGGCCGGTCGTTTCATTCCACGCAACTCTGCTTGGAACAGCACCGGGAGCTTTCTGTGCATTACTTTGACTTCTAACTCCGAATCTCTACTAGCTATTCACATTCGTGGCTTCTAATGTATTTTCATGGCTTTTCGCTTCTCCATGACTTCTCAATCGGTTCATTGCATGACTACTAGGTTCAATTGCCTCCTGGCACCACCAAACACTACAGGTGGAACCACCATTTATGCGGAGGCCACCGTGGGTGGCACTTCGGTGTTGGTAGCGGCTGTCCTACAGGGCTAGTTCTTTCAAAACGTGCATTCTGCTGCGTACTCTAGCTAGTGTAACCAGGGCGTTCAGGGCAAACCAAGCGCTTACTCGATGTGTCTGTTGACGTCGGAGTTCCAGAACAAGGTCTTGTCTCCGTCACCCCAGAAGAACTTGTGTTGTCTCAAGTTTTGGTAGTCGTATTGAGTTGGCCATTCCTCGTCGGAGAGGTGCTTCAAGTGTTCTCTGTGCTTGGCGTGCTTCAATTCGATGTTGACCACAGGAATGGCGGTCAAGAGGATGGCTGGCAAGGCAACAATGTAGGTGAGTCTCTTCCAGGTGTTGGTGATACCTTCGGAGTGGTGCACCTTGTTTTCGTAGGCGCTCTTGAAGGCCTCACCGGCCTGCTTGTTGACCTTGGCACCGCTGAAGGCTTGCTCGTTGAGGTGCTTGGAGACACCGTGGCCGTGGTGGTTGAGTCTCTTGAAGGTGAATTGTTGGGCTCTTCTGAACATGGTGGTGATGCTACTGAAGTGAGTGGTGAACATCAGTTCATAAAAATGATTTTTATTGGTTGTGCCCAAGGTGAGCGGTCACGTGCCGGCTGGTGGTGAGGATGAGGCCACTTTATAGTGGGCCAGGACCCCGGTCATGAGGACCGGGGTATGGCCGGGGAATTGCGGCGGAAAGCTGGTAGGTGCCATTGACCGGTGCTGGGGTCAGGCTGTGCTTGCGGGGATCTCCCCACGCTTTTCTGCTATTTTTCACGGGTTATGTATTTATACATGGATATATGGTGTAATGCTTGGGTGCCATTATGGCAGAGAGGTTTGGTGGGATATGGCGGTAGTGGCGGTATCGGTGACGGCATTGGCCGTGGCCGTGGCTGTAGGGGTGTTTTCGGCCCACTTAGACTTGGCACTGGCGATTTTCTCCACGGTTTCTCTGAACTTGTTCTCATACTGGTACCCATTACGGTGCGCAAGATAGGTGAAGAGATCATGACGAATGGGGTAGGGCCGGAACAGCAACTGGCCGTCAGAGTCGAAGAAGAAATCGCGGGCGTTGTCGGTCTCGAGCAACAGGATGATTTCGTTCTCGTGGAACTCCGTGGCGTTGGTGCTCAACATGTACTCAAACAAACTGTAGCGTTGTTCGAACAAGAGCTGGATGAAGTCTTCATCTGAGAACACCACCGGATACGGATTGCCCTTTTCGTCCTTCTTGACCTCGATGTGGTGCTCGCTGATGAACGAGTTGATGTCCCGGATCTTCATCCACTGCCTCAACTGGGGAATATACTCGTAGCCTTTGAACGAGTAGGCCGAGAGACCCTTCTCTCCATACTCGTTGATCAAGAGCTGTTCGAATCCCGTGGGAACATAGGCCAACTGGCCTTCGGCAATGGACATTTTGAGGGGGCTGATTTCGCTCATGAGTGCAAAATGGTTGTTTCTGCAATTGAACACCTTCAAGTGGTCGTTTCGTACACTTTCCATCGTATTGCCTGTCCGGTCGTACTTTTCCGGCAATAAGCTGTCGTACCTGGCAGGCGCTCTTGTAGGTGTCAATGCAAGACCGGTGATGTCGATGTAGAATCCGGTGTCCATATCGATGAATCTGGCATCGATATTGTTGTTTCCGTTTCCACTCATTCTATGGCTGATGAAGGTTCCGATATCCAAGTAGTACCTTCCGTATCTGATTTCCTGGAACGTTGGGTCATCTCCAAAGTCCACGATGATGGAGTTGTTGAAGGAGCGGGCCATTCTATGCAATTCGTCCACCGGCATTTGCACATCGATATCGTTGTCCCATGGAAACGCCATTCCGTTCCAGTACCAAGAGAGCAAGGAGCCGTGGGCGATCCACGTAGCGAAGCCATTGGCATTGGCGAATCTGAGCCATGATCTGATCAAGCCAAAAAGTGATGGGGGTTGGGAATCGGTATAGTTAATGATTCCATTGAAAAATCTCCAGTCGTAATGGCCTCCTAAATCGTGGTTGGCTTCCTTGGGCAAGATCTTGGCCTCATCAAAGTATTTAGGAGGTGATAACGACAGCAATGACATTTGAAGCGAATTCAAGTACTTCTGTTCAATAACCGTAAGAACTTCTCCGGCTGCCACTCTCTGCTCCAAATCCTTGGAGTACTCCTTGGACTTGTCCACGAATTGCTCGGGGTCCAAGTGCTTGTAATATGTCAAGTTTTCTGGCTCGGGTGCAAATTGTGGGTGTGACTTGAGCAGATCGGCGAGAAGCTCCAACGAGTCCTTCATGTTGATGATGATATCGGAAGATACGTCCAATTCGTTCTTATTTTTCATGCGGTAATCAAGCAAGAACCCATCCAAATACCGAGAGTCCTTGATTCTTTGCTTGGAAATAGAGATATCCTGCTCGATCCCAACCTGGAGGTTTTGATTATTGGGAAGCAAGAAGTTGATGGATAGCGGATTGGGCATGAAGTCATGTAAGTAGGACTTGGCCTCGATGAGTCTCATGGCTTTGGATGCCCTTCCCGTTCTATGGAAAATGTGTACTCCCGTCGAAAGTTCGTTTTCCTTGATTTGTTCAAGGTTGAACCGGAAATTGAGTAATGCTTCGGAAGACGGGTTTTTCTGCAACTCCAAGTCCACTTGGGCAATCCGGTCATCGATTTCATCGTCGTGAATGCAGAACGTTGTGTGATGCTGGAGATCAAGCCTATTATTCCTCAGCTCACTGGAGGTAGTGAAATCCAATTCGGAACATGTAGGCTTCTTTTGCGAGAGAAAATAATCATCCAACGGTGACATATCGATGAAATCGGCCCAGTGGAAAATTGGGAGCTGGAGGTCTTCTTTGTTCTGCACAAGATTCAGGTTCATCCGGTGGGTGATGTAGTTGATTAACAAGGAAAAGGTGAACCGGGGATCGAAGTGTTGAAGTGCTGGTTTATCCGGATGGTCGGGCTCGGATAATTCTGCTGGAAGCACCAACGAGTTGAACTTCTCGTCGTTGGACAAGTCCAAGAGATACAACTGCAGTCTTTTGATCTCGTCAGTGATCTCTTCCTCAGGTTGGTTTCTGTATACTTTGTTGAACTTCTCGTATACTTTCTGATTGAATTCGGAGAAGTCTGCATCGGAGTGGAAGGTCTGGGAGTTTCGGATGCCTGAGAACGTGGAACTGATGAGCTTTCCGAGCGACGACTCGGGATGATATGCCCAGAGTGAAAGTATCACCACATGCAATAGAACGATGGCCATGGCCAAGGTCACGGCTCGGGACCTCCTCATGATGGAGGTCATCATGGGGGTGGATATGGAGTGTAGTTGGTAGGGTAGAAAAGTTGACCAATGCTGGATGTGGCCAACACGAAAGTAGACTTTAAATGAAGCAACTGGTCACCTGAAATTGGCCTGATTTAATGTGTGAATCTGCCAGAGGTACAACACTAACGGCAACAGGAGTGGAATAGTCAGGAGTTCTCGGAGCAAGGGTAACAGATGGAACCACTGGAGAAGAACAGAAGGTGCCGGGCGAAATTCCCACGGTTTTGCTTTTCCTTTTCGACTTCCTACTAGGGGAACCGCAGTCTTTATAACTCCACAAAGCCCAGAACCACCTACATCGGAGAAGGGCTCCTTAGCCCTGGCCACAAAACCACCGCTTATTGATCACAGCTAAGTGGGGCCATTCGGAGCCCGGCTCCCTACTTATAGCAAGCGAGCACGCGATAAGATCCAAACTACATAATAGCGAACAACGGTGGCCAGAGTATTGGTTACCAGAGCTGTGGTTGTTTTAGTGGGTTGGAGAAGGTGTGAAACGGGTTGCTGGAGTGGATCCGGTGCTTTGGAGCTGACTGACAGTCAAATCACAGGGTATTACCGTGGCCACAGCCCCGTTGATTTCGGTGGGGTAAGGCTTCACCATGGTATTGGTGGGATATAAGTGGCCTGTTGAGGTATTAAAAGGTCGAAACGCGTGGCTTTAGCTTCACCGGCCCTAAAAGGAAATGTTTTTGCAGGAGAACCCGTAAATTGGACTTAGCCTTGTAGAATACGCTAGTTTTCGATGAAAAAACGGGGCTGGGTCGGCTTGCGTCACTGCTCCATGCGGGCGGCGGGCGGAGCTCACACACCGCAGCGCAGATAAGCATGTGGAGACTTGTGGGTGGGTTGGAGGGCCTCAGGCCTGCCATACAGCAGTTCGAAGGGGATTTTTTTACAGCTTCCAGGGTCCATTCTAGCTGTTTGCAGGATGTACCTTGCAGCCAATGTGTCAAACTTGCACCCACAGGCCTAGTTACGTATGCCAAGACTTTTTATTCAACGGGAGTGGCGAAGCCGCTGAGATTGTGCGGCGCACGACGCCGTTTAAAAACTCACCGGTACCAATAATAAAAGCCAATGAAAGTGAATATCGCGTGCTTGCAGTTCAACCCCAAGCTCCACCAGCTTGAGGCCAACGTGGCCCGCGTGCGGGCCATTCTCTCCAAGGTGCTGGACGCCATCGACATCTTGGTGCTTCCGGAGCTCGCGGTCACCGGCTACAACTACGGCCTGCGCCGGGCCATCGAGCCATATCTCGAACAGGCGGAGTCGGGCACGTCGGTGGCATTCGCAAAGCAGATCTCCCGTGAGCGCAACTGCTTCACCGTGATTGGGTACCCCGAGTTGGACCAGACCACCATCTACAACCTGGCAGTGGTGGTGGGGCCCCATGGCCAGGTGCTCCACAAGTACCGCAAAACCTTTCTCTATGAGGCCGACGAACACTGGGGATGTAGTGAGAATCCCCAAAAGGGGTTCGCTGCATTCGACATGATCTTGGACAAGGCCTACTACCGGGATTTGGCCAGTAAGGGTAACCATAGCCCTTCCGCAATCCTGGCCGATTCCGGTATGTTCGCCGAAAACAAGGACGCTAGCCACAACAGGCAAGGAAACAACGCTGGTGGTGCAACGGCAACCCCCGATTGTTCTCATGCACCGGCCCCCGGCTCCAGTAACAGCCCTGGAACCGCACCAGCCCCAGGCACAAAATGGGCCTCCACCAGAGTTAATCTAGGCATCTGTATGGACCTCAACCCATACAAGTTCGAGGCACCTTTCAACGAGTTCGAATTCTCCATGAGCTGTTTCAGCCAGAAATCCCGGCTCATTCTCTGCCCCATGGCCTGGCTCTCTCCACATTCTCCATCCATCGACACGGCCCATGAATGGACCAGTCTGCAGAAGCTCCAGCGGGCCCAGGGATACGCCGACCGCTATTTCGGCTCAGATGCACTCCAGATCAATACCGATGTCGCAAGTAACCAGCCAGGTAACTCCGATTCGTTCGTGCCCACCGCTCCCTGCACTTCCACCGTCAACTACTGGATTCTTCGGTTCTTCCCGTTCCTTGCCCATCCCTACTCGCTCCGCAAGAACTTCCACCGGGTCACCGTGGCCACCTGCAACCGTACCGGGGTGGAGGGCGAGGTGTTGTATGGAGGCTCGTCCTCCATCTTCACCTTTGATGGCACAGTTCCTGCGTCGGAGGAAACCGACGCTACCAACCCCAGCGTCAACGTCCACGGCTCTTTGGGACAGGGCACCGAGGGGTTGTTGCTCCGCACCGTGGACTTGGAGGTCGATTACGTGAGTGCCGGTGCCGATCACTAGGCAAAGGGTCCTATTAGGGAAATAGCAGGAACCTCACGGGTGCAGTGCAATTCACTGGAAAATCGGCTTGCAGCACCGGTGGTTTGCACCTGCTGCCCAGTGGACAACCGCGGTAAACGCCGTTCCAACCCCGTATCGATGCTGTCGCTGGCCCATCGGCGGTGTGTCAATGTTTCACCTCTCACACGATATCACCGCCTCCTGCATAACCAATAAGGTAAACTTGCATATGACCTCATGCCTTGCCAAGATCAAACGGATGCCCGTGATGCAGGTGGTGCATACCACTGCGATCAATGCGGGACATTGCCATGGGAATGGGCACTTTGTGCCAGTTTTCCCGCTGTGCCCCTCGATCGCCGAAATTATCCGGCCATTAAACCTGGGGTCTCCCTGAGGGGTCCTCCGCCACCACTAGAATGAAATTGATAAATTGTCCCCAGATTCATCCTGGCGGAATCATCTCGCTATGTATGTCTAGAATCGACCATTGTCGCCGCCTCGTATCGTAGGCCAGGTAATTTGTTCCATGCTTGTCTGTGCCCTAAGCCTCAGACTTATCATTGCCTTAATTGATGGATTAGGCGCACGGGACCGCCGGTCAAGGCTCCCATCTCAAGTAGATCGGGCATGTCTGGGCTAGTGATGTCGCTTACAGCAAGCTCTTGGCTATATATTAACGGGGGCCGCATGATTTCTAAGTTGTTCTCCGTTCTGGTCTAATTTCCCCTGTCTGCTGTTGAGCACTTTGAACTTTGGCCCTCCGTTAATCGAGCTTATCGCTGCCCTGGCCGTAGGCGGACCTTGTCACTAACCACCACAATCCGATTCTCGGCATCATACATCATACAATACCCTTGTGAAATTAGCTGCACACTGCATTAACCATCACTGGTGATCCCCTAAGCGAAATTTCACCACTGGCCTGATCTCACCAGATCCTCCAACAGCACCCATATCCATCCCCAAGCCCCAATCCAAACCTAAACCTAAACCACCCAAGTTCCCATTCCCCAACATCAACTGGTGGCCCCACTCTTCAGTTTAAATTCGTCTCTGTTCACTTCCCCAGCCGGTTCGTCTTCACTAACCGTAGCTGCGATTCGCATCCATTCCATAGTCCCGGCATCATGATAATACCGGGCCATCTACCCCGGCGTTTCGTCACCAAAGCATTGATGCTGGTGTTGATGTTCCTCTGCATTTTCATCCTCCTTACGTCCCACCAGAACGACATCCCTCTGCACATCCACCGCACCATCAAGTCCCAGTTCGATGCGGTGTACCAGCTGGTGATCATTGGCCCCACGTTCGAGACCGACGACAACCCCTACTTCGAGTCCCGGTTGGCCAGGATCTACCACGACAAAATGAAAAACGACTGGTCCAGCGACATGTGGGAGCTCCACCAGCAAATACAGTACCCTCTCGACATCCGGGTTCCGGCGTACTACACCGATGTGCTGACCCCAAGGCCTGCAGTGCAGCCCTTTGACCCCAGATTCACCATCGCAGCATACCTCAAGCATCTCCAACAAGACCCCGACCATGTGGTGTTCCACTGGTCCGACTGGGTGGACCTCTCCAAGTTGAACAAGTACATTCTCAACTCCAAGAAGACACCCGATGCATGCAAAAAGCTCTTCGACATCAGCCATATGAAGGAGGTGACTGAAGGGTCTACCTTGAAAAATGTGGACGAATATTGCAAAAACGACCCCAACTCGCCTCTTGGGTACGTCATCCACCAATTCTCGGGCCAGCAGCTTGCCAGCAATCACCAATTGCTTGGGAAGTCGTACTTGTACACCTCGGCACCTTCGCCAATGAAGTTGGTGTTTTTGACCAGCGACAGAGGCTCGTATCAAGTGCCGGTCCATGAACCTGAGGAGTCATCATTGGAGAATTCACTTCTCAAAAACGGCATGATAGAGCACATGTATCAAGATATTCCCCTTTCCAGACCCTTGAACGTCATACAATCCTACAAGGAACTCATCCAGAAAAGACCATTGCCCCTCGACCTGAACATGCTCCGAGATAAAATCGATATCCCCGAATCTGCATTTGAGGTGGATGCTCCAGCTCTAATTCGGGAATTAGAGCACCAGGACCTCTCGCCAATGCATGAAGCATTTTTCAATTCTGTTAATTATTCCGTTCATGAGAAAGACCCTCCCAAATTCTTCTCCGAAGCTAAATTCCTCAACGCAGTCAAAGATAACTGGCATGGGGAACACTACGATTGGAGATTCTTCGACAGTGTCGATATTGGGAATGAGCAGCACTTAACCACATTGCATCGGTTGCTCAAAAACTACCTTCATTTTACTCGTTCCCATAATTTGAATACCTGGATAGCTCATGGCTCCCTTTTGTCGTGGTACTGGAATGGTATTGCCTTCCCGTGGGACACCGACATTGATGTTCAGATGCCAATCGAGGACTTGTACAATTTAGCCAAAGATTTCAATCAGTCATTGGTGATTGAAAGTCCTTATAGCTCCGATGGAAAGTTCGATGGCTTAAGCAGATACTTCGTGGATGTTGGCTCGTCGATTTCTCACAGAGTAAAGGGTAATGGTAATAATAACATCGATGCCCGGTTCATAGATGTCGACTCAGGACTCTACATTGATATTACTGGGTTGGCTCTCACTGGCTCAACGTTACCAGACCGCCTTTCACACTTCAAAAATAGCACTTCAGACGTTTCATCCGTGCTTAATAAAGCCTACAACTGCCGTAACATGCATTTCAACACTCATGAGGAACTTTCGCCGTTGGTATTGACTGTGGTGGAAAATCAACTCGGTTATGTCCCCAGTAACTTTATCATCGCACTCAATGCGGAATACAGCCCTAGGTCCATGAGTGACTTGAGTTATCGTGACCATTACTTCAACAGTCACCTTAGAATGTGGATGCACAGCCCAACGCTAGTGGACTACTTGGTAGAGCCAGAGGCATGGCTCGCGATGCGTAACTCCACCAAAATGAACCCAGACAGCGATGAATTATTGGGTACTATTAAAAGTAGAGAGTTGGGTGAGTTTGACAAATTCAAACTTCGTCGTCTTGATATTAATGATCATCTCAATCTTCTCGAGGATGATGGATTCTTCAAAGAATATTATTCAACGAAACGTTTCACCCGATTTCATCAGAAAGAAATGCCTTATATGCTAGATCCTGATGGACCTGGAGAGGAGCACGCGAAGCTCGTAAAAGAAAATGCATGGGGTTGTGGCTTAAGACCTGACGTTTTCATGAACAAAGCCATGAAGGACTTAGAGAGTCTGAATTATGACGCAAAGGTCGAGAACATCATGGAGTTGTCCAGAATATACGGACAGTAACATTTCCAAAGTTTGGCGGAGACGATCCCCTGCTTGTACATAATAGCATCAACCGTTCCAATCAACCTAATCGCATGGAACAATATGAAACATATTATATGTGACTGAGAGTAATTTCGTCTCAAGGGAGAGTTCGGGACCGGTTCATTCACGGTTTCTTATACCTAGGAGACTCAAACACGCTTCAACTGTAGTTACACGAAATTGAGGATTATCAGGCATGTGTATCCGAGCGGTCCGTCAGGTAGACGAGAAACTCGATTATCAATTTACCTAATAGCAGCATCGCTGTGTAACCAAGCAAACAGTAAATAGTAATCAGAATGAACGGACTTCTTAACCCATTTCGATATCAAGCAACATTAAATTGATTTAAGCAATTCCCTTCTTATCACCGTTGAGCACTTCGTAAGGCATTAATACATGTGAGCAATGCAACAATAGCAATGACGACCCTGGTCCCTCGACACATCTCGCGTAGTACTGAAAATGCAGAGAATTACAGAATAGCAACTGGAATGCTTGAAAGCGCCCATGCACCTTGTCTATTCACCCCCATCAACCGTGATTATGCCTCATCATCTTCCTATTCTGTGTCATCATGCAGTACCTCCGTTATCTCCAGAGCGGTGCCACTCGACAATCTCTGGCACCAGAAAATAATTGTTCCGATGTTACAAGCAAAAACTCGCGGAGTCTGAATCTGCAACATAATTCCGGCATGTAATTGTTATTGCCTGCATACAAGCTGGCCAGGGTAGTGTACCGCTTTGGGGACTCCGGAACAATAGGGAAGGTGTTACACCAGGCCCCACCCAAGACGGCATCAATCCCGCCCTTCTCCGCAGGGCATCAAAAGTAGTCGCAACCAATTCTCACACCACTGCAACTGCCCCGCCAACTTAGGCGGGTTCTCCACTAAGTGGATTTACACCGCCAGACGTGCCCCACACTCTGCATAATGCCCCTCTGTTTTTTCAACCAACAGGTAACTTTCATAGACGATTATAGACGATATTATGACACTAGTGTGACGACTCCACGCGCTACCATCCGAGACGAGTATCTTAGACGATGCGGCACCAAAAGGTGCGGCTCGCTCGTGCTGGCCCAACTAGGCCAAACCTCGCCCAAAATGGACAAATGGGCATATGGACGACCCACCCCAGAACTGTACAAGCCCCCACCATCCACTGACCAACACCGGTTGTGCTCAGTAACTGCACCATGACAACGCCCGATATCTGTTGCTTCTCCTCGGGCCAACATGGTGGAGACAGGACCCGTGGCCCTCCGATGAGATGCAGGGTGAAACAATCAGAGCTTCGCCATGCAGCACCCATGCCGGACACCGGACCGACCCAGCGGTCACGTGGGTGTGTAATCGCGCATCCTGGGCGTGGTCAAGCAACCTGAAACATCCATGGTTGTGGGCACGTTTGCTAGCCAGCAACTGAGCCAGGGGTCAGGGGCCATGTCCCCGTTCAATAGCTAAAGTCCCCAATGTATCCTCAGGGCACCACAAGCCCCACGGGCGCCATACCGCAAAACCTTCCCTGCGTAGATAGCACGGATCATGTGACCGTGGGGGATGCGCACACACGATGGCGTAACCATGTCCGGTGGCTCCCGCGGTGGTCCCCGCGGTAGCTCACCGGTGACGAGGACCCCCCGTTCCAGTACCAGCCAGGAACGCTTCAGGCCACCACCCTGATGATCCCACAAACCATGTTGAGTAGAACGTCATGTGCACCCAGTTTCACCACACCTCTGGCTGCCACCCGCTTCCGCCACCCGCTTCCGAACATCCATGACCTTCCATGGGGTTGGGCCACCGGTTAGAACCATTCCTCCCCGTGACTCTCACCGGCCTGTCAACACATCAAGCCACCGCTATCGCGGTGCGAAGATCCTTACTAGGGCTTGCCACGCCCGCCCGGCGGGCCCTCGCCCCGCCAGTGCCGTGACGACAAACTGCGGGCGTTTCCAGAAGATTCCAAGAGCCCGCCTTCGCGTGCACCCAACCAAAGTTGGTCTGGTTTGACATTGCAACATTCCATGACCAATGGCAGTAGATTAGGGCCTCGGTTGGTGGTGTTAGTTGCTTCTGTTCCATGCCCTTGACTGTCGTGGCTTCAGTTTGCACCCGTGCAAAAGCAATTCGGGCCCCTCGGGGATCACGCCCACCTGCACACGGACGAGGGTGGGTCCCATGCAGGCCATGCACGCAATGCAGGCAATACACCATGCCTCGTTTCTTTTGGGGCAATCATAACATTTTCTGAATTCGGAAGTGCAGAAAAATTTTCACCCGAACGCCTTGGGCCCGCGACTCTGTATATATAACTGGACCTGCCCCCCGAATTTGTCTTCATCCACCCAAGTTCAAAATGCAATTCAGACAAGTCGCCATTGCTTTAACTGCTGCCACCGCCGTCTCTGCTGCTAACGCTTCCAACGGTTCCAACGGTTCCAACCACTCCAACGGTTACCACTCCTCCAACGCTGCCGGTGTTTCCAGCATTAACGTTGTTGGTGCCGCTGCCGCTGCTGCTGCTGGTGTCGCTTTGTTGTTCTAAGCATAAGGACGGGATTACCCGTGGATGGTCAGACGAGCCAGTCTCCGTACCGGCCCCAACCTTATAGAATGACCCAGCTAATTGTTTAATTAATAATACGTTGATTAACTTAATGGATGTAGAAGCCAGTCGTTCCCACAGTGTGGGATTCGTAGTGATCATCGGACAAGCAACTATCAAGGTTGCTTCCCACCGATGAGGTGTTGAGATATTGCCGACTTCATGTGATATCAGCTGTTATCTCCTGATAACATCGGAGTTTCGCGGGAGCCCAACTACGGTGATATCTTCATCACACCAAGCCTCGGCTGGTGTCCGTAGCATATCTCCAATTCAATGCAGTCATAATTCCCAATTATCATTACATCTTGCTGTGCCTCTTTCTAAACCTTGTTCCCTCAGGTCTCCCCATACTGCTGTGTGCCCTTTCCCGTCCCACTCCGGTACTTTCGGACCATGCCATTTGTCACGTCCTCCATTTGTGGCATGCACCTTTCTTCTTACGGAAGGCTATCACCTGGTTCGCCTAACGTTGCCACCCCAATCAGCCCGTCCCGGTTATCTCGAGGGCGTCGTGACTGACCTATACTGGCACTAGGTTGCATCTGAGCCACAATTCTGCCATCCACAATAACCATGCTCGCCCTAGTAACTGAGTGGACTGTTAAACGTGCCGGGAACAACAATACCACTGAAATCTATGCCAATGCATTTCCACAATGTTCACAGTGTTCCCACTTTTACTGTGCTCCCGGGATGCTATTGGTCTGTTCCACAACGCCGCTTTGTTGCCGCCACACGTGTTTCGTTATTATTTTCTTGTTGATTGTGTCGACTACCCCTGAACAAACACACTTGGAGATTTGTTGGCTACCTGCCCCGCAGCCTAAAAAAGAAGAACCCACGCCGGGAGTCGAACCCGGAATCTTTTGATTAGAAGTCAAACGCGTTAACCATTACGCTACGCAGGCTGGTCGTTGCATAACGAAGTAGTTCATCACTCATCTCTAGCTTGTACTGTATGCAGTATGGGCTTATAAGCAGGCTTTCAGACCAAATGGACCAATGCAAAGCCTATAATGTGAGCCCAAGGCCGGATTTTAGCGTCTGTAAGGCTTGGATATGCCATCAGAATATCCCCCATGAGCCTTTGCCCCCTATAACCGCTGCTTAAGCTACCGAAGTTGTAATTATGCCCCTCCCAAGAACGTGTGCCCCACCGAAGTGATCTTCGTTTATGCAAGTCCTGCCATTCCCCAGAAAGAAAGAGCCCGTGACGGCACTACACACTCAAGCTGTACCTTTCAGTTCCCGAGCAAGCTTAGACTTGAAAATATACTGTACTTTCCTCGAGATTGAGTAAGCCCAGAATATTTTCAGGTCTCTTTTTTACTGGTGAAACGTCTTTTTTCACTTTTATCGATATTTTCGATATTTTTGATATTTTCAATTTTCGCTATTTTTGCTTAAATTGTTAATTTTCGGCTTGCTAATTCACACATTTAATTGTAACTCCCAAGTGGGGAACTTCGCTGGTCTCCCCTCCAGTCTCCTATTCTTGGGCCGCAATTACCCACTGACTCTTGGCGGACTTTATCGACCGATTCTAAAAATGCTACCGTTATTATGTGGTTTCTGCCTTCTTCTGTGTGGCTTGGACAGCTCAGTAGATTTGGTAGTTGGCACGATTGTTCACCCGAAGAAATCTATTTTAGGCCCAGGAGGACGCGCGTGGCCAAATTACTCGCCGGATTTGGACGCTTCATTTCACTTGTTGCACTGTCCCATTGAGCTTAGTTGCATTACCGTAACCCCATGCTCATAGTTCTCGGCTTGCTGTAGGAGCCACGCCCATGGCTGTCGGAGGTAGAGATTCTTTTTGACTGTGCCCCTTTTCGAGTACGTCATCAGCCGTGTGACCTGCATTCCCACTTCAGTTACGCATCTTACCCGGTGTTATTTTTAGGTTGGATCAGACCAATTGATCGCCGATCTAACATTCGTCTGATGCAATTCTAGGTGGTTGGACTCAATTTGTAGCTATTTATGGCAACAGACCGGGAACTTTCTGGGGAATTGGGGAAGCAAAAAGGGGTAAGGAGAAACGATGAATAGCGAAGCTAACCGCAGACTGAGGCATTAATCACGTCAAAATAATAATCCGTAGTTTCTTTGGAGTTAGCATCAGCTAAGAATGGAGGGTGGTCGAAAGGAATAGAAAAGGGAAATATCCATAGCAAAGACGGGAAACAGCAACATGAAAAGAGAAGAGAAGAGCAAAGGTAAGTTGCCAAGGTGGTAGTGTCATTCCTTGTTTGATAACCTCTGAAACCTATTGCAGCCTTTCCCCTTTTGATCTTCTTTGAGCAAATCCCCCACATCACAGTTACCTTTTCAGTGCTTGCAAAATCCTCCTCTGATGACTTATATCACCTAATAATTCTGAAAGCACTTCCTGATCCAGAAGGATACCACTTGTTTCCTATCCAAAGGTGCATCCAAAATGATTGCTCTTGGTCAGTGGAGTTGTGTTCTCCACGCATTTCATGAGTAACACTCCCCGTACGGGAGATCCACCAGGAGTTCAATATGGTCTCATTCACCTCTTCACAAGAGATATTTTGATTCTTATTGGATTGTCATTTCTTATTTATTTCCTGTAGGACCATATAACTTCAGAAAGGCCCCCAATGCCGCTAATGATCCAATTTGTTTAGAGTTAGCATAGTTCAGGGGTTAGACGCTTTAGGGCAAATACCGGGACTTTGTTCGATTACTTCAAGTCCCGATACCGGACCGGTAGCCTCCATTTTGGGCCGTTTTGGGCCGGTTTATAATCTTTCTTACCTTCTGTGTACTGATGGATGGCTGCAACTGTGAGGGCGCCAGTGAGGACCCTCATGATATTGGCACACACACGACCAAGTATCATTCACGTGCAGCAAAGCTATCATCAATTCCCCACAACTTCACAGAACTTACCATGTACGACGACGACAAGAAGAAAAGGCTTCCCAAATCTTCGGGATTGACCGAAGAACAGAAAAAGGTGAGTCAAGTGCAACCTGAAAACACCGAGCTTTACTGACCTTCTAGGCCCATCACATTGCTTCAGAACAGAAAAGAAGAGAGAACATCAGATCTGAGTTCGATAAGATTGTTTCATTGACGCCCACGTTAACCGAGCTGGAGAACAGATCAGAGTTAAACATCTTGACAAAGAGTGCAGATTTCATCGACCACTTGAAGGATGAGAACCAGAAGTTGATCGAATTATGCAAGGCTAATAATATCGAGATACCCCCAGATTTAAAGTACAATGGTCCGGAAAGTGACGGCAGCGATGTTACCAAATGATTTATGAGACAAGGATAAAATGATCCAACGATCGAATGTGTGTATTATTTAAAGTAGAGTTACTAAATATTTATTTTTCAAGCTTCGATTTTCCATATCATGGCATAGTTGTAGTGTTCACCTTTGGAATTGTAGCAGTTTAAAACCGGCAAAAACTCGACCTTTCCAGGAAAGCTTGCTTCCACTTCTTTGAACAACAAATGGCTGGTAAGCAATTGGATGTGGTGAGCCCCTTTACTGGCCTCCACTACTTGATGCACCTTGTCAACGGTGTTGGTGAAGAGTGTCACCAACTTCATTGAGCCTTTTCCGATCACCACCAGTCTGTAGTCTTCGAATGAGCTAACGAGTTTGTCCACAGAAGACTCTTCCACGTCTGATTCGTCGTCGCTATCGTCATACATCCCAACCACATCCTTATAACTGTATCCACTCCATTCAATATCAGCACCACGAGGCAACTCGAGCACTTGGGCAATGACAAGCAGTTTTCCACACGATTCGGAATAATCCTGCCACGTCTGACTAGCAGTAGGGACAAGTTTGGAATCCTTCACGTAACAAATTGCTGAAGCTAGTTGAGGTATACCAATTAATTTTTTGACTTGATGCAAATGCTGTAATGAAAGTACAGAATTGAATAGGGATGCTTGCTTAGAAAGATCCATAGAGGCTGGAATCAATGGGATTTGCCCTGATAATGAAACAAGATGATACTCAGGTCTTCTTTCGACTATGCACTGGGAGTAGGGCCCTATATTCTGAGGAGCCCAATAGGATCTAGATCTGATGTGTAAACCCAACTTTTCTGATGCTTTCTGGTGCTTCAAGACAGTACATGACAATTGAATTGCTCTATCCAAGTTTGTCTGAATGCAGACTCTAGATGGGGGTAGGTAAAGGTTCTCAAAGTTTTTCGAGTAAATGGTATTAATTGATGCAAAATCGTTCATGTTAGCCAATAAAAGCGTCATTTGCTGTATATCATTGAATGCAAGACCATTTGTAGTCAATATTTCACCAAGTTGGTGGAATATTTCAGAAGCTTGTTCTTGCATAGAGGTGGATTTGCCTGTCAAATTGGAAACGTAGAGCTTGGTAGGGGTTGAAACAATATTTAACAGAGGATTGACCGTGATCTCTGAGGATACTCCTGGTGCCATGCTCAGATCATTTGTCTCTTCTTGGAGTCCTTCAAGAAGGTTTTCAAACTCCTCTTCGAGCAATGGAGGTCCTTTCTTCAATGAAAGTGAATATTCGGTATTTGCTTCTTCCAAGTAAGTTTGATACCCATTATTATCATTTACCTTTGAAGATTCAGAATCATTTTTATCTATTTTAAAATTCTGGACATCTTTGTCAACCAACTTGACTTTGATTTTCAAATAAAATACATCATCATTAGAGTGGGTTACCACTTCTCTTTCCACTATTTCAAGTTTTTTCTTGAAATATGGTGCATCTAGCACAATCGTCTCAAATTCTCCACCTTCCCCACAAATATGAACCTCATAAAGTTGATTAAGTTTTACTAGCTGAGGAAACATCTCTGTGATGGATTTGCCCAAATGTGATGCATTCAATCCAATTGCTGCAACTTTGATTATTCTGGCATCCAATTGACTTTGGCACATTTCTTGCATCAAGTCATGTTGATTCAGCTGCCACAAGTACGTCAAGGATGTGAGTCCCAACCTGTCACAGACATTCTCCACTCTCGTTCTCTGGTAATGGGAAAGAATGGCTCCACAACTCACACCTTCTATATCTGGGTGATTTTGCTTAATCTTGGATAACAATACGTATAAGTCCTCGATTTCATCGTTGATGGTGATGGAGTATTCCAAATTCTGATTGGACGATGTTCCTGTGATGGGTTGTCTGTATAAGGGGACATCTAAACACTTGGGGTAGTACTCGATGATATCGTGGCCCACAGTCTGGAACATAAAAGAGTCGATTTCATCCTGTTTTTTCTCGGGGTAAAGATTACCTAGCGCAACCAATTCATGTCCTTGCAATAAGCAGCGGTGAATGTTGAAGAACGAGTCCTTTCCGCCCGAGATCAATCCCACAAACTTCATCCCTTCTGATGCTCTATAGTTCAGGACAAGTTAAACCTGTAAACGGGTACCGGTAACATGCAAACATGCCATATCGCTCTTCAGACCCATCTCTCCTAAGGTGCAAACCCCAACATGTAAAAAAACCAGGTCACAATTCATGGTTTCAAGTTTACTCTCAAGAAGTAAAATCCTGTCCGCACCTGGCAAATTTTTCAGTCCCATCACCTAGTGCGATCCTATTTAAGAACAAAAATTCCACCCTTCATTTCTCTTCTTCAGAAACTAAGACAGACAACATGCCTCGTATGTACAACAGCTACTAACATTCAGCAACTTCATATAACGGCATAGACTTGATGGCATTAGCCACCATACGCTCTATTCGTTGAGGTTCGGGTCCTCGTTGAACATCAGACTATTTTCATTGTAACTGAATTCCCGACACTTCAGTTACAAGCCTTGGGATGTGGCATACGTCAGACATCTGGACAAGTCCAGACGACTATGACCTTTGACCAGCAGAACTTGATCACCAATCATGATCTGCGGTTGGGTATAGACGTATGTCATTTCCTAACGGTTTAATAATCTATAACCATCGTAAACCCATGCTGTTTGAACCATGAATATTGAACAAATTCTAACAAGCAGGTGCTCCAAGAAGTTACTCTAAGACTTACTCCGTCCCAAAGACCCCTTACGACTCTGCTCGTTTGGACGCTGAATTGAAGTTGGCCGGTGAATACGGTTTGAAGAACAAGAGAGAAATCTACAGATTAGGTTTCCAATTGTCCAAGATCAGAAGAGCTGCTCGTGACCTTTTGACCAGAGATGAGAAGGACCCAAAGAGATTGTTCGAAGGTAACGCTTTGATCAGAAGATTGGTGAGAATCGGTGTCTTGTCCGAAGACAAGATGAAGTTGGATTACGTCTTGGCCTTGAGAGTCGAAGATTTCTTGGAGAGAAGATTGCAAACCCAAGTCTTCAAGTTGGGTTTGGCTAGATCTATCCACCACGCCAGAGTCTTGATTTCCCAAAGACACATTGCTGTTGGTAAGCAAATCGTCAACATTCCATCTTTCACCGTTAGATTGGACTCCCAAAAGCACATTGACTTCGCCCACAACTCCCCATACGGTGGAGGTAGAGCCGGTAGAGTTAAGAGAAAGAACCAAGGTAAGGGTTCTGACGAGGGTGCTGAAGACGAAGAGTAAATTATTTAATTAATCTAATCTTGTATCTATACCAATAAATTGGTTTTCCATCTTTCCTTTAGTTCTGTTTATGTAGTTTAATGAATTTCCTGAATAACAATAAGAGTAGCCTTCGAGGATACAATACTAGCATGATAATCTTCATGAAGCTGCCTTTAGCTCATCGCAGAACTACTTCAATGAATGCAATAGAGCTAACCGGTAATTTTCTGGTCACACGAAAGCAAAGGTAACCGCAAAATGAATTGACCATAAATCCTAGTCAAATTGACACCATAGACACTTTTCGTTCCAATCTAAGGTCGATGGTATCCACTTCCATATATTATTACTACTAATACAGTGCTCACCAAATACAAGACACTAAACCCTTGAAAATTGATTCCCTATGGGGACCTATGTGGTAGACACTTTGGGGTAGTCACTTTGATCATTGAGGTACCTATGGTAGTACACTTTTTCGATGGTTGCAACTAAATCTACAATTCACTGTAAAACTCAATGGAGTCCTAATTCGAACCACCTTTGAAGATTTCCAAAAAACCCAAGAAACCACAACGAACCCCAAGAACACCACATTCCATCCGAACGTAAACCTACTTTCGAAAATGTAGTTATTGTACTCAATCACCACCTACACCACAAACATCCCAGCCATCGTAGTCTTCGTATCTCCCATATCACACAAGTTAATCCATCCGATATCCAATCACGTGCCTAGGGCTCGAGCCCTAGCGCATAGCTATTGTTCCTGTACATGGCCATGAAAATTTTCGGTCTGCGACTGGCCCTCGCTGTGCCCTAGAAAACTTATCAAGCTTCTGAGACTTCTCTTTTGAATAGTTCACCAAAATCAATACAAAATGGGTAAATCGTATGTGGTCAAAGCTTAAAACATTCAAGGGCACTGAGTCTGATGGAATCAAACGAGACACACCGCACGATCGGTGTTTCAGTCGAGTAAAGTCTGGCAGTGAGACCAGTTTGATGTGCTGTAAAACCAATCAAGTGGGAGTTCGTGGAAGTTCATGGGAGAACAAGTGAAAAATTGACAAGGTGTTGTCATCGCAGACCAATCACAACAGAACATAGGCATACAACAGCTCTTCAGAAGTGGAATGGAGCCATTAACAGAAGCAACACCAGACAGCTCTCCATCGCCAGCAGCTCGCCAAGTGCCCTTTTATTGAATACTTACTAACATTCTAGTCGTGGTTACAGATCCGGTACTCGTTACGCTTTCCAACGTGACTTCAAGAAGCATGGTGTCATTCCATTGTCCACCTACTTGAAGACCTACAAGGTCGGAGACATTGTTGACATCAAGGCCAACGCCGCCATCCAAAAGGGTATGCCACACAAGTACTACCACGGTAAGACTGGTATCGTTTACAACGTCACCAAGACTTCCGTCGGTGTCATCATCAACAAGGTTGTTGGTAACAGATACCTCGAGAAGAGAGTCAACTTGAGAGTCGAGCACGTCAAGCACTCTGCTTGTCGTCAAGAATTCTTGAACAGAGTCAAGGCCAACGCCGCTTTGAAGAAGGAGGCTGCTGCCAAGGGTGAATCTGTCTACTTGAAGAGACAACCAGCCAAGCCAAGAGGTGCCAGAGTTATCTCCACCGAAGGTAACGTTCCACAAACCTTGGCTCCAGTTCCTTACGAAACCTTCATTTAAATGTATTTGTATGGTTTCTGCAGAGATGGTTTACAGTTGCAAGATTCTAGACTTTCTTTGTATTATAAAATATATACTAATGCACGTAAAAGTAACCTACATGTACTCCCATTGGCTTATACAAACACTTCAGCAGGGATCAGTAAAACAATTTAGAACTCGCTGGGAATTCACCTACTGTTGATCTTCTCTCTTCCCAGGTTAATTACGCAGTGTCTTCTAATTATACACTGGTGTTGACTTTTCGAATTTGATAACTTCCACGTGACAACCTCCTCAATTTGTACGTCACCACATATAGACCAAGTATACATTAAATGGCAGAGTCTCTTCAAAACAACGACTCTACCACGGTAGTCGAGGCAGCATCCTCCAACCAAGGCTCCGTGTTCAACAATGCACTTCAAACGTGGACAGAAATCGATTTACCGTCGTTGCAGAAGAAGCTCGATGATCAGGGATTAGAACTCAAAGACGAGCAGAAGACTTCACTTCTTAGTAGAAAAAACCTTGCATCGAAGACCAAAGAGTTTCGGAAACTCGAAGATGCAGAGAAATTGGAGCAGGTGAAGCCGCTTTTGAAGCTTTACCAGAATGAAATCGATACTCTTACCACCAAGAAGAAGACGGTGGAGAACTACTTCTTTGGCCTTTATCGGTTGTTGGCAGAAGCACCCGATCCCAGACCCTTATTGGAAGCATCATTGGACTCGGTCATGGATTCTTCCGAGTCCCAGAAGTTGAAGAAACAGATCAACACCCTCAATGAAGAATTGGCCAGAAAGGCAGATTACGACCAATTGAAACAGAGATTGTTGAGAAATGAACAGAAATCTGCCGAGCTTTTGAGTTTGAAGTTATCAGCGCAAGAAGATGAGTTCAAATCGCTCATCGACGAAAAGGAGTCCAACTGGGCAGAAAAGGAAAGACTTTACGAGACTCAAGTCAAGGAGGCCCAGAAACATATCGAAGAATTGAGGGTAAATCAGGAGGTCACAGATTTACAGTTAAACAAAAACCGTTCAAAAGAAGATTATACTTCATCAGCTTCACTTTTGGCTGAGTTAGACATCGTGTCCAGAGATGCAGAGTCATCCAAGAAACGTATTTTCGAATTAGAAAAGAGGAACGAGGACTTGAGAAGAGAACTTTCATCCGCAAAGAACGATTTTGATTCTCAGAAGTTGAAAGAAGACTTCACCAAGAAGATCTCGGAGCTTGAAGGAGAAAATGCCATTATCGTGGCTAACTTGAATCAAACCAGACACAAGTTGGAAGAGTTGACAAAGGAGAAAACCACCAACTCTGAAACTTACAAAAGAGACATTCAACAATTGAATGTCGAGGTAAAGAACTTGAAATCAAGATTGGACAAGACAAATGACTATGATGAAATCAAGCACGAGCTTTCCTTATTAAGACAGATAGAATTGGGACACGAAGAAGATGAAAATGATGATGATGAACAGAAGGGACTTGATTCTATTCTCATACGTAGAAATAAGGCTTTGACTCAAGAGTTGGCTGAATTTAGATCTACACATGACGATTTGAATTCCAACATCTCCACATTACAGCAACAGGTGAATGCTTCCCAAGAGGAAATATCCAGGGTTCAACAGCTTAATCAAAAATTAGAAAATGACCTTGCCAACTTCCAGGATGCTACTAGTAACAAGTTCAACGACAATGCTAGTTTGATTTCAGGAATGAGTAGAATGACAAGATCATCTGTTCACAAGAATGGTGGCAGTCAAGAGGACTCTTCTATTTTGCCAATTATCACCAAGCAAAGGGACCGGTTCCGTGACCGTAACAACGAACTCGAGGAAGAAGTTCGTAAGCAATTTGGAATTGTGAGTGATTTAAAAAGACAAGTGGGAACATTGAAGAAAGACAATGAACAGCTTTACGAAAGGACTAGGTACCTTGCATCCTTTCAAGGTGGAAGTGAGGCTACACAGAATGTGGAAAGCCGGAACAAGCGACTTCAACCCAAGCCTAATAAGGACCTCGAGAATCCATACCAGAGGCAATATGAGTCTCAATTGCATCCTATTGAACAGTTCCGGTTGAGAGAACAAGAGCGTATCAGCTCCAAGTTGTCTCCTATCGAGAGACTTTTCATTACCATGACCAGAGCGATTTTGGCTACCCGCGTTACTCGAATGCTTTTCATGGTGTACTGCTTTGGTCTTCATTGTATTGTGATGATGATAACCATATATGCCATGAGTTTGAGCACCCATCTTATACCAGAGGTAGGACTCAATCATAGCACTGGAGGATATGCTAGTGGACAAGCTGGATCACCAGACTCAATTCATCTTCCTGAGGACCCCAAAGTAGGTTGATCAGAAGAGGCCACGCGGGTGGTGCATGTGACGTTTAACTGTGACTACAAATTGTAACATTATTATGCAACTGTTGGGGTTGAAGTCAAGAATCCATTACAGTGACAGAGATACCGTTTCATGCATATCATCGATTGTTCATCGAATGGTATTGGGTGAAGTGAACCGAGCAATCTGCTCATCTTGCCAGGTCTAGGGTATATCCAGGGTGACCATGTGAGGTTGAGGTAGCTAGATGCTGCTCAAACCAGTCCAAGTGATCAACAACAGATTACTGGGTCACACTGGCAGATTTCAAATTGGACTACAGTTTCCAAATTGAAAATTTCCACATTGCCAAATACGAGCTCCATGCTCTGGCAAGCCAACCAGTAAGCCAACCAGTGAGCCAACCAGTGAGCCAGCTGGATCAAATGCTCGCAAGCCTCCCACCGAGATCACCAGGAGGCAAAGCATCGGTCGCAACCCCAAATATTCCCCAGCTTGCAGCCTGATACTGATCCCACAATCATAACCATTTGAATCCAGGGTCCGGTCACATGACTCCACATGTCACACATCAGCCCAGCCTTCTCCTTACTCCTAACGCTGTTACTCCGCGCATCGTAGCAATAAACGACTATTTGCCACCACCCACGGCACTATAAATGAATCCGCTTTTGTTCAATTGTATTCTCCTAGCATTAGTGTACTTGTACTACCAATACCAGATCCGTACCATGAGCAACGAACAACCAAAACTTACTCAAGAGCAGCTTGACCAACAGAATTTCGATCCAGACAACTTGATCATCAACATCGGAGGAAGGCTGGTGCCACTCTCGTCCGTGAACAAGCCCCACCATGTGGTGATCCTGCCCCAGGACCACCAGGTCCAGGGTAATGCGGACTCTTTCCCTGATGTGGAGCCCGCTGTCAAGGCCCACGAGGAGGCCAGAGCCCAGGCCCACGATGGTGCTGGCAACCATTGAGCGGCCCAAGAGGAACTGCAACCCATTCCAATAAATACCATACATACGATACATACGATAATGACCACGTCTCATTGATGGTAACCACCGTATAGCCGAAATACAGGGTCGAATCGCTGGTAAAGCTCTGGAGGACACGAACATGGCCAGAAGCTTGATGGTGGCGGTAATTGTCTTGGCCGCCAAATCCACCTATTGGTCCTCCGAGTTCTGTAGGGTACCAAGTTGGAAGAACACTGGCACTTTTCAAAACATGGACGATTGAGGAAGTCGAAGTCGAAGTCCCGAGGGCTTCTGAATTGAGACTCTGCTCCTGAAGGAAGTTCCAATTCTCTTCGCTCTGTTGGCCGTGTCACTCTTACTGCCTGGCTGGCCGGCTCGGGGACTTATTTCCTCACTAAATCCGGGGTGTCTCCCTACGCGTGACTCACCAGGCCCACTAAGCTCACTAATTCTCGCTAAGTCTCGCTAGCACTCACTACCTAAGTACCACTAGCACAGTACCAGCTCTCTGCCATCCACTCCAAACAAGTGTCACTCAACAAACCACCAGCACGCTATGCCATCACTAGCACAAATACCCGGCTCACTAATGATGGCCTTTCTCCTCCATCATCTCTCTTTTTCTATCTCCCTCTAGCTCTTTTCCTATCGTACATAGTACAATAAATATAGCGTTATAAAATCTAAGGGTCTGCGCGCCGGAATTTCCATTAAGAACTACTCCTTAGATTAAGATGGGTCTTCCCAGACGATTGATTCGTTTGTTCTCCTACTTGGCAGCGCTTCTAGGCAGTACCATCCTCATTCTCCTCATAGCAAACAAGCATAACGTCATTGATGTCAACAAATACATCCCCAGCAGGTTGACCCCATCATTCTTCCAACCAGCGTCCAATGTATTCATTATCGACATCTCCGTCACCAACTGTTACAAGTTGAAGGGTGACCTCGGATCGTGTGGGATCCCCAAGGCTTCAGCTGGAAAGTTCGGCAACCTTTATCAAAGTGGGGGCTGGAACCGCATTTCCAAGGATTTGGGCTTGGGATCATCCTGGACAAGAAAGCAGTACTTCTCGTACAAAAGGGTGGACTCACAGGTTTTGACTGGCCGAGTCAGCCCCTCAGAGCCAGTGGATGCCTCCAGTCCACACCGCAGGCTGCAGGAGCCACCCAAGATCGAGGACTTGGTAATTGTTGATATCGCGGTCTCCAACCCCGACCGCGATGGATCCATTCAAGGCAACGTAAATAAGATACCCGAACGCGTTCTTGACGATTTTCACACCACGCGAGTCTATGGTGATGACGACCATCAACGTTTGATCTCAGAGGGAAAGAAGAAAATGAACGGAAAGAAAACTGAAGCATTGACTGTGGATAAATCCAAAGCTGCGAGCCATAAGATCAACGAGATGAACAAGAAAATCCAAAACGACCAGAAAGAAGACCAGAAAGAAGACGACAAAGGGGATAAGTCAAATGACAAGAGAGAAACAACCAGACATGATTTAGAACGGTCTATGTACATTCCAAGTAACGATGAAATCAAAAAGCGAGGCTGGGAAAGTAAAACCAATGGAATTTGGGTCAAGTATGGAAAGAGCTCAGAAGAAAGAGCTATCACAGGAATAGATATCCTCTTCGGGGATGATGCAGTGGATCCAAGACCAAACTGGAACATCATGAGAAATCCTTTACTTGACACGATCTCCCCTTCAGGTAAGAGCGCATACTTGACAATTCGTAGAGGACCAAAAATCGATTACAAGAAGAACTTCAGTTCCTCACCTTTGTCATTAAAGAATGATAAATTTAAGATTCTACAAGTTGCAGATCTTCATTTTTCCACCGGGGTTGGAAAATGCCGTGATCCTTCTCCAGAATCAACCAAAAAAGGGTGCAAGGCAGATCCTAGAACTTTAGACTTCCTTGAAAAAGTCTTGGATATTGAGCAACCTGACTTCGTTGTATTGACTGGTGATCAGGTTTTTGGAGATGAGGCACCAGATGCAGAGACAGCTATTTTTAAGGCTTTGAATCCATTTATTACTAGAAAGATTCCATTTGCAGTAACTATGGGAAATCATGATGACGAAGGATCTTTAAGCAGAATAGAATCAATGGCATTATCAGCAAACCTTCCATATTCATATGCTTCCTTAGGACCCTCTGAGTTGGATGGTGTTGGAAATTATGTAATTTCGGTGAAAGATAAATCTAAAAGTGGAGCAGCTATTTCGATGTACTTTTTGGATACACACAAGTATTCTCAGAACCCAAAGATCACACCTGGGTATGACTGGATTAAGGAAAGCCAATTAAAATGGTTGGAACGTGAAGGAAAAAGTTTGAAGAATGATGCAGTTCAATATGGTCCAAATCACATATCCATGGCATTTTTCCATATACCTCTTCCAGAGTATCGTAATACCCACAGACCATTTATGGGCAAGAACCCTGAAGGTGTGACCGCTCCAAGGTATAATTCTGGTGCTAGGAAATTATTGGGAAATTTGGGAGTGTCTGTTGTTTCGGTTGGCCATGACCACTGTAATGATTATTGTGTTCAAGATGTGGAGAACGAGCAAACTAATGATGAGAATAAAATGTGGTTATGTTATGGAGGTGGTTCTGGAGAAGGTGGTTATGGTGGTTACGGAGGATATATCAGAAGAATGAGGGTTTATGAGCTCAACCCTTCCAGCGGAACAGTTCGAAGCTGGAAGAGAGCGGAAAATTCTCCGGAACAGATCTTTGATGAACAAGTATTGGTAGCCAATGGCGAAGTTGCAAACTTGTGATTGCCCCATTGAAGTAGTTGAAAGGATAATGCTTGTATAAATATCGGAAGGGGAAAGTATAGGTTGATTGGAAAGTTTAGGTTTTTCGCACATAGAAAGTGGAAGGTTCATAGAAAGTGGAAGGAGCAGAGAAAGTGAAGAAATCTTATATATATGGTATTTTCACACCTGATCTAATTCATATCAACTATCAGCCAGAAACGCAATTCATATTATCTAGGACTTTTAAGAGATACACAATTTTTAATATTCACCTAAATTAAAACCCTTACAACTTCACGATATGAGAACATTCATCAGCGGTTCAGGTGGTCGGCCTTCAGAAACTCCAGGAAGATCCAAAACTTCAAGTGGATCCAAAGGTTCTATTAGAAATGCTCTAGGAAAATCTTAGAATACCCCCAAGTTACCCAGAGAACCCAGAGGGCCCAGAGAGCTGAGGACCCCTAAATTCACAGTGCAAATACGCATAATACTTCTTGAGTCCACGATTCAGGAGAACTTCGACATAACATGCAAATAGACCCTAGAAAGCACCCGTGCCCATACAAGTCAAATATACGACATACCCAGCCGCATAGGTCCTGGCATAGCCAGGAAGTCGCAGCTACCGGACACTCGCGAGGGTCCAACGACACACAACCCCGATTCACGATCCACCAATCTCATCCACGTGGCAAAAACTCTAACCCCTGACCCCAGAACTTGTGTGTGGATCCACCGCTAAAGCTGCTGGATCCTATCCTGGAATATCCCCATCCAGGAGATATCCCCATCTACGGACCAATTTCCACCACGACCTTGACGTCAAATCCACGTCAGTAGCGGTGTCAATATTTTATAACCTCCCTAGTTCACTACCGACCCACCACAATAATCTCATGTATGCGAAGGTCTATTGTTCCGTTTCTGGATCTGTTTCCTCCACGTTAAGACCTCTCTACCGCCAACTCTACCAAGGCTTAAACTTACCGCATTCCCCCCTTGAGCAAAACTCCTTACTATTCCGTAGCGGTTGGTAGCTTCTAAGAGTGATAGTGCGTTGGGTGCCTAGGCCATTCTGCGGGCCTGCGCCAAACGCCAAATTGGCTCATGAAACGTTTAGCGAGCATAACTTTCATTCACTAACTACTGTCTACTCCAACATTCTAAGCACAACAACCTCTCGTCATGGTGGAAGGTGAGGAAAGAACAGACTTAGATTCCAGAGGCGACACCAGGGAGTTGAAGCTGTGGCTTGCTAAGTCGAATTGCCAGCAACATTTGGCCAAGTTTGTGGACAATGGCATCACCTATGATCTCCTTGCTGAGCTTGATACCGAGTCGTTGAAGGAGATCGGGATCTCCAAGCTTGGAGACCGACTCCGACTTGAGTTGGCCATCGCCGACTTGAAGCTGGAACGGATGCTGTCGCAAGTCAATGTCAGCGAGCTCTACCGGTTGTTGAACCTCCACCTCTCCAATACCGACTCCAAGCTCTTCCACAAGCTTCTCCGCAGCAACGACTTGACACCCACCAGCGAATCAGCCACGTTGACGCCCACCGGCGTCACATTCCCCGGCGGCATAAGTAGTATGGCCTCCGTGGACTCCAACAAGAGCATCACTTTTGTTCTACAGGACGGGTCCACCAAGCGGGTCAACGTGACAGGTTGCTTCAACGCCCAGTCCATCAAGCGCAAGGTATTAAAGCGATTGGGCATAAAACAGAAAGAGACGTCCTACGATACATACATCCATTCCTCCAACGCGGCCGAAGGCATCGCTGTCAACCTCCTCTTCGACGTGGAGTTGGTCACTATATGCTTCTCTCCGGAGAGACTTGAGAAAAACAGAATCATTCTTTGTCCCAAAAACGAAACTCCTTCGGCCGCAGCCATCGAAACCTCCCGGAGAATCATGCATAAATATGACAAGGTCCAATCTTCCAAGCTTCTCAGCGCAGACAGTCTCAGCCAGTACCATATTCCAGATCCCAAGAAGGTGGACATCAAGAAGCCAACCTTGAGAAACTTCTTTGGTCAAAGACCTCCTAGTGAATTGATCTCATCAAATTTGGCCGAATATTTCCCAGACACCCGTCAAAAAGACCTCGAAGCTACCGTGAGAAACTCTGTCAGGTACAGTGTTCGTCTTTCCCGTAGATTCAATCTTCCCCCAGGTCATAGAAACGGCAGCTCGTCCTCCATTGGCAAGCGGGTTTCTGTTCTCAGCAATTCTACCGTGGGCAGAGCCCCTTCGATCTCTTCAGGGGATCTCAGCAGGAGAACTACCAGAACGATCGGAGATGTCATGGTAAACAATATAACGGCCATCGATGAGATGGTCAACTCGGACTTCCTGCCATTCTTCAGCAAGCCTCCTTCAATCCACTCCAACAGTGGGATTGGAGGTGCCAGCGATGTTCGTTCTATTCATTCCGCCAGCAAGTTGAGCAATGCTCATCATAGAATCTCCATTGCCGCCAGTTTTGCCGACAGTTCTGGTGCTGGAAACAACAGATACTCCCGGATCGAATTGTTCAACGTGGAGTCCGACTCTGATGACAACGAAGACATTTTTGCTGATTATGCCTACGAGGAGGAATCTGAGGGTGGATTGAATTCGTTGTCGGAAGATGGCCCCAAGAACTGGTTAAAGGGAACCCGCATAGGAGCTGGAAGTTTCGGAACGGTGTACTTGGGAATGAACCCGATGACAGGAGAGTTGATGGCAGTCAAGCAAATTCCTTTGCCCAATAAGGACAGCTCCACCGACCTACAGAAATCGATGTTGGAGCAACAGCGGGAGATGATGTTGCTCAAGGAGTTGAACCACGAGAACATCGTGCGGTACTTTGGGGCCTCCACAGACGAAAACTACCTCAACATCTTTTTGGAATACGTGCCTGGAGGGTCGGTGCAGTCGATGTTGCAGTCATATGGGCCGTTTGAAGAGCCTTTGATCCGTAACTTTATACGGCAGGTTTTGATCGGGTTGAGCTACTTGCACGGAGAAGACATCATTCATCGAGACATCAAGGGCGCCAACATTCTTATCGATATCAAAGGTACGGTGAAGATCGGGGACTTTGGGATCTCCAAGAAAGTGAGCAACATCGACGAGGACGAGAACCAGAAGAAGGCCAGCAGAAGGGCCTCTCTACAAGGGTCCGTGTACTGGATGGCGCCGGAGGTGGTGAAACAGACCGCCTACACTAAAAAAGCAGATATCTGGTCCGTGGGGTGCTTGATTGTGGAGATGTTTACTGGTAAACACCCATTTCCTGAGTTCAGCCAAATGCAGGCGATCTTCAAGATCGGTACCCACATCATCCCCCAGGTGCCCGAATGGTGTACTCTCGAGGCCAAGGACTTCTTGGGCAAGACGTTTGAAATCGACTACGAAAAACGGCCCGATGCTATTGAGCTACTTTCTGACGCATTCTTGAACCCGTTGATTCTTTCCAAAGAATAGACCCCGGACGGGTGGGCACAATTCCGCGGTCCCCCAAACCACCCACATCCCGGGGAAATGTCAGGCTCCTTTCACCGCCACGCGAACCCTGATGGACCAATGGTCAGTGGACCAATCAAATAACCAACCAATGGCCCCATATGCCCGTCGGCCTTTGGAACAAATAGACTACCAAGAGACCGCCACAGACCGACGGTCTGTGGCCAGGTCTGGGCCGGGCCACCATCCAGCTTCCAGCCGAGATCGCACACCATGACTCACATGACTCAGCACCCTAGTGGCCCACCTCTGTATGTAGAGACTCCTAAACCTTCACATTCCCCACTCACCCTATTGTAATGCCACTGCACCCCACCCCACTTTCCAGGTTAGTACCTTGGGCCTTTATTGGCCTGGTTGCGCAGCGCACGACGGCCCACTCCCTCACTATTACAGTCAGCCTTACCACAGAAAAATTGATCATCACTTATTAGCATTGGCCTAACCTGTGAAAGCGTATCAAGCCAATTAGATGGAAATCCCGTTAAAATCGCAACCTCAGGTATCCACAGTCAACCTTCTTGATGAGTCCAAGTTCCAGTTCGAAGATCCCGGCGCAGACGCCAGTGCTTTTACCACGCTTCGGGATCCCCCGAGCCGTCCCAATGGCAGAGACAGCCCCCACAAGAACTACCGTTTGACCCGTACCTACTCAGAAACCGAGAAGAACAACTTCGACGAGGAGACGGGCCACCGTTTGTACGACGACGGCAAGTTCAGGAACCTTTCTCTGTCTTCGTCCAATCGGACCCACGACTCCCAATTGAGCTTTTCCAAGTCCAACGTCCCCAAGATCTATTCTCGTTCACACAATGAGTACATGGACGACGACGACGGGTTCCTGAAGGGTCTCGAGGACGAATACATCCCGGGTTTGGACTTTGGTGACGTGATCCACCGTTGGAACCAAAACATGTCTGACCTGAACCTTGCCAACACCTCGGAACCATTCGCTGCGGGCACGTCATCCACTTCATCTGCATCCAATACTCCCCTGAGTAGAGAACAATCCTACTTGGACTTGAAGACTTTGCACGCCAAGGTGGCCCCTCAACCGATCGGGTTAAGAAGTCAATCAAACAGCAAATACTCCTATTCAAAATTGAACGATTTCATGAAATTAAGAACTCCATCCGGCAGCATAAACAAAAAGGAAGGATCCTCGAAGGCAATGGCCCCTAACGATAGCGCTGTCACCTTGACTCCGTCAGACAAATCGAAAGACCTGGAGCCTGGTTCCCACAAGAGCAAGAAACAGAAATCGGCAGATTCCTCCGTGGACTACGAATGGATCATCAACAGTTTACCTTCCTACTTCGAAGATTTACCATACTCCCAACGTAAAAAGTTGGTCGCATCACTATCCGAGTCAGTGGATTACTCACAATTTTCTGTATTCGCCAAGAATTATTTTAATGAGAAAGCTGGAAGTTCAGGAAAAACTCCCAAAAGCGGTCTTGGTTCAAATAATGGAAGCTTTTTCAGAAGATCTAGAAGAAGTAGTGTGAATACTGTCGCAGGAAGATTACTTGCATTATCATCATCGACAGATCTCAAAAACCTTGAGGACAAACAAAAAGTCAATGTTGACGAAAAAGGTGCTCTTGTTATGGAGCACATGTTGGGTAAAGTGATTGGATTTGGTGCTTGGGGAACAATTAGGGAATGTACTGATAGACATGGTACTGAGAGAGCAATGAAAATTGTCAAGTCTAGCAAGGAGTTTGACAGCAGGCCTTCGTCTCCTGGAAAGTCCTCATCACCACCTCGTGATGCATTTAATCACAATCCAAAGGTGCTTCAAGTTTTCAAGAAGGAGATCCTGATCTGGAGACAATTACAGCATCCTAACATTTTGCCATTATTAAAACATTTAGAAACCGAAAATGCTATTTTTTGCATAACTAATCGAATTTATGGAGGTACATTGTTCGAGTTAGTTTCATCCTGGGGACTTTTCAACGCAGGTATTTTCAACACTTCTGGCCCAATAGATTTTCTGATTGAAAGCCAAACACAAAGATTGCGCGAAGTTGTCAACGACGTAAAGCAAATCGTCGATGCTTTAAAATACATGCATCAAGAAAAGGGCATTGTTCACGGAGACATGAAGTTAGAAAATGTCTTGGTTGAAGATGCTGGCGAAGGGAAACATAAGATGATTTTATGTGATTTTGGTATGTCAAGAGTTTACACTTCAAGACTCAGCAGAAACTCATCATTACGTAAGATGCCTTCTAATAATGAAGAAGACGATGATACTTTAATGATGAGAAGCAAATCCTCAGTGACAGATTTGAGACGCCCTTATGAAGGAGGTGACACACCTAGCACTCGAAAGTTGAATCTTGGATTCCATGACGATTCCAAGATTGGAATTTCTCAGTTCTCAAAACCACATGGACCATCTTTACAATCCTTGGATTTGACTCCAACTCAGTCAGCAGTGATGACTACTTCTGTTGCAGATTTCAAGAGAAAAAACAAACTGAACGGCTCTGTTGCAATTGACTCTGAATTACCACATTCGCATATTGGTTCCTTACCTTACGCCTCGCCCGAGTTATTGTCACCATCGCCACCACCATTAGGACCTCTGGCTGACGTATGGGCCTTGGGAGTGTTGATGTTTACGATGTGCGTAGGAAAGTTACCATTTCAGCATCAGTATGAACCCCGTTTGCGTGCGATAATCAGTGCTGGTAAATATAGAAGAAAACAATTGAAAAAGGCATGTTTGTTGGAATGGATCTTGAAAGAGGATGACAAAGATGAAGAAGAGAAGCTTCCCGCCAGTCTCATGTTGAACTCAGCATCAATGGTAGACATGAGACGCCAGGAAGAGCTCGACAACCTACAGAAATCATGGAAGGAACTCATGGAGGAGTACAAGGCACAAGGGCAGGGCGGAAAGCCCAAGTTTGAGTTCCAAGTGTTATACGATATCATTTTGGGATGTTTGGAGCGCAATATCACCAAGAGATGGGACTTGGACATGATAAGTGATGCGATTGCTACCTACGAGCAACAATACCAACACAAAAATGAGTGATGAGATGTTGCTACCGACGCCAACTACAACGTGACACCAGCAACACGCGTCAGCACCTCAGCAATAGAGCATGGGCATGTTGCACGGGCAACCAGTGGTAACCCAATGCTTCATGCAAGCTAGGATGCTGGCATCTCGTTCATCAAAACCCGGTATAGTCAGATGCCATGATGTCATAATGCAAGTGGCTATATGCGCGTTTGGTTGGGTCCCAGAACGGAGCGGTCCCGACACTAGTCTCGACCCATCATGCGCAGAAGCTCCGACAATCACTAATCATGCAACATAGACCGCAGTCTAGAGCCTCGATACTGCTCCGCTGGTGGCGGACTTGTTCGGATGAACCCTTCGCGTCTCGAAGCCTTTTATGCCCTAGTCCTTCCCCACCAGCCATCATTCATCCCCACCCGTCCACACCTTCACCATCTCCCTGCCCCGTCCCGCCATTCGTTATTGGCCACCCCTCGCCAGGAGGTGTCCCGGTCCGTCCCCGCCACGGAGATCGCAGCAACCCTACTATGTATTATGAGTATATGACTAACGAAGTCACCCCGTAGCTAGCCACCCCCAGGGGCTCAAACAGCCCAACCCCCGAACCCCCGACCCCAACTCCATCGCTTCTCTGTGCGCCGAGGACCTTCGATATCCCTTGATTGGCCTTAGCCACTCGCGCCTCTGGCCTATGCCACTCCCGGTTCATCGGCAGAACTTAACCATTCTTCCAGGTGAACATTGTAAGCCTTGCTTTTTGTAGGCTTTGGCCAACCCCTTGCGCAGAATGTGCTATTGAGGGTGTTCGCATCGGGTTAACTCCTGGCCATTGGCCAATTACCATCCCCTGCTTAGGGTTCGCAACGCCAGAGGAGCCTCGGGTGTCGTCTTTTCTGTCAGGACCCACCAACAGGTGTAACTCCGCAAGGTGGCTTTGGCCATCCCCCGGTGCAGTTCGTGCAGTTCGTGCAATTGATGCAGAAGTGATTTAGGCTCTCTCGGATGAGTGGTGGGGTAGAAGTGGAGTTCGCTCTTGGAAGTCCGAGCCAGTGGGGTATTGGGCACTTCAGGCGTGCCGATGGGGTTGGACACGGGTCCAGGCCCGGCGATGTTACACTAGACGAGTCGGAGCAGTGGAGGATGGGCCAATATGAACTGATGAAGCAGATCTTCTGGATGGCACATAACCGTCGTTGCCAAGCGCACGTCAAAAATTTATCCGGCTCATTTCCCGAGAGCGACCGCAAGGCAGACCAGGTGCCAGGTGGCGGGATGCTGGGGTTGTGGGGGCCGGGGGGCCAGAAGATGCACAGCCGGTTGTTGGACGTCCGGGGCATGGTCTGAGACTTGCGGCGTGCTCGAGACGTGTTTAGGCGTCGGGAGCTTCGTGACCCTGGTCGGACTCTAGCAACCATAACCGTTGCGAGCGCGGGACTGGCGCTATATGCACCTATATCACGGAAGCCGGCGGAAGGGTCTAGCTTCAGGCGGTGCCCACACTACAGCGCTACCAAACTCTTCACGAACAGCAGCCTTGAGCTGCAGGCATGCAAGAAAAATTTTTTTGGGTTTGCTGGAGCTCCAGCAAGCGCCAACCAGCATCCCGGTGGAAACTCCGGAACAACTGGTGCATGGCACTAGTCAGCCCGAACTAAGCTGCCATCGTTCGCCCAGTCAGCCATTCCGCCCTATCTGCCTATTCTGGCTGTTCTGCGGAGTTCAGGCAGCAAGCCTCGTTCCCGGTGGAATCGGCCGGAACCATAATACGAACATTTTGAAAAGTTTTGCACTAAAATGAAATTCGCTTCTTCCCAATGCGGGCAGGCTAAAAGCATTCTGTGTCAAATTACATCATCGATATTGTTGCGCATCCAAGGCTTGCTATAATTACACGGTGGGGTGGAAAAGCTACACTTTTTAGCCCTGTTGCGTTGCCCGATTAGTCAATGGGGAAGTCTCCCCAACCATGGGGATCGGATTGTAGCATTTGCACCTTTGGCCCAGTCTATAAGTACCCCCGGGTTCGCCGGTTTGCAGCATCCAATCTCAACTACCACAGCATTCTTCAACATGGTAATTGACGTATGGTCGAGAACTGCCTGTGCAGGCTTAAGAGGCAGAAAGCTTAGAGTGTTGATCACTTTGGTCGCCGTCACTGGTTTCTCCTTGTTCGGTTACGATCAGGGTTTGATGTCAGGAATTATTACCGCTCCACAATTCAACAGGGAATTCCCTCCCACCAAGGCCAAACACGAGAAGGATCGTCATGCTACCGTGATTCAAGGTGCAGTGACCTCTTGTTACGAGTTGGGATGTTTCTTCGGTGCTATTTTCGTGTTGGCCAGAGGTGACCACTACGGAAGAAAACCTATGGTGATTGTGGGATCCGTCACCATTATCGTGGGTACAGTGATCTCGGTGGCTGCCTTCGGTAAGCACTGGGGTATGGGTCAGTTCGTCATTGGCAGAGTCATTACCGGTATTGGTAACGGTTTCAACACCGCCACCATTCCTGTGTGGCAGTCGGAAATGTCCAGAGCTGAGAACAGAGGTAAGTTGGTCAACTTGGAAGGTTCCGTGGTCGCCCTCGGTACGTTCATTGCCTACTGGTTGGACTTCGGATTATCATACGCCAATGGCTCCATCTCCTGGAGATTGCCTATTGCCATGCAAATTGTGTTCGCACTTGCGTTGTTCATCGGTATTGTCCAATTGCCTGAGTCCCCCAGATGGTTGGTGGCCCACGACAAGAAGGACGAGGCCAAGATCGTGTTGGCCAACCTCAACGATGTGGACGTGGAACACGACGTGGTCCACGCCGAAGTGACCGTCATCACCGACTCCATTGCCCACTTCCAAAGAGCCCAGCTCGGGTTCAAGGACCTTTTCTCCGGTGGAAAATCTCAGCATTTCCAGAGAATGGTTATCGGTGCCTCGTCACAGTTCTTCCAACAATTCACTGGTTGTAACGCCGCCATCTACTACTCCACCGTGTTGTTCGAGAACACCATTGGTTTATCCAGAAGATTGTCGTTGGTTTTGGGAGGTGTTTTCGCAACCATTTATGCTCTCGCAACCATTCCATCGTTCTTTTTGATTGATACCTTGGGTAGAAGAAACTTGTTCTTGATTGGTGCCGCTGGTCAAGCCATTTCATTCACCATTACCTTCGGTTGTTTGGTCAAGGACACCCCCGAGCACGCCAAGGGTGCTGCCGTGGGTATCTTCTTATTTATTGTGTTCTTCGCATTCACCATCTTGCCCTTGCCATGGATCTACCCTCCAGAAATCAACCCTATGAGAACCAGAACCGTGGCTTCCGCTATCTCCACCTGTACCAACTGGATCACCAATTTCGGTGTTGTTATGTTCACCCCTATCTTTATTGATGCCTCCAAATGGGGTTGTTACTTGTTTTTCGCCTTGATGAACTATGCCTTCATCCCGGTGATTTTCTTCTTCTACCCTGAAACCGCCGGTAGATCCTTGGAAGAAATCGATATCATCTTCGCCAGAGCCCATGTGGATGGCAGACAGCCATGGAGAGTCGCCGCCACCATGCCTAAGTTGGACTACAAGGAGATCGAGCAACAAGGTGCCGAATTGGGTATTTACGAGGGAGACTTCGAGAAGAACAAGGTTGACAACAAGGAGGTCGCTTCGGAATTCTCCGACAAGGGTGAAGGTTCCGACTCCCCTAACGAAGGTGAGGTTTTCCAAGAAAGACCAACCCAAGTTTAAACTTTGACGAATATCCTAATGGTTACGAACAGGTAATATATAATACTAATAGATGCGCTGATAAATTGCTGTAGGGAAAGTCGATTCTTACCATGCCCATGTACGTGAAAATTAGTACATGGTCAATATTCAACTATATGCAAGGTTCAATAACCTGGAGCTGTCACTAGTACAGTTAATTGTTCATAATCTTTTCTTGGCTAGTCGTATATTCCAAAGTACAATAGTCTTCAAATAAAATACTTCTAGTACATACACTACAGTTCTTATGCTACAGATTCGGATTGACAGAATTAAAATACATTGATGTGCACGTAAACATCTACTCTGAGACTTGGATCACAACCTTACCGTTGGCCCTGTTGGACTCCAATCTCTTGACAGCGTCGTCCACAGCATCGAACTTGTGCACGCTATCCACAAAAGCAACGACCTTGCCCTCCTCCAAATTCTTCTTTCCTTCCTCGATCCATCTTCTGTCAGGAGCAAGAAGAAGGAACTTATAGTTGTAGTTGAGAAGACCAACGGAACTCAAGATCTGTCTGAACAAAGTCTTGGAGTAAGCAATGGTGTTTCCAAGAAGCTCGAAACTGGCATAGTTTGCCTTCTTTTCTCCCACAATAGTACGGTAGTGGGCACCCTTGTTCACAACATGATCGATTTGAGGGAAAAGATCGTTGCTACCGGCACAGTCAAGAACGTAGTCAAATTTTCCGCTCTCCTTGACTGACTCCAATACGGGGTTTAAGATAGACTTGTGTTGGGAGTAGTCAATGACCGAGGTGGCACCCAATTCCTTGGCCAAGTCGCTGGACTTGCCAGAGCAAGTCACCACGATCTCTCTGGCACCTCCGTTTCTTGCCAATTGTACCACGTATCTTCCCACAGAGGTGGAAGAGCCAATGACGAGGAACTTCTTGTCCTTCAACTCGAGGTCCTTGAGCATGAAGTAGGCAGTACCGTAGACCAAAGGATAAGATGCGGCCTCGTTCAAAGTCAAGTTCTTAGGGGCCAATGTGTACTCGTAGGTCTTGTCGAAGGCATCAATGAGGAAGTACTCGGAGACGGTACCTTGACCGAATGGCTTGTGGATGAAGGCGGTGACGTTGTCTCCAACCTTCAAGTTGGAAGAAGCAGCGGCCTTGTCACCGATGGAGGCCACGGTACCAGAGACGTCCTTACCAAAGCCGAGGTTACCTGAGTAGGTCAATGGGAATCCCGAGACGTTCTTCAAAACCAAATCCACGGGGTTCAATGCTGCCGAGTGGACCTTGAGCAAGATCTTATCGGAGGGAACACCGAAGGAGCCGTCGGGTCTTTTTTCAAGGTGAATGGTCTGGGTTGTGGCCTTGAGCGGGTCATTTCTGGAGTTATACGTGTAGGCCTTGTAGGTCAAAGTTTCTGTAGTGAAAGTCATAATAGGCTAGTGAGGATGGAAAGACGATTGTTGCGCAATTCGCAACTTAAGTAGTTTGTGTGGAGGAGCTCCGGGAGAAGAGATGGCCACACACGGATTTAGAGAGGTGAAAAATATGGAAATTTAGCGAGACCAAGAGGACCGTAACAAGTTGATGTGTACCAGTTGGGGAACATTCGCTATTTATTCCCGGTGTCCCCTCAGCAAGACGGTGGCGTCAACGGTATAGATACCGCATGCGGAAGTACGGCCCGGCCGTGGTTGCAGCATGGCCATAGATCATAGGGAAATTGACTGATTAATGAGAGGCATCGCCGAGGTACTGCCAAACAATAACCGGCGATTTGTGGCAGGAAAAAAGAGCCGTAACCACAGTGGCGGTGGCGAACGTAAAGTGCGAGCATTAAGCCTCTAAAATGGCATTCGCCGGTGGGGAATCTGATGGAACACCGGAAACCGGAGAAACTGAAGTATGGGGCATCTCCTCAGGCACAGTAATTCCCGAATCATGCCAAGTCCCTGAAAGTGGTGGTCTGGGGATAGGGTGTCGGTGTGGCAAACGGCTGATTTGTCAAGTGGGGTACTATAATCAGATGTGTAATTAGCCATGGTTTTTCTAGAAAGTGGTCCCACCAGAATCACATGCGGTGGCTGGACACGTTAATTTTTGACAATAGAAGAGATGGAAGGCAGTAGAATTTCCTTGGTTTTCTGAGCCATCACCCATGGCGAAGCCAGGGGTGCTTCGAACAAGTGGATAGGAGTGGCAATCACTGTGTTGGTCATGGTGTCAGGTGAAATCAGGCTGGCAAGAACACCAACTAAACTTGATAGCAAGAATGACCTAGACAAGTGGATGATGGGTGAAACATAGGACATGATGAATAATGCCACCGAATGTCACGCCGCTTCCAATTCACGGGAGACCGCTTTCCTCTAGTCATCCACACTGAATCCCCGAACCCTTGAACATACGATAAGGGTTGTGTTTGGCCTAGTAGAGGTGTGTATTTCGGATTTAAGTGATTATTATCGATATCTAAGGATAGGCATCGGTCATAAGCACATTCACGAATTCCTTTAATTCCTTGGTGCGAAGTTGATAAAACTGCTGATGGTTTTGGCCCAATACCTTCTCCTTTCGTTAAAATTGTGATAAAGATGTTCCAGCCAATTTTGCAATTTTCATATTTTCAAGTGGCCCTTGGACTTTCTGGCCAGTGAAATCTTCTTTTTTGCCAGTTATAGCTGATTCTGTCAGTTTTGCTCCTATACTCTTCATAAATAATGCTACTTTATTGCCCGTCCTAGGAAACTTTTGCTGCAACCCTTCCATCTGAGGGTTTCCTTATAGTAATCCTTATCGTGTTCCTGTATTCAGAGCGCCTGCACATACGCGGTTCTGCCGCATCAACTTGACATCGACAATAAATAGCCAAACAAATAGCTTCCTGAAACGGCGATGTCACGTGACTTCTACATAGGCGAAGCCCCCCCTCCCTCCAGTTCCCCACCAGCTGTCCCCAGCCAGCTCACCCTGTCTGCTTATGGCCGTCCTTCGTCCACTCTGTTACGACCTGGCTATCGCCCCACGTCCAGTTTACCCGCGGTGCCGAAGAACACCCCGGGCCATCGAAGTGGGCACGTGACCGGCGGATTCACCATTCTATTTTGGGACTGATCCCAAAACACTCCTTCTCCACCAACACCATGAGCTTACCAGAAGGTTACACATTCAGAAAGTTGCAAAAGACTGACTACTCCAACCAGTACTTGGAAACCCTCAAAGTTTTGACCACGGTGGGAGAGATTTCCCAACAGAGTTTCGAGGAATTGTTCACACACTGGGAATCTTTGCCTAACATCTATAAGCCCCATGTAATCACCAACAAAGAAGGCGTGGTTGTTGCCACCGGTATGCTTTTAGTGGAGAAGAAGTTGATTCATGAATGTGGTTTGGTCGGACATGTGGAAGATATTTCGGTGGCCACCTCAGAACAGGGCAAGAAGCTAGGAAATGCCATGATCTGCAACTTGACGAGCATCGCAGAATCCGATGGTTGCTATAAGGTTATCTTGGACTGCTCCCCTCATAACGTTGGATTCTACGAAAAGTGTGGTTACACCAACGGTGGTATTCAAATGGTCAAAAGAGCCTGATATATATAATAGATCCTGTCGAGTTATATGCTAGATTTTGTCAAGAGCCTGGGGTTAGTAATGCATTCCTGATATCCTCCTCTTGTATACGTACTTCCAATGAAATGATAGAGTTTCCTCTCACCACCTGTAGTTAGTAATTGTCCCGGTTTGTCCCATCTCTTCTGTGGGTCCTCTGTACTTACAATCGTCCCTATACTGATCTTGTCTCCGTTTGCTTGCTCCTCCAAGGCATCAGCCAAGGTAATATTCAAAAATACCTGTACTTGTTAGTATGAAACTGTTTGCCACATCCCTGTACTCATCTCATGAATCTCAGGTTCTTTGCCCAATCTGGGCCAAGCAACACTTGAAAGTACCAATAGCACCGCTAATTAGCACAATAACCTTCATGGTAAACTGAAATCCGCAGAATCCCCGAGGCTACCCGGGGTCGAACTTGGGTCTCTTCCTATACTTACATCATATCCTCTTAATGTACCTATGACTTTTCTACCTCCGTTTAATTGCACGGAAAGTTTTTTATCCATATACTGCTTGTTAGTATGTCCCTATGGACTCAAGATGATTCTCCACATACGCTTTTGAACTCCGGAGCAGAAACCATGATGGTAGTTGGCGTGGTTGATGAGGTCTGGAGTATTTGATATGTTGTCGCGCTAAACAGTTGATGATAATCCTGCATCAAAACATCATCTGATGTACCACCACCATGAGTAATATTCAAGATATTACCTCGTTGTCGGACCTTTTGACCACGTCACCCCACCAGCCAAACACTGCAAGCCCCAAGGAGGATAATGGTGCAAAAAACAGCCTGCTTCGACTTGATTTAGCCACCAAGATCAACGATCTGGCCAACATAGAACAACAAACAACAACGGACCCCAGTGAAGCAAATGAAGGTGAAAAAGCAATTGAAGGAGTAGACTTGAATGAAGAAAGACTAGCACAGAGAAAAACCAGGCAATCGGGTGGATTCGAAGAGTTGGAGGCCGATACGTCTATGGCAGATATCGAGAGTCTTCTTGAAAAGCAAAGCCGTAAGCTTGTGGTGGTAGAGGAAAGAAATCAGCTCTTGAAGAAACGGGCTGAGATAAGAAGCCAAACGGACGATTTAAGAGTCAAGTTGAAGTATCTTCACGATTTGAAACAACAGAAGTCCAACAAACGCAGACTTGAAGACTTACTTAAGGAGAATAGTAAGGACATTGTACAAAGGTCCATGCAATCCTCTCTTGATTCCACCAACGACGACGATGACATCCTTCAAAATTTGAATGTGTTACCCTCAAATAACTGGGAAGACCGCTTACAAATGATCAAGACTTTCTTTCCATATTTAGAGGTGGAGAATGTATCTATGGCCACCTTTTTCAGTGAGGAAGGAAAATTGGTACGAACGATTCAATTCCGCATAGTATCGCCATTGCTATTCAAAATTCCCTTCAAGTTATTCATTGACGCAAGAAATGAAACAATTTTCAAAATTAAACTCCCTGAGAAACAATCCCCGTTGATTAACAACTTCAAAAAGCAGAAGTCATTTCATCAATGCATAACAACGTTGACCATGCTCTCAGCTTCGTTTACAAAAGTAATGTTGAATGATTACATTCCAAACTGCAAAATTAACTTGATACTTTATGGGCTTTCTTCATTGGCCAATCTAATCCAAAAACGTATATCCATCTTGTACAAAATAATTCGGAAGTATTCAATACATATCCACAACAAATCAAGACTACAGCCGTTGTTGGAAAAAAGTGAAATATCCGATAACATCAAGTTATTTGCCATACTTAAACTGATGGAGGTGCTTACATTCAAGTTCAGAACCGACAATAAGGATTTTCTTGTGAATTTACGATGGGAATTGTTACTCAAGGATACGGTAGTAGCGGACAGTGAGTCCAACATAACTCTAGAAATTACCAGCGAGGATGGGGAGCAGGCCTTTCCAAATATCAACGGTGTGTTCTTGAAATTAATAGAAGATCATGGCGTTATCAATGGGTTTGAATACATTTTAAAGAGAACCTTCGGATCTCAATTCTCATCATGAATCAAGTCATTTTATTATAATACATAGACCGATTTATATTAGTACATATCCCTAAATTTGTATGGTTTCGTTGTCCAAGTCAAAAAAGACACCTTGCTCTCCTTTTGAGCTTGATTCCTTGCTTAATCTCTTCAAGAACCAATCATTACAATAGGTAGCCAATTGCAAAAGATAGCAGGTGTTTTCATTGATGGCATTGAATTCGTGAACTGGAAGGTATTCACAGGCCAATTCTTCCTCTGTAGATGCCTGTTGTGGTTGGTGTGCTTCAGGTACTTGCCTCAAATCCAAGGATTTGCCAAAATGCTGATATACGTAAGATTCTAAACCATTTATGAGGTCATGTCTTATGTCTTCCCATTCGATTCCTAAAAGCTTATTCCCAATTGACTTCTTATACTTGAAGTATCTGTACACCCAGTTACCTAAAATGATTGTTTTCTTATTGAATGATGCTGTACTGGCTTTGGATGAAGTTCTAACCAGGTAAATGATGGGTTTCGATCTATCAACAACATCTTGTCTAGCGAGAACTGATGCGGATTCTATTGGCGTATCTGGTATATATGGAGATGGAGTGTAGATATCGATCAAGTCTTCCAATTCATCTGTAGAAAGTGATATTTTATCAACCTTTGATTTGTACTTGGTAGGATGATTAGGAGAGAATTCGATGGCTTTATAATTCTCTGGAAGAAACTCCACTTGTGTATCTGATTCTTCGCTTGAATAATCATTAAGTTTGGTAGTTGCAAAAATCACATTCCTCGTCAAAGGAGATGGACCAGTCTTGCCATTGAGCTTTCTGCTTTTTCTTTTCTTTTTTAAATCCTCGTTAAGAAGAGCTCTCTTCTTCTTATTTTCTTCCTCGTTATCATCTTCTTCCTCCTCTTCAGCTGCTGCTTCTTCTTTCATGTTGGTATCATGATGATCAACACCATTTTCACTTGAAAGAGAAGCTGCTGCTGCTGCTGTGGCTGCCAATTCAACCTTCGACTTATTTCCACGCTTTGGAGTGCTGTTATGTTCTTCATCGGCCAAATATTGCAACCTTGTTTTGTACATAAGTTCGGAGTACTCTACCTCAAACTTTGTATCTTTGTCAAAGTTTTCTAATAATTCGTCCGGTATCATTTCGATTGGAGGAGGTTTTGCACCGCCAAATGGATTTTGGGCCAAGGCTTCGGGGGAGAAATCTGTTTCCAAGTAGGTATAGAGTAACCACAAGAACCTCTTTGCTCTGTTTTTAGGATCCATTTTTGGGTTTAGGAAGAAGTCCATGAAAGAGTTGAATAAGATACTAGACGGATCGAAATTCTCCTCGTCGAAGAAAGGAATCAGCTTGTAATAATTGCTCAATAAGAAAATTATTTGAATCACGTTTGTATTGGGCTTTTTCGAGGGAGGGGAGTCTATTAAGTTCTCTAACGATTTCACCATGTCTGGGCCCTCACATACCGCTTTTAAGATGGACTTGAGTCTTGGGGTGTCCTGCAAAGGCTTGGATCCGCCATACAGAGGGTCTGCCTGGAGAGAGGGAATGGAGTGGTACGTGCGGAGGGTGGAGCGCATTTCGGGGACGAAGTTGATGGTGGTGTTCATTCTTCCGGAATTGACTAGAAGACACACTTTCGACACGGACTTTCCGAGATCCACGTCCTTGATCAAGCGTTCTTTGAGAATCTTGGAGCATTTGGACGATTCCACGAGCGACCGGATGTAGAGCTCAGAAAACGTCAATTTGGGGCTATTGTTGGCGGAGGGCACGTCACAGTAGGGGAAGTCGTTGGTGAATACGGCAGTGGAGTCGTCGAAGATCTCCTTGAGGAAGTCGTACTGGATATCTTTCCGCCAGAACGGCTCACCGTCTGCCTTTTTGAGGTGCCGGCACTTGGTGATGGTGGTGTTGGTGTACTTTCTTCTCTTCTTTCTTGCCTGGGCCGAGTCGGGGTCGGTGTCTGTCTTGGATTCGGCCACGGCCGCCGGCTCGGGCGCCAATGGGGCGCTGGCGCCAGGCACTTGGTCTGACAGCACGCCAGACGGTAACACCGACGTGTCGACCGACACGTCGGCGGTGACATCGGCGGTGACATCAGCGGTGAAGTCGGCCGTCACATCGGCGTGGTGGTCCACCGCCGAAGTGTCCACCGGGTCGAGGGGCCCACTGGGGCCGCTGGTCCTTCCTGGGCTGACCAAGTTGGAGATCGAGAGCGCCGACGTCCTGACGGGGGAATTTTCACTGGCGACACTGTCCACCGCCAGTTCGCTGGCGGTGTCTTTGGACACGAAGGTGTCGTGGATAGGATCGTAACTCATGGGGGGTTCCACACGTTAGTCCCAAAGTAAGTGGAGGGATTTATGGTGAGGAATTGCTGAGGAAAAACGTGGAAATATAAATTATTTGAGGCACTTACTGTTGGGACCAGGCCGATCAAAACGAAAACCAAACGAAAACCAAAACCAACCGGAAAACGAAACCGAAGTGACGATGTGGAGAACTGCAGCGGCGCTGGTGGTGAAAACGGCCAACGGGACCTAGGGACGCTGACTGGTGGGTGTTCCGGCAGGCTGCGGGTGAAGCTTAAGCTGGCGGAAGTTTACGGTTGGACTACGTTGCACTGGCCAGTGCGGCGACAGGGAGCTGGTGGTGGTGGACCACACCGCGCAATCCGATTTGGTTGCGCGTAGTGGATGGTGAGGACTTTCACGTGAGCGGGGGTTGGAGATAGTGACGGGGGAAGGGAGGATCATCAGTTGATGATATGGTGATGTGAGGCCCTGGTGGAGGGGGCCCTGGCAGAAACTATCCACGCCATGGGCGGGGCCAGGCCAGAGTGTCATGGTTCAGGTTGGGATAGCTAGCACCGGGCGGCGTGGCGGTCTAGTGGGGCGTTGGGCCGAACGGCCAACCTCGAGTAGAGGCGAGTTCTGTAAGAGGTGCAAAGCGACTGCGTGAACTGCGTAACTGAAAATCTGGGAGGAAAATAATTGCAGTTCGCAGCAGGAGTGAAAAATGGGCACTAAAGTTCACGCGATTAGTCGATTAGTGGAAAGAATGTGTCGCACTTTGCCATACAATTAACCAATGGAATTGGTCACTACGAACTTACACGTGAGGCGGCGTCTCAGCACCGCAGGGCTGGCACCGTAAGGAGAGCGAAAGGAAGTGAAACGACAGGCGATTGTTAGGCGATTGTTCCGGTGCCGATGCAGTTGATGCATCTAATGCATCAAATTCATTTGCTGGGCGTGGCAGTGGTTGCACATTGTCCCACCCAGTATTGTAGACATGCCATCAGTAAGCCTGTTGCTTGTGGTGCTGGTGGTTGCTGGGTGGTGTTGGGTGCGTTGGGGCCTGGGAAAGGCTTATTGTGATGGTGGAGACTGGAGGCCGTAAACGTGCTATCTGGAAGCACTTCTTATCTATACAAGGATTTTCACCAATTTCACCAATTTCGCCAATTTTACCAATTTCACCAATTTCACCAAGTTAACCAACTTCACATTTTAACCAACTTCACATTTTAACCAACTACACCAACTTCATCGATTGTGATCCGGTGGATACACAACTGCTTGGTGGAAGACCATAAGAGGGATTCTCGGGGTGGGTAGAGGATGGGGCACCTGCTGTACTGCCTCCTGACCAAGTCTCCACCCATCCCATTCCTGCTCAAGTTCTCTATTCGTGGGGGAAGTCGCACCACCCCCAGACAATAGCAGGCCACCTCAAAGAGCTTAATGGGTCTGGTGAGGCAGAGGTTTCAAGTGGAAGTCTACCCTGGCCATAAATACCGGTTTGGGGGTGTGAACTTTTTCTTGGCCCCTTGGTAGTTTGTCCCATGTCACACCTCTCGAGCCATTCATTTTCGCAGTGAGAGCTTCACCAAGTCCGGTCCCTTAGCTACAACGATCCCACCCACCACGATATCAGTTCTCCAACCATTGGTCGGTTTCAGATCAACCATGAGACTCCACTTACGTCAAATCCTCGGCTGCACTCAATTGGAACGCTTTCACATCCTCTAATCCTTCTGTTCAACTGACGGTTCCGACTTCCCTACTTGAACTAGACATACTTTCTCTGCGTAGACTCTCAGACTCCTCCATCAGTTCTCCTCCTTCATCTCAATTCTTTTACTGGTGCTCTGCTTCGAGCGATCCCGTCCTTTGCCTCCTCACTTGGCCTTGGTCTCTCTTCTCCCCTTCTTTTCATTCTCATCTCTTTCCCTTCGTACTCTTTTCTCTTCGTGTCTCTTCTCACCTTCGCAATCGTCTCCAGCTTCCTCCTACCTTTTCGCCCCGCGTATCAAAACTATCTACAAAACTATCGCTCTACACTACACTTGACCACTCCCATCTGGAACCATGTCCAAGCTTCCATGGAGACAGTTCCAGCTCTTCGACTTCACCCCCATAAGTGACCCCAACCTCCTGTCGGAAGAACCACTTTACTCTGACTCGAGTTTATCGGCCATCCATGCCACCACATCCCACTTGGCCATGGCCGTCAGCAATTGCTTCATCAAGGTGGTGGACCCCACGGACTTGACCATGAAGAAGCAATTCCAAGCGTACGAAGTGGATTTCCGCATCACCTTCATTCTGCCCGTGCCCAATTCGAACTTATTGGTGACCTTGGCAGAACGCCAAAATGCTCCCGCTTGCCTAAAGCTCTGGGACTTGAACAAACTCATTCACTTGACCAACGTGGAACCCTCCCAGGAAAAGTACAAGTTCCAGACCCAAGTTCACATCACCAATGGTGATAACTCATATCCCATAAGCTGCGTCCGATTCAATGACGAGCTCAACTGCGTCGCCGTCGGTTACACCAATGGCAAGGTCATTATTGTCCGAGGTGACTTGCTCCGTGATAGAGGCTCCAAGCAAAGAACCATCTACGAGTCGAACGATCCTATCACAGGTGTACATTTTAATAACCAGTCGGATATTTTGTACATCACCACCACTTCCAAAATTTTGACGGTGTTGACTACCGGCCGAGGACACGGAAAACCAGCCAAAATCTTATCTAACAGTACGGGGGTGGATTTGAACTGTTCGGATATTACCCCGAAAACTCAAGAATTGATCGTGGGAATTAAAACTTCCTTGAGGTTTTACAATCAAATTGCTAAAACTAATTCCATACCCTTCGAGGTAGCGAAAACAAAAATTCACTACTTAAAAAATTCCAAGAAGAACTATCTACTTATTGTTTCCTCTCTGGACGAAGAATTGACTTCAACCAGTAACAAAAAGAAGTTGGTCACTAGGATTCTCATTTTTGATTTAGACAATCAGCACTTATCATTCAACTTGATGGTCCCGAACAGTGTCATCACCAATGTGTTCGAGATGAATCAAGACATTTATTTACTTTCCAATGAAGGAGTTTTATACAAGCTTCATGAAAAGCCAATCAATCAACAAATCGAAATTATCCTTCAGAGAGATCTCTTTTCCATTGCATACACTCTTGCCTCGTCAAATAAATTACCTTATGAGACTCTCCTCCGAATTCAAAGGTTGCAAGGAGATTTTCTTTACGAGAAACAGAGCTTTGAAGAGTCAATTTCGGCATACATCAAATGCATCAAACTATTCAAAAGAAGTAGTAAAAAAGAAATCAATCCTGACAACAAGCAAGAAAAGGATGAATCAGAGGAAGATTTGGAAGATTTTGTGATGAACATCATCACTAAGTTCAAGGATGTGTCTAATATCTCGAATTTGACCAAGTTCTTGTATGAACTTTACAAATTAAACATTGCAAACAATGATCATATAACACTTCTTTTATGTTGTTACTGTAAATTAAGAATGACTGAAGATGTGGATAAATTTGTTGAAGATCTTGATTTAGATGACTCTTCCAAGCAGACCTTTCAAGATTTGAATTTCCAGTTAATTATCAATTTATTCCGGGAGTGTGGATATTTTGACCAAGTTATCAAGCTTCTATTCAAGCTCAATCAGCCAAATCATATTGTTGAAATTCAATTGAATTACCTTCATCAACCAAAGCAAGCATTGACCTTTATCAAAAGTTTACCAATAGAAGATCTTTTGATTATTCTCATTGATCATTCAAAGTCCTTATTAGACTACCTCCCAATCGAGATCACAGAATTACTCATAAATGTATTTACCGGTAAGTACAAGATCAGCGAAGAAGTGAAAGATACATTCTTGAAGAATGTTAAGCTTGAACAAGAACCTCCAAGTCACTCTCATAGCAATGGAGTAAATGAATCATTTACTTTGAACAGTTATAAAGCATTTGTTAACTATTTGTCACTTTCTACTGAAGATGGAACTTCATCAAACAATGATAAGGTAACTTCTGACGAAGAGATCCTGACTGAACCCACTTATCTTCCACCTCGTCCTAGTCTCATCTATCCGAGCTTTATGGATCATCCAAATGAGTTTGTGATTTTCTTAGAGGCATGCTTGGATGCTTTTGAGAAGTACCAAGGAAATATTAGTGACAAAGAAGAATTATTGATCACATCATTGGAAATGTATCTCACACTTGCTAGAGACTCAGAAAATGAACTCGAATGGAAGGATAAAGCGATTGAATTGGTGCAGACCAATTCCGATTACTTAGATGATTCTTCTCTATTATTGCTTTCTCATATCTATGAATTCAAAGAAGGAGAAACATTTTCTAAGCAAAAAGCTGGCTTCGAGGAGAGTCTTTTCACAAGTTACGAAATTTCTGAAGATGTGGAAGGTTGCTTTGGTCTAGTCAAGCAATATGGTGATGAGCATCCTGAGTTATACAAAATGATGCTAAAGTTTATTGCCTCCAAGAAGAAAGTATTTGATCAGGTTTCAAGACAAGATTTCCGCTACATCTTGAACAAAATTGAGAAACATAAAAGCATGAACCCACTTGAACTTATCCAAGTGTTAACCAGCGGACAAGACAACGAGTTCATTACCTTGGGACTTATCAAAGACTATCTCATCGATTACATAGACAACCAAACGAAGGAAATTAACAATAACGAGAAGTTGGTGGGATACTACGAGTCCGAGTCCACCAAGAATTCCGTCAAGTTGCCTGAACTAACCTCCAATCCGTTTATCATCAACAATAATAAGTGCTCGGAGTGTTTGTTGAAACTTGATTACCCAGTGATCCATTTCAGATGCAAGCACTCCTTCCATCAAAAATGCCTCAACGAAAACTTGATCGCCTCAGCTGCTACTGGGGATAATGCCGAACACGCATGTCCGCTCTGTATCAATGAGATCGATGAGATTAAAACAATCCGCCAAAATCAGTTCAAATCCAAAGAGAACATCGAGGTTTTCGAAAGCAACTTGAATGAGAGTAAGGACAGGTTCAAGTACATGACTGAATACCTTGGAAAGGGAGTGATGGAAAACGAGTCGGTAACATTGATGAAGTAGATCTACTTCGTGCGCGGGCTCCGAATTTTCGCAGTCATTTTCTGAAACAAGTCTGGCGGGTTCTTGTAGTATAAGAAGTAATACGGTACAATAGATAGAAGAACAAAAAATGATTCCACTACGTAGAAGTGTACGATCCATAGTTGGGAATAGTAGTGGCGGAAGCACGGCGTCAAATAGGTCAATCTGGACAATAAGTCCCGATGCAATCGTGAGCACTCATACATCTCAAATTTCAAGTGAAGATCGATATTGTCCATCTTGGCTCAAGCATTCAAGTAATCTGGGCCCTTCGGGCGCTCATTGGGCTGCTAGGGGTACCAATACAGAGTTAAGCCGGTCTCGCTTGCTAGGATTTTTGGTGGAAAACGCACAATTCATGGAACAAAAATTGGAACTCTACATGCGCCATTTGGAGCCCGAAATCAGTTCACTACTATTGGAAGAGTTTAGCTCGATTGAGCATGAATTTCACCTCTTTTTGCATGCTTTGCTAACGTTGTTGAATGTTGGACATGATACAATTTGTATGACCATCGCGCAGATGGACTTACGGGTGATACCCATTGGAAAGATGCTACACGACCATATTTTGGGTAAGCCCAGTTGTATGCGGCTGTTTGTTTCCCTCCACCTTACTCTTCCTTTGAAAAACACAATCATTGACACCATTGATGTGGAGTCCACTCGGGACGACTTGCGTTCGGTGGTGCGATACCCACTTGACCAGATATCCACCATCCCCAAGCTTCTAGTCGACTTGATCAACGGCAAGGGCCCTGATCCGGTGGATGAGTATGAGAAGAACGCCTTGATGAAGGCATTGCGCCAGGTGAACCTGATTCTTGGGATTGTTCATGGCATTCCTACCCAGGACCTCATTTCCAGACAGGAACAAGTCCACCTCACCCCCGCCATAGTGGAGAAGCATTGCCGTCCCCACATGCCCCCCAGGAGGGACGCTAGGGGCAGGGAGTATCACTCCTTCCCCTTAGATGGAAAAGATGGAATTGCGGAGCCTTGGCGACGGTTGGGACCGTTACGGTTGTTTGGTCGTTCGTTGCACTCCTCCCACCAGCTTCGGGGAGTTGGGTGCAAATTTTCCACACCTCCGAGCAAGAGCAAGCAACTTGGGGGCAATGAGGGTCCAAAACAGGTACGACAGAGGCACATGGCGCAACTCCAGCGGCTTGTGGAACTCATGGAGCTTCACACCGACGTTATATGGGACCTTGTGGAGCAACAGCTCCGCTGCAGTGTCACATGGACCAACACCAAGGTGGAGCAACGATCACGCGACCATTTTCTAGGGTCCATATACGAGAGCTTCGAGGAAAAGGTCCAGCACCAGCTCCACCTCACCAGCGTAGCCATCGAGCAGTACCGCCATCTCTCGGCCAAGGTGATGGAGGGGATGGAGTTGATAGACACCAAGCGCCCCGAAACGGCGGAAATCATCGCCTTTGGCGAGCTTGTGGCACGCCAGTTCGTCCTAATTTCGCTGGCGTGGTACCGCCAGCTCGGTCGCAGCAACCACGTTCACCACCCGGACTCCATTCTCTGGGACTACCACCATGCCATGGCCGTGGCGCGTGCCGTTATGAGGGCGATGTGACGTGGCCCAGACGCCGTCCTCGCTTGTCCAAAACACCGTCCTCGCTTGGCCCAGACACCGTCCTCACTTAGCCCAGAACACACTGCCAGGGTCCTCTTCTCAGAGCATTCAGCGCCCACTGCCACTGGTACCGTTGGCCGTTGTGCAGTTGCGCGATACCGCAACCTAAACCAGCTAAACGGGGCCTAAACCTGCCTAAACCAGACAGCACCGCGGTGCAACCTGCGTGGCCACGCGCCACCACGGTGGAAAGTGGCCATTCCCGAGGAATCACCCCGAGCGTCCCGTGGCAGCCATCCACACGCGTCCACCAACCACTACACCTTCCACTCGCTTTCCTTCCCCGTGCACCCCAAACCGCCAGTGTTCCCTGCCTCCAAACAACCTGTGGCGTCTCTCCCTTGCCCTGTGACGTTTGCCCTTTACCCCTCGGCCTTTCGGTGTCGCCCTGAGCTCCTGAGCTTCTCAGCCTCCCGCTGGAAGCCGCATCCCCCTGCAAATCCACACCACACCACCCCTGGTAGTGTCACAAGACGATTGCTGCAGGCTCACGTGAGAAAGTCGTCAAGGAGAAAAATTTCACCCAGGGGCGCCATAGCCGATAGTGTCGGTATCTCGATTGTGGTAATCTTTTGATCCCGTCGCCTCAACCACTTTTTTTTGCCTTCAGTCAATTGTCAGTAAATTAACCCCATCGCCGACCATGAGCACACACACCACTGAAGCCGACCAGCACCTTATCAACTTGTTAACCTGGAAAGACCCTGTCAAGACCGGAAAGGTCTTCGGAGGAGTGATCGGAGGATTGGTGATTTTCAAGACCATCAACTTGTTCACCATCTTCTTCCGTTTGGCATACCTCGGTTTGTTAGGTACGTAATTCGCCCATTGACCCCATCTGCATTGCCCCACTAACATCTAGTCTCTGCTGCTGCCGAGTACGCCGGTAAGTTTGTCACCGGCCAGGGATTTGTCACCAAGTACAAGCCCTCGGTTTCCTCCTGCGCCAAAAGATTCAATGACCACTGGTTGCCCCTCGTGGCCGAGTTCAACTTGAAGGTGGAGGACGAGTACCAAAAGATCGTCTTCTCCCACGACATCGAAACCACCTTGAAGGCCGCCGGTGTCTCATACGTCTTGTACAAGCTCACCTCGTGGTTCTCCTTGTTCTCCTTGATCACCGCCACTGTTGTGTTGGTGTTCACTGCCCCAGTCTTCTACCTCAAGAACAAGAAGCAAATCGACGCCTTGGTTGCTGAATACTCCAGTATTGCCAGAGAAAAGACCGCCGAATTCACCAAGGTTGCCCACGCCAAGGCCGCCCCAGTGATTGAAGACTTGGTCAAGAAGACCGGTCCAGTCGGTGCCTTCATCTCCTCCAAGTTCCCTACCAGAACCGCCGGCTCCACCGTCGGTGACTCCAGAGCTACCTCTTTCGGCACCGGTGCTGATGCTTCTCTCAAATCCAAGATTGACGAAGAAGTCGCTAGCGCCACCTCTACCGGCGCTACCAAGTTCCCAGAAGTCCCAGCCTCTTCATTGAACGCCCACACCACCGAAGACATCGTTGAAGAAATCAAGGAAGCCAAGGAACAAGCCATCCACGCTACTCCATCTGACTTCTAGGTTCTTTTTTTCAAATGTTCAAGAATAGAAAGAATGGTTTATCGACGGTTTAATTTGAGGCTACAGTAAACTAACCAAGTCTATCTTGTTCAACCTTTTTTTTAACTTGCGTTGTGTTTCTGAAGTATTATTTATTGCCCACTTCAACAGTTGCTTGTATATTATTTTTGCTACCTGTTGTAATATACACTGTGTCTAATCACATTCTTCTGGTGTAGGTACTCTTCTAAAACAAGCAGTCCACTTGGAGCCCTTGTTTCTGGTGACTTTTTGTCCTTCTTCGGTAGAGTTGTACATAATAGATACACATTTATCTTGTTCTTCCCATTGCTTGTCCAATCTTTCGAACATTGGGTGCTCTTCAAGGTGCATTACCATCCAATTGTGCAAGTCCTCGACGTCGGTAATGGTGTATATCACACCTCCTTCCTTCAAAACATAGGCATACTCCGACAAGAGAGTGTTGGTGATGATTCTGGCCTTGTGCTTTCTCTGCTTGAAGTGGGGGTCGGGGAAACAGAAGAACATCTTGGAGAGTTGACCCTTGCTGAAGAAGTTGGGCAAGAACTTCATGGCGTTTCCTCTCAAAACCGATATGTTTTGGAAATTCACCTCATCGTCCTTATGTTGTTCTCTCAATGCAATGATCCTGTCTTCGACATATTGAGTAACCTGGACACGGATTTCCATTCCCAAGATCAAGGACTGGGGAAATTCTGGAGCCAACTTGGTCATCAACCCTCCGTATCCACACCCTATGTCGGCAATCTCCACCTTGGCCAACATGGCCTTGGTTTCAGGGTCTTGGAATGCTGGATATAACTTTTCCCATTTCATGTCATCTGGGGATCTTGGGTACTCCAATCTGTGGTCTGAAAATGGATTGGAATGGGCTCTTTGTCTGTAGAATCTCTTCCTTGGTAAAGAGACCTCGTTCTCGTCACCATTTCCACCAGTGCCCTCATCGAATCTGGCATGCTTCAACTTCTTTCTTGTTTCCTCCTTGTTGGTTCTGTACAGTCTTCTCTTGGTTTCGGCCTCTTGTTGCTCACGCAACTGGGTCTCCCTGTCTTTGACTTCGTTGGACATGATTTCGTTATTGGTGAGATGAGCCAAATTTTTCAGATAAAGCGCATCAAAAATCCATCCCCATATGCGTAGTGAGGATAATTCCCCTGGAAGGAAACAACACAGAATAAGATCATCTTTCAGTTAAAGGGTTCCAGCTCGTGTGAGCACCCTTATTATGCTGTAGACGTTGGCTCCGGGCATTTTTAGCCAAAATAGGTGGTTGGTCAACTAGAAATTCTGTTTAATTAATGCATTATATACAAGCTACTCTTCGTTAGGATCAATATCCTTTCTACGCTCCTCCAAGGTGAGGTACAACACGTTGGAGGCAGACTCCAATGTTCTGACCAAGCCGGCACCCCCCAAAACCGTAAGCAAACCGGCCAATTGGCTGTTCAATTGGTCCTTGGTTGGCAAGTCCTTGAACTTGGTGATTTCGCTGATGTCGGCAAAAGAGGTCTCAACACGGGCTCCCACAATGAACAACTTGTCCTGGAATCCCTTGACGATTTTCAACACTTGTGCCACGGCGCTAGGGTCACTCTTTGGCACGGTGATTAATGCCGTTGGTCCATGCAACAATGGTTGCAATGGATGTTTGACTTCCTTGTTCTTCTTTGTGTTGACGGCGGCGGCGGGGTCCTGCTCGTGAGCCGATCTCAAGTAAACTGTGTAAATGTTGTTTGCAATCACGTTGTATTGGGCACCTGCCTTCTTCAATTCGGATCTGAGTCTCTTGTTGTCGACCTTGGGTATGTTGTTATGGTGGGCGTATATCACGATTTCGTTGTTATCATTGAGGTATTTGTAGTAATCCATCAAGAAGGTTTTTCTAGACAAAACTGGTTTGGCGGTGGATCTACCTTCCAAATTGAATATTGGTGACTGGGCCGAGTCCGTGCTGTATGAGGATGCTGGAACCACAAATCTGGCGGACATGTTGATGGCCGCGGCTCTTGGAAAGCCCGCCACTATGCCGCCTCTAAGGCTGGAGAGGTATTGAGCCAACATCGTCTTGGTGCTGTGGAGTGGATGTCGATGTAGTGTAATTTTTCACTTGATTTTCCCCAGCCTGCGCACGACTGACAGTTACCTGAGAGTGTATTGGTGGGAAGGCACGACCAAATAAACTTGCAACACTTTGCAATAAACTAATACCGTAAATGAACAAGAACTAGGAGCTTAAAGGAAACAGGACTTTTAAGCAATTCATTTGCCTATTACAATTGGGCCCTCTTCCCCTACTTCACCGAACTAGCGATTTTCTGCTCAAGCTTTGGCAGTTCTCGCAGCTGCAATCATATATACATCAGACAAATTCGGAAAAAGCACTTGAATTAAAACTCCCCCAAATTGCTAGGATTGAGATTATTCTGGATATATCACTATATGGACTGACATCACTTCCTGGAAAAATAAAGAGACAATTTGGACCATAACTTCCCAATCAACTGACCAGTAACAAATCTCACACGCCAAGGCGACACTACCAACCTCTCGACCCTTAGACAAAGTCACGTGTGGGATACAGTTAAATTTTATTCCATCGCCACTTCCCTATACCACTTAATGCTGACTTGACAAAATTTACACGGATTTGAATATGAAAAGTAATGAAGTAACGTTGAAAGGAGTGACTGCTGCAAATTCTGGTACTAAAAAGAGAAAAGCAGATAAGATGGATGAGACCCTGGAAAGATCAACTTTGACGAAGAGCAACAACGAAATCGGATTGATTGAGGTTCAAAAATTGGAGTACAGTACAAGAACTCTTCAAAAAAGTGTTAAATTGATCGTCAATGATGCGCCCGATGTTTTGGAACTTGAAAAGATAACTAAAGCAGCATCTACAAACCCTACGGTCCGGTCGGAATTGGAGCAAAATAAGTTGCTTCATTTGGCTTCTCAATTGAAGACGAAGCATAAGTTGGGAGAGCTCAAGCTCTTCGATGAAATTCTTGATAATCACGTCCCTATTTCGGAAGATGAGAGAGCCAAATTAGAAACCGAGTTTAAGCAATCGGAAGAGAAAGTCGAAATTGATATTCCGTATCTTACGTCCACCCTGGTCATTTCTCAAAATGGTACAGACGGTGATATGCCTACTTTGCCCGTCATTCATGATCCCCATTTATACGAAAGAGTTTTTATTCATAAATCCACCATCAACCTGAAATCTTATATGCAACAAGATGAATTAATAAACCAACATAATGAAAGATTGGAGTTTTTAGGTGACTCTATTTTAAATAATTTGGCTACTTTGATCATTTACGATAGATTTCCAGGTGCCTCTGAGGGTGATTTAACCAAGATCAGATCGCATTTGATTGATAACAATTCCTTGAAGGAATTTTCCTTTGCCTATGGATTTCACAAGAAATTGAGAGCAAACATCAATGAAGATATTTTGAAGCTGAGTGACCAGAAGATCTACGCCGATATTTTTGAAGCTTATGTTGGAGCCTTGGGAATCGAAAGAGGTTTAGATTTTCAGGGTATCAAGGACTGGTTGGCTAAGTTATATGAGAAGAAGCTTTTGAAATATGACAATGAATACAACATCCAGCCGCTCAACAAAGATGCTAAAACCGAGTTGTATTCGGTTCTTGGGACTGCACAATTTCACCCCACATACCACGTTATTTCTAAGGGAGATGGTACCGATCAACCTTATGAAATCGTGTGCAAAATGGGCGAAGACGTATTGGGATACGGAACTGCCAGCAACATGAAAGATGCAGGTTTGAGGGCTGCCATGAAGGCCTTGAACAACAAGCCCATGCTCGAAAAATATCACCAAATTAGGTTGACAACCGACAGAAAGGAATCGGTCAGGGTACCCAAAAAACCCAAGACCAACGATGAGGTAAAGCCTGCAAATCCAAAGCCCGTTCAACTTAGTTCCATCTACCCTGTTCGTGGCAGCGACGATGATCCCCTTGATCCAGATGCAAAAAACAGAATTTACGCTGAGGTGGGAAAAAGGATTGGGGAAACCCCTCAATACATCATCAGCTCCATTGAAAACGGGGTTGCTGTGGTGGATTTGAAGATCAAGGGAGTGGCTGTGGCCACTGCCAGTGACAAATCCAAAAAGAAAGCTATGACCAGAGCAGCCATGGCTTTATTGAACAACCAGCAGGCTTTAGAGCAATTGAGCAGCCATTTTGTCTAACATCTTTTTATACTTATTCATATTCAAATCTATAATTATCACGTAAGTAATCAACATGTAGCAGCATGTAGCAGCATATTTATTGCCTAAAAAAAGCTAAGTTAAGGTGGATTCAAAAAAATTGGACGAGTCCGGAGTCGAACCGGAGACCTTTCGCATGCTAAGCGAACGCGCTACCAACTACGCCACACGCCCTGGTATATAGCAAAAGAATCTGCGTCACACAGAGACTTTATTGAGCGTGTATATGCAGACGCATGCAAGTGTGTAACTGGAGTTTATAATCAGATCTTGACAAATTTACTGTTCCTGAATTTTTCTAAAAAATTTACAGAAAGTGTTAAATGAACCTGAGAGACTCATCAGGAACCAAATTTCTTCTCGAGTTCAAAGAAGGGGCCTATATTCGCCTATCAGTTGTTTCACAGTACTAAGAGGTATTCTAACAGCCAAACTTCCGAATTGCAATGTCACCCAGAGAGTGCCTCTTACCCATGGTCAACGCGAAGAATTGCAGTGGATCTCGTAATATTGATCTGCGCGCGTTGCAAGCACTACCAATGCCATTACAATAGTAAATGTTACGTGATAGAAACAAAGCTTGGAATATGCCACGACCTTCGGCCACAATCTGAACCCACGACTTACCACCACAATTTGTGCTGTGTTACCAACAAATCCACCGTTTCCTGTCCGGTAAGCGGTCAGCTGACGGCATGATCTGAAGTACCTTTTTGTAGCATTGTAACTATGGTAGTCCCTGACCCCAGATTCTAGGTGGACCAGGGATTCACGCGCAACATACTAAATATTGTTATCTTCACCTAATTGCATGTTGGAAGCCAATACCTGCACTATTGGACAAACATATTAATGGACCTGGTAGACCAAGAAGAAGTGGCCACTCTCAGACAAGAGGTGCCACAAGCCACTGGTGTTTCACAGCCACAAGCTGCTCCGTCCAAAACGGAGCAGTCTCACGACCCTACCCTAAAAAACAATGTTATGAAGCCTCCTGAGCATTTGTCAGAGTTCTACTCATTCATGAACAACAAGCCTAACATACCGATGTCTCCCACTTCGAGTGAAACCTCCAAAACCTTCCAGCCTCGAGAAGAGCACAAACTTCAGCGCCACCCGTCTATGAACACGTTCACCTCCTTCTCTCCTTCGGTGCTGGATCTCTCCAACATCGTGACTTCCAAAGACTTTCACCACAACATTGCCACCTACAACAAGGTGATCTCTAAGGCATCGAAGCTCCGTCACTCTTTGCTTCAAGTCTCCGAGGCAGCTAACGAATTTGGACAGGCTTTGGAAGACTGTGTGAACGATTGCCCCAAAGTCAACAACTCCAAGGTTGTTTCGGACGGACTACTCAATGCTGGGGGATTGCAGTTCATGATCGGCAGCAACCAGCAAATCTTGAGCAAGTTGATTCAATCAAGCTTCGAAGAGCCCTTGAAAAGAGAGTTATCCAAGTTACAAGAAGAATACGATATAAACCATGGTTTCTATCAACAAGAAGTCAAACAAAAATCGGCCGTTTTGCGAGAGAAAGAGTTGGAAAATTTACGGTTGTCGAAACAGAAGACCAGAAATCTCAACACTTATAAAACAAACCTTTTAAGTTTAACCAACCAGTTGGAAGAAATAGACCGTCTCAAATACGAGTATTATCATGAGATCAATTTGATGATAGAAAGGTTTAGTCTGGAGCATCTCCTTATAAAAACAGGCTCTTTAATAAGAGCTCAATTGGAGATATTTGAGGGAGTCGCCAAGAAAGGTTGGTCTGGTGGTGGACTTGATGATTTGTTGGAGATATCCCCTGACTTATTCGAATCAAATTATGATTCTGATGATGCTCTACACCAAGACCCAATAAAGGATCGTATCGGCATCGATAAGAGTGTATCTGTCTCTACACTTAAACAAGATAAAGATGAATTGAGCTCCCCAGGCGATTCCGCCGATATAGAACGGGAAGTTGATGAAATTGTTAATGTTGATGAAGAAGATGAATATAATGGCGATGAAATATCAGAAGACACGGTAAACGGGTATAATCGACTGAAATCAGCAGGTACTGAGCAAGAGAGAGCCAATACTTCCAAGTTTACCCTTGGCTCAAAGAAACCCGGCAACGAAGAAAACCATGATGAATCGTTTTCGTTGCCCGTGGTGAATACTTCGTCATTATTGGGAGTGAAGATTAAATCTCCTGACAATGAAAGTACACCTAAGACTGATAATATGAATATTTTGGACGAATTAGACGATTAATGCAAATTGTTACATTATTATAGACTTTATTTGATTATAAAAAATGACTTAAGCTTCGATTTTTGAGGACTCTATCTTGTCATTGGAAAGCACGTTGCTGACAGTGACCGATTCGTTTGACTTAACCTTGTTTCTGAAACTTTTCATAGGTCTCATGCCCCATTTTCTCAACATTTCAATGTCTTCTTCCCATCCGTTGCACATGGTCGTCAACATCTTTTCACCAGTGAAAATAGCATTGGCTCCACACATGAAGCATAAAAACTGTTCATGCTCTTTCATGGTATATCTTCCAGCCGATAATCTAATAATCGACTCAGGCATGATCAATCGGGCTGTTGCAATTGTCTTGAGGATTTGGTCAAAATTCAATTTGCGATTCGAACCCTGGGGAAGCTTGGCCATTTCCTCTTCCATCGGGGTTCCCTTTATTGGGACCAATCTATTGATTGGTAAGGACTCGGGGTGTTTATCCATGGTGGCCAAGGTGTGCAAAAATGAGACATGATCATCTGGAGTTTCACCTAAGCCCAATATGGCACCAGTGCAGGCCAGAATTCCAGCGGCTTGAACATTCTTGATAGTGTTGAGTCTTTCATCGAAACCCCTGGTAGAAATGACGTTAGGGTAGTGTTCACGGGAAGTATCAATGTTGTGATTATAAGCAGTTAAACCAGCTGCAGCCAACTCTTTTGCTTGGTCCTCATTCACCATTCCTAAAGTTACACATGTTTCCATGCCTAACTCATTGTTAATTCTGGAGACCATCTCTGAGATCTTCTTCATTCCTGACTTTCTACCGGTCATATCTCTCCAGGCGGCGCCCATGCAAAACCTGGTGGATCCATTCTCCTTTGCAATTCTGGCTTTCTCCATGACTTCGTCGATCTTGATCAACTTCTCTGCCTTGACACCAGTATCATACCTTGAAGATTGAGCACAATACTTGCAGTCCTCGGTACACCCTCCAGTCTTGATGGAGAGTAAGGAGCACAATTGCACTTCCAGGGGGTTGTGGTATTTTCTGTGTTGTAACTGAGCCTCGTGGACCAATTCCATTAGTGGAGTATCATAGATCTCTTTGATTTGCAGTTTCGTCCACGAGTTGAGTGGCGTCAAGGTGGACTTTGCGATGTCAATTGCCCTTGCACCGGTAGCATCGGCGTGTTTAGCTTCAATATTGAATTTAATCGAGGAATCTACCCCAACGGTGTTCAGAGCCCTAAGCAGTGTAGCAGAACGGATCCATGATCTGGAACCGGTGGAGAAGAATCTAGTTTGAAGCGACATTGTTTTGACGAATAAGCACTTTCCTGATTCCTATTATTTATAGCCGCTTATCGTCCACCCACCCCCTCGGAGTAACCCCGAATCATCACAATGAATCATCCTCTTGAATCATCCGAGTCATTACCACATGGTTGAGTCTAGGTGATTACGAGTCACCACGTGCCAAGTCCACCATTCCAGGGCTGTAGCCCTAGCCATCTCGCACCACCAAATTACCCTGGCCGGAGGGCAAAGAATTTGCCTCGCGCGCACGACTTTTCATCTCGCCCAGTGAAAAGTATATCTCGGTGCGAGAAGGGAATTTTTTCTTTATCCACACTTATAGAAATGGCTCCAATTGTATGTATACTAACATAGATAAAACAGAATCCCTTTGAACGGGTTAGTGATACAGAGTTTTATTGAATTGGTAGAAGGAATTTTTTTGGAGAATCAGAGATGACCTCCTTTTTTTCAATGAAGCATTCTAGATACTTATAAAACCTAAACGCAAACCCGTCCCTGGGCTATGCTGTCTTTATCTAAGATGTACTTGTACATCTGCCGATAATAGTGCGGTAGGCTAACGGGATAGACCTCCAAGAAAGCTAAGGCTGCTAAGAAGTTCGTCGTTGACACCACTGCCCCAGTCGAGAACGGTGTCTTTGACCAAGAAGGTTACGTCAAGTACTTGGTCGAGCACATCAAGATCGAGGGTCTTGTTGGTAACTTGGGTGACGACATCTCCGTTACCTCCGAAGGTAACAAGGTTGTCGTTGTCTCCAACGCCAAGTTCTCCGGTAAGTACTTGAAGTACTTGACCAAGAGATACTTGAAGAAGAACCAAATCAGAGACTGGATCAGATTCGTCTCTGTCAAGCAAAACCAATACGCTTTGCAATTCTACTCCGTCGCTGACGAAGAAGAAGAAGAAGACGAAGAGTAAATTATTTAGTTAGTTATCCAACTAATAAATAGTTTATGTCTAGTTCTTGAGTTTATATGGGTTTTAGGTTAATTAATGTATCTGCTTTATAAACATTAGTTGTAGGAATGGGTTGGATAGTTGAATTGTAAAGCTGGCAAAGTTGAAGACAGTGCAATGTCTTAGAGTCTGTCACGCAGTTATGAAAGAGACATGCACCACACGGCGAACAAAGTCTGTCACTGCTATCTTTGCCAACCACTACCTACGCCGAAAATTATCCTGACTACATGTTCCTGTCCAGAAAACCCCATACTCTTGACTTTTGCCAAAAAATCTACAAATTTAATAGAAATTTCCAAATTCGATTTCAACCAAGACATGTCAAGTATTGAAATAAAATTTCGCCACCACCACCACCACTACAACAACAACAACAATGAAAAAACACTGTAGTACCTTCTGGACACAAGCTGATTAATAGTAGAACCCAATTTACTACATCACATAAACCACCATAAGGATGCTTTGGGACCAATACACTTTTCTATTCAACATGTCAAAGCACACATACTATTAGTTCAGGCCGCCAACCTTCACAAGAATCGGGCGTGTGGTCTAGTGGTATGATTCTCGCTTTGGGCGGAAGTTCAGTTTCTGAACGACTAACAAGCATGCGAGAGGCCCTGGGTTCAATTCCCAGCTCGCCCCCATTCTCAACTCACACGGGCGTGTGGTCTAGTGGTATGATTCTCGCTTTGGGCGGAAGTTCAGCTCCTGAACTACTGACAAACATGCGAGAGGCCCTGGGTTCAATTCCCAGCTCGCCCCTCTTTTTTACTTCTTTTGAAGAATGCTCATCCCATTTTTAGCACCCTTGCTAGTGATACCAACCCATCGCAGGCAGACAACACGTTAAAGTGCTTGCAGCATGCGCTTCCCCATACTCGGAGTTATCGTAACATGCATGTGTCAGCAATTCCAAGTTGATTTGTGGAGATGACTTCGAACATGAAACGAAAACTTCGCTTGCGTCATTGCGGGGAACCGTGGGTTATGTTACTAGAACCAGTAACCAAACATACGACCTGGAGATCGGAATGTTTGGATCAACACTAAAATAGACCGTAAAATAGGAGTGGTAGACAACACCGGTCACGGACAGTATTGGCCGGGCGAATGTGGGCCCAACCACGACACGAAACACGACACGCGGGGTGGCAGTGTTGATGTTTGGTAGTGACTGAAAGCGTGGATGTGGTGAGGGCTTTCTGGCAATGCGGCACCTACAGGGGCATTGGGGGAATTTCCCCAGTCCTCAACACTGTTTGAGCAACATCACGGCGGATGTTGCCATGCCCCGGAGGTTCCTGATTGGGCCAGGCCTCTAATCGTGACAAACGGAGTTTTGTGGTGGGTTCGCACAATGTGGGGAAGAGCTGGGGAACGGTGGAACCGCGCCGAACCATGCGTGGAATTCATGATCTAAAAAATACCAGACACTCCTGCTAGTTGCTGGGCCAGTGTAATTGCTGAGGCAGGATGCTACAGTAGGTCAACAGTAAAGTATAATAAATAATGAAGCATGAGTTTACTATGGTTAATTAGTAGGGAGATGACAGAGACCAGAGAACGGAGATGTGAAGCGGGCCTGCACGCAGGCCGTGGGGCACGACAAGAAACTTGTCATGCGGAGAAGAAATGAAGTGTCTGGTAGCAGGTTCGACGGCCCATGACGACTGGGAGGTGTGTAGGCGACTCTAGTTGGTGACACCTGCCATGGGAATGAATTATGTGATCAGCACCAGGCGCAAGATCAGCAGGGGTGGGGGTCTCGGTCAATGGCTCTGGAGCTCTGGAGTTCTGGGAGATGAAGATCGCCGGCGAGGTGCGCCGCGATGACTCTAGTTAATGTTGTTGTACATCTTGTGGCGGACAGACGACTTGAGGATGTTGTAGTTGTGGACGAAGTTGTTGGAGAACGTCACCACCAACTCGCTGAAGATCAACAACATCATGGAGATGTTGATGACGTAGTAGATCATGGTGTCGAGCAAGAGGTACACCAGCTCGAACGTGTTGGAGGTCATGGAGACCATGGCGGCTATGACGGAGTGAACAGGATCCAAGGGACTCATATTGCAAGGCGAAGGTGGAATTATTTGGGATCAAATAACCGAATCGAAGAACAACAGCTGGTACAACCAGTGGAAGTGCCACCGGGATCCCCACGCTTATATACTGAGATTCAGGTTGGTGCCCCAATGTTTTGTGTGACAGGTTGTGTGCAGCACATGCGCCATGACCATCCTGCACCCGCCGCCGGCGCGGGACGTGTGCAGGACGCACCCCGCGGACGCACGGATGTACCTGTACGCCGACCTGCCAAAAACGGCCATATGCATGGTCTCCATTAGGCACGAGGGGCAGGGGCGGGACAGCAGCCGTTCCAAATGGGGAGAGTTCCGAACCTCATGCTCTTGACACGAAACTGTCAGTTCTAGAACCGCCATTACTCGGAGAGATGGAGCTCCCATGTTGACCCGTCAGAAGTTGGCCGGTTTCAGGCACCATTCGGGAAGCGCCACACCCGACCTTGAACCCCGTGGACTCCATAGACGACCTCCAGCGTGGCTTTTGCCTCATCCAGCCAATTTCGCAGTCGCGAACTTTCACTCGGCGATTATCATGTGCATTCCGTAGGCCGTGCCCATCGCATACCAACGGTTGAGGTCAGCACGCTCGTGTCCGGCTTGACTGGGCCACGAGCCATACAGGCACAAGGACATTGCCACCGTGCCGGTCTAGCCATAGTGGTGGGTCCATTTCTATCAGGGGCTGTGGACTGGGCCACAGTGGCACTTGCACGGGCTCCTCTGACAGTGAACTTGACAGCCGCAGGTCCTGAAGCTCCCGAAGCTCGGCAGCAAGGCCTATGGCTGTTTGTCGTGGCGAATGCCCCAGAGGTGTGGGGGATGCCCCTCAGCAATGGGGCGGATTTCTCCGCTGAGTAAGAATTCAAGAAGAAACTCTGTGAGAACTCAATGGGGAAGTGTAATGAGCGAGGTTGCGAGAACCAACCACCTGGCCTTAGGCTTATCACTGCCGTCAAATGGTTGGAATACCCGCAGTCTACTGGGGTTGTAACCGGTTGCAAGTTGGTGTTTTGGCTCCGACACAGCATATCGTGAAGAACAAAGGGTCTGGACCCACCGCCAGAACCTCTAAGTAATTGTTGTTTGATTGCAAGGAGGCGTTATCTCGCTTGCACGCTTCCCTGCACGGTACCCTGCACGGATTCCGTGCAAACGGAACATGAGCCTCGGCACCATCGAGCGTTGTACCGTCTCCCCCGTCACCACTTGAAATATTCCGTGGATCGTCATATTGGTGGAGTCAAGGCCCAGGGTCTTTCCTGGCCAATTTACCGGCAAAATCCACCTCTTTCCACCGTCTTACCACCGTCTCTTCATTTCTGCACATGAATTTGGTGTGTAGTGACAAACCACGTTTGTGAGCAATGTATGGCCGATGATTGCTGAAAAGTTTCTATCTTATTGTCCATCAGGCAATATCCGATTTAGTAAAGATGTCTGCGTCATAGATGCATGTAATAAACCTCTACTCTCACGACATTCGACATTCTTTATTGCTTTTCACTTAGTAATTTAATGGTGCATCCCTTACAAATTGGCTATACCTGGAGTGATTCACCTGGTTTGGTGCCGGGAAAACCCTCGGGTTGAGCTATAGAGGCTGAATTCGACAGCTAGCGTTTCTGGGAGTAGGTTTCACCTTTTGGGACCTCTCGAATGGTGTAAGTTACGTTTTGATTGGATCGTACCACCGGAAGCCATGTATATCCTACAACTTTCTTCTGATATTGCTGAAAATCTATTCGTTACTTAGCTTTGAATTTTATTTGGTCAATTCCGATTTGACCCATCCTTCTAATCCCCCCTTGACAATAATGTCTTGTAAGTTTGTACCCAATTCTCCCACTTTTTGGTTCAAAATGAGGTTGCCTTGCGAGTCAGCCACAAACACTTGGGCCTTGGTGACATCCCACTTCAAGAACCAGCCGGTACGAATGGTCAATTCCTGAGATCCTTGGTGCTTTTCTCTCAACTTGTTGATCAAATCAGGAATTTCCAAGGTCAATAATGCGTTGTTGATGGCGTTTCTGGAGAAAATATTACCAAAGGAGCCTGCAACAACCAACTTCATACCTCTTGCCAAAATACAAGTGGCAGCTTGTTCTCTAGAAGAACCGGTACCGAAGTTGTAACCGGAAACGATAATGTCTCCTGGCTTGGTCTTAGAGTGGAACTCACCATCGTAATTTTCCATACAAACCTCAGCCATTCTCTCTTTACTCACATCGTCTTGGTAAGTGTACTTACCAGGGTAGATACCATCAGTGTTGATGTTGTCGGCATTACAAAGAATTAACTCACCCTCAATAGACTTAGGGAAACCAGCCAAAACCTCAACGGCAGGTGCTTCACCATCTTCAATTTCCACCTCAGTTTCGGTGGTAGGTACCGATAATGATTTCACAATTTCAGGATTGGCAGGAACTGGCTTTCCTTGCAATTCTTCAGGTCCACCAATCTTACCCAAGACAGCAGAAGCGGCCACAACTTCTGGCGAAGCCAAGTATGCCAAAGCATCTTTAGAACCCATTCTTCCCTTGAAGTTACGGTTGGTGGCAGAAATACCCACTTCACCATCCTTTAACAAACCAGCACCCAATCCGATACATGGTCCACAACCAGCAGGCAAAGGAATGGCACCGGCATCAATAATATCTTGCCAAGCTCCACTGGCTTCGGCATCCTTTTGAACATTGGAAGAAGCAGCAGCAACATAGAACTCAACACCATCAGCGACCTTGTGACCTCTAATGATATCAGCAGCAGCCTTGATATCACTTAATCTGGAATTAGTACAAGAAACGAGGTATGCTTTGTTGATTGGAATCTCTTGCTTAGACAAGTCGTGCAAAGGAGTTGAGACCTTGACTGAGTTAGGTCCAGAGACGTATGGAGACAAAGAAGACAAATCCACCACCAAGTGCTTTGCGTAAACCGCATCGGAATCAGATTGAAGCTTGTTTTCCTCCAAGTGCTTGATAGTGTCATTGTTCACTCTTGGATGAGGTTGGGGCAACTTTTCAATTCTTTGGTGGTAAAAGTCGAGCAAAACGTCATCCACTGGGAACAAACCAGAAAGGGCACCCCATTCAGTAGTCATGTTGGCAATAGTCAATCTGTAGTCCACCGACAATTTATTCACACCTTCACCGGTGAATTCGATGGCGTGGTTCAACACTTCATCGTTGTTGAAGATACCACACAATGCAACAATCACGTCCTTTCCTGTGACTCCACGTGGAAGCTCATTGATCAACTCGACCTTGGCCACGGGAGGAATCTGCCACCAGGTCTGGCCGGTGGCCCAGATGGATGCAGCGTCGGTTCTGACAATGGGGGTACCCAAAGACCCCACACCTCCATAGGTATTCGAATGGGAGTCGGATGCCACAGTCAAGTTCAAGGGGAACGCATAACCTTCCTCGATCATGATTTGATGACCAATACCTCTTCCAGCGGGATAAAAGTCGATTCCTTGCTCTCCGGCAAACTTTTCGATATTGGAATATTTCTCCAAGTTCTTATCTGACTTGTTCTGGACGTCATGGTCCAAAGTACACACGATTTGCTTGGGGTCCTTGACCTTGGTAGCTCCCAATCCCATAAACTTAGTGGCCACAGGCCACGAGTTGTCGTGGGACATGCAATGTGCTGGTTTGATGGTCACATAGTCTCCACTGTATACCTGCTTGCCTTGAGGTAAGCCAATGGAGTATTTTTGAACGATCTTTTCGGTCAAGTTCTGGCCCCTGCTCAAAGAGGCCGTGGATGCTAATCCTCTAGCAGGTAATCGTAACAAACGAGTCATGTTTTGAGGAAGAAACCAGGTGTGAGAAGTGAAAAGCGATGAGTGAAAAGTTCAAGTGAAAAGTCACTGGATCAGATTTAGCGGTTCTCCAGATTCTGCGGCTAAGGATGAGTCAGACACTCCGGAGCGCTTAGCATTGGTCAGATAAGGCACGAGACCGGTGCACACGTGACGATAACCAGAGACTGTGAACCCTGACTGTGGGACATGTGAAGATAGGCGGAAGTGTGCTTGGGACGGTTCAGGCTGCTGAAAGAGGTTCTGGGACCATTAGTGCAATCCAAGGGCTGGCTGGAAGGCTTAATGGCACTGTGTTCGAGTTTCAGGGTCCGCTAGCCCACTTTCAGGGAACTCATTCAAGAAAGTCACGTGACCATATGTTAAGCAGTGGGCTGTATGCTGGCCCAGTACAATATCTCCGCCAGCAGACGCATACATGAACCCAACTGCTACCCTGATGTTCTCTGTGTGCTCCACCACCGTTGCCGCCGCCGGTGACACCGGCACCGGCCATCTCCAGCTTTCCCCAGACCACCAGTCACGTGACGCGAAAGCTATCTTGCGATTTTGACATTTTCCACTGTAATGCTTTTGGAACTTCTGGCCGTGGCCATTGCCTCGTCGTATGTGGTCAGCATATACGTAAAACAGCCTGCCAATGTCCGTCTCAAGGACCGCAACGAGCCCATCGTCATTCGCCATCGTTTGAAGCGAGTCTCCATGCTCTGTGTGGCGTGGATGGTGGTTGTTCCCTGGTTGATTCATGCCTGCGATGGAACCACATGGGCAGACACGCTCAAGCAGTTGGGCTTGGTTCCGGGGCTCGGATACAACAGCCTCTGGCAAGACTTCAGCGGCATTCTCCAGAGCCTTGGACTCATCTTGGTGCTATACTCCGGCGTCCTCTTTGACTACTTCCTTAGCGAACCACAAATTGTCGAAGACTTACGCGCCGGCATCTTGAGCCTTCATGGGTTCCGAGACCACCTTTTTGCGCCATTCACAGAGGAATTGATCTACCGAAGCCTTGTGCTCACGGTGGTGTCACACAGCAGCTCTAAACACTCGTCATTGGCCTGGACTTCTCTCTTGTTCGGCATAGCGCACGTTCATCATGCCATGATTCTTTTGCGCACCACCAAGCTCCCCAAGGGAATGGTGGTGGCCAACACCGTGTTCCAGACCACCTACACCACGCTCTTCGGGCTTTTGGCCAACAGGCTCTTTTTGCAACACCACACGGTGTGGAGCCCTACCGTGGTGCATGCGGTGTGCAACGCGTTGTCGTTTCCTCCAGTGCAAGTGGAGGGCCTGGCGATGTATCGCGCATGTTACTATGTGCTCACTTTGGTGGGGGTGGTCGCATTCTATCGTCTCGTGTGAGCACCTCTCGAGTGAATACGAGCGAAGCAGAGGCCCGATGAGACGGCAGGTCGAAGACATGGGGCTTTGCTCCCTTGGCCACACTAAAATGGGTTAACACCGCCCACTGGACACATTGTGCTAATTTGCTAACTATGAATATGGCACATCCAGTTGTTTCTCCCGTACTGGGGCACATAATGGGCGGTGCCAATGGGGGGATGGTGGGGGGAGGATGAAGGGCAGGCAGCGGTGAGGATCACTGCTGAACCAGCGAACTCCACAGAAGGCTACCACCAGGCACCCGGGTACGGCTACAATAAACAGTGGACATGGCGCAGCCAGGCACAATACTCTCGCACCGCGAGGATTGGCACTAGTGCATCACCATAATAAGATGCATGGCCTCACAAAACCCCGGTTGCCGGCCTCTGTCTATTCACGGTCGACAGGTGCTGCCCCCTACTGCCCGACACCCGTCCCATCACCAACCACCACGTACCATCTCCCCCGGCCAACAACCCCGTTGCTCGTTCCAGGTGGTGGTTTTGAGTCCTCCGATCAATTAGACGAGTGCCCGCACCTGCTTTTCGCGCACCCTAGCCGAATTCATGTCATGGCCCAGTGGCCTCCATCCACTACTGTAGTAGTTCTGGCGTAGTGCTATCGCCACCACAAGCTGTTACCTCGTCCGGATCCCGGCCAATTTTGCCCGTTGTCCCGGCGCCCAGCCTGTGGTTCATGGCCTTTTTCTTTGCCCTTCCCCTTTCCCTTTTCCCCTGTTCCCTTTTCTTTCTCATATTCCCAACCCATTTTGTCCCCCCACACACGACTTGCGTGTTGATTTGATCTGTTCTTCACTATAGTTTTGGCGAATTGTTCACGTCATTGCCAGCGTTTCACCGTGTTCCTGCCGTCTGCACCGTCCCGTTGTCCTCTGACTCTGCACTACAGCTCGAATCCCGAAGCCCAAGTCATTGCTCCCACCCAGCACTGCACATTGCTCCAGCAGATCCGTTGTTGGCACGCTTTACCGTCTATTTGGCACTTCCGCCTGCTTAGCTCCTACCCGTTGGTGACCATCCCCACCAATTCCGTTATTTTGCCTCGTTAACTGGGCCCTTTGATCCGCCCGATCCAGCTGCCGTTCTTTCTGCACACTGGCCGTATTTCACCGTCCCAAGGCCCCGATCAGTACTGTTTGTTTGATCTTCCACTACGCCCACCCACCTATTTTCAGGCCGTGACTTCCACCAAAAGCCCCAAAACACTCCAAACTAACACCCACACCGATTTGGTCTGCTTTTCATCCCCATCCTGTCCATTTCTCTTGAAGATCCCCCACAACCATGCACCAGAACACCAACTATGAATCCGCCGTTCAGGATATAGAACAGGAGAAGAAGATGGTGGCGGCCTTGAAGAGGTTGTCCATCGGCAACATGATGAGCTACGACCCCGACTTGCCCATGGAGAACGTCGACCAGCAGATGCGCTACCATCAGGCCTTGGAGGAGGCTTCCTCCTCCCCACCCAGCATTTCATCCTCCAACACCTCCCCCACCCCCAACCTGGTTAAGTCCATGAGAAGGCTCTCGTCGTTGTCGCGAAAACTGTCATTGAAGAAGGAGTATTCCGAAGACACCGGCAACGAGTCCGACGAGTTCTTCGACGCTGAAGACGATCTCATGGACAGCTCCAATTCCCTCCTTTGGGTCCCTGCCAATTTGCACCCCGAAGTCAATCCCGACAAGTTCAAGATGCATGTAAAATCCGCCGTGGAAGAAATTATGGAAAGAAAACTCAGTCGAAAGAGCTCGCTTTCAAGAAAGTCTTCTCTTGGCTCCAATTCCGTAGCCCAAGAAGATTCCTCAGAATCAACCATCCCTGCATTAGAAGAAGAGAAGAAGGAGCAAGAAGCAAAAAGAGAATCGTTGCTACAACAATCAAACAGATTCAGCAACCCTTCATTACGTGATTTAACGCAAGAATTGGAACAGCTTTCGAAATTGGCCGGAATGGACGCCAACGATGCAGTCACATTGGCCAGAACTTTATCAACCTCTTCATTAGGCTATACTGACGTTGAAAGACTTGCCATGGATGAACTAAGTGCATCTCCCCACACTTCCCCACTGCATTCTCCAAGAAGAAGAAAAAGTACCAAAAGTATCGATGAAGGGGATAACTCAGATGATGATACCTCCATCGAGCCCGATTCACCCACTAGAAGAAACGAATTGAGCGGGGGTAATTATCCAGTATCTTCTACTCTTAATATTCAAAGAAGATTGCAACAGCAATTTTTTCCAACTCTGTCTGAACAAGATGCAAATCAGTATTTTGCAAGGCAGGAACGTTCCGCCAACGATTTCTCATTGAAGAGAAGTAGAAGACCAGATTACAGAAAACCGGTATCCACCACTCCTACATTATCCTCTGGTTCCAACCTACAGCAGACAAAACATGGAAAGCTCGCAGAGCTTAGAAATAACTTGAACGCCAGTTTCGGTACAGATATGATTGGCCAGAAGGAAGGATACAGTAACAAGTCATCCACCTCTCATAAGAGTTACGATAAGAAGAGCTCTCGGGATTCTCAATTGTTATTCAGTTATAGAAATCCAAATGAGCCACAAACTCACAAACCTTCCGAAAAACCTTCTAAAAACATATCACTCGATACCGGATCTCCTTATCCTTCTTCAGCTACTTCACATAATTTGGAGCAACAATTGAATCCAAAATTCAACAGTCAAAATTCCACAGCAAAAAGAATCTCACGTATTAAGTCAGTTCAGCCCGGTATGGAATCGGAAAAAGCAAGACCACGTCAAGCTCCTCCAAACCAACCGTATCCAGGAAATGATTTAAATTATGTTCCTTCCGCCACATCGAAGCACAGAAGTCACCAACAAGCCCCACAATATGACAATCAAATTCCTCAACATTCTCAACAGCAGCATCGTCGTCACCATCATAGATCCTCGGAAAGATCTTCGAAGCCAATGGATCCTGCTCAGGCTGAAGAAAGACGAAACAGACGTCATCACCGTAGTCATCGAAAGGGTGAACATCAAAAACTGTTACATCAACCATATGTGTCAACTCCTTCAATGAATGAAAAGTCACAGCAATTGAATCAGAATTTAGATTTGTTAAGATCTGAAATCAATGAATTCAAGGAAAGTTTGAATAAAAATGAACCGATTGCAGACAAGATACCATATCTTTCAAACCAACCTATGAACGTAAAGCAAACTCCTGTTAGTTCAGGACTGAATGAAGATTTTAGTTTTGAATTAAGCTATCAGGATCTTAGTTACGAGGACACATTAGGAATTGAAAGAGAAGCTTTGAATGAACTTGGAAGGAACAGAGGAAGTAAAACGAATATTCTTGATTCAGAAAATGAGCTTTTGAAGGAAATTGATAGGAATCTTCAAATCAATCAAGATAATCATTATCCTCAATTCAATGGACAGCAAATCATTCCAGAAAAGAAAGAATCAAAGCCATCCCTGAGAGATAATCGCACTAGTTCTAAAGATATGCGTCGTGATAGGGATGTACGTCGTGAAAAAGATTACCGCCAAGATAACAGAATTGGTCATCAAGATCAATATGCTTCAAAAGATAACCGTCAAGATAAAGCTGAACATCGTAATGAACGTGGTGGCAGACGTTCAGACCAAAGAGACTTACGCTACAGGAATAACGATAGTCCTGATACAAGGAATCACATTGAGAATAGAGAGAACATGAAACAAAGATACCCTGCTCAGTCCGAGCCAATCACCAGAGGAAATGAACATAGATCTCAAGTTGATCAAAATGGACAAGAACCAATTTTCAATGCTTCCAAGCTACAATCACCACCAGATAGTTATAGACACCAGACTCCTAGTCCCGAGCTCATAGATGATTCAGGTAGAAATGATCTTATTACCCAACATGTTAAAGAGCCACAAGCAGAAAACATTGATTCTTCATATCCTTCACCCAATATCATTGACCCATCAGGACCAGTTGTTAAGCAACGGGTTGAGGAAATGCAAGTTGATAATGATGTATTAGATCAGAATGAATGGGTCGAACCCGTGGAGACACCTACACAACTCGAGGATGAATCATCCAAGTTTGATACCGAAAATGTATTCAATCAAAAGCAGTCCATGGAGAGTCAAAAGAGTTTACCTGTTTCTAAGCAATCAGTTGATAATATTTTCCCACCTATCTCAGAAACTGATACCTCAGATGAATCCAGCCTTGAAACTTCTCCAACGAAGGCAGTCAGGAAAAAGAAATCTTTCGGATTATTGCAGAATAATTCATCTGCCTCAGTGGACTCTAACAACAAGAGTCCAACGAAGAAATTAAAGAAGAAAAAGTCTTGGCCATGGATGAAAGAGAGATCAGTCAGTCTCTCTTCAGTAGAAAACAACAACTTACCTACAGTGGACGAGTCACCATCTCCTTCCAGATCAGTCTCTACCCCTGAAATCTTTGTTAGACCGGATGAAGAAGAATCTAAGTCGAAAGAGGACAATAGACAAAAGCCAAGGACCTCAACTGAAGGAAAGGAAAACATGATAACGAAGTTATTCAAGAAGAAAAAGCACCAGGCACAAGTCACAGGGGATCTTGTTCATAATGATTCTAAGGACTCTGGTGTAGTAGTTGATTATGAATCAGATGGGGAATCCAAGAAGAATCGTAAGATGCATTCTGGAATTTTCAAAAAGAAGAGCAAAGCTAAGCTTGTGGAAAGAGAGCTCAAGGAAAGTGAACAAGATGAAATTGTTTCTCAGTTGAGCCTGTCAAAGCAGTCAAGATTGTCTAACGAAGTAGGAAAAGAAGAGACGACTATTGCATCCAGCAGCGAGAAATCAGTGATCAAATCTCAAACATTGAAGACAAACAAACAGGAGAGTCTTGCATCACCTATAGAGGATATTACCATGAGTGAAGCTATGGACAAACAGAGTAGCAAGGAGAAGAAGAGTAAAATATCCAAATTCCGCCGGAAATCGAGCGAGAAGAAGGAGAAGGAGGTTGCAAAAGAAAAAGAAACTCACGCAGAGCCCGAAGAGGAGGTTGACGATGAAAAACCCAAGACCACGCTCGATGTGCAAGAGAAATTAAAGAAGTCCATCAAGAGAACCTCGCGGGCCAACCAGCCAATCGTGTTCACCGACTCGGCGTTTGGATTCCCCTTGCCTCCGCCATCGCAGTCGACCTTGGTGATGTTGGACTACCGGTTTCCTGTACATGTCGAGCGGGCAATCTATAGGTTGTCACACTTGAAGTTAGCCAACCCCAAAAGGTCGCTTCGCGAGCAAGTGCTCCTTTCCAATTTCATGTACGCATACCTTAACTTGGTCGACCACACGTTGCATTTGGAGCAGCACATGTCGAACGAAGCGTCGCAGGAGGACTTCGCCGAAGACGGCGACAAGGACCTCGTGTTTGGAACCGAGCAAACCATGCTCTCCGAGGAGGATAACATCGACGAAATCGACGACAGCGAGCTCGGCCAAAACGGCGAATCCATACCCATCGACTTGGACATAGCCGACATCGACAACATGAACTCCGGCATCGAGGTCTAGTATAGCATTAGCATTTAATCAATCACTCCATCCATCATGCCATATGGTGCACCAGCACATTGCACCTTACTATGGCACTTCACTATGGGCCCTATGTAACATGCAATTGTAGCGCGTTTCGCATCACGTCAAATAGGAGTAGCAATGGGGATCACTCCATCCGGAGGAGCAAGGCCCGCGGTAGTCTGCGCCGGAACTCCACTAGCCTCGGTGTGCCTGGTCGTTCCAGCAGATGTACCGCCTAAACCTCGCCACCGGGCGGTGCCCTGTGCCGACAGCCGCCTGGGAAGTCCACCGATTGGGCCCGACTAGCACGTGACACCAGCTTCAAATTTTCGAGTAAACATCAAGCGTGTCAGGCCACCCATTAACAGCTAGTTATATATAATCAGCCGGTTCCAGTTTTTGCAGCCTCAACTGTCATTTCAATATGGGGAGATCATTGCCTTTACTATCTGCCGCCAAGGTCAACCAGCACAACTCCGCCAAAGACTGCTGGGTCACGTTGTACAACCGTAAGGTGTACGATGTGACGGGTTTCTTGGAAGAGCACCCAGGAGGAGGAGACATCATCATTCCCTACGCTGGTAAGGACATCACCGAGATCATGGCCGACATTGCCTCCCACGAGCATTCCGAGAGTGCCTACGAGATGTTGGACGACAGCATGTTGGTAGGATACTTGGCCACTGCGGAAGAAGAGGACGAGTTATTGAACAACAAGAACCGTACCCAGGTGGAGGTCAAGTTGAACGAGCCCGAAATCGACTTGTATGAGTTCCACGACAAGGTTCCTGCTGAGGAGATGCTTTCGATCCAAACCGACTTTACCGAGGATGCCAAAAAGCACAAGTTCCTCGACTTGAACAAGCCTTTGCTCATGCAGGTGTTGTTTGGAGGATTCTCCAAGGACTTCTACTTGGATCAAGTCCACAGACCAAGACACTACGGTAAGGGATCAGCTCCCTTGTTCGGAAACTTCTTGGAACCTCTCTCATTGACTCCATGGTGGGTTGTCCCAACCGTTTGGTTGCCCTGCAACTTTGCTTTCTTCTACGTTGGATGGGTCAACCAGCACAAGCTCATTGCCTTTAGTTTCTGGTGCATGGGTCTTTTCGTGTGGACCTTGGTTGAGTATTGCTTGCACAGATTCATTTTCCATTTGGATGGATACTTGCCTGACCACCCTCTCGCTTTAATGATGCACTTTTTGTTGCACGGAATCCACCACTACTTGCCAATGGACACCAAGAGATTGGTATTACCTCCAACTTTGTTCATTTTCCTCGCCTACCCATTCTACAAATTGGTCTTTGGTATTTTCCCATTCTATATGGCTTGTTCTGGATTTGCTGGTGGAACCCTCGGATACATCATGTACGATGTGACTCACTACGTATTGCATCACACCAAATTGCCTAAATACTTCGACGAATTGAAGACTTATCATTTGGAACATCATTACAAAAATTACGAATTGGGTTTCGGTGTTACTAGTAAATTTTGGGATGTTATCTTCAATACTGAAATCACCAGTACTTTTGACAAGAGAAAGTAATCTTGATAATTAATAATTTTTTTTCTTTATGGGATCCTTCATGAAAATTAGGTGTGCCTGGATAGTCTAATCATACTGGGCTTTATTTGAATTAAAGCATAAAATAAATCTATCTATACTTGAAATAATATAAAACTCTAACGATAATTAAGTTTGTACATTCTTCCACCTTGTCTGTTAGGAGCAAACCGCAAAAATGTATCCCGTAACAATTCCATGTCTTTTGAATCAGCAACATCATCAATCACTGGCTGAGTATATTTAGTACGGTTAGCCCACGATAGATTGTTGGCACGGGTTTGCAATTCCAACCGACCATTGAAAATAGTTCTATAATCCTCATTCATCTGTGATTTTATACCATGTCTTCGGACGATTTGCTTGATGAATCTCCTTTGTGGAATCCTTTTCAAGTATTCCACTACGTCGAAATTACCATCTTTTATGATACCATCTGTTTCAGTCAATCTTCCCTCATTTTCTTCTTCATCTGAAACATCATCTTCGAATTCATACTTGTAGCCCAATTTTTCAAATAAATATTCACATTTGCTGTACAACCGAGAATAAATCTCTGGATCATATGAAGTGTATGGTGATTCGACTGCATCTAGACCAGAAAGTAGCATCTGTTGCCAACCGATGGAGCCACGGTTCCTCGTAATCTCATTTCTATTCGTGCGCTTGAATGCTAGCGAATTCAACACCTTATCTACCATGTATGCCAATTCCTTGCTCTTATCAACGATTGTACTTGAGGATATATCTGTAGAGAACGCACTATTCTTGAGTATAATATTCTTTTCCTTTAACTCATCAAATTTTCTTTTCAATTTTTTTTTTAGTAAACTGCCTAATTCATTAACTAAGTCGGCTTTAGTATTTGATTCTGGTTGAGCATATCGAATCCTGGCTTGTATATCATGTGGGATAGCTCCTTTTTGAATAATTCGTACCGGACGCTTATTTGAACCAGGGCCTATATTTTGTTCATAAAATTGGTTTTTCTCCATGTCGTCTTCTTCGTCTTCGTCTTCTAAATCATCGAATTCGTCATCGTCATCATCATCGTCATCCTCCTCCTCATCATCTTCATCCCCATCTTCAACATCGTCATCTTCGTCATCGTCATCATCGTCATCATCGTCATCATCGTCATCATCGTCATCTTCATCATCATCATCATCATCATCACCTTCATCATCATCATCACCTTCATCATCAGCTCCATAATATTTTTTTTCACCGTAATTGACATCTTCTCTTTTACGCTTTCTAGTACTTTCTGCTCTACTGGTCTCGGATAGAGGAGAATGTGTAGAAGTTTTGATTTTTTGAGCTCCCTCAACATAAGAAGTAGCTCCATTTCCTTGAGCACCTCCATCACCAGGCACGGATGTAGAATTGAGGGATTTGTTGAGACCTGGATCGATCATCCCTTCATATATCATAGGTAAATGGTTTGGCAAATCACCAGGTGTGATGAGCTGAACATTATCATTATCACCATCCTCTTCACCATCTTCGAATTCACCTTCCGAGCTCGAGATACCAGCTCGTATACGCTCCATTCTTATTCTTGCTCTATCTTCACTTTCTTTGGATAATCTACTTATGATCTTTGTTTGTTCACGTTCCTTCTTAGAGAACTCCATATTGGACTGGGCGATTTCAAGCTTTCTTTTCTTCATTCGTTTATATTGTCTAGTTTGCTGGGCTCTGTACTTTGCAAAGTCCTCGTCGATATCTGTTGAAAACTCTTCATTTGGAATAATATTGTCTGCATACTTGACACTGGTAGCTGGGACTGGCACATCTTTCCAAGGAAGTGGCCATTCTGACCATGTTCTCAAGGGGAAGTTAGGATCTATCCTGTTCAAAATGATGCTTGAGTATAAATGAACTGCCAAATCCCCTCTGTAGTCGGCCTCTAGGTTATCTAAGATACCTTTTCTGTCCGAAGATGAAGACATGACCTCAAGTTTATCATTTTCAAATCATCGCGCTTGTTGCAAATAAACACTAGTGATGGCATGAAATACGACCCTGGTGGAATCAACACAAACTAGAAGTTATACGCGTCAAGGAACAGAAAATGCAAAAAAGCAGTATGAATGTACCTTCTTCAAACATGGTGGCATTTGGAAGCATTTTCGTGGAGATTTTAATCTTCTACTTTAAAGTTTAGGGCACAATGTGGTGAAAGACAGCAACCAGAAAGGGAAAAGATTGAACGAAAGGATCACGCTTTTGCATTTGATTCTCAAGCATGTAGGGTTTTGATCAGATTCAGCTTGGGTTTTCGACAATTTCAAGGTTTATGGCAATTTTTTGACATTATTGTGATTTAAAGGTAATCTGAAGACTACAGTGCTAAGAAGAACCACAACAATTGCATCTAACTAAAGAAATGAAGAAATAGACACCTTTACAGAAATAACGAATCATATTTGGAGGTGGGTCCTTTTTCAGATTTTATTTCACCTTCAGTATCGAACTTTATGCAGTGATGGCTACTACGGTACTATTGTATATGCGCAATTGGTAAAGCTTACACAAACCTTCTAGTTTGATATAAAGAGTTGGAATCAAACACACCGAGATTAGCCCATTGCACTCCACAAGCATCACCCTTCACGACAAATGATCATTAACGTCTTGCTATGGAGGTCACTATCGTTCATATTGGTGCTGGCAATCATTCCAAACTGAAGGGCCCCCAGTATCTGAAGTTGATGCGCAAAGCATTGGCATCTGGTGACTTCATCACTGCCTCCAAAACCATCGAGGCTTCTCCACTTACAAACACAGGATATGGATCGTCACTAAACTATTTAGGAGAAGTAGAATGTGATGCCACATTCATACGACATCACAATGGGGTGGTGCAGATGGGAGGGATGGTTGGCATGAGCAAATCCAAATATCCAATTGCTGATACCATGGCTACCTATGAAGTAATACAGGGACGCTACAATACGCTCAAGAGCTATGGGCTCACACCTCCGCTTCTTTTGAACGAGACCTCTTTTGAGAAGATGGGAATCGAGATTCCTCGAGAATCCCATGATTTACGACTGCAACAAGCAAAGAAGTACTACGATTCGTATATCGGGACCCTAAAGTCTCCCATTGGAATATCCGATACCATAGGCATCATGCAAATCAAGGAGGCCAACACCACTATAGCTACTTCCTCTGGAGGGAATTTTTTCAAGTTTCCTGGCCGAGTTGGATGTGCTGGAGTGATTGGGGCAGCAATTGATTTTCAAAAACGGAACGGAATAGAGACAAGTTGCATGTGTAGTGGAAATGGCGAGGATATAATCATGCTCAAGTTGGCCCATCACTTGGTTAGTCATGATTTTGTGGAGGACGATGTCGGGGAGGAAATGTCCCGAGTGATAAAAGATATCGCAACAAGATACAATCTCCAAGCAACAGACGACAAAGGAAATACCATTATCTACGTGGGAGCGGTAGTATTGATCAACAACTCGCTAACAGGGGAGAAGAGATTGGCCTTTTGTCACAGTACGGAGTCCTTCTATTTTGCGTACAAGGTGTTGGAGCAATCACCAGTAATAATAAAGAGCAGCCTACCTAACCTCAAAAAGGCCGGCCATACATTTGCTTACGGAGAATGCAAGATCTAGTAGATACAGTTTATTACCAAAAGATATATTAAATATACACTGTTAACACGATAAGATTAATTTAGCATTATTATTTACACTAAACTCAACTTACTTAACGGGAGGTAGCGTGGACTTTTTGGAAAGCACCCTTTTGTTGTTGCTTGGAGACAGCACCCTTGGCACCGGCAGCAGCAGACTTAGCCTTCTCAGCCTTTCTGGCGGCCTTAGCAGCCTTCTTGGCTTCCTTGTCCTTGGCCAACTTAGATTCTCTAGCAGACTTTCTGTCAGCTGGCTTTTGGGCTCTTCTCTCCTTGATCAATTCCAAAGAAGCACCGACGATGGCTCTTTGGTTCTTGACGGTCTTTCTGGTTCTTCTCTTGGAAGATTCTTCAGAAATACCCTTCTTGTGTTGTCTTCTGTACAAAACAGTCCAAGAGATTCTTCTTGGGTTCTTTCTTTGGTGGAATAAAGAAGCGGATTTGGAGGATTGGAATCTGAAAATCTTGGAGTCTCCTCTGACGAACAAAGTACCTCTACCTGGGTAGATCTTAGAACCGGAAAAGGAATCAACTTCAACCTTCATTTTTAACTGCTTGTTAGTACTAGAACTTCCACATTGACCTAACGGCCTAGTCCAACCATTTCAAGCCCATGCATCTGTGAAAATTTCCCTCGTCTGCCTGGGTCCACTACTGAACGGAATTGGCCATAACTTTTCACTTCTCAACGGGCTAAAACCACAGCAAAAACATGGCCAGATTGCCTGCTCTTGACGCTGACGACCATTACGGTTCGGTCGGATGCTCCCCAATGGGCTTGAACTTGTTATTGGACTTCATTATGACTTTGGTATGCACATACCTATTCGTGGTTACTGACCAGAAAACAGTAAGAAATTTTTTCAATTTTACCTCCAGAGGCTCAGGCGCACTGCGCACAGTGGGCCTGGCGGTAGTGGAAGAGGGCACGTGACGCGCGGTGTTCGAGGGCATTTTCTGGCTCCTGGCGAGGGACGGCGCACTGGGTGCAGGAGAGAACGGTGGAATTACTAGGGCGCAGCACGTGAGCAGTGTGACTGCTTTTCCACGCAGTGAGAGTCCAGTCGATGGCCCAGGAGCATAAAATTTTCAACTATTTCATACCTTCTTCTTCATCCAGACCGGAGTGTAAAACTAATAAACGCAGAGATGGTCAGTATACTTAGTTAAGCCGCTGGCGGCAGATGGAAAAAGACACTTACTAACATAGCAGGCCCCAAAATCTAAGAACCAAGAGAACATTAACTCCAAGTTGGGTTTGGTTATCAAGTCCGGTAAGTACACCTTGGGTTACAAGTCCGTTGTCAAGTCCTTGAGAACCGGTAAGGCCAAGTTGATCATCATCGCTGGTAACACCCCAGTCTTGAGAAAGTCTGAGTTGGAATACTACGCCATGTTGTCCAAGACCCAAGTTTACTACTTCCAAGGTGGTAACAACGAGTTGGGTACTGTCTGTGGTAAGTTGTTCAGAGTCGGTACCTTGGCTGTTTTGGATGCCGGTGACTCTGACATCCTTTCTTCCATCAACTAAGCTTGCTGTATGCACTCGTGTATATTAATAAACTAATAGATTGGTCAATTGTAGCACTCGGTGAGTGACATGTGGAATGTGGCTGGACTGGGCAGCAGCTCGGAGCCAGCTACATGGAGTAATTTTCAAAGGCACCTCTAGTGATGAGCACAGATGCGATGCTCAAGTTTGATCTATTAAAGGTGAAATATATCCAGGGCTGCCTACTAAGTAATGAAGCATCGAGTAATTAAGCAATTTGTGGGCAGTGTCAAACTACCACCAATTGAGCCTGCTGGAGGTGTGGTTATTGAATTGAACTGAATGATTAGTTTCCTTGCATGCTGTCTAGCTGCAGTTCGAGCAGTCTGATCTCTTCCTCTTCTTGCCTCAAGTACGCATCTATATCTATCTCCTCCTCGTCATCTTCAAAGTGAGTGTTCTTGTTCTCCTTGTTAGCCTTTACGGGGCTTCCGATATCGCTGTAGTTGATATTCAAGATCGTAAGCTGCTTCTTCTGGTCATCGATCTCCGATTCTAAGTGGGCACATTGATTCGCCACCAACTTATATTCGTTTTGACTCCGCATCACCCTCTCAACTATTTCTTCTCTATTTTCTATTAAGTTGGGGTACTTCTCTATCACCTCTAGAATTTGTCCACAAAGTTCTCCCACATTCTCCGAATCCTCAGAGCTGAACAAGTTGTTGGTGAAAACCTTTCTTCCTCCAGGGGAGTCTGCCTGAATCTCTGGTAATTTGACCACTGTTTTGCGCTCATTGATTTCCTTGGTTTCTTTGTATTGGCCATACTCATTGAAGCTTCTATCAACGTAAACAGACCGACCGTCGACTCTTTCTGGTCTAGCATCGGATTCAAGCACCGGATTGCTCCTGCGTGACTTTGACTTGAGATTGGATCCAATATCGTGTCTTGGTTTGCTGATCTTGTAGAGGGCTCTTTCATCTGCAGATGGGTCCTTCAAAAGGGTGGTGATGTTGGGGCTTTTGACAAACGCATTGGTGAAAAGACCAGGGGGCTGAAAATGGAGCGAGTTTATCGATTCAATCGATTGGTCCGTTCGATCCAAGAAGTAACTTAAAGAAGACATAGGAAGTTGCAAAGAAGTTGCAATGTTGTTGCATTGTTTGTTGATAGGTTAAAGGACGTGCACAGCACAATTAATATCCACAGGCCCATTAACAGTATTTGGTACCAAAATGTTTAGATCGGGAGTTGGTGGCCCAATCTCACTAGCTAGTAGATGCCCATATGAAATATTTATGTTTTATTTGCCAACTTTTTCTATTCTAGTCCAGTTGGTGGAGCTTTTCCGGAGTTGTTGCGTTCCACCACGCAGCGAATACCATAAGAACTTCATAGGAGTAGCCAAATATGAACACAATAGTAGTAGGTTTGGATTTATGCATAATCCAGGAAAACTTCAAGCAGTCATATTCAGCAGATTACACTGAATCCGAACACCTCCAATATGCTGTTCACACTGGTGACTCTTCACTTCCCATCATAGACAGTCACGTGACTCCAATTTACCATAGGTCTTCTCTTGACAATACTCCAGAACTACACTATCGCTAATATGACGGTGGATCTTGATCAGTATGCCAAACCCGGCAAAAACTACTATCTAGCATTGGGGCTCGAGGGCTCGGCCAACAAGCTAGGTGTTGGTGTTATCAAGCAGAATTTGGGGCAATTATCTGACTCCAACAGAGCAGAGGTCTTGGCCAATGTCAGAGACACCTACATCACGCCCCCCGGAGAAGGGTTTCTTCCTCGTGATACCGCCAGACATCACCGGAACTGGGTGGTTCGTATCATCAAAAAGGCTCTTATCGATGCCAAAATCCTGGGAGCTGATCTTGATTGCATCTGTTTTACCCAAGGACCAGGAATGGGAGCTCCTTTACAGAGCGTGGTGATCGCCGCCAGAACGTTGTCTCAGCTCTGGGATCTTCCTTTGGTGGGTGTCAATCATTGCATTGGCCACATCGAAATGGGTAGAGAGATCACCGGTGCCGATAACCCAGTGGTATTATACGTGAGTGGAGGAAACACCCAAGTCATTGCATATTCTGACCAACGGTACCGTATTTTCGGCGAGACGTTGGATATTGCCATAGGAAACTGTTTAGATCGGTTCGCCAGAATCTTGAAGATTCCCAACGAGCCCGCTCCGGGTTACAATATCGAGCAATTAGCAAAGAAAGGTAAGCATTTGGTGAGTCTTCCCTACACTGTTAAGGGGATGGATTTGTCCATGTCTGGAATCTTGGATGCTATTGCACGTAAAGGTAAGGATTTAGTGGGCCCAAATAAGAAGGATGTGATCATAGATGAGGAGACCGGAGAGCCCATCACCGTGGAGGACTTGTGTTTCTCGTTGCAAGAGGTGTTGTTCTCAATGTTGGTGGAAATTACAGAGAGAGCTCTTGCACACGTCAACTCCAACCAGGTACTTATTGTGGGAGGTGTTGGATCCAACGAAAGACTTCAGGAAATGATGAAGCTCATGATTCAAGATAGAAAGAATGGCCAAATATATGCCACTGACGAAAGATTTTGCATTGATAACGGTATCATGATTGCCCACGCAGGTCTTTTAAGTTACAGAACAGGCCAGCTCAACGAAATGTGGAACACCGTTTGCACGCAAAGATTTAGAACCGATGAAGTTTTCATCAAATGGAGAGATGACTAAATGAACGATATCTACTGGGGTTGATGTAGTCGACGTGAGATTTCTAGCATTCTACCTAAGTATGCTGGTTCTCTTGTCGAAAATTAAATGAAGCTTTTTAAAGACCGGGTTTGGATATTGACTGGATACGGTCAGATACGGGCTTTACACTAATACTATTCGTAACTTCGTAAATTTTACTGGAAAGCTCTATTCATCGAGCAATCGAGATTCGAATTTATCTAAGACTGAATCAATGACTTTATTGTGGGTCCGCTGGTACTTGAAGCTCGAGTTGGACAGAGTTTGTTCTGGAATCATGGAGGTACATTCTCTGAGCAAACTGGCCAATTTACGGACACTAGTACCATTCCACAAGTCTGCCGATGCTTTGTAATTGTGGGCCATTGCTTTTGCGGCGTCTGTTGAATCCTTATACACCACCGTGCCCGAGTCATATCGAGGTTTTGACGATTTGTTCGGTATCACCAAACTAGACTCCACGGGTCCAAATATCTCCATTATTGTCTTGAGAACCTCGCCGTCAAACATCTCCTGCAACTCAGACTTATGCTTCCATCGTACCCGGACCTCTCTAGGGGCCCCGTTGCCACCGAGCGATGTGAGGTACGTCTTGGGGAGTACGATCTGGTCATATGGTATATAGCGAGGAAGAGTATTGGGTTTAGAATTATGGAGCTCCTTTTCTTGCTGACGGCGTCTTTTCAACCCATCTTCCTTGAGCTTTTCAAGATCTGACGTCCATTTGCGCTTGCTTTCGAATTCGTACAATTCCAGCGTCCGGTTGGTGTTGAAACGGTGTTGAGCTTCGGCCTTTACGAGCTCATCTTGAAACTTCCTGGTGGATGCCAATAGTTTTTCTCTCTCGATGTTCTTAAGTCGCTTAACTCTTCGTATCTCGTTGTATTCTGCCCTGAGCTTTTCATCTATGAGGATTTCGTACACTTTGGACAAAGTATTGAACTTCTCAGTGTCTCCTCCTTGTTTATCTGGATGGTATATCAATGCCTTCTTACGGTACTGCGATCTGATTTCAGAGGGACCGGCATCTGGCTGGATCTCTAGGAATTCATAGAGGTCTAGATCCCCCGAGCTAATGGCCTGGGAACTCATGGTGGAGTAGCCTGTGTGATATGGTGATGAGAAGAGGTCTTTTGGTGCGGATAATGTGATGATAATTTATGGAACAGAACAAAGATCTGGGGAAAGTAGCGATTTGGATTTGTTCTAAAACAGCGAAAACAGCGAAAAAAAGACTTTAATGGGGCTAATTACGAAGTTTAAATAGATATATTGGTAGTGATTATGTATCAATGTGATTGGAAAGGTGGCTGGGGCCACTGTATTGGAAATGGTGGCTTCCACCTCGGAAGACACTACGGAGATGATTATGAGAAGGGGTGCCAAATTGCACCCAATGGCCGAAAAATCGCCTGCTTACACTCTCTCGTGGGCGCAACATGGAATATGCCATGCTGCAGTGAGTTCAGGGCCGAGATTCTACGGTAACTTTGTCGTATGCGTCTATTCTTTGACACCATTTCTGGCATGCAAGTAGGCCGGGCCTAGTGATAAATATGAATTGAATTAAGTCTTGACATTACTCAAGCCTTGACGTTTCTCAAGCCGTGGGTAGATCTAAAAATAGCATCACCCTCAGAGTAGCCTCTACCCAAACCAAATCCAACACCTAACCAGACTGGGAAGGCTCTTCTCTTGAAGAACAAAATGGAAGCCAAAACACCTCCGCCGAAACCCAATCCGGTCTTGATGAGGGTGTTGGAAAGGACAACGTCCCACTTCTCGTTCAACAAGTTTTGGGAAGCAGTAGTTGGAATAACCTTTTGTTCTGTAGACATGACTGCGATGTTAGTAGCTGAGTGTTATGGAACCGTTTTTGAGCAAACTTGGCTAGAAATAGGCGGAAAACCTCGGACTTCTCATGTGCACCATAGGAAGTATAGCCAGCAAAGTGGATATCTCAATTAGACCGGGAGAAGTCATTTGAAGTATGTTGTTGTTGATCAATGCTGAATCACGTTGAGGCGCTGCGTGAGCGCCAGAGACTCAAACTGGGGTTCTGGACATCAGAACCTCGCCCCTGGTGGTGGAATGGGGCCCCAGGCCGAGGCATTCGGACCTTTAGCTCGTTGTGGTCATACATACTTTGGTATACGCTAGTAGGTTGCCTTGTCGGGCCAGGTGAAAAATGAGACATGGTGGTTGGTCAGCGGGCAGTCCACGTGACGTACATCACGCGCAACGTATCACGCGCGCGAGTGTCATGCGACCGTTCCTCGTGCCTGGGTGCAGGAGCATGCCCTGGAGAGTGCAGGTTAGAAATGCAGCAAACTGCAGGATATAAGTGCAGGAAAGCACACCACAAAAGTAGGCATGCAAGATAGAAAAGCAGCAAAGTGCAGGAAAGAGCAGATATACAGTAGTAGGACCAGGGCCCCTAAGTAAGCATGAATCCACTTCTACTACTACCCAATGAGAGCCCTGAAGCCGGCATTGTTGTGGCCCCACTTTGCTGTGCCCTCAACTGTCGACAGCGACACGGTCTAGTCATCACTTGATGCCGTTGCACCGGGGTCTGGCCTGGTCTGTCTGTACTGTTCTGGTCTGGCCCGGTCCGGTGTAGCTCTTGGACTGCACCGCACCTCCAAAAGAGTTATGATCCAGTTGGCCTATGACATAATCCATAGGCGTGTCTCTGGTTTGGCACGGGCTTTGTCCATTTCTGGAACCATGCTGGAAAAACCACAGAAAATATCCTCTCTAGCGAGCAGGCACCTGGTGCTTCTGTCGCGATGCAACCCAGTTTTGGGTTGTTCTTGCCCTTTTGTTCTTTTGTTTTGTCCTTTTGTTGTGGCATTTGTTTTGGCCATGTTTAGCCATTTGTCCTGTTGACCCTTGACGTTTGCGGTTGGCTCTAGACTTCTGTCCGTTTGTCTTTGTTCCTTGTGCCTGTCGTTTCGGGGCTTGACCAACAGAATTTGGTGCCCTTCAATTGTTCGGGGATCCCGTTAGAACCGTTGGCGCCATTTGCACTAATTACACTGTTCGGACTGCACCGTTTGGCATGTACCATTTACCGGCTGGGGCTCCACATTGTTACTGCTGAGTTGACGGCGCCCAGTAGTGAGTGGGCGCCGGTGGTCCCTCCGCCACCCGGCGGCTCAGGGACACCCAGGCACCAGGGCCCAGGGCCCCAGGGGCCCAACACCAGCCGTGGGACTACGCGTCAGCCCGGAGCTACGGGCACGGCGAGGCCTACCACCGCCGTACGCGATGGGCTGGCCCCCAAACTCGCACTCGCACCAGAACTGGCCAGGGCCACCGCCAACAAAAAATAGAACCACTACTCAACCAGAAGTGGAAAGTATACACTGATGTGTGCAAGTTATGCCCGAACAGAAACAGGCCGGGAGCCCACCAGGCAAAGCGTCAATACATCCACGTCATCAACAGCCATTGCCAAATCCTCGTGAAACACGTTTCCACCCCACCGTCTGTCGCACCCCACAAATGGGCCAGTGCCGGGGCCTGCCACCGGGGACCTCCGCTGACTTCGCCGGGGCCCCTCTTCTCCAGAGACGACCAGTACATCTGGGAGCCATTCGTAAACCCCTGCATCTCATCTGCTTGGTCGGTTGAGCCCTTTGCCCCTGCCCCATTGGGCCGATTGGCCCAATTCAGGGGCTTCATCCCCGTTGGTGTGATTTCATCAACTTCACTCGGTGCATTTCACCCAGCCTCTGCCCATTTCGTTTTCCTCGCGGTGCATCTTTTGTCGTGGTGCTCGGCTCTCCGCCAACTGGGCCGTCGGCCCTGGTCCAATGCCCTGCCAGCCCAACCCCAAGCCCAACCGACATACCTGTGGTCCCTAACCCGTAGCCCGTAACCCGTAGCCCGACCACTGAACACCGATCACAACTCTAAACCCTCTAAACACCCCGAGCACACCCTGCACCAAGCTGCAAACCACACCTCCCGTCCTCGACCGTTCCCCGTCCCCAGACCCCATTGGCCGATTCTCCCCCTCTTCCCCAGCATTGTTGTCTCCGCCAGACTCGCTCGCTCGGTCCCACCAATTTCCCGCTCGCTCATCCGTCATCTGCCCCGGTCGTGCAACCTGTTCCCGCTCTACGCACGCTGATCGGTGTGACGAAATCATTTACTGTCACTAGCGCGACAACACCATACGCTATTCCCTTGACAGAGTGTTGTTTCTTACCAGTGGTTAGGCAGCTGCGTAATTGCATTCATTCCCCCCGCTGTTTCCTCCCGGACCCCCGTGCTCCCCGTGCCACCGTCAACCCCTGCCCCGAGCTCCTGCCCTGTTGCTTGTTCGAGGCTGTTGTGTTCTATTTCTAGCCCCTCGAAGCACTTGACCCTCGATCTTCCACGCTAGTGTGTTGTTCTGGGTGGTCCAGTCAGTCTGCTTGGCTCCAACTTTCCCCAACTCCAACTTAGTCACTCTTTTGCCGGTTCTCCATGTCTGTTCCCACGAATCACCCCCATAATAACACCCCGGTGTCTTCCAACAACAACAACGGTGTCAACGGCTCCAACGCCCGAGGCCCGCCCCTGAGGCACTCGAAGGCCCAGAACCCCCACTACCTGCCCCAGGTCCCCTCCGCATACCCCCCCAACCACCAGGGCCTACCACCGGCAATGGCATCGACACCTCCCACCCTAGACATGCCCAACGGCCCCATGCGCTCCAACAATCCATTCAAATCCGCCCAATCTCCAGAGTTTCCCCAGTACATATCCAGCCCGAAGCGCAAAAACGGGAAACCCTCGGCTTCAAGGCTCTTTACTCACTCCAGAAGTCACTCCCATAATTCTCAAACTCCTCCAACGGGCCAGATCTTTCAGCCCATCCACCATAACCAAGATTTGAATGATCTGCATTTCAACTTCATCAACGATCCCGCTTCTAATAATAACCCCAGTGCTCCCACTTGGACGTCGTTGATCCCTCCGATGCCCTCGAAACCAAAGGCAGCATACAGCCCGAACCACTTGGACGTTACCCAGCAAAATAACTCATGGAGGCAGGATAAATCACCTTCTCCCTCATACCAGCAGCGCCATTCCATTGCAATCTCACCTATTGCCCAACATCATGATGATTCCATCAACCATTCCAGCCCCGATCAACTGTTTAGACATCCAGAGCATGCTCCAACCCCAAAGAATTTTCAAACACCACCTGCACCAACGGAACAAGTTCCTCCCGCTCAAAGAAATTCCACAGCAGTTCGCAAGTCAAGCGTGAGGCGAAAGAGTAGAAAGGTTTGTCAAAAGTGTGGTATCGAAATAACCGGTCAATTTGTCAGAGCATTAAATTCAGCTTACCATGTTGAATGTTTCAAGTGTAATTCATGTGGAAATCCTTGTGCCTCCAAATTCTTCCCATTTGAGATTCCTGATCCTCAAGACACCAACAAGAAAATTCAAGTACCCCTTTGCGAGTACGATTACTTCAAAAAGTTGGATTTGATTTGTCACAATTGTAACAATGCATTGAGGGGTCCATATATCACAGCCTTGGGCCATAAGTTTCACTTGGAGCATTTCAAATGTAACGTTTGTCACCGAGTTTTCGAGTCAGATGAAAGTTATTATGAACACGAGGGAAGCATATATTGTCATTTCCATTATTCAAAACTTTACGCATCACATTGTGAGGGTTGTCATTCCTCAATTGTCAAGCAGTTCGTTGAATTGTACAGAGGAGGTAGAAATCAACAATGGCATCCAGAATGTTACATGGTGCATAAATTTTGGAACGTCTGTGTAATTGCAGATTCTGTTGGATTGCAATCCACCTATAAAATTCCAATGGAATATTTATCAGACCTCAAGGCATTAAAAAGCGTTATTGACGATGATAGCGAAAAATCCAATAGTTTGGGACTTGACCCCAAAGTATTGATATCAATTGAACAACAAATTGAAAATATGGTGATGAAGTGTTGGCTTACATTATCTGGCTTTGAAGAAACAACAGCAGCTTGCATCAGTGATATGTTGTTAAATGCATGTACAGGAAACCAAAGCAATGGTTTATTGGCTACTGTGAAATTAGTTATAAACGTTGAGATATTGTTCAGGGCATTAGATCACGTTTCTAAAGTTAGTCAAACTTGCGTTCCAATCTTGAAAGCCATTTCCAGAGAAAATACCAGAATCCATGATGTTGAGCTGGAATCCTCATTAAGTTTAGAGCAAGAATATTTTCAAGTATTGAAGAAAGAACCTAGAAACTTATCAGGCAAGATTATGAGTTACTTAGCCATACTTCGAAAATCCAATCAAATTTCAATGTCAGGTAGCTTATCAGCCGAGTTACTTTCTGTGATCACAGGTTGTGCACATTACCTCAAATTATTGATTAGAATAGGTCTCAGCAACGCTTTAAAAGCAAACAAATTATTGGGGTCTACCTCCGCTACCGATTTATTTTTAAAATCGGTACTGAACTTTGAGAAATTCAATAAAAAGTTGGGCGAAGAAAGTGAAAATGATTTGCAATTAATCAGAGACCAAGTCAATATTTCAAAAAGAGCTACTGATGCCTGCATTCAATGTTCAAAAAGTATAGAAAAATCATGTGCCAGGTTTGAGGATGATAGATGGCATTTGAAATGCTTCCAGTGTGTGAAATGTAACAGATCCATTCCATCGGAAGAAGTCATACAATCAAAATTGGTGAAATCAGAAAAGTTGGTCATATGTAAAAATTGTGATCATTCAGATAGTTCACATGGTTTTGAACTTATCACTGATTTGTCACAATTGATTTACCTTCTTCATATTGCATTATCCAGGTCACAGGCAGTCATGAAAGTTCAGTTCGTTCCTCAAGGATATATTTCCCAAAATGACTCTAAAACCTCCCGTTCTGATGCGCAATTGCCACCAATACCAGATAAATCTAATAATGAGGTTGTTACTGAGAACAATTATTCGAAGACTATTAGCGATGTTACTAGATTGAGGACAAGAAGACAAAGCCAAAAATTGTCTAACTCCATTAAGAAAAATGCAAGAAAATCTGTTATTCTTGATGCTCCCGTTGCAGATAAAGCAAGAGAAGATGAAGTTAATCTTGGAACTACAAATGAAGATAGCGTGATTGAAGAATTGTCTGAAATTTCAATGCTGAAAAATGCCACTTCTGATAGAAAGGCAAGCTCGGCCTCCCATCTTTCCTACATCGCTCTGCATAATGACAACGATCACTTTAATGTGAAGTTGGCATTAAAAATAAGAGAAGAACCACAGCGTCAAGTTTCTAATGCACATCTTGATAGAACTTCGGACTTATTAAAGAATGAAAAATCGTTGACATTAGATGATATTCCTAGAATTGTTGCAGCTGAACAAGCTAGGGACCAACGTCCAAATGCATTCAAGCATCATAATTCTTTATACCAGAGACAAAAGCCAATGGACTCAGTCAAGAACGTTAATAATTTGGGCCCAAGTAATTCGATTTCCATGAACCCAACCAATGCGTTGGACTCTATTATCAATTCCCCAACACCAAATTTGCCTCCAAAAAAGGTTACCTACTATTCAGAGTTATCTAAGGATGAGCATTTTGTAATGAGACATATTGCAGTTGAAGCTTTAATGCATATGAGTGGAACCAATTATGTCAAAGAAGATATATTGAGTTTGATTCAAACCAAGAAACAAACAACATTCTGGGATAAGTTCAAGTTCGGAGGTCAGGACAAACGTGACAAGAACATGTTAGTTTTTGGAGTAGATTTGCAAGACTTGACTAAAAAATATGGAGTCGATTCTGATCTAGGGGTTGGACCTTCAAAATTACGCATACCGATAGTTGTGGATGATGTCATCAATGCTTTAAGACAAAAAGATATGTCAGTGGAAGGTATTTTCCGTTTGAATGGTAATATCAAGCGATTAAAGGAATTAACAGAACAAATCAATAAGAGTCCATTGAAATCTCCTGATTTCAGTAGTCAATCTGCGGTACAATTGGCGGCATTGATGAAGAAATGGCTCAGAGAGTTACCAAATCCCTTGTTAACCTTCAATCTTTACGACTTATGGATTTCTTCCCAAGCAGAAAAGAACTTATCAGTTCGTAAAAGAATCCTTCAGTTAGTCTATTGTATGTTACCCAGAAGTCACCGTAACTTAGTCGAGGTGTTGTTATGTTTCTTCAGTTGGGTGGCATCATTTGCAGAGATTGACGAGGAAACTGGTTCCAAGATGGATATTCATAACTTGGCCACGGTTGTGGCACCAAACATTCTTTTTGCTAAACAAGCATCAGGACAAGAGGCTGCTCCTCAATCAGGAGAAACATATTTCCTTGCCATTGAGGTTGTCAATCAGTTGATCGAATTACACGAAGAGTTAAGCGTGATTCCCGAGGACTTGCTTCAATTCTTTGAAAAGTGTGGATTCAGTGGCTCCAAATCTGAATCATTAAGCACCAAAGAAATCATGCAAAGAATTGACAAAGAGTTGAAAGAAGATAATCAGGTGTTCCGCAATTACGAAAAGTTGAACGGTCCCGACGAGGTCTCAAAACAAATGGTCCACACAAACACCATATCCAAGGGCCACTCCAAGGTATTGACCGAATCCCATGGGGAAACCTCGCGTGTCGATTAGTTACGCCTGTGTATTAATATGTAATGTAATAAGACACTCATTATTGAGCTTATGTAAGCAGCCAGATCCAATTAGTCAATTTTCTCTACGATTTTATATTCACTTACAACTATTGATAACTTCGTTGGGATGTCGTTGACCGCAGACTCTTTGAAGCATATCATTCAAGAGAGGCTTCATGCTTCGTTGGTTCAAGTCGAAGACATGTCGGGTGGTTGTGGACAAGCATTCGCTGTGGTTATAGTGTCTGATTTATTCAAGGGGAAGAACAAATTGCAAAGACATCGTTTGGTTAACTCGTCTTTGAAGGACGAAATCGCCGCTATCCATGCCTTCACTCAAAAGGGATTCACCAGTGAAGAGTGGATTGCACAGAACAAGTAGTCCAGGCTACTTTAATGCTACCAAAAGGATGCATGACCAGACACTGGAAACTGACCGTCTCCAATCAAATTAATGGTCATCAGCGGGTATCTTCATTATTCCAGACACGGCACACTCCGTACCCGAAATATCACCACGCCACAGAGCATGTTCCAGGATTTGGCTACGACTTGTATTATAATTAGTTGATGTATAGATACGGAGTCATAATCTATGAGGTTTATTTTATTACTTGGGAGTACCAAGCCTTACTTCAACTTGGTACCGTAACTTTTGGAGTATGTGGACATGACTATCACCCACATAGAGAGCAAGATGGCAAACACTGCCGTCACGATCAACGGATAAGCAGTGAGCCCAGCATCGCTGGAGTCGGCGATCAAGCCCACGAAAAAGGGCAACACTGCCGCTCCACCACCACCAAAGGCACAGATGAAGCCTACACCGGCGGTCTGGAATTTGGCCGGAAGAACATTGATGGCGCAAACGATGGTGGTGGGGAAAATGGGTCCGATGGCCATTCCTGTGAAAAATACGATGATAAAGATCAACGGGATGATATTGGTGAAGGCAAAAAGCCAGAACACCAAGGATCCGGCGAAGGATCCGAGAATGTAGGCGAAATTGGCCCGCAATTCGTTTTTGAAGTACTTGGAGGTGGCGAACCCAAGAGCGATTCTTCCAAACGTCAACCCGCTCCAGAAGGTAGCAGCGATGTAGGACGAGAGCTTGTACTCTAATTTCTGGATTCTGGTCAAGAAGGTGATCATCCAGGCACCAAAAGCCACCTCATCTCCCACATAGATACAAAGAATGGTGGCAAAAAAGATCACTTGCTTGTTGGTGAGGGTTTCCCACACACTGACCTGGTGGCTATCGCCAGCGCCCGAAAGGTCCTCTCCTTCGAAAGATTCCATCTCGAACCCGGGGTCCACATCGTTACTGTGCTTCAACTCAAGCATGTACCGGTACTTGGCCGGGGTTTCGTGGCGAAAGAGAACACTCAAGATGAAAAGGGTCAGGCCGCCTATCAAGGCAAGAATGTAGTAGTACTGGTTCCACACCCAGGGGTGCTCCTTTCCGAGCAAGTAGGTGATAACTGGAGGGGCGATCATGCAACCCACCCCGTAGCACCCGTGGAGGATGCCGAGGATCTCATTGGAGTCCTCCAACGCTCCCATCCAGGTGTTCAAGCATGCGTCCAACGCACCGCATCCCAACCCACTCAATACAAAGCAGAAGAGAAGGATGAAAAATGGCGGCTTGACCGCCACAATCAAGTAGGAAACGGTCATGAGGCCCGATCCCAAGGTGACCACGCCTCGGAGCCCCAATTTCTGGTGGCTGAAGTCGCTCAAGAGGCCCATGGTGAAGTATCCGATCACCGACGAGAGGAAGATCAAACTCACCTGCTTGTCGTTGATGTGGTAGTGGTCCTGGAACTTGGGGAGCATGGTTCCTATGGCCTGTTCGGCCAAGCCGAACAAGATGAACACGAGGTAGGAGGCGAGGATCTGGGCCTTGAGCAACTTGCTGTGTCTCCAGTCGGTGCTGTCGATGTAGATACCATCGACCCAGCCCTGGGGCGGCGGAGGGTGGTCGATGTCTGCTGTCAATTGAGAGACGATTTCCGCCTGGAAGCTGGACTTGGGCGACGGGGACATGGGCGAGGGCGATGCCTGTTCCGATAGTTCAGGCGGTTCCGTGGCATCCAACCTGGTGTATTGAGCCATTCTGCGATCGATGGGGTTTGGGGGAGGATTGAAGGCTTGCAGCTATGTCTCGGTGGTTCAGGAAGGTCTGGGAAGGTTAGAGCACCGTTGTATGGGTACTGGGAGGTGACGGAGGGTGTTGAAAGGTTTGGGACAGACTATGCAACGGAAGATGATGGATTGGTTAGGGGGATTAAGTGCGTGCAGTATCTACAGGTGATCTCATCCCTTTTATTCTACACAAAAGAACAGATGGCCCCTAACCCCAGAGTCTACACCCCAATTTGCGCACTTCCATGCAATTTGCGCCCAAGCGACCGCCAATTTGTGCCGTTTTTCTTGTTAACAAAGCATGTCAAGTTGCCAGGCCACATCTGCGCAACCTCCACAGTGCTTGTGACAAGACTGGGCCATCAGTGGATGGCACCTACGGTTAATGCCGGGATGACTTCAAGGTGATACCGAGGCCATGGCTCGAGGCAGCCTTGCTAGCAATGTAGGTGCCCATTGGGTGAGATTCGGCTGGGATCGGCTGGGGTAGGCTAGGTTGCCGTGGATGGCCCTGATGTGGTGGGTTTGATTGTGGAGAAAGTGAAAAATTGCCTACGGAACCAGTTCCTGTTTGGGGGAAGTGATTGTTGTTGATCTGCACTGTGCGGAATCGTTTCCCTGACGGCACAACTACTGATAAATCCGTGCTACCAAGAGAAAAGGTTTAGCGCCAGCATCCGTGACCACCCATGCCCTTGAACAATCAAATAGGACGGGGTTCCGATCCAGGGTCCGGGGTCTTATTCCTGGCTTTATTGGTGACCCCAGGCCAAGCTCGCAAACTGCACAGCTTGACAAGTGATGAAATTGCAGTTTAGGTCCCACACTGACCCACCCCACAATTGGCGATACACCGATTGCAAGCCTGGAAAGTATGCACCTGGTTGGGGGTTTGTGAGGTTTAGGACAGTTCCAGCAGCTTTACCTGTTTTGGTGGTCTTGGTGGTTTCGGTGGTTTGACGGTTTTGGTGCACTCTGCTCGCTCTTCTCAGCTCTTTTCCACCTCACATCAACAGTTTATTTACACAAGTGCGCGTAAATAAACGCGTCAGTTAATGACTTCTTAACAGGGAACCAATATGTCCCAGGAGTATGTGTCAGACTCTGAAGATGAGAATGACATGCTCCTCAACACATCAATGCTTTCTCCACTGCGAGTGGAGTCTGCGTTGAGTCGGCTCAGTCCCGAGCGACGCCTCCAGACAGACCACCACCTACAAACTCTCGGCTTGCAATCAACAGTACCGACTCCATCTGAAACCTTCAACGACCTATTCAATTTAGCAATGGACCATGGCTCGTCGGATGAAGAACATCCGGCAAATGCCAGCACTGAGGGTGGAACCAACACAGTTTTGGCGGTGAGCCCGTCACCAGACCCTCTAGATAATCCTGCCATCCTACTTCCCCATGATACCATTGCCAGCGAAAATGAGCAGAATGGCCCCATTGATGATAATGAACAAGATAACCAGAGTACTCGCCAAACCAATCCTCAGCATACCGAGCATGACCATGATCACGAAAACGAATCGGAAAACATCAATAACTTGAAAATATACCTTGACTCGAGAAACTATGAATCGGTGACGTCCAGAAGAGGTTTGAGAAAGAGAAATTTTGCTAGTACCCATCCATACTTAGCAGACCAAGCGCATTATCTTGGCCTTAGTAGTGTCAGATACCTCAATGAGCTCTACAATGAAAATCAAGATTTTGAACAAATCGTGAAGTACCTAAACTTCTCCTATCGAAAATTGAAGCAAGCTAACCCAAAAGATGAAAAATATCGCTCAAAGAATTTCTACACCATTTTAGGTAAACAATCGGAGGCAGCAAGAGCGAAAGAAAAGGAAGAGGAAGCAGAAGAATTGGGCAACTCACAAGTGGCTTTATTCAATGATGTTAGCCAGGCGCTAAATGATATTAGCGATGCTTCAAGTATGGATCTGACTGACTCCCTAGATGAACTAGATTCTGCCGAGGCCAAGTACGACAATATTTCTGATGTCGAGCTCAATAGTGAAGATGAGAAGTATTTGCAGTATCGAAGAGCAACAATGAAGAATCTTGATAGAGTGCAAAAGCTACAACGTTACACCGATCAGCGTAAGGGACTTGCAATCAAGAAAAATAAACCATTGGTTCGAACTAAACCTAAAGAGACATTTGATTTTGTGGATGACACTTCGGAACCTGATGCAGACAGTCAATTCTATCGTAGAGTCGATACTTCTCACGAAGCTATGTCCGATTTTGACACCCCTTTAAAAAGCATTGATACTTTTGGTATCCTTACGGATAGTTCCGATTCCGAACCTGAACAGTTCAATAACCGTTACTTACAAAATTTATTCCATAATTCAGCGGGTGAAAACCGTCAAACAGAACCATACGAAATTTTACTGGACAGCTCTATTGAAGAAAGTGATCAGATCAACGCGATGTTAGCTGTGAGAGCTTATAAGAAAAGGAATAATTCGAAAAAGTCCACTCCTTCAAAAAGTCCAAGAAACACCAACAGAACACATAAAAAGTCATTTCCCATTGAAGCTAGCGATAAAGAAAACTTTAATTTCTCAGGCTCAGCAACAGAATATCGATCCCCCAATTTTTCGAAACAATCGGACAAAAAACAAATGAAGCTACCCATACCCTCAATTCATGGCTTTCAGCAGCGTTCAAGTTTTGGTGAAAAGAACCGCCTGAATCAAAATTCAAGCAGGAAAACCCAGTCCAGGGGAGTTACGAATCGTAGTCGAAGGCCTTCCAAAGTTATATTGTCTAAAGGCACTTTGCATACGAAATCATTGAAAGGATCGAAAAAACCAAAACAAATTCAAGAAACTAACTCTGATAAATCTAACACTGAAGAAACCACAGCAAAAAAAGCAATAAAAAATCCAAAAGACTTATTGAAACTGCAATACCAATTCCTGAGAACCCCCGTGCAGTTCACCACTGTGTTTGAAGCCGAAAGCGAACGTAACTTTGTGAAACCAAAACAATTTTATAAACCTGGGCATTTGATCAAAAACCGTATTTCAATTGAGAATTTTCCTAATGATTTTATCCTTTCGCAGATTGATATCAAAAGCATAGCTGGCATTTTGAATGGTAGAACATATTACATCAACAAGAGTGATGTTCAAATATCAGTCTTTGGTCAACTGTTTATCTTTACCACAATCGATGAGGAATCCTCAAAGATGAATATGGAAAAATTACTCATTCTAATTGTTAAAGAATTGAAAGAACCTCAAACATGGAAGGAAAATGATTTACCAGGCCAAATTTATTTTGCAATAAAGGGATTAATTGAATGGCTGTTGATTATTCAAGAACCACCGAGTTCCACTAAGGTATGGAAATTCTTGAATCATTGTTTTGTATTATTGCTTCAAGCCAGCGACCAAGAAACAGGAAGAATGGCATTGTTGATTTATCCTTGGTTAGTTTTATTGCTTTTCACGATAGAAGTGATGGAAGACAAATCAAAATTGACCACCAAAATCCAAACATCAATGGTAGTGGATAATACTCAAAGTGTTGCAGCAAAGTACTGGATACTTTATTTTAAGTTCTATTCAGACAATCTAAGAACTGTCAAAGACGAAGAATCTTTCAAAATTCTCGAAACTATACTATCGTTAAAAAATTCATTGTGGTCATCTATTACACAAACTTTAGAAAATATTATTACGATAGTAGATTTTGAAATTTTGCTAGAGATGCTTTCCAGCTTGTCCTTCATGATTAATTCAAAAACCATAGGATGGTCACCTTTCACGAAATTATATGAATACATCGGTGCTGATGATAATTCTAGACCGCATGAGATCTTTTTGGAAACAGTGATTCAGCTTAATCAAGGTCTCAAATGGCCAATTGAAGAGGCAATGATTATGAAATTATACACCAGTATAACTTTCAGAAGATTTGCTAATTTTAAAGACGAATGGATAATTCCTCAAGCCTTGGGACATATCAGAACTCGAAATGACATTCCATACGATAGTTTTTTTGACAAATTTTTGTTTTTACTTTACAGTTATTTCTCTGATTTATCTCCTGATATCAACAAGAAAAGGTTAGTTACGAAATTTATTACATCAAGTCATTTCACATACCAAGCAGATAGGGAACATCAAACAATATTCATCAACAGAATAAATTTCATTCTTTTGCTAGTTCAATTGTCAGATTTAGATTTGAAAAATCAACTATTGGATTTGATTCAAAGGATGAAAGACTGTATTGATGTTGAAGTGTTGGAGGTTCTTATCAAAAGTTTGATAACTCATTCTGAAATCAATATTTCGCGTTCTTCCAATATAGCTATACAATGCTTTGAAAGCTTTCTTAATTCGTTGATCCAAAATTACAAGCGCATTGGAAAAGTGCAAAGTCTTTGGAATTCTGTTATGGATAAGTTTAACGAATTTGTCGATATCCATGAAAAGTATTTATTCCAAGTACTTCAACTTTATGATAAGATCAACGAAGATGTACCGGACAAATTATCATTTCCTTTGCAACGATTAATCTTCAAATGTTTGAATAAGTTACCAACTGATCGCGTTTTTGAGAACACACACATTAAACTCCTAAACACGGCCGGGAACAGGTCATTTTTATTACTTCATAAGTTGATGACTAGGTTACCCCTTCAAAATTTAGTTGAAGAGACCAGACTAGAATCATTGGTTGAGCTTTACTTCCAAACATGGCTTAAACTGAACTCTTTACTACCACAAGCTAATTGGAACAAAATTGTTTTGCAAGTTTTCCCTTACCTAGGAAACTCTAAACTGAGAGATAAATTCAAACTATACTTCTACTCACTTTTAATTTCATTTACTTCGCCAGATCCATTCATCGATGATATTATGATCGGTCTTTTCCAAAGTTTGGGTGCCTATACCCCATCCAAATACCACTCGAGATTGATGAACCAATTGAACCTTCTTGGCAATTCACTTGTTTTATTTCAAAAGAAGTATATCCCAGAGGAGGTTGATTCATTCCATTTACTGAACCTTAGATCAAGGGTTGTCCTTAATATGCTAACGAATTTAGTGAAGGCCAAGATACCTGCTGTTACGAAGGGGATTTACCTTGAAGAATTCATGAAATCATTGAACGAAGATTACGACAAGTATTTCTCTTCCATATGGTATAAAGAATTCTGTATCCGGTCGATCAAAGCAATCCAGAAGCACTGTGGAAACATGGTTAGACACAACCCAATGGTTAAAAGTCTTGCATCTAAATTAAGCATTCCCCAAAATGAGCTAGACAAATATGAGTGGTTGGCGTTACCATTGAAGGATCGTTTAATCACTTTAAATAAAGAACTTTGGAATTTTGTTCATTATGGAAAGGACATCTCTGTTATTTTTATGAATCTTACATTCGATGAAGGCGTTGATTTGATATATCATTTGGTGGGTATCTATGCAAGGTCATTGGAATTAAGCCAAGACAAATGGAAGTTTTTGAGTTACTTATTGGATTTTTTTGAGCTGAATGTGAAGCTATACAAATTTAAAATTATAAATTCATTATTCATTGATTTTCTAACATTATTAGTTGATGTATCTAATTTGAAGGTCAGGTTCGATAATAATATTAATCGCCTTCACAGGACGAAGTGCTTGGGTTCTATATCAAAAATACTCAAGTTTTCCATGATACTTTTCGATGGATATAAGGATAGGGAACAGATACAATATTACATTCAAGAGTTGATGGGATCTGATTCAATAGTGATACAAGATCTTCGAAATTTCAAGCGATTTGTTCTATTTGATATTCAAGACTTGAGAGAGGAACCCACCAAAGGCGAAATGTATATCGAAGACCAGATTCTTATTGATGAAGAGGAGGAGTTAAACGAATTCGTCGAACAATTAAAAGAAAACAGAACACACTACTCTACACCAACATGTTTAGAGTTCTCATTAGAATTTTGAGGTTAGGGAACCTCATAACTAATCTTACGACAGCATTTTTACGACAGCATAATATACAATTAATAATATAATACAGTAACTAGACCCAAACCTTATTGAAGCCCTCTCTGGCTTTTGATAAGTTTTATTTCCGCTTCGAGTTTATCCTTTCCTTTCTTCACATCCAAGAGTGTTACGACTGATCTTATCAATTCGTCGTACTTGGCCATAGTCTTTCTTGTGGGCATTACTGGTTTCCAGCTAGTTCCACCAGCAGTTGGAATGTCCAATTCTTGTAAGACCGAGTTCACGGATTTCAATACCGATTGCTTTTGTTGCAATCCGGGCAACTTTTGTGCAGATCTTAATATAACTCCCGGGGTAAGTTTTTCAGTACCATGGAAATGAAGCCCATATGCTTCTTCTTCCTTTTGAGTCAATCTTTTTGCTAACAATTGCTGGACGGCATTCGCCTCTTGTTTTACACTGGGATTCACGATTTGATTTTGTTTGAGTAATCCAGACAAGTATTGCTGTAAATGAGTTTGGAATGACCTATCTTTCTTGAATGAGGACGATGCAGCACTTGGGATGGATGGAGGTACGGGATCTTGCAGAGCTCCGATAGATCTATTTTGCTGTTGTTGTAATTGTCTTTTCTTTTGGTGCTTGTCAATGATCATCAAGTTGTTATACAAGTTGGTCAAACCTTGAGATGATTGATATTGTTGGATTGGTTGCGTTGTTTGAGGAGAATCCAATAAAGTAAGGAGGTTAGATCTTTCGATAAGCATTTTCTTGGCCGCAAGCTCAAATCTTCTAGCCTCTATAACCAAAGATTCCTCTTCTGCAATCTCCGCAGGAGTTCTCTTCAACAAGTTTTCAAGATAGTTTTTTCTTTCAACCTCTCGGGATTTTGAGAATACCTTCAATGACTCAATCAATGATGGGTTAGAGTTTTCTTGAGATTCGTATATCTTGACGCATATACGATAAAATTGTTCTTTCAAGTCCTCTAACGTTCTAGTGGACCTCCAAGTGTATCTATCAAAAATAATTGGCCACTTCAATTCAAACGCAGAACAAAGATCAAAAAGGTAGCTAGTTTCTTCGTATGACCACTTTTCTTCTGGAATTTCTTCTTCTTGATCCTCGGATTCATCCTTGTCCTTGTCTTTCGATTCGGTATCCTTCTTGTTTTCGTCACCATCAGTTTTAACATTAACATCAGACTTTGCTGTCTTGCTGTCTTTGGCTTCAGAATCTTTATTACCATTCTCCTTTTTCACTTCGCTAGAACCATCTTTGTCTTCCTTCTCTTTCTTTTTAGCCTCCTCTCGTTCTTTTCTTCGCTGCTCTTGGGATGCCTTTACTATTCTTTCATGTTCCTCGATCTCTTCCATGAACTTTTCAAATGTTTCCTCATCAACTAACTTGGGAATATCCAACTGAACATTGAACTTTTCAAAGGCGTAAGGTTTCTTTTGTTCTTCTTCAGAATTCAATAATTCCTCCGAGCCTTTGACCCAATGGTGTAAGTTTACCTTCAGATCTCCGCTTGGCTTGAAAGCAATATTGGTCCATGGGGAGGGCTTGGACTTGAACTTATCCTTTGTATTGCTATTGTATGATAATGAAGAAAGGTTCACTGGAGGTGTATTGGGTCCAATCAAGTTATAAAGCTCTCTGGCCATCCCACCCCTGGGGTTGGGATCTGTCACAGTCTTTTGTTTCTTCTTGGGTGGCTGTTTCAGATCATCTCTCTGGATGTTCAATACATCTAAGATGTCATTGGCAGACATGCTTAAGTATGGAGAAGTAATTTGTTTGTAGTTGAGAAGAAATGTGAAATATATCGGTACTGCATATAACTATACAAAAGAATACTCAGTCCTAAGGTGATACTAGCTAACCTACTCGAAGGTGACTGTAGCATATGTTACGAGCTTATGGTACGAGCTTATGGTCCTGCTGGTCTGGTGCACAACTCCAAAATGATTCAAAGCGATCAATGATATTTCATGGGTATATTGGGGATTTTATATGCATGGGCACATTTATTAGTTGATAAAATGCTACAGGTCCTCTTTCATATTGTGGTCTTAATTCATTAACTATGCAACATAGTGATAAATGTTTCTATTTTCTTCATCTCTCTTCAAGTATTCTTTCTCGATTAGATCTTCTATTCTTTGCTTTATTAAAGGAACCAGAGGCAGGAACCGACTTGCAAGTTGTTTCACTATCTCGGCAAAGAGCTCATTATGTTGTAAGGAATGTCTTGATTTCATAATACGGACAATTGCAGCATTGACTTCATGCTTACGTCCTTCCATAATGTTACTCTTCACCTCCTCGGCCTCCTCTTCTTGCTCGGTCTTTTGCGTCTTCTCTTTAGAACTGGATGAAGCAGAAACTGTCAACACTTTGACTTTGATGGACGGAGACTTGAATTTTTCATTCAATTTGAAAACGTCAGTAGAGCTGACTTCTTTGGACATGGGTATTTTAATCAACAATCTCAGTCTGGGGGCAACAGCGATCGATTGCAAATGTCTTTTGAGATCAGCCTCTGGTATGCCCGTGAGTTCTTTTATTTCATCATAGGTGAGTTCCTTCTTCTCATCGAATGCCAGAACGTCAGGGTCGGAACTTTGTGGTGCAAACAACAACATTATTAAACCCGCATACGTGGGCATGTTAAATTCGTACGTCCTGCTTGGATATGTGATCCTGAAATCCATGAAACCAAATTTAGGACTCCAGTAGAGAGACTTATTGTGGTTTTTCTTACCTGCAAACCAATATTCTTCAAACTCTTTTATGGTAGGACGAAGCTGTTTAGACCAAATTAATGATTGCTCGTCACCCGTTGGATTAGTAAAAGTCTTATAGTCCTTAGTCATTGATTTTGGCCAATCAGTAACATTACAAATCTTCAAATCAAGTTCAATCAACCCCTTCTTTTGTAATTTCATGATGAACTTCTTCCAATCATTAGTAATATCACGGGACAGTTTTATATCCTTGTTCATCTTCAACACTTTATTCAATGAGGAAGCACCCATTTCCTCCGCTAACTTTGAAATGACCAATTCTTCTAAATCCACTCCAAGTTTATTGTTAGATGTAATGATTTGAGAATTTCCTTTACTGTTCAAAAATCTTTTAGCGAAATGATTAGCATAGTTTGCTTCGAAAGAATCTTTATCTTTTATGAATCTTAAGAATAAAATCGACTTACTAATGAGCTCATCTGAGGTATCTGGTGATGCACTTGAAGTATCTTTTGAAGGAACAGCTTTGCTGAATTGTTTGATATGATAGTCCATGTATATCGACAACATCTCAGAGGCATCAATCCTTGTTGCAGAAGATTTTTTCGCTACTCCACCGCCTGCTTGGTTGATGAAATCTTTCATGGCATAATTAATAGTGGCCTCCAACTGAGCATTCAGATCAAAAGAGGTCTTTAACACACTCATTATTTGATTTTGATACTCTAAAATAGTATCAATCCATTTAGTTGCAAATGCTGTAGGGTTGCTAGCTTTCTTGTTTCCTGCATTGGCAGCTGCAATATTATTTTTCACGAATTCTGGGATCATAGAGCCTTGATTGATAATGATTTCCTTCAATCTCATTCTCAATAACTCGTAATCTTCATCAATTCTCCCTATTAATTCATACAACATGTTGAGCTCATTAACCATATGTGGTTGGTTTTCTTCCTGAAGGATGTTATTTATCACTGGCAGTAACCAATAAGTAAGACCTTGGTATTCCATGGGCAAGGAAATGATTTGGTCGATTTTATCCTTAATGATGATATTGTTCATCAAATCTATAAGTTTAGGATATGTAGATGCAGGAAGATAAAAGTTTATTCTACTTTCTTCTTCTTTAATGAATTGACAGGCATCCACCAAGTATTTGGTACCTTTTGAATAATTCACATACTCCTGGGAAAGCTTAAAGAAGAATTGCTCTGAACTTCTCAAGAATGCAGGCTCGAAGACACTTTGATAATAAGATTCACCATAATGTAAATCTGAGTTACCAGTTTCGATTAATAACTGAAGCATGTTGATCAACTTCGAGATATACATGTTCGTTGTGATCACATCACCATTTCTACTCCTTGTAATCTCAGTAATAATGTTATCGATGATCTTTTGCCCGACTTCGTTGTCTCCATGTTTGATGATGTGATCTTTGAATAATTGAATTCCGAGATCGTAGATGAGTAACTTTTTGTGCTCTTTCACATAAACTCTATTAAGGTACATCAAAACATCACTGATAAACTTCATTGCTTGCAAATGCTCGTTCCATTCCAAAAGAATTGATTTCATAAACTCTTCCATGCCATCATTAATTGACAACAAGTATTCTCTTCTTTTGAGTAGATGTTGAGATACGAGTTCAGAAACATTCTCATATAGTTTGGAACCAAACTTTCTTAGCACCAATACGTATGCTTTCCTGTAAAGTTGCTCATATGAAAGATTCGACACGTTCTTTTGTTGGATCTGGGTGATCGCATTAGATAAGATGGCCCATGACTTATCGAACTCTGCAGCCGATTCTGAGGGGTTTTCCAGGGTTGAAGAAGCCAAGGACTTTCTGGGAGGCCTAATTTTTGATCGACGACTTCCTGGAGGTAGCATTGATAACTTTTTGGTGGTGGAGATCTACGATTGAAGGACCGCCTTTTGGATATGGTTGGACAGGTAAGTTTGTGATTCTGTATCACGTGCTGTATCACGTTTTATTGGAATCACGTTTTATTGGAATCACGTTTTATTACACGTGAGGGGTGTGTTTCCACCGAAACACGCTTCGGGTATCACGTGGACAATGTACCCCGCAATGTATGACCTATGAGTAATATTCGTGACACAATTGGGTCGCGAGCAATGCCGGTTTCGCTGCGATTCCGGGCCTGTACCGGTGCGGATTCGGTACCCGTCCACCTAGTATACACTTTGAAAATTTTCGACACCTTCATATAAATAACACGAATCTTCTCTCATCTATCTTCAAGAACTCAATTGAAAATGGTTGCTAAGGCAAGAACATTATACGACAAGGTCTTTGATGACCACATTGTTCACAAGGATGAATCAGGATCCTACTTGTTATACATCGACCGTCATTTGGTACACGAGGTCACTTCCCCACAAGCATTTGAAGGTTTGACCAACGCCGGTAGAAAGGTCAGAAGAACTGACTGTACTTTGGCCACCGTCGACCACAACATTCCAACCGTCTCCAGAGTGAATTTCACCGATGTGAGCAGTTTTATCGAACAAGACGACTCCAGATTACAAGTGGAAACCTTGGAACAAAACGTCAAGGACTTCGACATCACCTACTTCGGTATGGACGACTCTAGACAAGGTATTGTGCATATTGTGGGTCCAGAACAAGGTTTCACCTTGCCAGGTACCACTGTTGTTTGTGGAGACTCACATACCTCCACCCATGGAGCCTTTGGTTCCTTGGCTTTCGGTATCGGAACCTCGGAAGTGGAGCACGTCTTGGCCACCCAAACCATCATCCAAGCCAAGTCCAAGAACATGAGAATCACCATCGACGGTGATTTGTCGGAAGGAATCACCTCCAAGGACTTGGTCTTGCACGTCATCGGAGTCATTGGTACCGCAGGAGGAACTGGAAGTGTGATCGAATTTGCTGGTAAGGCCATTGAAAACTTATCCATGGAAGCAAGAATGTCCATCTGTAACATGGCCATCGAGGCTGGTGCCCGTGCCGGTATGATAAAACCAGACCAAACCACTTTTGACTACATCAACGGCAGACCATTGGCTCCAAAGGGTGCTGAATGGGAAAAAGCTCTTTCGTACTGGAAGACATTGCATTCCGACGAAGGTGCCCACTTCGACTATGATATCAAGATTGCCGCCTCAGACATTGTTCCAACCATCACCTGGGGTAACTCTCCACAAGATGCTTTGCCCATCACTGCCAGTGTACCTGACCCAGCAAAGGTGTCGGACCCCATCAAGAAGAGCGGAATGGAAAGAGCTTTGGAGTATCAAGGCTTGGTTCCAAACACCCCATTGAAGGACATCAAGATTGACAAAGCATTCATTGGTTCATGTACCAATGCTCGTATCGAGGACTTGAGAGCTGCTGCTAAGGTGGCCAAGGGCCACAAGAAGGCCGACAACGTCAAGTTGGTTTTGGTTGTTCCCGGCTCGGGTTTGATCAAGAAGCAAGCCGAGAAGGAAGGCTTGGACAAGATTTTCGAGGCTGCTGGCTTTTCCTGGAGAGAAGCTGGTTGTTCCATGTGCTTGGGTATGAACCCAGATATCTTGGACCCTGAAGAGAGATGTGCCTCGACCTCCAACAGAAACTTCGAGGGACGTCAAGGTGCCAAGTCCAGAACACATTTGATGTCTCCTGCCATGGCAGCTGCTGCCGCCATCAAGGGTCACTTCACCGATATCCGTGAGTTCGACTACGACAGCAGTGACGAACCAACCATTTCCATTGAAGCCGAAGAAGACAAGGCCTTACAAGATGCCGTCTATGAACACGAGAAGCAACCAGTGGACGACTCTGCCTGCACCAGAGACGAGCAAATCAACGACATTCCAAAGGAGCCAGAATCCAAGAAGGCTAAGGTCGACACCTCTGTGGGTGGAATGGACAAGTTCACTGTCTTGACAGGTATAACTGCTCCATTGGACAAGGCCAACGTCGACACTGACGCCATCATTCCTAAGCAATTCTTGAAGACTATCAAGCGTACTGGTTTGAAGAATGGTTTGTTCTACGAGGCAAGATTCTCTAAGGACCCAGCCACTGGAAAAGATGTTGAAACCGACTTTGTCTTGAACGTTGGTAAGAACCGTAATGCCGAAATCTTGTTGGTCACTGGTGACAACTTCGGTTGTGGTTCCTCAAGAGAACATGCCCCATGGGCATTGAAGGATTTCGGTATCAAGTGTATGATTGCCCCATCCTTCGGTGATATCTTCTACAACAACTCGTGCAAGAACGGTTTGTTACCTATCAGAATTCCTCAAGAGGTGATTTTGGAGAAGTTGTATCCAGTTGCCACTGCTGGCCATTCATTGACTGTTGACTTGCCAAGTCAGCAGATCAGACACGGTGAAACTGATGAGGTTTTGGTGGAGAACTTCGAAATCGAACAATTCAGAAAGCATTGCTTGGTTAACGGTCTTGATGACATTGGCTTGACCTTGCAAAAGGAAGAGCACATTGCCAAGTATGAAGCCGAAAGAAGAAACAGATTTTCTTTCTTGGAAGGTGGATCCAAATTAATCAAGCCAATCAAAGGTGCTAAGAAGTCTGTCTATGGACTTAAAACCCAAGAATGGTAATTCTAGTAGTTAGCCAATAATTAATAATACGATATTTAAGAAAATTGTAGGAGATGTTAATACCTACTCTATCGAAATATTCAAACCTAAATAATACATAAATCACCGGCCATGCAGTGTGGTTATCATCTATATTAGCAAAACAACGCAATTCTGTAATAAGTAAATAAAAATCAATCTGCCTTCTCTGACATAACCTGTTTCACGGGTTCTGAATCATAATAAAGTTTGTTCTGCTGGATGTACCTTATCACGGAATTTGGCAATAAATATTGTACTGACATTCCCCTTCTGATGAATAAACGGATCTTTGTAGAAGAAATATCATTATAGATAAGTTGTTTGATTACCAAAACATTTCTTCTGTGTTCGTACATCACATCATGACTTAAAAGAAAGCTTCTAACATCTGAACCAGTTCTTTCGACGATAAGACAGCCATACTTGCCCAAAATGTGATGCAAATCCTGATCGGCCCATACATCGGGTTCTCCCATTGATTCAATCAAGTCCCCACCAGCAAGCAACATGATTTTAACTCCTCTGCTCTCTCCTGACTTTGTCTTAATTCCTCCTCGTTTTATATTGATCTCTTCATTGAAATGGTCCAACACCAATGCAGTTCTTGTGTACTTGGGTTGTAAGGACTCCCAGGCATCCACCATGAGCCAAGATGATGTACGTTCACAAGCCAACTCGCACATTCTGACTCTATGGTGAGCAGGAGCCAACCCTTGTTTCTTGTAATTTGAAGATACTGGAGAGTAGTAGCCTCCAATAACTTCGAATCTAGTCTGCTCGGAGATAGCATCCAAAGCCATTTCAAACATTCTTAAGTGCAAGTATGTTATAGGAGAAAATGAGCCACATGCCACAATAACCAACGGATACTTGGAGTCATCCAGCAATGTGGTGGCCAATCTATGGGTAGGGAATTCGTACTTGTCGAGGGTTTTGGCTTGTCTTTGGATACCGTGGGGAACTTCTTCGAGATCCGCAATTTGAGTAGATTTGACTTCCACCGTTGGTGGAAGAATGGGTTTCTCAACCTGATGATCTTGTGGAGCTGTGGAAGTGGTTTGGTCCTCGGCAAGTTTGGGCTTTTCGCCGGCTCCCAAGATATCCTCGTCTGAAGACGAGTCCACGAGGTCTGAGTGTATTCTTGGGATCTTGGAATGGTAAGCACCCTTCAAGGTTTCTTCGTTAGACTCTCCCTTTTTGGAGGTGGAAGGATGGGGAGGAGGAGCATCGACAGCATTGCCCATATCGGCCAACACAAACGGCTGTATGGGCATGTTATTGGGGATCTCGGAAGATGGCGCTGTGGGCTCAATGTCCCTATTCAACGAGGGAGGTAAGAAATTGGGGTCGTTGGTGGGATCCATATTGCAATTGGTTCACAGAATTAGGAGGCGATTCGAGATTATTAAAAGACTTGAAAAACAAGAGAATGTCCAGGTTTTATCAAGCGGGTGCTCCGGGGTTAACTGCTTCTTCGTGGCACGCAACGACTGTGAATATCAATTCCCACTGGTGGTTATTGTTAAAAAAATACCAGATAAAATACTTAGGTCACGAGACTTCCCAAAATTTGTGTATGGACTTAAGAAAATGACTAATCTCCGGGTGGGGGAATTGTATGTGTCAACGGTGAGATCGGTTGTGTATCAGTTCAAGATCGGTTCAGGGAGCCAAGAAGTGCTGAGTTTTTAGTGTAGTGATCCGGCGTTTTTCATGTAGGTTTTCCGAAATGTAGCAATGATGACAACTTAGCATGGAGGGTGGTCGTCCGGCTGAACCCCGAGATTGGGATACAATAGTGCGATCATAAGGCACACGCAAAAACAGAACAAAAAACAACGTCACAGACAGGATTCGAACCTGCGCAGGTAAAACCCAACACCTTAGCTGCTAATAGCAGGGTGTCGCCTTAACCACTCGGCCACTGGGACTTGTTATTGTTGGACCCCATTTTGGCCTCACCATACTGTTATGTTTTGGGCATTGATTCTGGGGTCCCGCGTCTTCAGGGTCTTGGGGTAGAAGGTTAATGGGGCTATTGTTGAGAATGATATGGCCTTGCTAGGATTGATTGATTAGTACAATTGTGACCTGTGATTGAATT